>OU015752.1:14361117-14393493 GCA_907169655.1 Acomys percivali
TGTGTGTGTGTGTGTGTGTGTGTGTGTGTGTGTGTGTGTGTGTGTGTTTCTTATCCTTTGGATTTGCTGCAGTGGAGTTATTTATTTCTTGTGTTCTTGGGTATTATTAACTTCCTTTGGTTGAAGTTTTCCTTCTAGTATCTTCTGTGGGGCTGGATTTGTGCATAGATATTGTTTAAATTAGGCTTTATCATAGAATATCTTGTTTTTTCCACTATGGAAATTGAAAATTTTGCTGGCTAGAGTAGTCTGGGCAGCCTTCTGTGGTTTTGTGGGGGTCTGCAAACCATCTCCCTAGGCCCTTCTGCTTTTTTTTTTTTTTTAAGAAAAAAAAAAAACCTTATCTTTTAATCTTTTAAAAAATTTTTGTTTGTTGGCTTCATGGCTCATCTCCTGGTTCTGTCAGGAGAGTTCATGGCCAAATGCTCACTCTCAGCTTCTTCACAGACAAAGGAGATGTGACTGACCCTTGATCTTATGGATGTCCATCCTTCTACCCTAGGACTTTCTCATGTTAGGCCTTGTGTCATGTCCCAATTCCTAAAGGCCGTTGGCTCTCATAGGCCCAATGAATGGTCCGGCTTCTGGCCTCGCGGGCATTTCTATGCAGTGCACAGAGACTCAGACCGTTACCCCTACAGCTTCCGCTATCTTCCCAGTTCCTTGTTCATAGAACCACGGCAGTGAGACACAGCACTGGACTTGGCACGGAACCTCGATACATGAGTGTTCGTGAAATGAAGGTGCCTTCGATTTTTTTTCAGGAATTATTATTTTTTTAATTAATTTATTCTTGTTACATCTCAATGGTTATCCCATCACTTGTATCCTCCCATTCTTCCCTCCCTCCCATTTTCCCCTTATTCCCCTCCCCTATGACTGTTCCTGAGGGGGATTACCTCCCCCTGTATATGCTCATAGGGTATCAAGTCTCTTCTCAGTGACCTGCTGTCCTTCCTCTGAGTGCCACTAGGTCACCCCCTCCAGGGGACATAGTCAAATGTGAGGGACCAGAGTACATGAGAAAGTCATATCCCACTCTCCACTCAAGTGTGGAGACTGTCCTGTCCATGGGCTAGATCAGGGTAGGGGTTTAAATTTTACCGCCTGTATTGTCCTTGGCTAGGGCCTTAGTTTGAGCGGGACCCCATGACCCAAATCTGCCTATCATAATGTTCTACTTGTAGGTTTCTAGGACCCACTGGGTCCTTCTACATTGCTATTCTCCCAATGTTCTCTCATCTAGAGTCCCAATAGGATGTCCTCCCCTCTGTCCCAGTTTCCTGGTAAGGGAAGGCTTTCATGGGACATGCCCATTGGGCTAGTATGCAGATATAAGTGAGTATATACCATTTGAGTCTTTCTGCTTCTGGATTAACTCACTCATTATGATCATCTCTAGCTCAATCCATTTGTCCACAAATTTCAGGAATTCCTTGTTTTTAATAGCTGAGTAGTATTCCATAGTGTATATGTACCACAGTTTCTTTATCCATTCTTCTACTGAGGGACACTTAGGCTGTTTCCATGATCTGGCTATTATGAATAAGGCTGCTATGAACATGGTTGAGCAAATTTTCTTGCTGTGTGCTGGTGCATCTTCTGGGTATATTTCAAGGAGTGGAATAGCTGGGTCTTGAGATCTTTAAAATGAAAAAAATTATACATTTTATTAGTTTAATTATATTATTAATTTAATTTAAAATAAAGTTGAAACATAAAATGTCTGGTTCATTTTCATTTGATCAAATTTTGAAAAATGCATTAGTAATAATTAAACCATTATTTTCTACAATGGTATAGAATTTTGTATATAGTTGCAAAATAAATCTAATTTTAGATACAGTGGTATAGAATTCAAATTTAATATTATTCTTCACACATATTTTATGTATTTCTACTCTAATATGAGATATTGTACACATTCAATTATAATACAAGATTTAATTCCAATACTTTGAAAGTACTATTGCAGGCTCTTCAGGATAAATAAGTTATACAAGTTAATTATTAGTTGATCAAATCATGATCATACCATAACTAGTACATTTTTATACATCAATATACATCATATTTTATACAATAATATCGATAATAGATGCAACAGATAGATATGATTCTATAGAAAGATAAAGTAAAATAGTTATACAAAGTCCTCAAAAACCTCAGGACATACAGAATATGGCATTTTAAAATGTCTTTATTATTTTAAAAATTCACTCACAATGAGACAAGGTAACTCCTGGCAACACCCAACCTATCTCAATGAGGATAATGAGCCTCAAAGAACCTCCTTATGGAGATGGCAAACAAGCTACTGGGGAAAATGTCCTTGTTTCTGCCACAGAATTCAGCCTAAAAATGGCCAAGCTTGGATGAAGGCAGAGTCGATAGCCAAACTGTCAAAATAGAGTAAGTACTCAATAATTCCTTCCTCACAAATATGTCATATATATTGGGGCCAGAAGGCTGAAGATGATGCCCCTACATTAGTTTCTTTCTTATCATATTATCCTTTTCCATTTTTGAAGATGGGGCTTGAAGCCATGGCCTTACTCATACTGACTATGTAATGTAAACCAAGTAACATTCCTACATCCACTACCAAGTTTATATTACTAATGTAATGTTTATGTTTATGTGCGATAAATATAGAATCTGCTATATTAACTATTTCTATGACTTTTCACTTTGGAGAAAATGGAGAGTAATCTTTTGTTCTCTTATAAAAGATAATGATAGTCATCTCTTCTTCTTCCGTTACATTATTTATATATCTCATGTCATTCTCTGTTACAATATTTGGAGAATAGCATTTTTAAAAATTAGAATAGCTTCTGGTGTATATTTGTTTATCTATAGCAGTTGAGACAACCATGAAACTAAGATTATCCGCTCAAATCTCACTAGAGCAAAGGATCCGCCTGAGAGTTCTTAATTTCCTTATTAGCTGTGGCATTAGTTTCTCCGAAATCCTTATTGTAAGACACCATAATTTGCTAATTCATTAGGCATCTTATAACTTTCATATTTATTTTTTCATTTTTTTCAGAGACAGACATACTTTATAAATCCTGAAATTCTTTATCCCATGCAATATGCAATTCTCCTACACTGGTAGATTGTGGCTGCCATTTTTCTGTTGACTCTAGTCTCTCCAGTGCACCACCACCCGGCATTGCTGTTTGGGTCTTTGTTTCTCTTATATCCAGGAATTTGAAGAAGTATGCACATTCTTTTTTCCCTCACTGTACTTTTTGATGGAAAACATTAAAGGAGATATGATTAATAACACAGTGAAAATTCTCTCTGACTGATAATTTCCAGAATTTATGGAATGAACTTGTATCTATTATTTTGTATGCCTTCCTATAACTCGGTCTCTTTTTGTCATGCTTATTAAATTGGGAAACTTTGTAGATTATTCTTATGAAAATATATTTTCCTTAAGAGTAAGGCTTAAGCTGTGGTAAAATAGCTAAATTCCAAACACTGTTGACCAGATAGCAAATCAAAGGGCTATTTTCATCAGCTAGTTAAGAAATAATCAAGCAGATTACGAAGGAGTTTTAGGACGGTTGGTGAAGGTTAAATATGGGGAAAATCCATGCCTCTAGTAAATACTAAATACAAGCCAAACAACACAAGGTGATAACATAAAACTATTATTGATTTTGTACAAAACTACTGTGAAATAACTAAAGCCATCACTAATTTTAAAATGACAACCTCAGTCCTTCACAGGCAAAATAGTTATTCATATCCACATTGCCTCACCAGTTGTATAGCCACCACAATGCACATTCACCATTAAATGCATTGCTTTATTTTTTCACTTTTTTATTAAATCATTCATATTACATCTCAATAGTTATCCCGTCCCTTGTAACCTCCCATTCCTCCCACCCTCCTGCTTCCCCCTTACTCCCCTCCTCTATGACTATGACTGAGGGGGAAGCTCCTCCCCCTGTATATGCTCATAGGGTACAAGTCTCTTCCTGGTAGCCTCCTATCCTTCCTCTGAGTGCTACCTGCCCCCCACCTCAAAGAGACGTAGTCAAATATGGGGCACCGGCATTCGTGTGAAAGTCAGTCACCACTCTCCACTCACTGTGAAGAATGTCCTGACCATGGGCTAGATCTGGGTAGGGGTTCAATTTTACTGCACGTATAGTCCTTGGCTGGTGCCATAGTTTGAGCAGGACCCCTCGTCTCAGAACTGCCCATCATAATGTTCTTCTTCTAGGTTTCTAGGATCCTCTGGATCCTTCTATTTCTCCATTCTCCCATACTTCTCACCTAAAGTCCCAATAGAATGTCCTCCCCTCTGTTCCACTTTCCTGATAAGTGAAGACTTTCATGGGACGTGCCCTTTGGGCTAGTGTCCAGATATAAGTGAGTATATACCATGTGACAAAGGGCTAATATCCAAAATATATAAAGAACTCAAGAAATTAAACACCAACAAACCAAATAACCCAATTGAGAAATGGGGCTTGGAACTAAACAGAGAAATTTCAACAGAGGAATATCAAAGGGCTGAGAAACACTTAAAGAAATGCTCAACCTCCTTAGTCATCAGGGAAATTCAAATCAAAATGACTCTGAGATTCCATCTTACACCCATCAGAATGGCTAAGATCAAAAACTCAAGCGACACCACATGCTGGAGAGGATGTGGGGAGAAAGGAACACTACTTCATTGCTGGTGGGAATGCAAACTAGTACAACCACTTTGGAAATCTATCTGGTGCTATCTCAGAAAACTGGGAATAGGGCTTCCTCAAGACCCAGCTATTCCACTCCTTGGAATATACCCAGAAGAAGTGCCAGAACATAACTGGGACATAAGCTCAACTATGCTCATAGCGGCCTTATTCATAATAACCAGAACATGGAAGCAGGCTAAGTGTCCCTCAGTAGAAGATTTGATAAAGAAACTGTGGTACATTTACACTATGGACTACTACTCAGCTATTAAAAACAAGGATTTCCCAGAGTTTGTGGACAAATGGATTGAGCTAGAAATGATCATAATGAGTGAGTTAACACAAAAGCAGAAAGACTCACATGGTATATACTCATTGCTTTATTTTTAAATTACCAGTAGAGAGGGTTCTTTTCAATTAATTGTTTGGATCGTCTTTCTCTTTAGTCTGTCTGTTTGTTATTTTGGGACATGTTTTTCCTCTATAGGCAAAGCTTGACTGGTGAATCCTTGTAATCCAGATGGGCTTCAAACTACTGCCAATCTTCCCTCCACCTATCAAGTACTAGAAATACAGGTATAAACCACATTGATCAGGTAGGAAGGCAGTGTTTTATGTTTGTGTGTGTGTGTGTGTGTGTGTGTGTGTGAGGTGTGTGTGTGTATGTGTGTGTGTGTGTGGTGTCCTGTGTCTGTTTCTGTGTCTGTTTTCTCATGTGTGTAAGTGCATGTATACACAAGTGTGAGTACGAGAGGTTAGAAACTGATGTAGATTTTTAGATACCACCTTATTTGTAGAGCCAGGACCTCCGAGTTGAACTTAGAATTTGCTCCTGGCTGCTTGTCTTGGTAGTCAGTGTTGTCTGATGGTCCCTTGCCTTTGCTTTCTCAGTGCTTGAATGATGAGCAAGCCACCACACCCACTTGCATTTGTGTAGAAGCTGGGTATTCAAGTTTCAGTCCTCTTACTTCCTGCTTGTGCTCTAAAGGTCTTATTCCACAAGGCAATCTTTCCAATCCAACAGTGATCTAAAACAATAAGAACAGAAACCACATTATTGAATAGTACTTGTCTTTTGTCCTTAATTCTCTGTGAACCTAAATCAAGGCACAGATCCAATATAATCAGATAAAATCCAATAATCCAATGTAATCAGATCCAATATTATCCTTTCTTACCTTCCTTGGCACCATGCCTTTCCTGCCAGTTGTAGTGTCCTCTGAACCATAATGGACTCTATTACCTGGAACTGTAAACCAAAACAATCCCTTCATCACCCCACCACACACAAGAAAAATGTAAGTAGAATAGGAGATGAACTATAATGCAATTTTAGACGTTTAGTTTAACAGTGTCAAGTCTGATGACACAGATGGCAGCTTTTTTGATCAGATATGAATAACAATAATGAAATGAACAGCTTGCATCAAAATTGAAATGACAGTGCTTAGAAAGCAAAATTTTTTTAAAAAACTGAAGTGAAAATGTTTTAGCAAAGAACACTGGAATATAAAACAACAATTAATGAAGAAAGAAATGAATGAGGCTGGGGAGGGTATACGAGAGGGTTTGGAGTAAGGAAGGAGAGGAGAAAAACTATATAATTATATTACAATATCAAAAAAAAATAGTTTTAAAAGGCATAGTAAGTGATCAAGAAAAAGGGTGAAGAGTGAAGGAGATAGGAGTCAACATTGATCACTAGTTTTCATCCAGAGAAATTAGAGTTGCAACTGCTGACACTTATGAGCACATGAAATGTAGAACATTAGGCTAATTTGCTGTGTAGAGCCATAAGTGGAGTATCAAAAAATTAGTTTATATAATTTCTTTAAGGTTCTCTCGGAGATTTCAATTAGGCTGTTATTTATAGATAGTGAATTTGAGTGATTAGGATTGCAAATAAACATTTGGGGTTTAATTGGTTGCAGAATGCATAGGTTCAGATAAGACTATCTTGGAAAAACAGTAAGCAGAGTTTAGGCAGCTACATGTACATCCTGAGACATCAGGAATATTGGCAAGTAAAACAGATGGATGGAGCTCAAGAAAAGGGTTGAGAGGACCCTCAGGGTTAAGAGGAAAACTGAACATGCCATCTTTGTGAAAGAAGCTGTTGTTTAGAAAAAGCTTGAAGGAATAAATAGCAAACACACCATAATATCTTAATATAAAGAAATGATTTGTTTTTTAAAAAGAAGTGATTTGTTAAATGCAAAACAGAGATAAAGGATATTGGGGCTTTGGCTATATGGAAGTGAATATTTATCTATTAATAATGAATAGTGGTATAGAAACTGCAGCCACGTCCTGGTCGAGAATTGTCTCAAGGTCATAGAAAAATCCTAAATGACTTGGTATTTCAAGGAACTTCTTGAATAGTTAGAAGGCATGTCTGCTTTAATAATGGGTATTGAGGTACCTGTGTGGGGCAAGTGAAGATGTGTGCATGTGTGTGTGTGTGTTTTATAATTAGAAAATTGAGTAATTGTCATTTCTTTTAGACCATGTCAATAACTATGCCAGGACCAGTCAAAATTTGGTTTGTTGATAATATGTTCTGGTGACAATCATGAAATACCTTCAGAGTATACAGTAAATGCCTTCCTTGAAAATGAAAATCTAGTTTATCACCTAAAGCAGGTGAGAGGTCTTGTTTTTTTGTTTTGTTTTTTTTTTCCATAATAGGATGAGGTGAGAGCAATGGCATATCTAAGGGCATGTCTGGAAAGAATGGCTCATGTACTGCTAGTTAGTCCTTCAAGAAAAGAACTCCATGCTTTGCAGTAGCCACTTACAACTATTCACAGTGGAGCCCAGCTGCTCTCACCCTTGGAGGATGTATTTTCCCTAGTTTTTCCCTGGAGCAGTATTTGCAGCAATTCAAGGGCATATTTCTAACAAACTGCTAAGTTATTATTAAAATAAATTATTAAAAATAAGAATTGTTATTTGTTAAAATATTGAATTCTTACTAAAATTAATAATAATAATAATAATAATAATAATAATCTGTCCTCAAGCTTTTCTATGGTATTCACAGTTCAGCTCTTTTGTCAAAAAGACTAGGGACTTAGAATTCTTGCAGCAAACACTGGAAGAAAAGCCTGAGATTATCCTACAACTATCTTACAATTTCATTATGTAGATATGCTGCCTGCATATTCTTCCAGCAAGAAGTTTCCACATTTTACAAGTTTAATAACTGTGAAATACTCTGGTGTTTAGATAACATTTGGGAAATACAGTTAAAAAAATTTATTTCAAACCTTGTTAAATGTTCTTTATATGTGTTGTTTTCTGTAACACGTGCACGTACTTTTGTTTAAAAATAAAGAAACCTCAAATATTTTATCAGAAGTCACAAAATAGACAATAGATCATAATTTTGCTGTAAATTTGATTTAGTTTATTCAAAAGTATTATTTCCATGTAGTATAGTTGAAAAGTCTAGAACTGAAAGGTGTTTGATTTAAGTGTTGCTTGGTTCATTTTTCTTCTCTTTTGTTTCTCAAAGTCCTTATACAGTCAGACTAGATGTTCCGCTTGTAACCAGATCAGTTATCCAGTTCTCAGTCCACTCACACCTTTCCACCAATTGTGACATACTTGAGATTAAGGATACCTCAGAAGTCCCTGAAAATACCTTTAGTTTGAGCCCATTTTTCCACAAATGTTCAGACCCTTTTTAGTTAAGCACTGAATCTATGTTGTTTTGTGCTAAAGAGGAATTTGGAATTGTTGAATGTTCTCCAGATTAAGTTCCTCTTTTGTGAGAAAACCATAAAGATCTTCTAAAATATGAGATTTAACTAGTATGAAACATGTATGAGAGTTAGCGATTGGCTGCTTTGCTCAAGATTACTTCATGAGTGATGGTTTTTCCAATGTTGTAGCAGCAAAAGGATATGACTATACTGAAATTTGCACAGGAGACGACTTTCTGAACAAAACACCAATAGCCCAGGCCTTTAGATCAACAATTAATAAATGAGGCCTCATGTAACTGGAAAGCTTCTGTAAGGCAAAGGGCACAGTCAACAGAACAAAACAACAACCCACAGACTGGGAAAAGATCTTCACCCACCCAACATCTAACAGAGGGCTAATATCCAAGCTGTATAAAGAACTCAAGAAATTAAACACCAATACCCAAAATAATCCAATCCAGATAATTTTCAAAAGAGGAATAACTAATGGCTGAGAAACACTTAAATAAATTCTGAACACCCTTAGTCACTAGAGAAATGCAAATAAAAACAACGTGAGATTCCATCTGACACCTATCAGAATGGCCAGAATCAAAAACTCAAGTGACAGTACATGCCGGTGAGGATGTGGAGAAAGGGGAACACTCTTTCATTGCTGGTAGGAGTTAAAACTTGTATAACCATTTTGGAAATCAATCAGGTGCTTTCACAGAAAACTGGGAATACAGCTTCCTCAAGACCCAGCTATTCCACTCCTTGGAATATACCCAGAAGATGCTCCAGCACACAACAAGGACATATGCTCAACAATGTTCACAGCAGCCTTATTTGTAATAATCAGAACCTTGAAATAACCTAAATGTCCTTCAGTCGAAGAATGGATAAACAGTGGTACATTACACAATGGAATACTACTCAGCTAGTAAAAAGAAAGAAATATTGAAATTTGCAGGCAAGTGGGTGGAACTAGAAAATATGATCCTAGGTTAGGTAATTCAGACCCAGAAAGACAGAAATAGTGTATACTCATGTATTATGGATAATGTGGATATTAGCCATATAATACAGGATAACCATACTGTAATCCATAGATCTAAAGAAGCTAAATAAAGAGAACCTTAGGAGGGGATACTTAATGCTCATTCAGAAAGGCAACTAGAATAGACACCAGAAGTGCTTGAAGAAAGTGCACAGGATGGGAACTTTTGCATTTCTTTAGCCAAAATAATTGGGAACAACTTAAAAGAAGAAATTTTATTGTGTGTAAGTCTAAATATATGCTTATTTGTGTGTGTATGACTTTAAGTTCAAGTGTACATGTACACATATGTGTGTAGAGGCTAAAATTTGACATAAAGTTTCTCCTAAATCACCATCTCCCCCCTTTTTTTTTCCAGACAGGTTCCCTCACTGAACCAGGAGCTTGCCAATTCAACTAGAATGATTGGTATGTCTAAGCTTGGATAACACTGGGGTTATAGATGTATGCAGTTACACTGGGCATTTCATGTGCATGCTAAAATCTTGGGTCATTATGCTTAGAAAACATTTCTCCAACTCACACACATCTCCAGACCCAGATTCTCTCCATGCCTGTTTGGCTGCACAAGCTTGGGCAGAACGTCATAATGGTGAAAGTGTGTGGCAAAACCATTTTCTTCAAGGTGGAGAAAGGTACAAAGAATGATACAAGAAATGTCTATAGATACTATAGAGGAAGCCATCTGCTCTGGGAAACCAGCTTTCTCTACTCTGCATGTTGAGTTTCCAGAGCCTCCAAAACACTGTTGCCACATTGGATGGAACACTGCAATCACAATCTCATGTTCGGATTTAAAAGTTTAAGCATCACTTTTCATTTTGTTTCCATGGCTCCTAGAATAAGCTTATTTGATTTAATCAGTTATCTAAAGTCATAGAGTCAATATTTGCATGACTTCTATGGTATGGTTAAATGAGTAGCATTATGAATCAGGAGTTGAAGATAAAAGAATGTTCTCACTGAGTCTAGATGCTTTTCTCTTGCTTCATCTTGGTTTTGTCTACCTAAAGCTAGCTTCTAGCACTTGCCTTCCTCACATTAATGCCACCTCAGCTTTTGAAAAAATACTTACCTTATTTTCTCTGAGATTCCAGTGACATAATTTGAATTCTAAGTATGTCTAGATTATTTTTTCATTTTTCAACTTTATTGAGGTATAGGTAACAAAATTAATTATGTCTTCAGGGTATACAAGATGTTTTAATATATGTCACTATGAAATGACTAACACAATAAATTTAATTAACATACACATCATCTCATATTGTTTTCTTTGGTAGTAAGGCTATTTAAAAATCTCTTCCAATAATTCTTTAATTAGTAAAACTTTACTATAAACTGTGATCTTCACACTTTACCTTAGATCTTCAAAGCTTACTCAACTTAAAACTGTATTTTCTTCTAATATATCCCTGTTTCCCTCACTTGCAGCCTCTGCCAGCCATGGTATATATGCTGTTCCCTTGGACCAGACATTACCGTATATCAATGAAATCGTGTAGCATTTGTCTACTTCTTTCTACTTTGACTTAGTGTAATATACATCAGTTTTACTTGTGTTATAAATGGCAAGAGTTCCTTATTCCTTCCTTTATAGAGTTGAATGACAGTCATGTATGTGTGTTACACTTTCTTGTACATTTGGGTTATTTCTATATCCAAACTACTTGGACTAATATTCAATATTGCTGGTATATATGCATTCTTAGAAGAAAAAAATCACCTTAACCAAGCATAGCCGCACTTTGATAAATTACATAATAGAACTATGAAGAAAATACTTTCATGTTAATCTAGTTGGTGTGTAGTGGATATAAACATGTTTTTGTTTGGATCCCAAGTATGGGATGTGAAACAGACTTGTGTGAGGGTGTGCAGTGTTTGTCTGCTGGAAATAGACTTGTGTGAGGACACACTGTGTTTGTCTACTAGAAGAGGAACTGCCTCCTGCAGGGGACATGGTCTTTGTCAACTGATAAACATCCTAGTACAGAGTCTGAGAGGATATGTATATATATGCAAAACAAGAGGCTTGGCTTTTTCGTTTCAGCTTTGCTTCTTATGGTCTGACTGTTCATCGCTCCACCTTGAGACATTCCTATAGAAAACTGCTCCAGAGAATGCTTTGAGGTTCCAGGTTCTGATTGCTGCTCTGTATTCCCACCACTGTGGTTGTAGTCACCTTCGCTGAATTGCTGGTTTGATATTTAGTGGGTCTACTGGAATTCCGAAGATGAACATTGGATCACTCCAAGGAACTGAGTCTAAAAAGGTCTACTTCTGTTCTCATTAACCTCTTTTCTCTCCTATCTGGGGTAGGTGGGTTGGAATACTCATTGAAGAACCTCGGATGAAGTAGGTTTGAAAAAGTTCAAAGCTTATACTGGTGCTTTCTAAAGAAAGACTGAAAAAGCAAATTTTGGAAAGTAAAGAGTTGTTGAACAACAGATAACAAAATTTATAGAAAGTACTTGTTTACATTTCAAAGAGGAAGAAATCATTAATCTATTCATTTAGATTTCAAAGTATTACAAAACAACAGGAAACACATGCTTGTCTCCTGAAAAAAGTTAATAAGAGCAATGTGTGCTTTATGTAAATTAATATTGTTCTTCTACATACAGACTCTAGTCCAAACTGCTAAAACAAATGAGTTATCAAAGTACGGGGAAAAAAAACCCCTTAAATTTCATTATTAAGTGAAGGACACCAAACCACAGACTGTAAACTCTAAGATTTCAAATATATGACATTGAAGGAAACAGGTAAACCAGTCATAGTAAAGGAATAGTTGTCTTAGAGTTTGGGGAAAGAGTGTATGAACGGGGTAGAATAGGATTTATGGAACACTTTTGGAATGCTATACAGTACCAAAAATGTGTGTATATGTACCTTTACAGATGAGCAAATCATCAAGATGTGAAACTTTACTGAGGATATCCCACAGCCTTTGCATGATAATGATGTGTCCATGTAGGTTTATCAGTTCTAGTAAGTATGGCACGCTCATAGAGATGCTCAACAGGGAGATTGTCTGACTCTGTGGGGTGGGGCCATGTGGAAAAACCCTCTCCATTCTAATCAATACACCTGTGAATTTAAACTGCCATAAATATTGTCTACTTAAAAAAAACATAATATACAACTGTGTGGTCCATTCATGTATCAGCAGTTAAGGCTTTACTGTACGGCAAAATGAGCTTGGACTTTGAGGAAGAATAATGCTATAATCTGAAAAAGTTATTAAATCAAATAATACGTTTCGTTATTAAAAAGTTTTATATATGATACATTTTCTAAAGGCAAGAACCCAAAGATGAAATGTTATGTGGTTGCCTTCAATTTATTTCTTATTTTATAATAATATAATATAATATAATATAATATAATATAATATAATATAATATAATATAATAAATAAATTTTTATATAATTTATTTATTCCAAATCCCCATGTATTTATCTCTTTCCAAGAAGTAAATATAACATTTAACACTTAAGGCCAAGCATCATGGCACATGTCTTTAATCCCAGCACCCGAGAGGCAGAGGCAGGTAGATCTCTGTGAATTTGAGGCCAGCCTGGAGTACAAAGAGAGTTCCAGGATAGCCAGGACTATTATACAAAGAAACCCGGTCTCAAAGGGAAGAAAATAACTTGAACATAATGTACAGTAAAGTTTAATGTTCAAATATTGCAGAGTCACAGAGTGACAATGGGGCATATAGGGAAGGAAAATGCCTTTGTTCTGTATTAAAATGCTTAATATTTGTATCACTAGAGAAGTGGAAATTCAGACATAAATGATTTGTTTATGATATGACTTGTACTTATGCTGTCTATAATCTATAAACAATTTATTTTCCTTCCCTGTGTTTCAGTTGCAAAATCTATACATATACATATGATAGAAATTTGCCAGTAGTGTGAAATGTAACAGTCAATAACTTCTTAGGACTGAAAATAGGTTTCTGCTACTCAAATACTATGAAATGCTAGGAATAAGCAGTGGAAAAAATGGTAGTAAATATCCATCTGGGAAGAAATAATTACATTCATCAAACACTACTTACTTAAACTTAAAATACATCTTAAGGTGGGCAGTGGCTATAATTTGGTGGTCAAAATGTTATGAAAGCCAAGACTGTAAGCTGTTCACATAGCAAGCTGTGTTGTAAATTCATCATTGTGGTGACATGAAAACAGCTGGAAATAGAATCAAGTTTATGTACAAATCAAGGGCATCATGGGAAGAGAAAATGCCAGCCATCTCTTTTGGGTACGCTTCTACTGTGAAATAAGGAAATCATGTCCCTGCTTCTAAGCCTAGAATTGGAAAATTAAAGTGACTTTATCTCAAAGATACCAGATATACTTTCCCCAGTTTTTTTTTTTTTACTTTTATGTTTTATTTTCCTGAAAATATACAGTAAAATTGAATATTGAAGGATTAGTTCATATTCCAGGAGTAGTCCATGTCTCTGTCTAAGGAATAGCAGTAATTTGTATATTAATAAGTAGGAATAGAACTGAGTAGAAAGAAAACATGAGAACAAAGTGGAACCCTTAGATTGAACATAGTTTTAGAGCCCTGCTTTCACTAACTCCAGAACTTTCAAGAAATGGGAAATTATATCACACATGCAAAGACAGGGATTGAGAGAGACATTAAACTACATAACTATTGATGAGTTTAGTAGAATAAATTGTTTCCTGTTTCTGTGAACAGTGAAAGGCCTCAAATCAATCACAGTTACTTCACCCACTAAAGTCAAATGGTGACCTCTTGTGGCTAAAATCCATCTCCCATTTTCTGCAATTTAGAGTTAACAGAAAATGTGTAGCTATTCTATATTGGTACATATGATCATATTTAAAGAGCAATAAACATAAATTTTATAGTAAAGCTTATATTCGCACTATAATATAATATTTAAGTTGAAGCTAATTAAGATAGCGTTGCAGTTTTTCCCTTAACAGTAAATCTAACTCAAAACTTATTACTTAAATAAAAGAATAAGAATATTACTAATAGTATTTTGTTTCTAATAATATTTAAGGTAAACGTAGGCAGTATGCAATGCAAATGTGCTGGTTGGCTTTCCTTGTCAACTTAGTACAACTTACACAAGGCTGGCAAGCCTTTGAGACATTTTCTTAATTAATGATTATTTCTTGGGTGTCCAGATCACTGTGGATGTTGCCTCCTCTGGGCAGAGGTTTCTGAGTTATACAAAAAAAAAAAAATGTAAGCTGAGCTAGCCAGACTGTTGAAGCTCATGAAGACTATCAGAGCAATGGAGAACTAAGGTGGAGGGCAAATGTCACCTCCACCTCCAGGGTTCAGGCGATGACACAGTTACCATAGTCCACGCAGTTTAAGCAGAAAACCACTGTGTCTTTCTGTCATAAATGAGATATTGAATCATTGGATTCGATGAAGATAAAGATAGAAGTAGACACTTACTTTATAGATGTGTGACTGTGACTTTGTATATTTCTAGTTTGGATTTAGAGAATGTCTATATGTAGAAGCAATGCTTAGATGTTTGTTTAAATTTTTTTCTTTTAGGCAGTCTTAAATGAGACAGGAAATTTCAAAAAAATGTATATTCATTGAATTTTACATAGAAAAGTAGTAGAGGGACAATGAGGAACTTGGATAATACCCATATGGGAAAATATCTATATGCATTTAGACACAATATTAGCCTTTTGATAATGCTCTAGTTAAAATGATATACTCTTCCAAAGTTCCTCATCAGAAAATAAAAATGCCACTTTACCCCCTTATGTCTTGAAACGTTTTCTTACTTTATCTGATTACTTGCTTTATAATTGACTCAAAACATTACAATAAAGTAACTCAAAAATTGATGGTGGAAGCAGCAGGGTGGTGAACACACTATGGAAGAGATAAGTGATTATAGGTAGTCTCCTTGAAAAAGTGCTACATAAAAAAGACTATTTTATGCCATTTAGCTATTTTTCCTTCTCCATTTCAAGTGATGAAACCACTACAGGTTGTTTTCCCTGAAGTTACATACCACTAAGGAGCTGCACTAGGATTCGCTCTAGGGAGATTTCTAAAGACTGTCTCTCCTGGTTGAAGAGCAGATGGCAAAGCTGCAGCTTTCTAAACCTGTATGCAATTCAAAGCCAAGACTCAAGCAGTCAACATCCAAAAGCTGTTCAGACTCCCTTGTTAACACAGTAATCCTAAATTCCCTGAAGTTGCCTGGTCCACTTGGCCTGCAAAGCTCCTGTCAATTAGAAAAGGGGTGGACATGACAGTGGGGAGTGAGTATGGAAATGCCCAACACTGTTCTGACCCCTGCAAGTGACCAAAACCCATTGTCTCCCAGCAGACAGCCATGCCTCAGGTAACTAAGCTGGCATGGCACAGTGTGTGACCTGGGCCCTTTGGTGCTTGGTGCTTTTAGTCTCTGTAGAACAACAAAGCAGAGAGAGGGGTGCTGATGTTATTTTTATAAGACTGTGTTCCTTTCTCTCTTAACCTGCCTATCATACAAATAATTGAGACTCTTTTAAATAATAAGCTTCACAACACAGTAACTGAGCAGTTATTATTCTAAGCCATCTAAGCTAATCTGGC
The DNA here is from genome assembly GCA_907169655.1 of Acomys percivali. Classification (NCBI taxonomy): domain Eukaryota; kingdom Metazoa; phylum Chordata; class Mammalia; order Rodentia; family Muridae; genus Acomys; species Acomys percivali. The sequence goes on from OU015752.1 coordinate 14,377,195, forward strand.
TTCCTCCCAGTGTATGTAGCAGGACTTGCACTTTGTAGCTTTTTGATACAGCTCTTTCTTCTGATGTCTCTTGGACCTCTCTCACGGCCGAATCTCCTACTTCTTAAAACTCTTCCTCCCCTGTCTGGCAGGAAGCCCAGCCCTATTCTCTCCTCTGCCTGATGACTGGCTGTAAAATGCTTTATTGGCATGTGAAAGGACAATTGGGGAGCGTTTCTTATACAACACTGAAACAGGAAATTCTCAGAACAAGGATTGCAACCATATATGGGTCGAGGTACAGAAATCAGCATTTAAATTACACAATAACCTTATGCCTATCTAGGGGATTGTCATAGTAACCAAAGAAAAGTCTGAGTGGAGCCTTGAGGACTGACTACAGTGTCACTGGCTCCCAAATCTTATTTGATATATAAAAACATATGAAAGGCTACAATCCTCAATATTGTAAGCCTCAAGAAAAACACCTATGCTACTGTGTTGGTCAGGGTTCTCTAGAGTCACAGAACTTATGGAATGAATACATATACATTTGCGAAGGGAATTTATTGCGATGACTAGGCTACAGTTCAACGAATCCAACAATCGCTAGCTATGCATGAAAACAGCAAGAATCCAGTAGTTACTTAGTGCCGCAAGATCAGGGGGTCTCAGCTCGTCTCCTGTTAATGCTGGAATCCTAAAGAAGTAGGCTCTGATGCCAGCAAAAGATTAAATGTGCTAGCAAGGTAAGGGAAGCAGGCAGAGTGAAAGCTTCCTTCTTCCATGTATTTATATCTTCCATGTATTTATAGGGGCACAAGGATGTGGCCCGGATGAAAAGTGTGTCTCCCCGTAATCGAGGTCTGCTTCAAAGGCATATTGTGCTGTCTTTTAGCCCTTGATTCAGATCAGAGCTGTGTCTTTGAAACCACTTCAACAATCCATACTAGAAGTGGATGAATCCACTTCAAACCGAGAAGAAAATCTCTCACAGGTGTGCTCTCTATTTCTGCATTGTAGTTCATTCCAGATATAGTCAAGCTGACAACCAAGAGTGGCCACCCACATTACTTAATTCCGTAGAGAAATGAAAAAAATGTGAGGATCACAGTGTATGTACATGAAAGAGCCACTAACAAACAGTAGCTTGATGATGGTGTTCAAATCTTTTATGACTATCCAACCTCATGAAAAATCTTCCAGGTCAGTTCCAACTTAATTCTCCCAAGTCTCCAGAATTAAGGACTTACCTTCAACTTCTGGTAGGAATAAGAGTGAAATGCCAGTTGCCTATCATGTTGTATGTGTATACACGTATATGTGTTTTAAAGTAGGCTTATAAAATAATGATTCCGTGTGCCTCTTTTCAAACATCCTTTGTATTACTTATTTTTCCTCCCTACCTCCCTCTGTATCACCTTCTCTTCCCAGTTATGTGTAGGATTTTTATCCAGAAGATTTAATCTGATGCAGAACGCTTTCTAGTTGATGTGAAACAGAGCATAAATATTTTCAGACAAATCCACGACTCTAATCTTTTAAGAATTCTGTCCCTATGGGATTTAGGGAAGAACTATGCATATATTGATACTTAGAGTTAATTTTGTGCCAAGATTCTGCATTAGTTCACTGGTTAGGAAAAGCAGCGCCTTTCATCTCAGCACTAATGCAGTAGAAAAGATATTGCTGTGCATTTGGCATGTCATTTCTCTCTCTATCCCAAATGAAAGTGAGGAGTTGCTGCAGGGCTTTTCTTCTACGTAAAAAAAAAAAAAAAGCATAGGAATCATTAATTGTTGAGGAAGTTTTGGTTTATATGTTAACGTGTTTTCGTTTTAATCGCAGGTGTAGGATATTGAGGCTGCTCGAGTTAGTTTGTGCACAGCTGAATAATGCCTCATGAGAGAGCACATGATCTTTCTCATCTTGGAACTACATCATGTCAGAGCATACATAGTCTTTGCCAGTGCCAATAAATGTCAGACTAGGGGCTAGGAGAAAAAAAAAAAAAAAGGTTGCTGCTGCACCCCTGCCCCCGCTGCTCCTGGTTGCTATAGATGCAATTTGAGGAGAAGTCGGAGATATCCTGGAATGAGGATTGGACTGGCCTTCAAGGAACCCAATGATCCTGGCATCCCAGGTGCATGTGCTGGAAACCCTGGGTGCTCCGTGAGGGGAGAGTGGGTCAGCCCAGTCCAGTGGAATCCCAAGCAGTGGGTAGAGCAGCCTAGGTTCGCCTGCCAAGGAAGCTCTTCTGATAATTTCGGAGGGCCTTGGCCATGAGAGGTGCAGGTCTCTTCTTAGCCTTTTTCTTGTTGCTGCCGCCCACCCGAGATGGAAGGCAGAGAGCCTCCTACGTGAAGCTGTGGGTAGAGGCCTTGTGGAGGAGGTGGTTTTCAGAGAAGGGCACCCCAGCCTGGGGTCCTGACTCATCCTGCTGGGCTGGGCTCTTGACCTGGGTGTGGAAGGCAGCCATCTTAGTTTGTAGGCCTCCTTGCCTTGTCTGCTTTGGATGCGGGCTCCCAGGGCTTGCAGCCTCAAAACTGCCTAGTCACAAGCCAAAGCCGCTTGTTCCCAGCTTGCCTTTTCCCACTTCTGTCTGTGAGCCATGCTCTCTCCACAGCCCCCAAGCCTTCCTCTCTGCCTCCAGAGCCCAACCTGACATACTCCTTGGGTTCCAGAGCACTGTCTTCCTTACAGGTGACCTCTGTGCAAAATGAACCTTTACAAGTTCCCGGCTCGTCCAGGCTCTCGCGAGAGCCTGCTCACCAGAAGAGAGCGCCAGCTTCAGGAGTAAGCCTTAGACTGCACCACCCCAGCACTCAGGAGGCAGAGGCAGGGGGATAGCTGTGAGTTCGAGGCCAGCCTAGTCCACAAAGCTAGTCCAGGACAGCCAAGACTACACAGAGAAACTCTGTCTCGAAAAACCAGAGAGAGAGAGAGAGAGAGAACCCTGGAACCCGTGTTTCCACTCCGATTTTGCACTGTACACAATGGAGAAGGATGCTTCTGTCCCCAATAAGTTGAGCCTCCTGGGGCAAGTGGATTTCCACAGTGATGCTGGACGTCCTAGCTTTTAAGCTTCCTCCTCCATCTTGCTTACCGCCATTCCCTCCCTCCTTCTTCCCTCAAGCTAGTTAAACATAGCGGTCCACACAGGTGAACACACTTTTCTTTTCCATTCTAATATTGAGCCATTGGGTCTTCTCTTCTGAGGCATCCAGGGATCCTTTTTCACTCTCTTCTCCTCTCCTCTCCTCTCTTCTCCTCTCCTCTCCTCCTCTCCTCTCCTCTTCTCTCTCTCTCTCTCTCTCTCTCTCTCTCTCTCTCTCTCTCTCTCTCATCTCTTTCACACATTTCCTGTGGTAGTTCATTGTCATTCATTTCCTTATATTTTTACTATTAGATACACTTATTTGAACTTTACCTTTAATTAAGCATGGACTGCATGCTAACATGCCCTGCTTCCATCACATTTTTACATAACAGTTGTCTGTGTATCTGTGAATTTATGTAACGATTTTTATTTTACAATGCATATGTATGTATGTACAACTATCTATTGTCTTTCTGTATCTATGTGCAATGTACCAAGCAACTATGTATATATCTGTCTATCACTGAAGCTGTCATTATAACCATATGCATACATAACACATTTATGCAAAAAAAAAAGTTGTGCATATTGGACTGGAGAGAGATGGCTCAGAGGTTAAGAGCACTGGCTGTTCTTCCAAAGATCCTGAGTTCAGTTCCCAGATGATTGTGGCTCACAATCATCTGCAATGAGATCTGGTGCCCTCTCCTGGTGTGTCGGTGTACATGCAGGAAGAACATTGCATTCTAATGAATAAAGAAATCTTTAGAAAACATATGCGTATACATATTTAATATATGTTCTTTTATTTACATATCAAGGGGTTTGTATACAAAGGATAGAAAAGAAAACAGTCCATTAGTGCTCAAACAAACACGGGTGGCGTTGATTCGTTGCCTCCTCCTGGCAGTTTTGTACCTTGACGTGGGAAAAACGCTAAGGCCTAAAACCTTGGGGCGAGAAGCTATGCCCAAGCACACAAGAAAGCTAAATGAAAAGTGTGACAGGCAAAGGATTAGTTCGGCAAAGGAACCAGCACTCCCTAATTGGGGGGGGGGGGGGGGGGGCGGAGGCGCGAGGGAATGAAACCATCTGGAATTGCAGGAAATCCATCCTTCCTTTGGAATTCACCCGAGTGTGGATCAAGTTCATTCGGTGGGCTTGTGGCAAGTAGTCTGACTAGGAGATTAAGGCGAAGGTTAATGTAGTTAGTTCTTGGTGCTGGTTTCCAAAGCCTATATCTTCAGCCCTCAAGAGTCCTTGAGTAGGTGGAGGCTGGTAGGAAAATGCAAAGGGGAGTAGTTCTTCTAGGAACCCAAAGTTCTTTCCCCAAGGGGGCGCTCTCTCGGGTGGATGGAACCCTCATGGGGGTGTAGAGGTCAGACGAGTCTGAGCAGCTATGGGCTGGAGCTGGGATCCCAGGTGCACTCGCTGGAAAGCCTGGGTGCTCCATGAGGGGAGAGTGAGTCTGTCCAGTCCAGCGGAATTTCCCACCACATACAACAAAAATGGCATAGTATGGCAAATGCCACTGAAATCGACATGACCATTTGGGTCTATCTGGAAAATTTGTCTAGAAGTTAGGAAAAAAAAAACAATAGTTGACAAAAATTTAGAGGTAGTAGTTGAATCAAACTTCAGCCTAGAGAATACACAATACAAGTATATAACTAGTAAGCAATGATAATGAAGCAATAAAAATGATAATTAAAATAGTCTACCAATGACAAAAACGTTAGAACCGGTAAGGCCCACTTGAAAATTTTAATAATTACTAAAAAAGAACTAACACCAAGTATTCTGAAACAATTCCACAAAATAGAAAGAAAGGGGAAGCCCACTACAGTCTAAGTAGTCCACAGTGCTCTGATAATGTGCTAGATAAGGGCACACAGAAAAGATAGATCAATGTATTTAGTTTATTACTATAAATGCACAAAATTAAATAAACTATCTGAAAACCGAGTTAAATGGAACATTTAAAAGGTCATATACCATGATCACTTTGCTTTCATTGCAGTAGTTTAAGGGTGATTCAATATGCACAATTTAACAAATTAACTATAGAATATAAAAAGAATCACAAGCAAGAGTATTATAATAATGTCAGGCCGAAAATCTTTTGGTAAAGTTCAACATCCATTCATAATAAAAAGCCTGATTGTATGTAGAGTAGAAAGATAATATTTGAACATAATAAACTTTCTATATGACAAACACAGAAAAAATAAGCTGAGCAGTGAAGTACTGAAAACATTTCCTTTACACAGAGAAGCATACAAGAGTGTCATGAAAAAATATTAAAAGATAACAACAAAAAAGATGGTTTCCAGTAAAATTAGATCCTGCAAAGACTAATGTACCCACCAAGACCATGCATGGTAAGGACTTAGTCCACCTGCTCAGATGTAGTAGATAGGCAGCACAGTCTTCTTGAAGTTCCCGTAATATGGGGGCTATGGACTACCTCTAACATGGACTCTAGAGCCCACTCATTGATCACTTACCCTTGGTGGGTCAGCCTTGCCAGGCCATAAAGAGAATACAGACAGTCCAGATGAGACTTGATAGGCTGAAGTCAGAAAAGAGGGGAGGGAGGCTCCCTCTTTCTGAGGACTAGGGGAGGGGGGAGAGGAATGAGGGAGGGAGGGTGGGAGGAGGAGGTGACAAGGGAGGGGGATACAATCAGGATGTAAAGTGAACAGATTAAAAATAAAACTGTCAAGTCCCAGCCCGCTGGAAAAATCAAATCAGGGTTCACCTGAAAGAGGGAGTGGGGATTGAAAGTAGGATACAGAGACGCGAGAAATAATGAATCAAGTCAGGAAATTTCTGATCAGGATTCACTTTAATGCCCTACTAGTAAGAATATATAGAGAGCAAGGGCAATAGATTCTATTCTAATCTCACTCACCCTAGCCCCAGGCAAAAATACAATAGCCTGAATTTGCTCCCTGTAGAACTTCCTAGTTCCCTGAGTAGTTCCCTGTAAGATCTTCCTTGATCCTCTGGGTGGTTCCAAGTTGTGATTTCCCTACTTCTTTCAAAGGTAAATAGTCCAAGGATACCCTGGAACAGGAGACCTCGAGGCAAAGGTCAGCAACTCGAAGGTCACAGCATACAGCCTAAGCACAGGATTTCTGACATGGCAGAATTTGGCATGGCTTCCCACATAAAACTTAAAAAAAAAAAAAAGAAAGAAAAGAAAATTGTCATACAAAAATAAAGAACTAAGCATGTTCTGCTATTCTTTTTTTACTACTTTTTATAAAGTTCAATTTTATAAAACTAAATATCTTATAGATAGTAATTTCATCTAATTAATTTCTCATGCCATGGATAATAAGATGTTTCCAACTGGTACAATGGTCAGGTATTTTAGGAATCTCAAAAGCATCTTATTCCTGACCAAGGCTTGTGATAACCTTTTCATAAAAGAAATTGTATGTTTGAAATAGCATTTACAAGCTGGGCAGTGATGACTCATGCCTTTAATCCCAGCAGTCAGGAGGCAAAGGCAGGTGGATCTCTGTGAGTTCGAGGCCAGCCTGGTCTACAAATTGAGTCCAGGACAGCCAAGGCTACACAGAGAAACCCTGTCTCGCAAAACCCAACAGAAAAAAGGGAAAAAAGAAATAGCACTTACAGATTTAACTCTAAAATAACTTCAATGTGTCCCACTGAAAAATGAATTGTATACAGAAGATAAATAACATCAATATAAGAATGTTCATAAAATAAATATTTGGAATACCATGACTTAAAGACGTTGTTTTGCAGTGACCTCTAGTGGTGAATGGTGTTTCCTTTCCTATGACCACAAGACTCTTGTTTCATGAAGTTAAATTTCAGTCAAAGGAACTGTCCACAGTCCCTCCTCTCCAAGAATGTCATTTATGGGGCATGTGATCCTGCCTCTCACTTGAATCAGAAGGCTTCAGGGCTTCTGACAGGATGGGGAATAAGTTACTGTTTTGAAACATACAATCAGTTGTCTAAAGGATACTTGTACTTGATCAAATATTGTGCCCACACTGTACTCTTAAAAGTCTCTATTTTGCTGCAGTATCTAGGTAGTTCATTTGAGGAAAATATTATAGTAAAGTCAAGTGGGTTTGTGCTTAATATTTCTTCAGTGAGAAGAAAAACTCATTTGTAATTGTGAATTTGCATATATTTTATAAAGCCCATAACTTATCATTTATACATAATGAAATAAAACTTCAAAGAACTGATAACTGAGTTTAGATTGTAAATTTACACCACTTTGAGTTAATGTTCAGTTCAATATGAAAAGTTTACTTAGCTCTTTGAACACGATCTTATAGAACTCAGAAGGCTGAAGCCGGTGAATCCTAAGTTCAAGTCCAGCTCAGGATACATAGCCGACTCTATCTCAACTTTTACAAAACAATAGTCATCAAAAGAGAGAAAAAAGAAGTCTGGCAACAAACAAAAACAGTATTTAAATAGTCCTACATACTAGACAGGCTCACATTTATATGTATAATGATTATAGTTACGTGTAAAATTTAGGTCTATATAAAAACTAGTCAATGAAGATTGGCTTTCACACACTCTTTCACCTGACAGATTTTAATGAAGAACACAGTGATGTTATAAGTCTTTCTTAGGCAATCATCATCCTCACCTTCACATTTATTTTTATAGTTTATAATGGGGCAAAGAAAATAGGACACAAACATCAGATTGACCTTGAAAAAAACAATCCAAAGCTTTAACCTGAAAGTTCCAGGAAGTGCAGCCCAACATCCAATAGACTGTAGTCTGTTAAAAAGGCAGGAAGATGAATCCTGTGCACAAAAATCTTGGGAAAGAAGAAAGCGAACAGCTCACATTTCTGCTGGGAGGCTTTATGCTTGGAATCAGGCACTCTTGCTTATATATTGTGAGGCCAACTTACCAATTTAAACATGACATGGAAGATCTCTAAAGTGAGTGGTTACATAAATTTTTCTCTGCGGTAGAAGTAATAATTGCTCCAAAGTTATTAATAATAATTTAGAAGCATTCATTTAAACTAAAGAATGTGAGGTGTCAATTAACATTTGCTTATAACTACCAACCTGGTACCATTGTGGCTGAAATTTCACTACGTACACTAAAGCACTCCTTTCTTTGATGGTTAATTGTCTCTAGACTTTACCCCATCATCAATGTAAAATGCTTCAAATTTATTTCGTTACACTAATAAAATACACCCAGAATAAAACTTTGAAAAACTAGTAGAGAAACTGGAGAGATTGTTCAGCATTTGAGAGTGTGGCCTGTTCTTCCACAGGATGGAGGATCAATATTCAACTGCTCACAGCTGGATATAACTCCTGTACCTTTAGATCCAGTGTCCTTTGTCAGGCCTCTGTGGATGCACAGACACAACTGCAGACAAATATATAATATACATAAAACTAGGGGGGAAACCTAGTACATTTGGTAGGTCAAGGTCATTTATTGTGTTCATGACTACATCTATATTAAAATCATAAGTGATTAAAATAAATTGTTATTAATAACAGGTGAGGATATTTTACATAAAATACACAGATACAAGGTGGACAGCCAATAAAACCTGCAATCACATGCTGTTCAAAATTGCTACATATCATTGTACTTCACAGAATGAATAAAATTAAACACCTAATTCATAATAATATGGCTTCATCTCATAGCTCATCTCACATTGTACATCCAGTTACTTTCTGCTACAGCCCATAATAATTGTATTTGAACTTGATGGACAATTTTATGTTAAACAATGGCTTTAAACTCTGACTTGTCAGACAAACTTAAACCATTTATATATTCACTAAAATATTAAATAATAATATCTGAATATGGGCCCCCTGAAGCCAGCATATGTCCAGAAAACTGTAGTTTCTGCCTCAAAAGGCAGAGATAAGGAATCCTTGAGAAAACCACCTAGGGAGATGACATAAAGCTGAGATCTGGATTTGATTAGGAGACTGTACTACAAAAGAATAAGATGTAAGAGTTGAAGACAATTCTTGACATCAACGTCCAGTCTCCATAGGCCCCAAACACCTAAACATACTACAGTGCACAAACCCAAAGTAGATAAGTAGCAAGGAAGATCTAAGGGAAGATGCTGAAATGTCACTCAGAAGGGGAAATAGAAAAGACAGAGGCATTGTTTGAAGAGAGGAAACAAGGTAGGAGAGGGGGCCCAGAGAGACATGAGGGTGCATATCTGACCTGGGGAGAGTAGGGAGTGGGAGAACAGAGACCTGCAGATAAAAGGGAAACTGGGTGGAGGCATGTCTGTGACAAACTGGAGACCTAAGTTATGGTAGGTTCCTGGGAGAATATGAGGGGGACTCTGGAAGAGATTCCTACTAGCAGGTGCCATAGTGTCAGAAGAGGACATCTTCTAACTAGACTCCTAGTAGACTCCTAGACAAGACTCCTAGTAGAGGGAAGGGAACACCAACCCACCTACAAAAACTTTGACCTAAAAAGTACGCTGCCTACAAGATGTGCAAGAATAAAGATAGAACAGAAATTGAGGGATTGTTGATCCAATGCCTGGCCAAACCCAAAACCCACCCCATGGGAGAAACCCAAGCCCTGACACTATTAATGATACTCTGCTGTGCTTGCAGAAAGGAGCCTAGCAGAGTTGTACTTTGAGAGGTTCCACCCAGCAGTGGTTCCAAACAGATGCTGAGACTCACAGCCAAACATTGGGCAATCCGTAGGGAGTCTTATGGAAAAGTAGGGGGTGGGGAGTAGAAAGGACTGAAGGTAGAGGAACTCCACAAGAAGACCAACAGATCCAACTCGCCCATGCCCAGAGGGGCTTCCTGAGACTAAAGAACCAACCAAGGACCATGCATGGACTGGAACTAGGCCCCCTACACAGACGTAGGCAATGAGCAATTCAGCTTCATGTGGTTCCTGTAGAAAGGGGAATGGGGGTAGTCTCTGATATGGACTTTGATGCCAGGCTTTTCATCACTACCCCCTGGCAGAACTGCTTTGCCAGGCCATGAGGGAAAAGGGCAAGCACAGTCCTGATGTGACCTGATGAGCTGGGGTGGATGAGAAAGGAGGGATCCCTTTTATACAGGAGATAAGGGGGAAAATGAAGGTGGATGGGACTGGGAGAAGAGGAAGAATAAGGTTTTGAGCAAGATGTAGAATGAAAAAGTACAAAATTTTTAAAAGGAAAAGAAAAACTAGTAGATGGGCTGGAGAGATGGCTCAACACTTAAGAGCTGTGGACTGTTCTTCCAGAGAATGGTGGTTCAATACCCAGCAACTCACAGCTGGCTATAACTACAGATCCTTTGGATTCAGTGCCCTTTTCTGGTTTCTGTGAATGCACAAAAAGAAATGCAGATAGACCTCTAATATACAATATTTTATATTATATACTATATATAGTATATAGAGTATATACAATATAGTATATTTGATGTAATTGTCATTTAGTGTGTTCATGGCACATCTATGACCACCTCCTCTTGGTGGAGAGACCTAACGGCACTCACAGAAAGAATAAGCAGGCTACCAAGATGGGACTTGATAGCCTGTGACCAGATAGTGGGAGAGGAGTTCCCCCTCGGTCTTAGACCCAGGGGAGGGGAATAGGGTGAAAGCGGGAAGGGGGAGGAATGGGAGGATACAAGTGATGGGATAACAGTTGAGTTGTGATCTGAATAAATTAATAAAATTAAAAGTAAAAAAAAAATCATGTGTGATTAAAATAAAGTGTTATTATTAATGAGAGGTGAGAATTTACATAAAATACAAAGATGTAAAGTGGACAGCCAATGAGACTTGGAATCATATACTTTTCAAAATTGCCACATATCACTGTATGTCACAGACAATATAAAATTGAACACCAAATTCATAATAATATGGCTTCAACTCATATCACATTGTACATTCAGTTGCTTTCTGCTATGGCACATAAGTAATTGCAGCTGAGATTGATGGATACTTTTATGTTGAGCAATGGCTTTAAACTATGATATCTTAGACAAACTTCAACCATATATAGCCACTAAGACATGAACTTATAAAACTTGAACATGGGCTTAGAAGGGGACAATGGTTTCAGCATCAGAAGGCAGAGATAAAGAATCCCTGAGCAAACCACCTAGGAAGATCATATAAAAGTGAGGTCTGTATTTGACTAGGAAACTCTGCTGCAAAAAAATAAGATGTAAGAGGTAAATACCTTTGAACACAAATACACATATGCATACTACACAGAAACATCTGAAAGAAGAAAAAGAAAGAAGATAAATTATTTAAATTAGGTAATGAGTAGATTTAATTATGCCTAAAAGTATTCATTTAAAATTATTAAAATTCTTCATTGCTGGTGGGAATGCAAACTAGTACAACCACTTTGGAGATCTATCTGGCGCTTTCTCAGAAAAATGAGAATAGGGCTTCCTCAAGACCCAGCTATTCCACTCCTTGGAATATACCCAGAAGATGCACTACCACACAACAGGGACATATGCTCAACCATGTTCATAGCTGCCTTATTCATAATAGCCAGAACATGGAAACAACCTACGTGTCCCTCAGTAGAAGAATGGATAAAGAAACTGTGGTATATTTACACTATGGAATACTACTCAGCTATTAAAAACAAGGAATTTCCGAAATTTGTGGACAAATGGATTGAACTAGAAATTATCATAATGAGTGAGTTCACACAGAAGCAAAAAGAGTCAAATGGTATATACTCACTTATATTGAGACACTAGCCCAAGGGGTACGCCCCCATGAAAAACTTTATCTACCAGGAAAGTAGGTCAGAGGGGAGAAAACCCTAGAGACTTTAGGGGTGAGAAGCCTGGGAGAATGAGGAAATAGAAGGATCCAGAGGGTCCTGGAAAACTACAGGCAGGTCTGGGCCCTCTAGTCCTCCTCAAACTATGGCTCCAGCCAAGGAAAATATAGCAGTAAACTTCAAACCCCTACCCAGTCTAGCCAATGGACAGGACATTCTCCACCGTTAAGTGGAGAAGGGGATCTGACTTTCACACAAACTCTGGTGCCCCATATCGGACCATGTCCCTTGGATGGGGAGGCCTGGTGGCACTCAGAGGAAAGATAATAAGTCACCAAGAAGAGACTTGATGCCCTAGGAGCATATACAGGGGGAGGAGGTCCCCCTCAGTCACAGACATAGGGGAAGGGAGTAGAGGGGGAAGCGGGAGGGAGGAAAGAAAGGGAGGATACAAGGGATGGGCTAACAATTGAGATGTAATATGAATAAATTAATAAAAAAATTTTAAAAATTAAAAATAAATAAAATTATTAAAATTTATTTTTTTAACTTTAAAATTATTAAACGTCCCCCTTTGACTACTTAGGGAAGATTAACTATCAGTGTGAAATATCTCCAGCAGGAAACACTAAAAGAAGAAGGTGGGAAAAAAAGAAGAAAGAAGATTGAAGATAAGGCTGAAAAATTATTGCATATAGAGAGCATTCACGAAAATAATAAGTGATAATGCCTTAACGTTCAAGACTTTTGGGGAAAAAAACTGATTCCTGAATATTTTTTGAAGCAAAGGAAATAATGATACCGAACAAGGGCTACAGAGATGGCTCAGTGGTTGGAAGTACTGGCTGCTCCTGCCGTGGACTCAAGTGTTCTTCCTAGGACTCATGCAGCTCCTGCTACAGCAGCTTGCAACTTCTCATGACTCCAGTTTTCAGGGAGGTTGATGTCCTCCATCTTCCATCTGGTAGATCTTGAAGCACTTTTCCAGTTTCTTACGGGTTAAAATCATAGTCAAACCCTTCACTATATGTGAGAATTATACATTATAGTACATTAATATTTTCCTTTCCTTCCTTCCTTCCTTCTGGGCTTTTTTCCTGACCCACCTCTCCCTTCCTCCCTGCCTCATTCACTGATTCACTCATACCTTCTCTCTCTCTCTCTCTCTCTCTCTCTCTCTCTCTCTCTCTCTCTCTTTCCCTGCCCCCCCCAGTGCTAAGGACTTCCTATTCTATTGCCATATGACTTGCAAATTCTATGAAGAAGGAAGTCTCCAGATAGAAAGCTTTTTTGGAAATTCAACAGATATGCAGCTTTAGAAGGGTATCAAGGAGAAATCCATAATGAGGAAAAATAAAAGCTTTCAATATGATCTGATTTCTATAGTAAGGTCCTTACTCTGCATATTCATTGATGAAAATCATATAAACTCTATCAAAATGCAAAGTAATAATTATACTATTATTATAACCTGTGATTTACCAAAGAAGAGAAAAGAGGAAATCAAACTTAAATTGAAAACACATACCAGGGGATACAGGAATGGGAATTACTACAGGGTTATCGCTTTGTATGTGTAACTTCAAACAGCATGCTAAAACAGGCGAGAAATGAGACATAAAGAAAAGTATGTAAAATTTTCTGAAGAATTTAACACATAAGAATCTTATTTTACATTATTAGAGAACTATTTGTTTCATGGCTCTTCTTGCTGTATTCAGTTTATTTTATATATGCGTAATAATATAAACATATACGTAAAAATATTTTAAAAAGAGCTCTTCATACTAATTACTTTTTTTGAGCTTGACACAAGCCAGAATTTTTTCAGAAAAAGAACCTCAATCTATCATATTTCCAAGACTATCTTTGGGATGTTTTCCCAAAGGAAGGAAAGTGATAGATAGATAGATAGATAGATAGATAGATAGATAGATAGTCAGTCATTATATATATAATCTAACATATATAACAGTATATTATTGTTATCTTTATATATTCATTTGAGAGGCAGAGAAAAACATAGACAAAAACAGAAAGAGACAGACATTTTGGCAAAGACAGATTGGGGAAGGAAGGAAGGAAGAATGGAAGGAAGGAAGAGGAATGTGTGGAGTATCACTGATCAAAAATAAGTTTATTTCACAACAGTTTACTTTCCTTTCAGCAGCAGTTTGGCACATAAAGAGCTATAATTAATTATGCAAATTAAATATATCCACCTGCACATGTATGAGTTTGCACTGAGTAGCATACTTTTTGGGTTTTTTTTGGAAGTATATTGCGTTGTTAAAACTCCTCCATAAACCAGGCAGTGGCAGCTCACACCTTTAATCCCAGTACTTGGTAGGCAAAGGCAGATGGATCTCTGTAAATTCGAGGCCACCTTGGTCTACAAAGCAAGTCCAGAACACACAAGACTACACAAAGAAAAGATGTGAGGAAAAAAATCCAAAAACCTCCTCCATAATGGTAACTCTTCTGAACACTAGGTGTCAGCATCCAATAATTCTTCAGAAAAACTTAAATCGCTTTTTATTTTCCTCTGCGACAGCTTTTCTGCTCAGCCATTTCCTGGGTATATAAGACATACAAATTAAAAATTGCATGTTCCTAATAGTGTCAGACATACCAGACAATTCTTTGATCTAAATGATGTTCTGATCATAAGTTTTAATGTTATGTTACAATGCCAGTCTACCCCTCCCAGTGCAAGCAAATATGATTCAAATACCCATGATAGTGGAAACACGCCTAAAATGTGTTTTTCCTGTTAAATCTCTCAGAAACTGTTTATGTACTTTATCAATTATTTCATATACTGTTTCATGAATAAAAGTGAAGTCTGAACATACCTTCCATTTGGGGGGGGGGTTGTTTGTTTGTTTGTTTGATACAGGGTTTCCCTGTGTAGCATTGGCTGTCCTAGACTTACTTTGTACACCAGGCTGGCCTCGAACTCACAGTGATTTGCCTCTCTCTGTCCCCGAGTGCTGGGATTAAAGGCGAGCTCCACCATGCCCAGCTACCTTCCCATTTTCACTGTATTGCAAATTTAATTCTCTCTACTTTTCCTGTGGCTATAGTTAGATATTGCCAAGTATTACTTTTGGGTTGCCTAGAAGAATATATTACACACTGGACATGAAAGCTAAATCCATATCTTGGTTAATTGTATGGATAATATTTACATCAAGTTGTTTTACTTAAGCTAAGTGATGAGTTCTGCAGAAGCAAGAATGCTTAATATCTATAATTAAATATATTCATAATTAAATATAATGTGTATATTGAAAGAAAATTAAATTTCATTTCCTTAGACAATAATTATTTAGGATCTTTGAATAACAATTAAGAAAATGCATGCTTCCTTTCCTCTAATATCTCTACCTAGAGCCTAAATTTCAGAGCCAGAGAGGGGATGAATAAAGGTAAGGGGAAATTCTATCTTTATCCTAACGAAGACACACATAATCAAAAGAGATCTACTGAACACTTTGCCTACAATTGGCAGTGGGAGAGTATACAGTCTATATATTGTGCAGTACAGACAGAACTGGCCACTGTGGACACAAATTTCTTAAATGTTCATTAGTCAATAATTCACTCCTTTGAACTGACTGCAGTTTAGATCCACCCATCTTTCAGGAATTTTGTGTATTTTCTCTATCTCAGTTATAAATACAGTCTCATCCCTAGAAAATGGTAGTTACAGACTGACTGTAAAATCTATTCACTTAACAAAATCAATTTATCCCATGTCTCTTGAGGCATTTTAAGAGAGAGGTTCTTTGGTGGGTACAAAGATGTATTCAAAGGAGTTCCTGATCCAAGAGCTTAAAATTGAGCATCTAAATAAATCACAGTATCTTACAGTCTTAATATTCCATTAGTGCTTGAGACCCATAAAGTACAGCTAGTTAAAAGACATTGAATCATCTTGCAAATAATAAAATCTCACCGGTACATTGTATATAAAAAGAAATCAAACCTTACTAGATAGATTTCTGTTTTAGATAAAGTAATTGAAATTCTTAGAAGAAATGGTTTGCTCCAGGCTACAGAAGAAACTAGAATTACATAATCATTTTCAATAGCATGCTGCTGATGTTTTGTACTGACTTCTACAAAATCGTGATCAGAACCAATTTGTCAACCAATAGGTAAAACAGCATATATGAATTAATGAATATCTTTTTTACTCAGTATCATTGTTAACATGCTAATGCTGTGGGAAAGCTACTGGGCATTTAATGTTTATTGGAACAGGCTTTATTTCAGCTTATCTCAGAAAACATGTAGGATTTTCCCCTTCTTATACTTTACATTAATAAAATAGTTGTGAAGTCAGCATTTGGATGCATTCTTGTGTATGTGAATCTCTCTCTCTCTCTCTCTCTCTCTCTCTCTCTCTCTCTCTCTCTCT
>OU015752.1:14401304-14425899 GCA_907169655.1 Acomys percivali
TATTATTATTATTATTATTATTATTATTATTATTATTATTATTATTACCATTCTGAGATAGAATCTTACTAAGTTGTCCTCTTTGGGCTTGAGATCACTGTGTAGTCTAGATGGGTCTTGAGCTTATGACCATCCTAATGGAACACCCTGAATAGCTGAGATTACAATACAGGTCTGCACCTTCAAGTCTGGCTAGATCATGTCTTAATGCCTCCTCCAAGTATTTCTGATCCAATATCTTTTTTTTTTTTGAGATGGGGACTGTTTATAGAGCCTGGAATGGCGTGGCTCTGCCTATGTAGATCTGCTGGCTGGTCTTATCACAGAGATACACCTGTCTCTGCCCCTAGAGTGGTGGGATTAAAAGTGGATGCAACCACACCTCCCTCAGCATTATTTTTTGATGTTCAGTTTCAAATATACATCAACAACTTTCAGTTTTTATTGTAAAATTTTATGTTTAGTCCATGGTTAAGACAAGTTTTCCTAGTGTAATAAAAATATATATATATATATATATATATATTGTATTCTTTTTCAAGTGGAAAGTGACTATGATGTTTGGTATTAAAAGGTTTCTTTTACTTTACTGTTCTGATATTTACTGATACTAAAGATGATAAGCTCTATAAATCTGTTGCATTTTGTCCTTTCAGTCATAGAGGATGCCATATGCGTTATGTGTTATATGGAAATGTGATTGCTTTGTTCAGTAAACTGACTGTGTGTTCCTTCTTAACTCATTATCCTGCTTATTCTTTAGGCATTATGGACTAATAAATAGCAATAACTAACTATAAGTTTGTATACAAACAAGATGTTAATATAAAACATGATCTATTAAAAAAGTTTATATCTCTTATAATGATATATCTAAATAATTCTTTGGAATAATAATAAAAAATCCATGCCAACACAGAACAAAATATAAGTCCTGTTATCCTTAAAGAAGATGAAATAAAGCAGAGAAAGAAAGCTATTTGCTAAATGTACAATAAGTAGTATTGAATTAGCTCAATTCTAGTTCCTTAAAAGAATCACGTGTTTCTGTACAGCTTAATGGAGTCTCATAGTCAGGGAATCACCAGGCTGCATCACGATTTTCAGACTGTCATTTCACCCAAAGGCTCAGTCCACACTACATTCACTTCTAAGCTCTTTAAGATTCTTGAGTGGGATATGACATTCTCACGTACTCAGGTGCCTCACATTTGACCATGTCCTCTGGAGGGGGAGAACTGGTGGCACTTAGAGGAAGGACAGCAGGTCACCGAGAAGAGACTTGATACCCTATGAGCATATACAGGGGGAGGTAATCCCCCTCAGGAACAGTCATAGGGGAGGGGAATAAGGGGAAAATGGGCGGGAGGGAGGGAAGAATGGGAGGATACAAGGGATGGGATAACCATTGAGATGTAACAAAAATAAATTAATAAAAAAAAAATTAAAAAAAGATTCTTGATTCAGCTCAGTTTTCTTGTAGCTGTCTCTCTGATGATCCTGTCTCATTGCTGTCTGTTTTCTATGATGTACCCAACATTCTGCAAAAACTGCAAAAACACACATTTTATGGGATTCATATGGAAGTATATAGATCACTTTTTTATTTTAAAATAAATAATGCTAAATAATGCTTTGAAATAATAATAAAAAGGCCAGGCAAACACAACAAATTATAAATCCTGTTATCTTAGAAGAAGAATAAAGCAGAGAAGGAAAGGTTTTTTGCTTTGGTTTGGTTTTTGGTTTTGGTTTTTATTTTTCAAATAATGCTCATCTGGAAGATTCTACTGAATCAATTATGTGCGGTTATTTTGTTTTTGAGCCATTCAATATCCTTCATTTAAGTAGCAGTTTTTGATTTGACATTGCATGCTGATGCTTAACAAAGACTCACCCAAGAGCAGATAAACATTTTTGTTTCAAGTATGTAAACCCAATTTTAATACCTTTAAAAAATATTTTATAAAGCAAATTATCATATTCAACTATAAGCTATTTTAAAATTTCAGAAAATCATTGTTTTGGTACCAGTTTATGAAAAAAATATATGTGTGTGTGTGTGTGTGTGTGTGTGTGTGTAATACATGCAGATTTACATGGTCACCAATTGATACAAACTTTAAATATACATATTTACAGCAGTATATAGTTTTAGCAAATTCTATAGGTTCTAGAATGTCCTGTTTTTATTTATATCCCAGGGCATTGTTTTTCCGTTTTGGTTTTTCATTGACCCATAGTTGTTATAGATACCATATAGACCTGGTGAATACAACTCAATAATACATCGTTTGTTTATCATGTATGTGGGAGATATTGGGTGTGAGACCTATCATTCAAGAAATAAAATAAACTAACGCAAAAGACGTATTATTTAATTTCCTTATATATGTGAACCTTTCCATCTTTCTCACAAATACTTATTCCAGACTTTCTTTTGGGGAAGGAGCAAAAATCTTATTTGATATGGTTTCAATTTTTTTAAACTTCTCTGAGGCTTATACTTTAAATAAAACATTTGATATCTTTCATATAATTCTTTATTTATCTAAAAATTAACATTTTTACTGTGGTCTCTATGTGTGGTTAGGGCCATTTGTTACATAGTTTTTGTTCAAATTTGTTGACTTTGACTACATATTCAGACAGTCATTGAACATTGTCTTTGGAAGCCTGTACTATTATTGGATTGCACAGTATTCCTCAGTTAATATCTACAGATGCTTGTTTCACATATTGACATGATCTGGAGTTGAGTATACATACATTTAAAATTGCAATTTATGTGCCTAACAAATATTCTATCATTATGTGATCACTTTGAGTTTTGCAACATTCTTTAATTAAATACTATTTTATTTGCTATAAATAAATCTTCCTTTAGAAGAAGATCATTGGTGGCACAAGAACAGCAGGTAAAGATTTACCTGGTGTTGCCACACACAAGGAACTATATAAATCTAGGAGATAAGTATCTAATAAACCATTCCAGAATGTTCAGAGAAGGCATGACTCCAAACCATGATAGTAGTCATGGAGTCTTCAAAATTCTAGAATTTTAAGTTGGCTATATAAGCTAATTATTGTGTATTACCTTTATCAAAACCTTAGAAAACAAAAAAGAATAATATTCAAGAGGTCAACTTTATCTTGTATTTTTATTTTTTAATATATTTTATTAATTTATTCATATTACATCTAAGTTGTTATCCCATCCCTTGTATCCTCCCATTCCTCCCTCCCTCCCATTTCCCCCTTACTCCCCTCCCCTATGACTGTGACTGAGGGGGACTTCCTCCCCCTGTATATGCTCATAGGGTATCAAGTCTTTTCTTGTAGCCTGCTATCCTTCCTCTGAGTGCTGCCAGGCCTTCTCATCCAGGGGACGTGGTCAAATATGGGCAGCAGAGTCATGTGAAAGTCAGACCCCACTCTCCACTCAAGTATGGAGACTGTCTTGTCCATTGACTAGACCTGGGTAGGGGTTCGAAGTTTACTGCACGTATTGTCCTTGATTGGTGACATAGTTTGAGCAGGACCCCTGGGCCCAGATGCCCATCATAATGTTCTTCTTGTAGGTTTCTAGGACCCTCTGGATCCTTCTATTTCCCCATTCTCCCATATATCTCTCACCTAGAGTCCCAATAGGATGTCCTCCCCTCTGTCCCACTTTCCTGGTAAGTGAAGACTTTTATGGGATATGCCCCTTGGGCTAGTGTCCAGATATAAGTGAGTATATACCATCTTACACTCATCAGAATGGCTAAGATAAAAATTTCAAGTGACAACACATGCTGGCAAGGATGTGGAGAGAGGAACACTCCTTCATTGCTGGTAGGAATGCAAACTAGTACAGCCACTTTGGAAATCTATCTGGTGCTATCTCAGAAAACTGGGAATAGGGCTTCCTCAAGACCCAGCTATTCCACTCCTTAGAATATACCCAGAAGATGCTCCAGCACACAACAAGAACAGTTGCTCAACCATGTTCATAGCAGCCTTATTCATAATAGCCAGAACAGGGAAACAGCCTGAGTGTCCCTCAGTAGAAGAATGGATAAAGAAATTGGTACATTTACATTATGGAATACTACTCAGCTGTTAAAAACAAGGAATTCCCAATATTTGTGGACAAATAGATTGAACTCAAATCATCATAATGAGTGAGTTAAGCCAGAAGCAGAAAGAGTCAATTTTATCTTTTAAAAAAATGTATGTAGATTATTTTACCTGCATGTGCTTGTGTACTACATACATGCTTGGTGCTCATGGAGACCAGGAGAGGCGGTTCAACCCCCTGGAAGCGAAGTTACACCTGGCATTTATATTATTACACATATATTCAATAAACTACCTACAGCAAGAAAAGCCTCAAAACAATCAGGAATTATATAAATCTTACATTCATAGTGTTTTGGCTACTTATTTTGGCAAATTTGAAGAAAATATCTTTTCTATCTTGGTTTGTCTAAAATTATGAATGTAAATCAATATCATATCTCATCATTATCAACCTGAAATATCTATCTAGACCAAAAAACATCTTAACCCCTAAACAACTAAGTTTAATTGTAAAATCTGACCTTCAACCCCATCAGAGACTTGAGAAAGAATGAAATTAATCACTTGAGTGTACAGAGAGGGCAGGTTAGCACTTCCCAAATAAGATGACAGAGACAATTTGCTGCCTGAACAGCCACCCAAACTCTCTCTAACATTGGAAACTGACCTTCAGCATTGTGGCCCTATGTATCTGACAGGCATATTTGTGAGGCAGGAACTATTGAGGCCTTGCTTACCTTGTCTTGGCAGGGTTTGGCTGTCGACTATGCAAGTCAAATATTATTTTTCTAAGAACAAGATCTGGCACAAGTCTGTAATCTGTATTTCAGAGCCTGGGGCAGGAAGACTGAGATTTTCAAGCTACCTTGTGCTAAGTAATGTGTTCCAGTAAAAAAAAAATCATACTCAGATGAAGGGGAACACAAACATACAGGTATCATAACTCCTCATGCATCTATAACCTATAAGATAAATCAAAATGACTGAAATGGAGATCAAAATTACTTTGAAAGACTTAGAGACATGGTGATACAGTTAGACCATGACATAGATACTATGTAAATGAATTTTTAAAAGATTTAAAAAAAATTTTCCGGTGTCCTGTTATCCTGGAAATGCTCTAGGAATAATCAAAATGTTCACAGAGTGAATGCACTAACTAAATACATTGTATTTGTATCAGTTTCCTTTTTATCCTTGTTCATCTCCAAAGAACACCAGGTACACCTCCCAAGAATGGTAAGCTATACATGTCTACTTTTTTTTTGATACAAAGACTTTAATCCAGAATCAATTAAATGAAATACAGTTTTCTTTATAAACTGAACTTCTGAATTTCAACTTTCCAATATTTTCCATACTTAAACCTATATCCATACTTAACACTTACTTTAATACCATTGATGATTTCTACCTCAGAATCTAAAAAGCAAGCTGTCAAGAATAATAAACTCTTCATTTTATATTCAGCAACCACTGGCTTAATGTAGTTACTCTAGGGCAGTACTTAAATAGTAAAGCAGTCAACTTGGGTATTAAACTTATTCTGATACTATTATTTTACTCATTGTTTTATTCTCTAATTTCTGTTTTTGCCTTTTTTCGGTGACCAAAGTTCTATGTATTATATAGATAGTATTTACATAATGATATGTGTCTGTGTTACTCAGGGTCCTTACAAAGAAAGTTACAGATAATGGCAGATGTTCAGAGCCAAGAGACAGTATTTTGTATGGAGGTGGACTTTCTCTGGAGTTCAATATATTTGGAGTATATTATAATATGGTTCCATTTTAGGAAAATAATTTGGTGCCATGATAACAATATGCAGAGAAATAAAATAATCATAGTGTGGGAAGGGGGCATATATATCCAATGAAGGAAATTAAATTCATCCATATGGAAGATTTGCTGAAACCATTGAACAGGGCTAAATAAATAAATTTTATTCATACTGGAATACTTTGCAATGAGAGTTAATAGACATGATACAGAACCAGAGTTGGAAAGGAAAGGAAGTCACTTGTCTGTTTCTGTAGAACTCAGAGAAACTTGTTTCTAGGCAGATAATTCTAGAACTTAAGTGAGAGACAATTGAAGGACAGAATTTATACTTACCTTTATTATGTGAGGCCTCAAATAAAAATGTTAGTCCCTGAAGGTGGATATTATCAACAATTGTGAATAAGGCTGTAACAACTAAGATCATGGGATCCAATAATACATCTTTTGGTAAGCTACTCAATAGTTACATTCTATGAAAAGAAGTACACACATATATTTCAATACACACAGATACCAGCACACAAATAAATGGTAATGAATCACGTTCTACATGTATGTATATAAACCATTAAGAAGACAAATGTGATATTGATAATAGTTTTATTTAGCTAGTGCTTCTAAATTATTTTTATTATTGTGTTATTCA
The DNA here is from genome assembly GCA_907169655.1 of Acomys percivali. Taxonomy (NCBI): domain Eukaryota; kingdom Metazoa; phylum Chordata; class Mammalia; order Rodentia; family Muridae; genus Acomys; species Acomys percivali. Next base: position 14,407,801 of record OU015752.1, read on the forward strand.
TAATTTGTAACGCATTCAACAGGTAGGGCTACATGTTAGAGTGAGAGGTTCAGTAGTAATTAGAGTCAAAGGAGAATTTGTTAAATATTAAGAATGGCCATTTATTTAGAAGTATCTTACTATGATGTCACTTTGCACAAAATTATCAGAATATTATATTCTCTAAGGTATTTTGGCCTCTGGAGACACTGTAAAACATGATGTCACAGGTGAACTGTCAATTTTCCTATTACTTCGTTATGAGAGATTAAGTTCACTCATAGATATACTACATAATAAATGATTCTTCGATGGTGAATAGAATTTGCACTTCATAGTAATTACCAAATAGGTTGTTGAGAAGCCTGGAGAACAACACAACACTTCAGTATTTTACTCTCAGTTCAAAAGTGGGGGTTTGACTGCTTTTTCTTGGGGATGTTTTTGTCCTGTGTGCTCTGTGCATCCTGTGATGTGAGTCTCCCATTAAGTGCTGATTACCTACCAAGTCATCAAAGCACTTCTTTTACTCTAAGCGTCAGGTTGATTTTCAACCTGAAACAACCCCTCTTCAAAGGCTAAGCAGAGACTCATAATAATATTTGATTCCCTATTAATCAAGTATAAAATGATTGATTATACAATTAAAATTATCATTATTAAATTTTAATTACCTAGTTCATACAAAGATAATGTTAGCTTATAGCTTAGGCACTGTCTTAGTCACTGTTCCCTTGTTGGCCCCTCTCCCAGCATCAACTTAGTAATTGTTCTTTTGCTATAAAAAGATACCATGACCAAGGCATTTAATTGAGTGCTCGCTTACAATTATAAGCATTGTAGCAAGCAGGGCATTGGAGTAGTAACTAAGAGCTGAACCCTGATTACAGTCAGAGAGAGAAAGGGAGAGAGACACAGAGAGAGAGAGAGGCGGGGAGGGGATGACCATCCCCCAGTTACATACTTTCTCAAACAGGGCCCTACCTCCTAATCTTTCTAACCCTATCAAGGAGTCACATGCTCTGGTGATGAAGTACTCAAATATGTAAGCCAGTGGTGGCCATTATTATTCAAAACACTCTGAGTACCTTTGATCATTAAATTCAGAAAACCAAAATAATAATAATAATAATAATAATAATAATAATAATAATAATAATGACAATAAAGCTCAGATCATTAATAATATATGAATGTTTGAAATGCATGCCCGTTCAGGATTCCATCCTTGGTAGTGAAGTATAAGGCTTCTTCTTAGCCCTAATTTTGCCTTTCTTCTGTTTGAATATCCAAGTAGGGAGATTATTATTTTCTCTCCAATAGCATAGCTAGCATGTTGTAACAAGAGGGAAGACATCATTCTAGATTGAGGTGAGGATTTTGGTCAAAGTTGATTGAACTTGTGGCACTTTTATCTGGACAACAGAAATGACAGGTACAATGAGAGCACCTTGAAAGAGAAGAAAACAGTTGGGTCTTCTGTAGATTTGAATGGTAATTTTCAGTTAGGAATAAACATTATTTCTATTTTTTAATATATGAGTTAAATATTCAAATGTGTTAAATAACAGAGTAACTGAAGTTTCAAGGGAATCGTAATTCTATTTTGATGCAAAGTTCTTATACTGTATGGTTGCTCTACTGATGGTTTCTTGAACTAGCAATTGTGGTTGATCATGGAAGATTCATTTTTAGGAACAATAATTCATCAGTTGTGGAGATGGATGTTTTCATGGGAGTCGTTTTAATAGATGACATTTATATTTCAATTAATATGGATGTGGTTCTAATTGCAACTGAAATTTAGTGTGCAGGAAACCCTATACAATAACTACCACATGTCATCTAATGGAACAATAAACGTAATTAACTAATATATGCCATAAAATAAAAATATGTGTATGAAAAACTTTTACATATTTCTCCCAATTATTATGATGGTCATTTGAAATATAAAGGAAGAATTATTGAAATTTTTTTCTAAGTCATTATGTGCAAATAATGACTTCCTGTCAAAACAGGGTATTAATTATCTTTTATTGACATGATTTATTTGCAATGAAGACCACATACACACACACACACGCACACACGCACACACGCACACAAACAGCATTATGAAGGCTCCCAGTGGCCATGATGTAGGTAATGTAATTACCAACTCATAGTTGCTGTGCTTTTGCTCACCAGAGTTCAGTTCTGCCTAACCAAACACTCATTCTCTGATATGCTCACTCCCAAAACCTATTCTGCCATCCTTTTTGTTTTTGCTTTTAGTTCTCCTCTGATGGATTGACTCCTCCAGAAGACAGACCGTTAATCACAACCATGACCAAAAACGAACTTAAAGAGAAAAGACATACTAGCAGTGACTCCCTCCCTATATAATTCGCTTTCGCCACTTACTTCATAATGAGAGTGTTGGAGACCCTGGGACATGTGGAGATCACTCTCTTGCCACTGTGGCTGGAATTAACTCTGTTGTTCTCTGGATGGCCACGGAGTGGCAGATCCCAATACCACAGCCCCCCCTGAAGTAGTGATACCATTGAGAATCACAGGCACTTACAGTGGTATGGATGCTCAAGACTGGATCTCTTACAGCCTGCACTTTGGGGGCCAGAGACACATTGTCCACATGAAAGCTAAAAAGAACTTGATGTCCAGATCTCTCACTGTGTTCACCTACACTGACCAGGGTGCTCTTCTTGAGGACCAGCCTTTCGTCCGGAATGACTGCTACTACCATGGTTATGTGGAAGGGGACCCAAAATCTATGGTTACTCTCAGTTCTTGTCTAGGAAGCTTTCAAGGGATGCTGCAGATAAGTGGGGTCACCTATGAAATCAGGCCCAAAGTCCTTTCTTCCACCTTTGAACATCTAGTGTATAAGATGGATAAGGAGGACACACAGAATAGACCCATAGAGTGCAGACTAACCGAAGAAGAAATAGCAGAGCAACTGAAGTTTCAAGAGAAAGATAATTCCACTTTGAAGCAAAGATCTTATGCAGGGTGGTGGCTCCACCAATGGTTTCTTGAACTAGCAATTGTGGTTGATCATGGGAGATTTGTTTTTAGGAACAGTAATTTATCAGTTGTGGAGATGGATGCTTTCATGGGAGTCAACTTAGTAGATGACATTTATAGGTCAATTAATATGAATGTGGTTCTAATTGCATTTGAAGTCTGGAATGCAGGAAACCCCTTTACAGTAACTACCACACGTCATATGATGGTAGAGTTCTGCAAATGGAAGAAATTCAGCTTCAATAAGCGTGTGGATCATGATTCTGCACATATTATTGTGAAACAGGATTTTTGTATCAATGATCCTACCATGTCATATTTTTCAGGAGTATGTAATATTAATTTGAATTGTGGTGTAGAATGCATTATGGATGAGGGGTTGTCTTCATTTAGGACATATGTGACACATGAGATTGGTCATGTATTGGGGATGATGGATGATGAAGGGACCTATTGTACATGTGGGAGAAACACATGCGTAATGAACAAAAAGCTATTACCCTCAGATGCATTCAGCAACTGTAGCTATGAACAATTTACAGAGACTATTTCTAAAAAGAATTGTTTACGAAATTCCCCAAATCCGGAAAGTATTGTTACAATAAAACGTTGTGGGAATGGTGTAATTGAAGATGAAGAGGAATGTGACTGTGGTTCCTTAAAATCGTGTGCCCATGATGTATGTTGTTCAGAAAACTGCACTCTGGCATCTGGGGCAGCATGTGCTTCTGGGTTGTGTTGCAAAAACTGCCAGTTCCTGCCATCAGGCACAGTGTGTAGGGAACGTGACAATCTATGCGATCTGCCAGAGTGGTGCAATGGGAGTTCGGGGGCGTGCCCAGAAGATGTGTATGTGGAAGATGGGATCCGCTGTATGGGCGAGAGTGTCTGCTTTCGTAAGCGATGCAATAGCCGTGATGAGCAGTGCAGAAAAGTTTTTGGTGAAGGAGCCAAGAGTGCAAATAAGAATTGCTATCTAGCAATGAACACCAGAGGTGACCGCTTTGGTCACTGTGGTTTGAAAAATACTAAGTATGTAAGATGCGATCAGCAAGACGCTCTGTGCGGGAGAGTGCAGTGTGAGAATGTGACAGAAGTTCCCCTTTTGCACAATCATTCTACTGTGCATTCAACTCACATTGACGGGTACAGTTGCTGGAGTACTGACTACCATTTTGGGATGAGTCCACCTGATATTGGTGAGGTGAAGGATGGTACCGAATGTGGTTCAGACTTTTTGTGCTTAGAAAGGAAGTGTGTCTTTATACCATCGTGGGAAGGATCTTGTATGGCTACATTCTGCAATAAAAGGGGTATCTGTAACAATAAACACCACTGCCACTGCAGTGAATATTGGGCCCCACCCAATTGTCTGAAGAATGGCTATGGAGGTAGTATTGACAGTGGGCCACCTCCCCAAAGAAGACCACACCACGTGCTTTTCATCGCGCTGCTTACTTGGCTTATTGTTTTCCTTTCATCTTCCTTCTTTTTACTTTGTCTTTTGTTTTTAGAGAATAAAAGATATGAGCAAAAAAGGAGAAATATTGCAGATCTAGCCAGGGAAAGAAAACATAGTATTGAGAAGCCACACATCAAAGAAGAAAAAAGTGCTGGACCAGAACATAAGCCACAAATGGAAAATGTTGAGAAGTTATCTGAGGAAGAATCAGAAGATGCTGAAACTCCAGAAAAAGCAGAAAATGCAAATGTTCTACCATAGACAGCTGGATGTCATTAAAAACATTGCCCTTCCATAGATAACAGTAAAATATTCAATACCTCATATCAGAAATAATTGCAAAAAAATGTGGACTTAAAAAAATACACTGAGTCCTAATGAAATAGTCCATACATTTTTTTTTTCTGGTGTTCTGGTAGCAGAATGTGGCATATATCATTGGCTGTTGAGAGAAAATCCCAGAGATCTATTGTATTTCAAGATAATAAAGTGATAAACATGAATAAAGGTACTTCTTGGCATTTTCCTACCTTTAATTTTTTTTTTGCTTTTGTTTTTTTTTGTTTTGTTTTTAATTTTTTATTAATTTATTCTTGTTACATCTCAATGGTTCTCCCATCCCTTGTATCCTCCAACCTTTAATTTTTTAACTAGTTTTTGTTGTTGTTGAATTAGTTAATGGATGCTGTATCTTTTAGGCTTTGAACTTTTTCAAACCTACTTTATTCTTTAATGCTTCTGGCTCCTTTCCAACCCTTTCCAATTGTGATACACTCTACATCACAATTCAAATTAATAGACACTTAGTTAATTTCCAAAAAGGACATATACTACTTAGTGTATAGCAAATATTAAAATGGTCCTGGACACTTGTGAAATACTACAAAATGTGGATAAAAATATTCTCTCATTCTATTTTTATGCTCATGAATGTTTTGCCTTCATGTTTGTGTGTACATCATGTACATGCAGTGCCAATGAGGCTAGAAGAGGGTGATAGCTCCCTGAGACTAAAGTTACAGATGGTTGTGAGTCACCATATGAAAATTGAACTAGGGTCCTCTGGAAGAGCAATTAGTGAACTTAATCATGGAATCATCTTTTTAACTTTTTGATGACTTTAAAAACATGTGTTAGCTAAAATATACTATCTTCAAATTCTCATCTTTTCAAAGTAGAATTTATAGCACGTTTATACTGTCATTTTACTCTTCTTCTATGGCTATGTAAAGACAATAAAGATTGATCTACACCAGGCCTTGTTTACCAAACTTTTTCATTAAAATTATAATAATCATATGCTAATTAATCCTAGAAACTTAGACATGATCCCCTAATGAAAAAAAAAGAAATAGCTTTATAGTAGTAGAAAGTAAACTATTAACATTGTTTAAAAGAAAATATGTAATAGATTTTTGAGAGCCTGACATAGTACCATTTACCAAAACAAAGCTTTACCGACCCACTGTCTTATTCAAATACCTCTGTAGCTATGAACAACAACCTGGATCTTTGAACAATCTACTTATTATCCTGAAATTTTGAGTCAATTAATTTACTGTGAAAGCATGACATTTGGATTGTCCTTATTCTTCTACTTCAACATTAGGTTGAAGTCCATGTGTCTATCTGTCCATATTGTGCCTAGTGCCTACAAAGTTTAGAAGAGGACATTGGATTCCCTGAAACTGGAGTCATAGCTGTTATGAGGGTGCTGGGAATTGAATCCAGATCCTCTGCAAGAACCCCAGGTTTTGTCATATTTTTACATCTGAAGAACCATATTGAAATTTTAACCAATAATATGTGTGTATTGTTATTCATATTTAAGGCTTTTTAACACTATGAAAACCAGACTCTGCCCAAATTATTAGACAAGCTTCTTTTAATTTAGCTATGGTTTTCTCCTTGTGGTGATTATTATACTATGTTATTTGAATATGTGTCACTCTTGTAAAAGATACAATATTAAGTACAACCCAGCCCTTTTGTTGCTGAAATGTTTAATATTGAGATTAATGTTTAACATTAAAATATAAATAAATGACAAAATTTTTGTTTAATAATGTATATGATATTACCCATGTCAGTTGAGCATGGGAGAATGGGGAAATAGAAGGATCCAGAGGGTCCTAGAAATCTACAAGAAGAACATTATGATGGACAGATCTGGGTCCAGGGGTGCTGCTCAAATTATGGCACCAGCCAAGGACAATACAGGCCATAAACTTCAAACCCCTACCCAGATCTACCCAATGGACAGGACATTTTTCACAGTTGAGTGGAGAGTGGGGTCTGACTTTCACATGAACTCTGGTGCCCCATATTTGACCACATCCCCTGGATGGGGAGGCCTGGTGGCACTCAGAGGAAGGATAGCAGGCTACCAAGAAGAGACTTGATAATCTATGAGCATATACAGAGGAGGAGGTCCCCCTCAGTCACAGTCATAGGGGAGGGGAGTAAGGGGAAAATGGGAGGGAGGGAGGAATGGGAGGAAACAAGGGATGGATAACCATTGAGATTTAATAAGAATAAATTAATAAAAAATTTAAAAAGAAAGCAGGTTGAGCAAGCTACCAAGAAGAGACTTGATACCCTATGAGCATATAAAGGGGGAGGAAGTCCCCCCTCAGTCACAGTTGGTTTCCCTTAACCAGCTGTTGACCCCACCCCACGCCCGCTCAATTCTCCCTACAGAGGAACCGCCAAGACTTTCTCTTCTCTTCACTGTTTCCCAGAGCTGTTTATGGGAATCTGTCAGTAAATGGTCACACACAATGCACATATACATATGTATATACATGGAATAATACTAATTAAGAATGTTAAACAAAGAAGCATAGAGAAACATTCTAGGCAGACAAGCTATAGTTTAAAGTCTACTTGGGAGCAAAGCAATGATGAATTTGAAGAATGACAAATCTCTGTTTGTCTGTGGGTTAAATAGTCAGAGGCTAAGAACAGGGAAGCTTCCTTAGGGGCAGAGTCAAACAGCACCTCATGAAAAAATGTATTAAAGTTTATATTCCTCTGGAGACAAAGCAAAGCCACTGGGGAAGTGTTTAGCTCCAGATGAGACCCAGGATAGTCACACAGGTGCATAGAGAACCTAGATAGGAGGCTTTTACAGAGCATCAAAGTAGAGAAAACCATGCTTCTCATTGTGGATTGGAAATATGAGATGGATTGTAATAAAGAATATTGAGAGATATTTTAAAAGAAACATTTAGTCTGTCCATGTTAAAAAATTATCAAGAGTAAAGAGTTTCTAAAATATGTTTAAAGCCCCTGAGTGACATAAGGAATATGATAATGACATGTGAGTCCATATTTAATTGACAAAGTTTCTATGTCTCCCAAGGGAGTATGTTTAGCAGGATGCTTGAGGTCTATATGGGCTACTTGTGACATAGCTTAATTGCATTTTTTCAGGGTTCTAGGAAAGTAGCTGGTGCTGTATAATACTGGATAATAGGCACAGGATTTTCTTCCATGTATTTTGGGCAACAACTAGGTAAGGAGGATAAAAGAAGGCTTCATAATCATGTATGTTCAGAGATTACCTGGGTGTCTGTAGCAGTACATTCTCAAAAAAAAACAATAAATGAATATTAAATAAATAAAGCCTTGAAAGTAAACTAGAAGGTATGATGTATTTTATTCCCTGGATGTGAAAGGGAACTCAGGTGAAGAGGATGAAGCGCATGGATATCTTGATGGAATGCAGTCTATGGAACGAGAAGTACAAAGTCTCAGAAAAATAATTTCTGGGCATATGTCCCATGAAAGCCTTCACTTACCAGGAAAGTGAGACAGAGGGGAGGACATCCTATTGGGACACTAGGTGAGAGAAGCATGGGAGAATGGGGAAATAGAAGAATCCAGAGGGTTCTAGAAACCTACAAGAAGAACATTATGATAGGCAGATTTGGGCCCAGGGGTCCCCTTCAAACTATGGCACCAGCCAAGGACAATACAGGCCATAAACTTCAAACCCCTACCCAGATCTAGCCAATGGAAAGGACAGTCTCCATACTTGAGTGAAGAGTGGGGTCTGACTTTCACACGAACTCTGGTGTTCCATATTTGACCACGTCCCCTGGATGAGAAGCCCTGGCAGCACTCAATCAAAGGATAGCAGGCTAGCAAGAAGAGACTTGATAACCTATGAGCATATACAGGGGGAGGAGGTCCCCTCAGTCACAGTCATAGGGGAGGGGAGTAAGGGGAAAATGGGAGGGAGGGAGGAATGAGAAGATACATGGGATGGGATAACAATTGAGATGTAATATGAATAAATTAATAAAATATATTTAAAAAATAATAATTTCTTGCATAATAAAGAATAATAAGGAGGGGTGTAAGATCTGCAATAAATATAGAAAGAGTTAATAACATTGAGAAAAGAAATATGACCATTGACTTACTTCTGAGTATAGCAGAAAACATTAGACTAAGGACAGCTAACTATCTGACTCTAAGACATGACATCATCTACAAATGTACTGAGTCATATTCACAGCTATGTTGGGACACAAGCTGCCTGCAGACCACAGGTTGGACACACCTGCTTTGGCGAGTGGGAAAGAAGTCACATGATTTCACATATTTTACAAGAGGAGAGTTTTGCCTATGAAGCGTAGATGAGTGATGAGAATAGACAGGATCCTGATCTCAGTTACTTTATATTACATTGGTGAGCCTCTCTTCTCAGTTAAAACTCATTGACTCATTGGAATTCCCCATCCCATGACAACTTTACAACATCCCTTAATGATCAATTCTTTTCTATAGTATATTTCACCTTAAAATTATATTATTTTATCTTTTAACTCATTTGGAAAGAGCAATTGTGTCTATACTGAACATGGGCACATTTTTTCTTCTGTCATCCTTCCTTAACCAAAAGTATAATGGCTTATTAAAACATAATTTATACTGCATTATATGTAGTGTTGGTATAGTTTAAGGTTTATGACAGGATATACATAGATTATACCATTCCACAATTTTATTAGAAGACTTTAGTATAGGTGAATTTTGGTATTTCATGTATTTGTTGGTCTTGGCATCATTCTCCATCATGCCTGTAGAGACTAATATTACTGTTATTCCTTTCTTCATAGTAAAGACCAGAGTTCAGTAGCTGTAACAGAGATATACTCATACAGCCCATACAACTTAAACTATCTGATACATGATCAGTTATTGAAAAGGGTTGCTAATGCTTGTTCTAAAAAAAAATTTAGTCTGCTTATTGGTGGTTTTGAGGGCTTAGTCATTAAGATTACTTGCTTGAGCTGGGAACGGATTTTTCTCTAGTTGCTTTTTATTAGGTAGGTTCATATATGAAGTTTCGGGATGATGACTTAAGTCACCTGTCAGTGAAAGGAAGACAATGCTTCAAAGTAATTGAAGCTTGGATTAGTGTGAATGTAATAATGCAGGAAACAGGATGAGGTCAATGTACTGACAGTATGAAAGTGATAGGGCAGGATCTTGAAGGGTAAGAGATTGATGGACACTTATTTGGTTTCAATATAGTAAGTAACCTCAAAAAGATGGATAGAAGTTAAAAAGACGTACATAACACTTAGTTTATATGTAGCTGAAGTGGTTGGAAATTTTGAGTTTTAGAGATTTGAGTAGCTAGTGTGAAGTTAGACCCAAACTACTAGAAGAGAAAACAAGTTTTGCCTTTTATATACTGTATGTCAAAGTCATATTAATATTAGAAGCCTTTCTTTGGCTCCGCAAACACCTCTTTTCTTTTACTTTACACATGAATCTTATATTTACATAAATAGGGAAGGATCCTATTCAGGAATATCTGAAAGCTACCTGATGACTCATAGGTATTAGAGAAAGAACAGTACAAAGCTAAGAGAAAAAAAATTCTTAAAACCAATTGCTGCCTTTCACAAGTAACACAATAGTGGGTGAAAGTATGTTTGTAAAAGCAGCTTCATCTGCTTTAAGCTCGAGGTGGCTTGGAAAGCAGAATTATTTTAAAACCATAGAGGCCTTTCGGAAAATCACTGCCTTGTTAAGTTTCATTCACATTCCCAGAACACTCAGTTCCTCCTTCAAAATACTATTGTATTTGATTTCAAAGGCTTGGTATCATCTTATTAAAAACAAAACTCTAAAGGAAGATGATGAATATAGCAATCATTTTCAACATTCCGTCTATAAAAATAGATGTTGATTATAGCTGTAATAGCAAGTAAGTCTGACTTGTGTTTGCTGGGTCACTGAAGTGAAGACACTAATTGGAAAATAGGATCTAAAATGGATGGCTGTGGCTGACAGAGTGTAGTGGACAGGTCACGCTTTCCTTTGAATCCTTGAATAATGCTTGTTCTTTTTAATATTCATTTACTGCTTTGAGAAATCATTTTCCTTTATATATTGAAGAGCTAGGCTGATATCTTCTTAGTAAAATCATATATATATATATATATATATATACTTATATATATATATGTAGGTATGTATATATTTATGTAAACACAAACACAGAAAGCACGTATATATTCATATATAGACAATTTTTTTGTAAAAAGTATGTGAGTTTAAAATTTTTAAAAGACCAAAATGGAAATAATGCATATTTAATACAAAGTACAAAGATGCTTCATATGTGTATTTTCAGTGGATCACTGGGTAAACTCACAGATTCCCCAACTAGCATATCAGTTAATTATTTTCTTAAGTATACTTGTATAAATTTTTTTCCAATAAAAAAGGAGCAGGTTCATTTGGTCATATCAGAACAGAGCAAAGCAAGACAGGTAAACATTATAAAGGAAGGCCATGGTGGGGATTAGTATGTACTTATAATCCCAGGACTACAGAATAAGACAGGAGTACGTTGAATTCATAGCCAGTCTGGAATACATAGTAATAAGCTGGTATACATACACTCCACACTTTGTCTCAATCAAACAGTAGGAAAAGAGAAAGAAAAGGGAAGAACAGCTCAGTGAACATGGTGTTCCCATAGTCACCATCCAACGTGAACATCACAGAAAACTCTGCCCTACATTGTTGTACAATCTTTTGATTTCTTTGATAATAGCTCAGACTTTAAAATTCCTTCATTTTTTTAAATTTAATTTTATTCTCTCTGATATTTACACATATCACTGAGAAAGATTTCACAGGCTATAAATATGCATCAAGATGTTCCAGTGAGAATATTTAATTAATTTATCAATAATTCATTATTTTCCTTTTAGGATTCCTTTTAGTTTTAAAGAACAACAGAATTCTTGAACAATGATAAAAACCCTATTATTTATTTTTATGCTAAGAAATTCAACATCTTACTTATCTGCTGGTAAATGGCTGTTTATACTAGAACCAGTAGAATTTTATGCATATTTTCCCTCCAGTGACTGAAAACGATATATTATCTGAACACTCTTTAAGATTTGTTAAAGTGTTTTTATGATACTATAGTATAATTCAAATTTCATTAAGGTGATTATATATTTTTAAGGTGATTATGTTTTAAGTTATATATTTGCTTAAAAGAAATGTACTTTAAACCTCTTTATGTCTACTTTGTTAAGTCAAAAATAAAGTCAGAATTACTTGCTTTTCCAGAAAATATTTTTCTACCTTTAATATAAGGACACATTATAAGTATAGATTAAAGTGGGCCTATACATATCTTACTATTAAAATTAGTATTTTCCTCAGTATTAATATTAACTATTTGCTGATATACTTTTAAGATATGCTTTGTAGGTTTCTTAAATAAAATGTAAATGACATTTCATTTAAAAATACTGCAATAAAAATTAGTTTTAAAAAGATGCCATGAACTTGAAGAAAAGTGGGGAGGGATTTATGGAAATGTTTGGATTCAGAAAGAGGGAAGAAGAAATGTTCTAATTAAATTATAATTTTGACAAAAAATAACCCTTAAAATATATAATGCCACAGTAATCAGATTTTGAAAAGTATATTACAGCACTCCCTCCTTTTATGGGGTTTTAGTTTACTAATATTCAATCATATCCAGAAATTTTTCAGAAATTCATACAATTTAAGTTGCTGTTATAAGTATTGTAATGATTTGCATTTCACTCTGCATCACCCACTTGCCCAGGGTATGCACAGTGTACGTACTACCCATTTGTCCAGGGTGTTCAGAGTGTACCCATTACTCATTTGTCCAGGGTGTTCAGAGTGTACCCATTACTCATTTGTCCAGGGTATCCACAGTGTACACATTACCCATTTGTCCACAGAATGCACCAGTGTCCATACTACCTGTTTGTCCACAGTAACCACTATGGTGGCATGCTACCCACTTGTCCAGTGCATCTTCAGTATACACACTACCCATTTGCCCAGAGCCTTCACAGTTTACATACTATTTGTCCACTGTATCCACAGTGTACACACTACCCATTTGTCCACTGTATCCACAGTGTACATACCACCTATTTGTTCAGTGTTTCCATTGTACAATCTGTCTGGTTTTCCAGAAAATCCAGTGTTCATACTACCTATGTATCCAGTGAACCCACAGAGTACATACTACCCATGTGCCAGTGAACACCCAGTGTGTATGTTACCAATGATATGGCAGATTATATTGTTTTAATTGCTATATTGCTATGGTTGTCATTTTATTATATTATTCCTAATTTTTACTGTACGTAACATGAATTCAATATCATATATCTACACACATATGACATGTATGTGTATAAGTTTCAGTATTCTAGTTTCAAATATTTATTGGGAATCTAAGAACACACTTCCCAGGGATAACGTAGGAAGACAACATTACAAAATGTTCGTTCACATTGATATTTTGAAAACAATTTATCTTACTGCTATACTAAAAGTAATAAACCCTGGAAGATATAGAACTCTAAGTACCGCTTAGTAGATTCATGAAGGAAATACTTTCTTAATATCTTAAAATTATTTTAAATATATTTAAGGTACTTAGACAGTTGTATTTTCAGTAATGCCCATGTTCTTCATGAAAGTTTCATGTTGCAATGTGCAGCAATGCATGAATAAAGACTGTCATTTCCTACATCTTATAAAATTAATTGGTAACTCTGATGTCATAACTTCTATGTGACTTTGGCCATAAGAAGAAAAGTAATTTAGATCTAAAACAAAAATTTTCCATTCATTACTCTCACCTTGATATTTAGAAGCAAACCAAGAAATCATGTCTTGTTTTTTAATTACATTATTCCCTCTTTTGTTTTTCTCTGATTCTGTGAAACCCTAGAGAAAGAAAAGAATAGAAATCAGGCAAGAAAACAACAACGACGACAACGACAAACCAGACAAACAACGTTTTAAATACATAATAACCCCCAAAGACTCTATTTATTGACCATTCCTCATTTTCCCCCCAGTCAATGTTCAAACAGAGAAATTTTACTAAATGTTGAAATGTCAGATCTCCTCACCTGTAATAAGAATTTCACCAGATGGCATCTACTACATTGGAAAAGACTGCACACACAAGAAAAGGAATAAAAAGACAAACAAAAAAACACCGCAGAAACTAATAATAAGTACACAAAGTACACAAGTGTATTTATTACATTTTGCAAGCACTTTGTTCTACATTTCAAAAACGCCACCATCAAGCTGTTGGCACATTTATGTACAAAACAGATTACTTTTAATGCCTGCTACAAAGCACTCAGTGAAAATACAAACTCTAAAACCAGAAATAAAAGCCAAAGTGTCAACATCATTACATAAATTTAAAAGACAGTTTTAAAAATCATCACAAACTGTAGACACAGAACTGAAACACTATAATATAGAATTTAAAGAAGCCCGTTAATACTTTTGCTGAATATCATTAATACTGCATATATCAGGAAAAAACGTTGAACCAGTAAGGTAATCTAAGTGTTAAAAAAAGCAAAAGGACCCCCAAATTAATATTACAGAATGCATAATCATGCCACAAATAACACTAGTAATACCCCCTATCTACTACAAGAACTTGTAAAATTACCAATGATGCATGAATAGTAGGTGTACAAAGATTGTTTCACTCAATAAATTTTATTGGGAATGCACTTACACTGAGGGAGGATTTCACAATGATCAAATCAGTGCACAACACTACCTAGGTTTATACACCGACAAAATATCCTGTCAGGTTACATCATTATTTTAAATGACACTTTACAGCATTCTTGTAGCATTAGAAATAATCAAAAGAGAGTCAAGGTCAAAAAAAACAAAACAAAACAAACAAATTTGGTCCAGTAATACTGATTGTTTCTCGTTTAAAATTTGTCTGATATAGGTACTTCTTATAAATGAATATGAATGAACATTCGGTTAAAATGACTTACTTGAAATAAAAACACAAATCTATCACTATACTCCCAAACAATACATTCTATAGTGGCCTCTGACCACCCTTTAGAAAACGCTACAGGTAAACCAACATAGATTGGAAGGCTGCAAGCAAAGCTATTATATTAATGGAAGTCTTTTCAAATATATCATACACATTTTAAGAAATAGCTTACAGAGGTGCAATCCATTAGAAGTTTTAAGTGGGTAAAACAAGTCTTGAGGGGTTAGTGTGCTTATGTTTAATATACCACCTTCATAAAGGTAATTAGTTTTCCACATTAGCATATTAAAAGATCCAATCCAGCCACTGCATAAATCACAAAAAGATCATTCTCCAACAGTCCACAGTAGTTATTCCCATGATAATTGTTTCTACACTAAAATTTAAAAGGTAAGCCTGGTGTCACAATCTTAGAAAGGCAACTGGCCATGCATTAGCATCACTGTTTCTACATGCTCAAAACATAAACATGAGTAATCAGAGAAATACCTTTTAAGTACATCAAGAAAAAAAAAAATACAATGTTAACAAAGATAAGAAGCACTTTTTTTTTAAACCTACCCTTATAAATTTAGAAATTGCACCTTAGATTGATGAAAACATTAGCCAGGGCTTATAGCCATGTGGCCACTAATCTCCAAACTAGATTTCCATATCAAGAAGCGTCATCATGATGCCATCGCTGTCTCTTGTTCATAATATACAATGGTCCCTTTGAAGGTTACCTGTAGTTAAACTAGTTACTGAAATCAAAACTAAAAAGTATAAAAAGCTATTTTCTTTTCAAAACGTAAGAAACAATGCAAAAAAAGTGTTACGTGTGATATGTTGGAGGTGATTAAAAATCAAACAAATATTTGTGTTTGGCAATGTTAGTATCTTTGATCTTCCAGAACTACTAAATCAGCTTGAGAATTAAAAAAACAAAAACAAAAGCAAAAACTGAATAGGAGCTTGTAGACGAGATTTGGTAATTCCAATTTAACAAATCAAGAGATTGAATGCTAAACAGCAAAGAGTTGTACTCAGGGGCTTTGCTAGTCACCCTAGATCTCTTTGATGAGAAGCACTCTCAGTTTGCTTTTCACAGGTTGGATGGTTGGATGGCCCTTAATTAAACACCAATGCATTCAAATGGTAAGGAACAGAGAAGCGTATTTATGTGTATGCATTGAGCCGCTCTTTGGAGCGAGTGGAATGGATGTCGTGAAGCTCTTGTTCCTCCTTTGACTTGATGTCTTCATACTTCTGCATCCGGCAGGCATCCTTCACATAGGCCCAGTTGGCAGACAGAACCATAAGGTAGTGGACCTGAAAGAGAGAGACAAGGTAATTCATACTGGAAGTCTGCTCGCTGTCAGTATATTATTGGTATGACAGAATAAACACCCCAAACGATATACGTATACAGGAAAGGTTCACACTTTAAAAGGAAACATTTGTATAATAAGAGCATTGTGGCTGAAATGTCTTCCCCACTCAGCTAAATATCTCTCTTCTTTTTCAATTCTGAAGTAATCCAAGACAGATTGGTTATAAAGGCTACTTATGTTTCTTGTCTATGTTGTTATCATTTACCCAAATCCTAAGACTGCAGGCTTCATATTCATTATCTGTGCTCTTTGGTACAATAGCAGAAATACTCTTACATAGTTTGTGTTGTGAATTCATATTGTACTAGGAGAATGTTCTCAGAAATTCTAAAACAAACTTGTATATTTATTAAACTTTCAAGATAATTGTATTCAAAATTGATTTTGAATTGATTTTTATATTATAATAGATACTATCAGATAGAATATGCAAGATAAAATATAGAATATGGACCTTCTATATTACTATTTATTCACAATAAGCAGAAAGGCATTATGTTTAAAAAAATGAATCACTTAAGCTAAGTCTGATGGTATAGGCCTGTACCCCTAGCTACAGCGTGATGATCAGTTTTAATGCCAACCTTGATAAAAGTTCAAGGTCAGTTTGAGCATCTTAGTTAGGACCACACCCTCATACACCTAGTTCAGTAGCCCAGTGCTTGCCTAGCATTCACAGACCCCTAGGACCCGTCTTCAGTACTGCAAAATGAAAGATTTCAACATGACAAATTTTGATGGATAAGTTAATGACTAAGTTGCACTTTCTTTGAGACTAAAAATGTAGGAAATGTTTTTATTCAGCATGTAGAAAATAAAATGCTAAGTACTGTAATACTCATCAAGAATATAATTTTAAAACATGGACTACAAATTTTGGTGTGGAGGGATGTTAATGGTCTGAGTGACCCCATAGGTTCATGTGTTTGAATGCTGAACCATTTGGGAAGGATTAGGATGTGTAGCCTTGTTGAAGGAGATGTAACACTTGGAGTGAGATTTGAGGCTTTCAAAAGCCCCTACTATTCCAAGTTAGCATTCTCTCTGTCTCTGTCTCTCTGTGTCTCTGTCTCTGTCTCTCTGTCTCTGTCTCTCTGTCCTTCTGTTTCTCTCTGTCTCTCTCTCTCTGTCTCTCTCCTTTCTGCTTATGGATCAGATGTAAGCTCTTATCTACTACTCCAATGCCATGCCTGCCTGCCTGCTGCCATAATTGTCATGGTAGTCATGAACTCTAATCTCCAGGAAATTTGAGGCCCCAAATTAAATGTTTTCTTTCATAAGTAGCCTTGGTCATGGTGTTTTGTCATTCCAATAGAAAATTAACTAAGATAGGGGGCATGGGAGGAGTTTGAGGGAGGGTAACTGGGAGGGGATATAGGAAGGAAAGTATAGTAGAAAGTGATGTAATTCTATTTCAATAAAAACATTAATAAAAGGAAACCATCACAAGACATGAGGTCAACTGATCCTAGAAAAGTACATATTTACATACATAATAAAAACCATTCTAAATAATGAAATTATCATATATTTACATAATTAATTTATAGCTAAATATTAATTAATTGTAATGTTGGTGGTCAACTTAAGGTCTTGCACATGCTAGCCAAGCATTCTTCCACTGAGCTGTACCAATAGCTTCTGCTTCTAATTTTTGTGACCCCAAAATGTAGAAAAAATATAATTTTCTTTCTCATCTATCAGAACATTCTATTTCTTTTGAAATTTTACATTTTGTTTTAGTATTAGCAGTAAGACCCTTGAGAAAAAGTGCCATAGATAATATTCCTGCATTCTATGCTATGGGTCTCACATTATGAAAGTTTAAGCACTGTCGTGTGTGTGTGTGTGTGTGTGTGTGTGTGTGTGTGTGTGTGTGTGTG
>OU015752.1:14425909-14452484 GCA_907169655.1 Acomys percivali
GTGTGTGTGTGTGTGTGTGTGTGTGTGTGTGTGTGTGTGTGTGTGTGTGTGTAAAACAAAAAAATTTCTAGGTGCTAGAGTTTATGTGGAATTTTGATCATATAATCCACAAAGAAACAATATTGTCTAATAAAAGAAGAAAATTCTGTTACTGGTCTAACACTTGGATTATATAATTAGATACATCCAGTACCACAAAGAAAAATCGAATCACTGTATACATAGCAGAAAATAGAAAGTAGAATGACCAAGGGTTTAAGGAGAATATGTGGGAGGCACAGTCCAAAGGACACAGAAGTTACTGGATATGAGACATATATGATATGCCTGTCTACTCTCTAAAGTGGGAATACTGTTTAAAAATGTGTATCCTTGAAAATCAGTTAGCAACTAGATTTGCCTTTCACCACAGACAGCAAATTAGGTAATATAAACGTTCATTAACTTTAATTTAGCAATTCTACATTGCCAAGATTACCAAATCTCTCCATGAGATAAATATATTGAATTTATGTCAGTTTCTAAAAGTAAATAACTTATACCAAAAGAATAAAGGGCTATTCAAAGCAATTGCCAAAGTATGCAATTTCAAATGTCTGAAATCTTCCTCTTTGTTATATGAGAAAGTATTATCCCTAAATTGCTAAACATCATATTATTTTACTGTATTTATATAATTTATTGACCATATATGAGTAAAATAATGAAAAGAAAGCCCGGTCCATCTAGCTCTGAAGCTGGGGAGAAGTGTAGCCCTGATGGAATGCTTTTATTCCCCTCCTGGGGTGAGGTACACAATTGTCCTATTGGGACTATTCTGCTAGGATGTGGTCCTTCCTAATATGGCTACAAAACAATGGAGTGTTGAAGTTGAGGATTTTAATATAACTCCTTGTATTAAGTTACACAAATATAAAATATAAATCCCCACAATCTACATGGTAGAAAGACTGAAAACATTCCCCCGATACTATACTGACTTTTCCTACGTGCACTATGGTACACCTGCTACACACTCCCAGATAAATCAACAAATACATTTTTTAAACTTTTTCTTCTATTTGAAAAATGAATTTATTTTTATTTTATGTGTGTGAGTGTTTTGTCTGCATGTGTGTGTACCGCATGAATGTCTGCTATGTGCAGGTCACAATAAGGCGTCATGTCCCCAGCAGTATTAAATTGTACTACAAATCCTTGCCTTCAATTACAGATGACGCCATCAGTATTTTGATAGAATAGCATTATATGAATTTTCTCAACTATTTTAGGGAAGTAATAATGGTAGATAATATAGTGGGTACATAATGAGATGGTATGAAGAACTGTTGCTATAAATATTGAATGTACTTGTGTGCATGCATCATTTAAGCACTTTAAATGGATGAAAATTTAAAGAAATATGTTCTTAGATCCAGAAACAGTAGTGGTAGTATGTTAACCCTGCTGCCTAAGACCTAACCTACTATCAAAGTGGAGAAGTCAGAAATACTGTTGTCAATCAGAGAGTGAAAATGACGATGGCCAGAAGGAACTAGCCACAAAAGAATGTTTAACATTTTCACACCATCTTCTACACTCTTTGTACTCAAAATAAAAGTTTTAGGGCCAGTGACATGGCTCAGCAAGTGAGAGATTGCAGCCTGGTGACTGAAGTTCAAATCCCTCGACTTACATGGTAGAAAGGAGAGAACGCTCCCCGGAACAGTCTTCTTACTTTCATACATTCTCGATGGCAAGGTGCCATCTACCACCAAATACATCATCAATAAATATATTTTTAAATGTTTCCCTTTATTTAAAAATCAGACATATTTTTGTTTTATATGTATGAGTGGGTCTGTCTGTCTGTATGTGTACCATGTGGCTGACTGGTGTGTGGAGATCAGAGTGAGGTGTCAGACCCACAGGTGTGAACTACTCTGGGCATGCTCTGAGGGAGAAACCAGTGCCACTAACCGTTGACACACATTCCCAGGCCCCTCCCCTATTACACTGACAATAGCATTTTATATGGAAATCATATGAGAAATAAATTATGTATTCAAGAAAATAGCTTATAATTCAAGTTAAGTCAACCGTTGGGCTGTGAGGGGCTTTACCATAGCAATAACTGCTGCTCCGGCTCCAGCAAGTGCCACAATAAACAAGTGGAAGGTCATGTTCAGCTGCAAAACAACAAACAAACAAACAAAAACAAACAAACAAAGTCAGTTACACAGAGAAGAGGATTGGGATGGCCACTAGCATATAAAGGAAACATAGCACATCATTAAGAAGAGCAAGCTCTTGACAAGTCATGCATTTCATCAGCAATAGGGTTTATCTTTAAAATCACTTAAATTATTAAAACTGAAGCATTTTACTATCATTTCATTGGAAAGATAGAAATACCATTTAAATTGGCAGATTTTTAGTAATTCAATAGCGATATAAAGTTATGATATGTTATTTTTAACCGTCAGCCAAATGAGTTTCCAGAACACCTCAAGCATTTAGAATAACTTTATTTAAATATACAAAACAGTTTTTCTGCTTGGTCTCTCATAGTCTGAATGAAACAATTGCAAGCAAAATGATCTCCAATAGGAAAATATCAAAATATATTTAATTATAATACATTCTTTAAATAGCAAAGGGTATTCTAAAATTCTGACAAAATTAGAGTGCAAGAAATACTCACCTCGGTAGATTCACACATCCTCAAGAAATTCTCAGAGACCGTACAAATTTTCTTTTCTTCTCCAATTGTCACAATCCCTATAATACATAGACAATTATAGGCTAGCAACATTTAAGTTTAAAAGAACCTCAAAGGAAAAATGTTTGGCTATTCAAAGCCCAGGAATTTTCATGTTAAATTCTTCTCACCTATAATGGGAAAAAAGTATTTCTAAACTTTTATTGTCTATAATAATTTTGCCTAGAATTATGAATATGAGATATAAAACTGATGCAGCAATTTAAAACATTTTTTTTTCATAGGAAGTGAATTGAACGTTTCACTGGGTTGTTTAGATTTGTTCATTGCTTTGGTTCATCAACGTGATGGTGGAAGCACTACAACTATTTTAGTGCTTATGCTCCAGAGTACACTAAGTTGATTAAATTTGTTGAGCTCATTTAAGGCTTTTCTTAGTTTACAGAGATATTTGGCTCATAAGTGCCCCTTTTTATGACGACATTAAAAAAAAACAGTGCTATTAGAAAGCAGGAATTAAAAAGAAGTTGCTATTTCACTCATGTTGACAATTGCCTGTTTACTCATGGATGAACTACATCAGGATCACCCACAAGTATTTTCAAATACACATATCTCTAGACTGCAGCACTTCTTTAGCATAGCATACCTATGAAATTTAGGTCTGGAATGTTGCAGCAAGCACATAGGGAAACAGCTAAGTCATAAACAAATTGCCTAGCAAACATAATGACTTGAGTTTGAGTCCCCAGGATGCATATTAGAAAACTCTGAGTGTGTTGACACTGAGGAGGTGGGGAAGGGGAACCCTGGGACACACTGACCAGATATCAACAGTGAGTTAGCCTGTCTGAAAAACAGAGAAAAAGGAAAGTAAAAACAAATTGAAAAATGACAAACTAAGAGTGCCTTCTTGCCTCCACATGTATGTACAAAAAGATGTATATATAAAAATAAATTCTGTTGTTATAATGAAGAAATTCCCAGATAATTCAATTTTACCAATAAAGACTAAGGAGACAGATGCTGGGGTGAAAATTTGCAAGCTCAGAGAGGCAGAGAAAGCATCCAGCTGACCTTCCTCCAACCTGCTTAATCCCGAACAGCTGATTTCTTTTCTACCTCTTGACCTATGGTTAACTTTATTAAATCCTGTATACAGAAAACTCTTGGATTAAAGATGTGTGCTAGGGCTAAGACATACCTAATCACCATTTACAATAAAAAAGAAAGTTCTTGTTTTAAAGGTGTGTGTGAGGGCTAAACCACACAAAACAAGAAACAGGTTTTTACAATTCACAATCTCTGGCTACAAAATGGCATCAAATATCCTGCAACAACATTCTTTGTCTCTGCATTAGTAGTTAATAAGCCTGGGCTCTTAATTGTAGACATCTTTATTATCGTGTGTATGATTTGTGTATGTGTGTGTGTGTGTGTGTGTGTGTGTGTGTGTGTGTGCAGGAGAGCATGTGTGTGTGCAGTGCATGTACCACATGTCCTACAGAATGCATTGTGAAGGTGATTATCTTCTCCCACCTTTACATGGGTTCTGAGATAAAACTCAGGTTCTTAGGCATTTGTGCCAAGGCCTTTTTACCCTCTCAGTCATCTCACTTGCTTTTATTCCTTGACAGTAGATCTCCTTTTAGGGTGTGGAGTTAATTTGCATTTACATTAACTTTGGTTTTCTTGTTTTTGTTTTTTTGTCTTCTTTTTATTTGTTTGTTTTTGAGAACTACTGAAACACTATACATATATGCATGAAATAATAATATATGATCGCTTACAGGCATATCAGTATCTAGCTAATCTTTTATCATATGATGTCACTTGTTTAATATTAGTGTATATACATACATATACATTCTTATGTTTATTTTAACAATTTAATCAATGTTTGATAACTTCATATAATATATATTTATTATATTAACTCCTGTATATTGTGTCTCTGTGTTTATCACTCTCTACTGAAAAAAAAAAAAACCAAACTTTTCTAATGAATATTGAAAGTCACTAATCTATGAGTAAAACAATGTCATTTAAGATATTGTATACCTGAACTCAAAGGGGTTGTGACTATGTGCACAAACCATTCTGAATACTAAGCCAGCCAAAATTCCCATCATGGTTGAAGGAAGAGTCCTACAAAGGTTGAAGAATGGGTCCCAGGAAGTCCACCTCTATATGAGGAGCTATTAGTGATTTTTATGGCTGCTGGTAGAGGGAAAGCATAGATGCTGTTGTTTGTTTTGATGTAGTTTGTGATTGGCCACCCATGCTCTAGGGGATGGCCACACACAGTAGCAACACTAAATAGAATCTCTGGGTTTAAAAAGGTTCATGTTGTCACAAGAACTATGAGTTTGTGAACAAATGTTCTATAGTGTCTAGAAAACACCACTTCCTTGTAATTGCCCGCTACTTCTGTGTCTTACAAAATTTCTGGAACTCAGAGAAGTTGTGACAGTGACATCCTACACATGACTTGTATAATCTCAGGAAGGCAAAATCCCCAGGATGGAGAGGGGAGGTAGGCAACCAGCCCCATGCCTACCTGAGGAACTATTGGAAACTGATAGCTACTGGGATAGGAAGGGTCAGTTTAGGTAAGGACACTGGTAAGTTGACCACGCCCTACTAGCTGGCCATACACACAACAGTAGATAGTCAGCACAAACTGGACTAGGTAGTTTTTTAAAGGACATTGTGTTGGGTAGGTAGGAAAGGGAGATGGACATCAGAGGAGTTTGAGAAGGAGGAGAATATGACCTGAGTACATTACATGATTTTCACAAAGCAATAACTTTTAAAAAGTACCTGAAATTGGGAAGGAAAATGGTAGCAGGTGGTATGGGAAGAGAGAGAACGGAGTAGAGCTTCATCAAAATACATTATATTTACATTCTTCCCATTGTTTGGTAGTCAGTAGTGTTAGACATAGTTGATTATCATCCCTCCTGCGTGTTCTTTTCACTTTGTTTATTAGAGCTAAAGGCTTCTGCTTCTCCCTGCCTTGAGAACTTACAACACTGTGCTTCACACAGTTTATTTTACCTTGCCAGAGAGAAAAAACATTTCCCATCCAAAGAATGGAACCTGTCAAGTAATATGGAAAGCACAGACCCATTCAAGGAAGACGTCTCACCTTTGATTCAATTCAGTGGTGGCAGTTTTATAACACTAAATAAAGTTTTAGGAATAATGTTAACAGGTGTAACAAAAACAACTTCAAAATGGCTCAACTTAATTTGAATTTCAGATTAAGAATGGGTAATATCTGTATAATCACAACTCATGCAATATCATGGATTATACATCTATTAAAAATTATCATTTGGTTACCTGGAATCCAACTTAAATTGGTCATGCAATATCTTATCTATCAACCATGAAAGGATAGTTATAGCACAATCAAATTTCAATTTTAGAAGTGGGAAAATGAAACGAAGCACTGAGGGTTGGGATTTCATGCACCTGTTTGGCTGTGGTATACTATGGGTGGCTCTCCTTTGTGCTTGGTCCCAAGCCTCTTGATTTATAGACTACAACCTCAACAAAGGCAACAGTTCATATTCCCTCTCGACAAGAACTTCACACACAGAGCACATCTTCCTGGCCCCAAATTTTTGTCACAATACCCTGAGACTCAGATCTCCATCTGGAAGGATGGTAGAGGGGCAGCTGTGGAAGTTACACTGTAGCAAAGCATAGCCATACTGTATCTGATTGGTCTGGACACAGTCTCTTCACAGAGCTTCATATATTCTCCAGAGAATATGCATAGTATGCGGAGGTGTGATGAAGCCTTGGTAGAAATCATTATGTAGTGTATAGACAAATATGAATTAGGTTTAAGAAATAAATCCTACTTATTTTATGTTAATCAGCATTTTCACCTACATTTCTGTGTGTGTGCCCATGGAACTCAGGAGAGGCATTAGTTCCCCCTTCCCCCAGGACTGGAGTTAGGAATGGCTATGATCCTGTTTTGCTATGTATAGAAGAAAATTAAAATAGTGTCTACAATATATACTTGTGGGAACTCAACATTTTGACATAGAAAACACTAAGAATAGTATATAAAGAATTATCCAAATACCCTTAGCAATTGAAGCCTGGGCATATGAGAAATAGGGAATGAATTACACAAAGGAAAAATCCTTCTGGAAAATGACATATAAAAAATAACTGTGAACTGGGCTGGAGAGATGGCTCAGTGGTTAAGAGCATTCACTGCTCTTCCAAAGGTCCCAAGTTCAATTCTCAGCAACCACATGGCAGCTCACAACTTTCTGATGCCATCTTCTGATGTACATGCAGACAAAGTACCTATATATATAAAATAAATAGATATATATTTTTTAAAAAGAAAAAAATTACGGTGGAAAGGACAATGGATGCGGTAAACCTAGACCCCCGCCCCCCTGTTCAGATCTAGCCAATAGACAATGCATTCTCCATGGTTGTGAGGAGAGCAGGGACTGCCTCGGACATGAGCTCTCATGCCCTTGTGATCATTTTCCCTTGTTGAGGATGCCAGGCAGCACACAGAAGGAGAAGCAGGCTATCTGGATGAGAGCTGATAGGCAGTGGTCATATGGTAGGGGAGGAGGTCCCCTTCTGTCAGAGGTCTGGGAGGGGAATAGAGCAGAAGAGGGAGGGAAGGTGGGAATGGGAAAATACAAGTGAGGGGATAACAATCAAGATATTATCTTAATAAATTATAATGAATTTAAGTGGGAAAAATTGTGCATTAAAAATATTTTCTTTCATGTATATAACTTTCTTATCTACATGGATGTCTGTGTAGTATTATTTGCCTACAGTGCATCAGTGCATTCAGAAGCCATAAAAGCCATCATATTCCCTGGAACTGGACTCAAAGGCAGTTGCTAGTCAATATGTACTGAAAATGAACTCAGAACCACTGGAAGAACAGCTAGTGCTTTTAACTACTGTCTCACCCATCTCTCCAACCTTCTGTGTGAATTTTATTTTCTTTCTCGTTCAAATATTTACTTTGTATGTATTGGCACTGTAAGTGTAAACAGTATTTTAAAACATTAAAACATAAATACATAAATATGTGACATTAGAAATTAATATTACAAATGATTATCCTATGTATGTATGAATAATAATTATTGATATGTGAGGTTTAAGCCTTAAGTAAAAATAAGTAAGGGCCAGAGTATAATATATAGTAGGGTACTTGCCTTAACATGCAAAAAGCTTAGGGTGTAATCTTTGAAATGTCAAGAAAACCAAAACAAGACAAGGGTTATTTTCCTCCTCCTCCTCCTCCTCCTCCTCCTCCTCTTTCTCCTCTAGCATCTTTTAACTTCATTAGTTTCAATGCCAGGTTGTCCTTTCTCATCTTAGAGGACAATGAAGTATGTCTTCCTTGGTGATCTTTATACTAGATATCTCAATTTGTACATTTGTACATTTAATCATGGATCAATGAAATTAGGACACAGATATCAGATTACATTTGTAGAGAGGCTCTGAAATTAAGAAAAGGGAACCCATTTTGACCTGCCAATTCCAGAAATACAATTTGACAGCATATTCAAAGATAAATGTGTATGTATGCAATAATGATAGGACTTTCCATTCATTCTTGAATTCCTACCTATTTAAATTTATACAATATCCCAAAATGCCTAGTCGGATAAATTTATCTACGAGATAATGTGCATGGTGATTCCAAAATACTGTACAGTATTTTAGAGGCAGCTATTCAAAATGGTTTTTGTTTGGTTTTTTTGTCTTGTTTTGTTATGTTTTCCCTTTGAGATTGACCCACTCACTATCTACCTACCAAACTGACGAAGGTCCAAGCAGAGATTTGCTCCCTCCACTAGTGTGGTATTCCGGCAGATGGTCCACAGATTGAAATACATGTACACTGGCAGCGAGGTGAAAGCCGTGACGCCCAGCCAGGCCAGCATGAAGAGGTATGTTAGCATGATGAACTGCAACAGGAAAAACAGGAAGAGGGAAAATATGTAAGCTACTACAAAACAGTTTGGCTCTCAAGCCTCAAAATTAATTCACATTGCTTTTAGAACCCTGATACATAAATACTCAAAAAGAATTATTAGGGATTATAATATGAGAATTGATATGTTAAAAAACATGTGGTCTTTTATTTATTTTTTTGGAAAATAAAACTATTTAATTGTTCTGATAAAAGCTACAGTGGTCTTTTATATCAACTAATTTTTTTCCTCCTAGGTTTATTGTGCAAAGGAACAGAATATTCTATGTGGCTACATAGACAATTCTGAGTCTTAAGATGAAGTTGATTGTTTGGGGGTCAATATTTTTCTTATCTCTACCAGAAAAAGGGACAAGTTACCTATTATGTGTGGCTTTTTCTCTTCCCTTCCTGGAGTGTGTAAGCTGAAGTACAGTAATAGATGTGACTCACCATATTGTGTGACATGAGGACTAATCCATAAAGCTGTGTCTACCCAGCATATCATACCTTCCACACAAAAAGCTGGAAATGTCTGCTAAGCATCAAAGCATATTCCAAGTGACAATGTCTCTTCAACTTTAACATTAATGCTCTGCCTACTACATCGCGCATTATCTTCCAACATTTAGTTCAAGTATAAAAGACGAAGATCTATTCTCTCATGTAATTTTTAATCAAAGGCTGGATATTATTATCATGTGTGAACGTGTGAGTGTTGGGAGGGCATGCTGAAGGCCATGCATAAAGGTCAGATGACAGGTTTATCTAGTTGATCTCCCAACCATTTCCATCTTTCAGGGATTCAGTGCTGGTTGTCAGATTTCCATGCATCTTGATGGGCCCTTTTCATTATTTAATGGCATTTCATTCATTACATCCCTATCTAAACATCACTTTTATTTCACAAAAAGGAAACATAATGGCATATTGTTTTTTAAAATCATCATTTTAACCTTGTCTGAGGCAAGACTATATACTTCAGGCCTCTATTTCCACCCTTATAAGGTGGAAACCACTCCACAGAAACATCATACATCCCAGGCAGACTTCAAATGAGCTGATACACATGAAACATGTAGTAAAGGCAAGGGCTTATAAGAAGCTGACAAACTATCACCTGCTTTTATTATTCATGGTGTGTTTCAACTTAAGTAGGTTCAACTTAAGTAGAATATGTGAAGCACACTTAATTTCACATTGGGAGAAATTAAAATAATGAAAACTTCTTGGATATGCAAAAGTTATTCAAAATGCATTTATCACAACAGAAAAAAATCTTAAGAAACTATCTATCATACAGCATCTTATGTGAAGACGTCTTATTATCAAAACTCCTTTGTGAGGACAGAGGCCTGCTGTCATAACATTTCCATTGTTCAGAGCTCCTGGAGGGGGAGACCTAGTGGCAGGATAGCAGAGGAAGGATAGCAGGTTACCAAGAAGAGACTTGATACCCTATGAGCATATACAGGGGAGGAAATCGCCCTCAGGAACAGTCATAGGGGAGGGGAATAAGGGGAAAATGGAAGGAAGGGAAGAATGGGAGGATACAAAGGATGGGATAACCATTGAGATGTAACAAGAATAAATTAATAAAAAATTTAAAAAAAGAAATGTAAGATGATATCCTGAATCAGGGATTTGTAGGCGTTATAAAAAAGACTCTATGATTCAAGAAAAAGTCATCTCTATGCTTTGAACCCAGGTTTTCTGTTTTGATTTTCTTGTTGTCCTTGGAAAGTTTTCAACATATTTTTCTGAAGGTATTACTCATTGTTTAGTGGGATCTCAGATAAAAAGACTAAGACATAAAATGGTGAACTACGTTGCCAAGCAAGTGGTTGTCCAATGTAGGCACTGAAGGAGCATAGCTGCAAATAGGGTGTTTTTTAGCCATAGCCTCATTGTGAGGATGGCCTGGGGTAATCTGAGAGCAAAAGATGCTTAGGCCATTTTATGTGACAACTATAACTATATTTAAATCACCTCTGCAAGTGACCAAATGTGTGTAGAGTTTAAGCAGCACTGCTCTATGGTTAAGACAGATCTCATGAGTGTAGTGGATGTGAAGGCCTCTTTGCAGGTTATTTGCCACTGGATTCTACAAAATAGAACTTTTTAAAAAAGATGATAAGAAACACATGGCAGTGGAATAGAAACAGCCAGTATTAGGGATGAGAGAGGCATAAGACCGAACTTTCTGAATTAGAGCTTCTCAGATTTGGCACTATTAAGATTTGGGCCAGATAATTATTTGTTGTATGGATTGCCCTACAAACTATAGAGTTTGGTATCAACTCTTGCCTTACGTACCGTGTCTCATTTGTCCAAAAAAAATTTCCAACATCTCCCAAGTAAAACATATTCCACCTCATCTGCTCCCAGCTTTGTTCAGTTGCCTGTACACTTTTAAGGGTTGGATTATTCTGGTTTACTATTGAAGCAAGTACATTCATGAAAATAAAATCTAGCCAATTTTACATAGTATAATGAATCTTAAAATTCTATTATCTTATAATATGTAACATATCTTAAATATGTAAATATAAATGTATATAGATAATTTTTATACCTATGGTGTCATTGTAATTATAAATACAAAAGTCTATAACAAATTTTAATATTTCAATATATGGTACATTAAGTACATGCCAGTTGCAAAACAAGCAATTTGTTTTTATTTGATGATTAATAAAATAATAAAGTGAACACATTACTCTGTATTTAATAAGTTTAATAAGAGCATGTTTAAACATACTCAATATTTGATTTATTCAATTTTATGTCATTTATTTCATGATATAAATAAATTACAATACTAAAAATATGATAACCTCTCATATGATGACTCAATAAAGTAGTTATTTCACTCCCATAGATTAACATCATGGTTCTGCATTTTGGTGTGCCTCACATACTAAGTTTTGAATGATAGCCTGGAAATATTGAAATGAACTTGAATTAGTCTTGCTGTTGTATGAGGGAAGAAACAACGCAAATCAAACTGTGCTTTCCAGAGCATTCTCCAAGTGAGGAGAACATCAACCATCACTCTGTGATCAGAAAGCTAATGTGGTTTTAAAGCTAATTGCAGTGGCGTGGTAAAGCTTCAGCTAGTAACCATTTTAGTTTTTATTGAGAAACAGGGATAACACAACAAATTTCTATTACTGTTCACCCAGGAAACTTTGCACATGGCAACTGGGAAACATTTCTTCCAACCTTCAGTATTACTCAGTTCTCCAAGTATAATGACATTAACACATCTGCAAAAGCACAGGCACTTCCAAAGCTAAAGGAAGGCAGGCAGAGCAGGCTAATGCATTGAATGTGAGCTAGATTGTAAGATTAAAAAAAAAGAAAGTAACAGCTAAATGGAGAACCTAAATTCTTTCTTCCTCTGATTCAGCACACAATGGCCAAGGAAGAGGCATACAGGACTTAGTAGAGCTGGCTGTATTTCTTGGAACTAGGAGTTTGTCCCCTCCAATGACAGTCACAGGCCTCACTCTCTAGTGGGCTGTAGATTACTATTGCTGCTTCTGCTCAGCTTTGATCAAGCCTGGATGTCACAGCACGTGTCCCAAGTGTGGGCAGGCACATCTTCGTGGGCCGACTACATAGCCACCGAGGCAGCCCACGCAGCTGCTGCCAACCTTCTGCTGCATTGGGTATGACTGATGACATTGCTACTATTGTAGAAAAATAGCGTGGTTCATGATTCACTTTAAAAATAGGTATTTGAGATTCCTTTTAAGACACTAGAATGACAGGCAGAAAATTATCTGTACATAGATGTGGAAATTCTTCCGTGATTATATTTTACTATGTGATGGTTTTCCAATTCTGAATGAAACATCACAACTGACTGCAACTGTCTTGCTGGAGGAACATTTTGTGCCATCAGAGATCAGTTAATAGACCCCAGCACTTCTATAGCATCACAGTCATAGACCTTTAAAGCTGATCTTGATTTTTGTCAAGTAGGTCAACCAGGATTCAGAAGCCTGAAGTTGCTTTCGAAGAAGGCTCAACGAAGCCCTGTCCTGAGTTGTCTGAACAATAAGGAAGCTCATCAGTCTCTACACTTATTAAACACTATTTATAAAAAAGACGTTAAATCAAGATCAGAAACTTGCCTTTTTCTAGAGAAATTGTTTAAGTGTCATCAAGAACTAAATACATATGCTTTTAACATCAATCCAAGATCTTTATGCATATTATTTCCTCCAGACCTGAAATTGTATTACCAATCCAGAGAATTTAGGTGGCAATCCGTTTTCAGTGCCTTAAGTCACTTTATTGAAATTTCACATTCGTCTATGTCACCTGTTAGGAACTGCAGGAAGAGTTCCCCCAGATAGAAAGAGGTGTCCACAACTCAACCAAGTTGCATCTCAGAATCTGTTACAAGCTGCTCAATATAACGAGTTTCTGCTCACTGGTATGTTTAAATTTTCTGTGAGACAAACTAATTTATTAGTCCTTATTGCAGACTGCTTACATTTTGTTACTTTTTTTTTTTTTCTGTAATTAAATACATGTTCTTGTATGGCACAGCAAAATAGTAAGAAAGGCCAGGCAGGGAGGGGTGCTTCAGTGATTCATTGTGGGAAAACTGTTCTGCATAAAACATGCAACACTGTCTTCAATGGTATATTTAGTTTTTACTACCTTCATGCATTAGTCGATACATGCTTTGAAATGCATTAGTTCTATGTTATGAAAATAGACCTGATTTAAAATTAAACATCTCATCAATAAAGGTTTAAGACAAGACCAACTAATGAATATACTTTTAAAAAAAGATTTTTTTAGGTTACTCCTAAATATATAGCTTACTGTGGAGATATGTTTAGGAGGAGAGACAGAAATGTACACACATCTGCATTACTTATAGATTAGGGGAAGGATTTTTAAATTTTTTCTATGGTAACATAATGTAAAAAAATAAATGTATGTTGCCTCCTTTACAAACAAAATTAGTTGCAGTGCATATGACTTGAGAATTTCACAACAAATACTCTTAACTTAGGAATCTTATTATGAAGTTGCAGGACTGTCCTCATTGAAGGAAATGTTAGTGCGTTAAAGAAAGCTCTAACTCTCTTAAGGTGAGTAAAAACATTTGCGTGATCCTGACATCAACCCCCATTACATGCTGAGTGCAGAGAAAGGACATACCCAGGCGCTCACGCATCGGCCGCACGTGGTGATTTTGAAGTCCCCATAGAGATCTTTGATGGCCCCAGTCGTGAAGAAACCTTCCACCATCAGTAAAATGCCATAGACGAAGAAAGCCGCCGCGATGCCATAGATCACGTACTTAAAGATGTCAATCCTGGAGAAGAAAAGAAAACCAAGGCATAAGGTGATTTAGTTCAGTGACTTTTTGTCACTTGTTTTCAAACACTGATCCTCTCGTGTCCATGGGCCTTTTGAAATGTAAGCAGAAAATATGCACAAAAGCACCTATCCAAAGCCTCAGCATGGATCAGGGAGCAGCTATTGGCAGTTGATGGCTAGTGGGAGAGGGAAAGTCACTTTTCTTCAGGGACGTGACCTCTGAGAGGCTGCACAGGCTTCATTCAGTATATGGCCCTGTACCCATACACCTGCAGGAAGTACTAACCTGACTCAGTGAGTAGTAAATTAAAAAATAGAGAGAAAGAGTACATGAAGTTAAGAGGGGAAAATAGATGATGACAGGAGAAGAACTGCAGAGGAAGAAGTAGGAGATGGATTGACTTGGATCTGAACACACTATATTAAATGAAATTCTTGATAATAAAAGTAAGGCAAAAGAAAATTGGTATTCATAATGGTAGATGAACTATAAAACTTTTATGTTCCTAATGTTTGCCTATAAATTTTGTTCTGCCATGTTTAATACTTGCCAACAAGGGTTTTTGTTTTATTTTGTTTTGTTTGTTTGTTTCTGTTTTTTTTTTTTTTTTTTTTTTTTGTATGTACATCTCTGCCTCGGCCTCTACAGTCTCTCTTGCTCTTTGGTCGCATTAATGAAGTCTTATCTAGATAATTAATAAGTTGCTTAAATTAATTTGCTAAGTAGAGTAGGAGTAGGAAAATTGATAATGTCTTGAATATATAAAAGGATAACGAATGTTTTGGAGGTTATTTATAGTTTTTTGTAAACTTATATCAATTTCATACTTTGTCATTACACTAATTTTAAGTGCATTTTATTTAACTTCTATTACAAATTGTCACTAATATTTTCTCACAGTAATAGTACCAATAATGAGAAGGAAGAGAATTTTACATATAAATGACAAGCAAATCCTTTTGGTAGAAATACAAATTAATATTTAATATAAGTGAGCCAAAAATAACCACAGCATAATTCCTGACAGGTTTAAAACAGTAATTACCCTTTCTCATAGTTGGTTTCTAATTACAAAAAATTATTTTAAATAATACAAAAATTATATTTAGGAAATATAAACATATTCACACAGAGCACTGATGCACACACATGATAGCTAGAGATAAGCATGGATAGATGCTAGAGGGTAGATGGTGGATGACATACTGTCACCCGATAGCTCTATTTTAGGAGACCAATGCTCACGAAATTGAGAAAGAAGAATTAGCATGTTTGTGACCTAAGTTTCTATTTACTGTTCTTTATTTTGAAATTAGTCACTCTGTGTTTATGTTCCACTTGAGATCTTCTTAAATCACAGAAATATTTATAACCATAGTGGTGTACTGTAGATGAAGAGGACTCTAATTTGTTTTCATACATTGTCAGGACCAGTAAGTGGCTTACACTCAATGTGATCAGAGTTATACAATATGCCAGTAAAGTGCAGGGGTGGAGATGACATCAACTCAGTGCTTACTTATCCAAATGATGGATTGGATAAGTAAAGCATAGATTTACAACACTTTCAACAAAATTATTTATCTTCACTGACATTCCCAATTGCCATCATAATTAACTATTCTGATGATTTGACCTAAGACGATCTCCATTTAATTTTTAAAAGAGGAGAAATCATTCTGAAGATGGAAGCAAGTTGGAATGATGTGGCATCAATCCACTACTTGGAAGAGATAAATAGCTGAACTTTCTATACAGTCTTGGTTGAGAAATTTCCCCTGGTGACAACTTTATTCCAGAATTATTAAGTTTGCAACCATGGGAGAGTATGTGTGAGTGTGAGGTGTGTGTGTGTGTGTGTGTGTGTGTGTGTGTGTGTGTGTTTGTGTGTGTGTGTGTGTAAAATCTCTCCTCTTTTCTCTTTCTCATTATTATAATCTTTATGGCTAGGGTTTAAACTACTCAGTGTTCCCTTGTGTATTGTGAATACTCTCTCTACATCTACCCACAGCCCCTACATTCTAATCCATGAAGTTTTTGTTTTTATGGCAGTATCAGTAAACATCCATTTGTTTATCTAAATGTAAAGCCTGCATATGACTAATGCTGACATTGTTTAACACATGGTTGCAAGTCATTTACTAGAATACACTGATTTGACCATAATGCTAGAGTATGTTATATCTCTTCTGAACTGGAAAGTGACCAACTTTCAAAAGCAGGACATGGCTACTGCTTTCTAGTCACCTGAATTCCATGTATTACTGAGTAGGAAGTAAGTTTAGAAGTCTTTGTTATAGAAAATTAGAAGTATCTTTTGCATTTCCTGTTAGGTTTCAGAAAAAACACCCCCATCGATGATTTTGAAAGTTACAGTAAAGCTATTTTCTTAGTTAAGGGCTTCATTGCTGTGAAGACACACTATAAAGGAGTACAATTGCCTGGGTCTGGCTTACAGTTTCAAAGGTTTAGTCCATTATCGTCGTGGGGGAAAGCATGACAGCATGCAGACAGACATGGTGCTGGAGGAGCCAAGAGTTC
The DNA here is from genome assembly GCA_907169655.1 of Acomys percivali. Lineage (NCBI taxonomy): Eukaryota > Metazoa > Chordata > Mammalia > Rodentia > Muridae > Acomys > Acomys percivali. The sequence continues at coordinate 14,442,491 of OU015752.1, forward strand.
TACATCTTGATCCAATGGTAGCCATGAGGGAATTGTCTTCCTAGGCAGCCAGGAGGAGGCTCTCCTTCCACAGTGGGCAGAGCATGAGCACAGGAATCCGCAAAGCCCACCCCACCACCCACAGTGACACACTTCCACCAACAAGGTCGCACCTCCTAATAGTGACACTCCCTGTGGGCCAAACATTCAAACACATAAGTCTATGGGGGTCAAACCTATTCAAACTACCACAGCTCACTTTGAAACATTGACAGGTGTGATCCATAAAATTCATATTTAGTAATTTTTTATAAAGGAACATGACTTATTTTTTTTTACTAGACTTGCATTTCCATAATGGCATGGTTAATCATAAATGTTACAATTTTGCACAGAAGACTCTTGGAAGTTTTTAATTTTACATGACTGACACTCCATATTTATTGAACAACTCAAATTTATTCTTACCCTCCAACCCAGCTCCTTTCAATGAGAATTCTTTTTCTGGTCTTTTTGTTTTTTGTGTTTTGTTTCTATGAGATGGACTATGCTAGAAAGCTAATCTAAATCACCATTCTTGTGGAGAGTAGCTTCTTTCACTTAACATGAAAGTTTTGTGATTCATCCACATGTCTGGGTTTATTTTCTAATGGTCAGTAGTAGTTCACTGCCTATATACTATATTTTCTTTATCTACATACCCATCTGTCAAAATTTAAGTTGTTGTACACCCTGGTCTGTGAAAGTTGATGCAATGAACATGGTAGTCCAGCTATTTCCTCAGAATCTTAATTTCACTTCTTTTTAATAAATGCTCAAATTCATGTTGATACATAAGTAAGGGGGATATGTTTAGAGGCAATTTCTGTGTTAATGAACCTCTCAAATGTCCATTGTTTTGGCTGAAGCTAAAAATTTATCAGGAAACAGATACTAAATTTTCCTAAGATATTACTTTGTTTCACATATAATAAAATCAAAACTATTCCTAACAGTTTACTTGTATAGCACCTTTCCTTCCTGAACTCTGACCTTAAGTGAGCATGTACAGTAGTGTACAACTTGAATTGACCATGCTTAAGAATGTACCTCTTAGATGTATATGATGTGTATATATGTATATGTAGAGATTAGCTGAAAAATCCTAAGAAAAGACATTGATATGATCTTAAATCCTAGGCTCTCATTACATGCTACAGGTTATGAATATTTCTTTGCTCTCTTATTTCTTATCTGGAGTTAGTTTGACTTTGCATTTAGAAACAAACAAACAAACAAACCCATTACACTCAATTACAGAGTGACGGTCTATAATATCCCACTCCTCAGATGTTTTATCTCATTGTAAATCTTTTCAATTTTCTCAATTTTTTTTATAAAACTGTCAAGCCAATGGAAAAAAATAACATATGCTTTATGTAGAGAAATGGAAAAAAAGAAACACAGAATTATCAGTGTTCATCCTTCCAATTTCTTACATAAGTTTTAATTGCGTTATTTTGAAAACTTACTCTGTAGCCAATGCATTATGAGCATAGAAAGGAGAACATATTTTTCAGAGGTTTGACAAGTTATGGCACAATCTACAATATGGAGACCCAGTTCCCCAGGTCCCCACTTTTAACAGTGGTGTAAAGAATAATGGCCTCCGAAGGTGTCTACATCCTGTTTCCTGGAAAACACTCATGAATCACCCTGGAAGATCAAAGGGATTTTGCAGATGTGGTTAATGATCTCCAGATAGGAAAATTATTCTGTAGTACATGAGTGGGTTCAATGTAACTGTGTGGCTCTTTAAAATGAAAGATGTAAGCATGTCACTATAAAAGTCAGAGAGAGATTTCAGGATGCCACATGGCTGCCTTTGAAGAAGGAAAGGGACAAGGAGCCAGGAATGCAGGTGGCTTCTGTAAGATGGAACAACTCCAGAGATTCCAGATGGAGCACAGTTTTGCCAGCATCTTGATTTCAGCCCGTTGCAGTAAACCTAGTAAGACCTGCTTTAGATTTCTGACCTCTGAAACTGTGAAACAAGCAATTTCATAGTTTTAAGAAAAATAGTTTCTGATTTTAAAAGAGAATGATTTTAAGGTTTAGAAGCCAGGAAAAAAATGCTTAGTAACAAAGCACACTATTCGACTGTTATTTTAGAACTCACGAATTCAATAAGATTTACTAACCCAAGTTTTAACTATGATTTAAGTCTGCTCTGATTTCCAAGACTAACAAACCATCTCTTAACTCTCTTTGCCTGCTCTTGGAGGAGTATTGTCAGTAGAAAGTGACAATGTCTGGTTTAACTGTCAATCCTGTCGATGAGTAGAGAGAGTTTACAGGCCAGCATGGTTTCTAAGCCTTACTTTGCCTTGCTTTAGCCTTGACTCCTTACATCAAACCATTAAGACATTGGTAACTGTTTTGCATTTCATTAATTCCCAAAGAATTTCTCCCTTGAGAAATAAACTACATGGAAAGTTTTATTTAAGAGTAAAGCTAGCATGTGACCATACCTCAGGATGTTTATTCAAGAGGTCAAATCACTTAGCAAATTGTTTTGATCATCGTTTGATATCTAACTTTCAACCAGGCACCATATTTCATTGTCTGTGTAAATTCGTTGTACTCTTGTAAAATACTCAGCCTCCTCTTGCTTGCTTTGTCAAATGATGATTAAAGAACTCAGCAAACACACTGTCAAGATCTCTTCTGGGTAAGAGACACTGAGTTACAATTTAGAAGAGCTCCTCTCATCACAGCAGATAGCGAGTCATTTCCGAATGTGTGAGCCCATGCTGTTGTGCTAATATGTAAATGATGTTTAGGTGGAAGAAATAAAGGGACTACATTAAATTATAAATGTATCACAAGTTGAGAGCCAACAAATGATCTGGATTTGAAGTACCAAATTGACATATCAGTAATTAAAATGCTTCTTGGAAACCAGTGATAGACGAAGATGTTTTAAAACATTTTACTAACAGATCAAAAAGCTATTGGAAATCCATTCTCTTCTTTCTTTGAAGGCTTCGACACTTTAGCAGGACAATGGCAAATTGAGAAGTTAAGATGTAGGACACGTCAATGATAGTAGTCATGATTACATGTCTGAAACATACCGCAGAAGAAAGGAAAGCAACCTCCGACTTATCTGTGACAAGTAAAATTCCAAGCTAGGAAGACCACTAGTAAAACACAATGGTTACAGTTCATGGTTGCATGCCTTCCATAGACTGCCCTTTAGTGTTAGCGATCTGGATTATGTTTAGATACTTGCATGTATTTAAGGGGTGGGGAGAGAAATAGGGGAGAAAAAAGTAGAGAGACATATTAACCTATAAGCCTAATATTTGTCCTGGCTTCCTCACAGTTCTTACTGTGCACCCTCTGTTTCTCCTTTACTTTTCCTGTTCCCTCTGACATCCCTGTAAAAGTAACTTTTATTCTCCTTGCTCAGTTGTTGTCTGTGAGGCTTACTACCTCTTGCTGCTAACCTAGGCCTAGTCCTGGAAGCTTCTAGCCTCCATACAATCTAATCTAGGCCTAGAATGTTTCCGGCCTCTGAAACTTAAAAAGATCACTCTTTCTTGTTCTTATTGTGTCTGGGCTAGCTGGTTACACTCAGCTGTTCTCCTCAAACTCTTCTCCCAACTGATTTGCTTAATCTGACTTTATCTCTCTGTCTGGAATTGCTGCTCTGCTTGACCATATGCTAACTCAGCAATCTGCTCTACTCTTCTGGCTTCTGGCTCATTCTGTCTTCACCAGAGCGCTCTCTCTCTCTCTCTCTCTCTCTCTCTCTCTCTCTCTCTCTCTCTCTGAAACCCATCTCTCTTCTCTATTACTGTTCTGGGAAAGCTGCCTCCTCTCTCTGTAAAACTGCCTTTAAGGAGCTTCCCTTTCCTCTCTCTTCTTGTGAGAGTTGGGCATATTCTAGTCTGTCAAATCTTCTCTGACTTCTCACCTTTTCTGCCACTCAATTAGACATCACATTCAAACATGAGTGTTTCTTTCTACAAACTAGCTTTACCTTTGTCTGGGATTAAAGGCTTGTACCAGCCCTCCTGGACCTAAGCTTTTTTTTTTTTTTTTTTTTAACTTGATACTTGATGTATACCAGGCTGGCAGTGAACTCAGATCGGCTTGCCTCTGTCTCCTGGATTATAGGTGTATTTGTATTCCAGCTGGATCACACAGACCTAGAAAGTCTTTGGATATGATCTTTTGCCAGAACAGCTATGTTCTGAATTAACAATCCTCTACACATCCGTTTTCCTGCAGGCAGCCCTGCTGAGGAGGAACTCCACAACCTCGAAATAAGAATAATTTAAGTCTTCCCTTATCATATTGAGAGTTCTATGGTACAAATCTTCCCTGTTTTCATATGCTTTTTGGGGTGAAGTTTGTTCGTTGTTGTTTTTGTTTGTTTGTTTTTGGCAAGGAGAGGGATTTAATCCACGCAGAAGCTCCATGAGGCCTATATAATGAATTTACAGAATCTGAACTATGAAGAGAGAAATAATTTGGAACCAGCCAATATTCTCATCATTCAAACATATGTTTATTTGTCTTACATTTAATTTCTCATAAACTGGATCAAATGTAAAACTATAAAATATATACTTGAAAGTCTCTTCTAAAGTCCCTTTCCTAAGCTCCCATTGATAGCATCCTCAAGCTTGAGCAGAGACCTACCATATTTTAAAGTTGGTTGTGCAAATATCAAATACTTAACTTTGTAATTTCTAATATATATATATATATATATTCATTTATTAGACTTATGACTCCTTACAAACTTTATGTGTTATAACTGAATAAAGCAACTTAAATGCAGACTAAATATAGAGACACTGTGGATTTCAAGGACATCTGTGGTAGCTTAAAATAATGAACAGTGAGAACATATTTTGTCCAGGCTAGGCTGAGATATAACTAAAAAGAAAATGTCAGTTTTGAAACATTAAAATATACCCATGAAATCATCTTACTAAAACTCTCCTGAACTAACCAGCAAGAATCCAGTTGAATTTTCTGTTTCTTTTTCTTTTCATTTCTTTCCTCCTCCACCTCCTCCCTCTCCTCCACCTCCTTCTCCACCTCCTCCCCCTTTTTCTTCTCTTCTTCCTCCATCACCCCAAGACAGGGTCTCACTATGCAGCCTTTGCTGTCCTGGAAATCATAGACATCAGCCTGCCTCTGCTTCCCGAATGCTAGTGTTAAAGGTGCCACTGTGCCCTGCTTAACCAGTTGGAATTTGAAATAGCTTAACTATATTTCACATGATGAGTATGAGTTAGAAGCAAAGAATGATTCTAGCAATTTAATCTAAGATGATGACGGCTATCAAGTTTTGGATTTATGTGCTTGTTAATGTTTAACTGTATAACAATTAATAAATTACAGGAATATATAGTTATTATCCAATTAAATAAATAATGCTAATTTGTAAATGATATGTGAAATAAAGTTACAAAAAACAAAATAGACCACTCTTAACTTGCTAGTAAATATTCATTTGCAAGTTCGGGGACATTGATACTTCAGAGTTATGGATTGTAGCTTTTAATAATTATTTCTCATATTTTTCAGTACTAAGGACTAGATCTCATATTTTTTAGATGAGGCTCTCATATGTACAACATAACTGTTACAGTTATTAATCTTGAATAAACTTATTGTAAGTTGGAGCCAACTCATGACCTGGATTTGAAGAACCAAATTGACAAATATACATATATGTAGAGGTATGTAGAGGTATACATATATATATGTATATATGCATATATATGTAAAACATATACAATTGTTCTACCTCTGAGCTCTATCCTCAGCTCTATTTGTGCTTTCAATATTGAGAAAGATTCATATTAATTATCTCAGGCTGGCGCTGAACTTGCTCTGTAGTCCAGGTAGGATTTGAACTTGAGATTCCCCTAACCTCAGCCTCATGAGGAGCTGAGCTCACAAAGCTTCACCACAGGTCTCAGCTGATCTCACAGCTTCCACAATTACTCTTTTTCTAATCACCGGTTGTGGAAGGATTATAGGGTTCCTTTATTATATTTCATTTTTGCTGATCAGAATTTGTCAGTGTTTAAAATCTTCAAACATTTCAGATAAATATAAAAGCTAAATATCTCTTCCTTAAAATTTTCATTGTTTCTCCTTCTGTTTCTTCCTTCACCTCTCAGAGTAGAGAATCGTGGACTATTGTACGACTATGTGAAACTCTATTCTCTTAATTTTCACAGAGAATTATTAACTTTAATTACACTAATGATACAGAATATTAAAAATATTATTGAAAATTGCTTATAGTTTATAAAAGTAAACAAATTTAGCAGTATTGTATACTGTTTTTGAGACATGGTCTTCTATTTAGCTCTGGAACTTGTTATCTAGACCAACTTCATCTGAAACTCACAGAGATCTACTTGTCTCTGCCACCCACACTGTGGGATTAAAGGGCCACCACACCTGGTCCTTAATATTGCATACTTTTGAATTGTAGTTATTGAATTGTAGTTTTCTCCTACCAAGGAGTTTCTAATGACACTAGGATCATAGAAACTGACTTGGATAAATCAGAATTGAGTTGATTATGTTTACCTGGAAGGATATGAGAAAGAGCAGTGTTACCATAACTAACCAGGTAACAGTTAAGATTTGATAGCATAAATAATCTGATTCCAGAAAATGTGCACATGCAACAAGAACAACTGAATATTTTAGAAGGGAAAAAAACATGAATATTTTAAACACATAAAACCGAGTAGAATGAAATAAACACAAATAGTTTCAAGACTAACAAGCATAAATGGAGTACAGATAGTTTTTATTTTTAAAAAGCTTATAATAATAAGTAATTTCTGTCCATGATTATGAAATCACCCAATAGATGTTGAGAATTAACAACCTGTTTGAAAATAAATCCTCCTGTAAGTAAATCCAAAATACTTACTTCCTATAATATTAAACATTAAAAGACTACAAAAAGGACAAAAGACTTTCACTTTCAGACTACTTAAATTGCATTTACAAAACCAAAATATATTATTATTTATATAGAATCATAATTTATAGTCCTGGTACTTTATATTTTAGGGGATCAAAACACATAATTGGTATTTTCAGAAAAGTTGCTCAAATTTTCATCGTACAGAAGACCACAAAACCTTTAACAATAGTTTCTTTGAGTTAAAGAAAGTAAGGTAATATCATATGCATGGCTGGGTTAAAAAATTGAAGTGTCTGATCCCACTTAGAATTTTATGAATTGCCTAGAATTAACATCCAAGCCTAAATTTGTGCCTACCTCTGTCTTCTGTCTTTTTGTCATTTTTAAAAATAAGAGCCTATGTTCAATATAAAGAGCAAAGAAAAACTTTCCTACTTACTGGTAATTTAATTGATGTCAAAGCCTTGGTTAAACCTCTATTAATTTGGTCTCATATTCCATGCAAAGTACTCTGTCTTGGTTGACAGGTCAATTCTTTCAATCATGTTTGCCTCATACAGCTTTCTAAATTTTTCATTTATCATCACCTTAATTAGGTAGACATCTATGTATTTAGAAAAAATACAGGAATGTAAACATCATATAGACTCCACAAATAGTGGATATAAAGTGTGACTTACATGGTGAAAACATCCAGTGTGTCTCCAGCAGTCCTTGCCATCTCAAAGTAGGTCTGCAGAATGTTGACTGTTCCAGAAAGGGCTTCATGACCACATCCACAGAACAGGGCCACGCCTGCATACAGCAGGATGGTGGCAATCAGAGAGGCATAGGGAATGCCTCCAAGGCATTTAATACAGCACTCAAAACACCCTGTAGAAGAGAAACAGAAAAAAAAAAAGGAAAAGTCATTCTATTTATTCATCTTATTAAAATGTTTCTATGACCTCAACACTATAGTATTAGTATTCATAGATGCTCTGGGGTCAGCCACATTAAATACAGTTGTAGAGCATCCTAGAAGATAAAAGGATGAAGTCCATTGTGACAATTCATTCTCCACAGTCAAGTGGGTGCATATAAGGCTTATGATTTCATCCTCTACTCCTAGTCCTACAGAAGCCCTTCATTTCTATCTGGACTCATTATTAATTACCATACAAGCATGCTTATCATTCTGCTTTGAATTCACTGTTCTCATAATTCATGTTTTTTACTTTACTGAAGTAACATCTATTTCTTTGAACTATTTATGCATTTTCAGATCATTATTTAAAACTTGTAGTATACTGAAAACATACAAAATTCAAAAGTAGAGAAGAAAAAATTAGACAGTAATTGCACACAGGAATATTTTTTTGAATACAGGAATTATTTGAATACAGGAGCTCATGTATGTGTGTTCTTTATATGGTGACTCATAATGAAAATCTATTTATAGATTTTGGTTAAAAGAGTAGGTGGGGAGAAAGTGCTGGGAGAGAGAACATAAATCAGTGTGTGGGGTGCATCTCTTGGACAGGGGAGGCTTCTGGGTGTCTGTGAGGGTGACCCTAGATGAGACTTCTTGCAACATCAGATATGTAGCCTGAAGTTGCCATCTCCTGCAGCCAGCCAGGCATTCTGGTGGAGGGAGAGGGACATTAATCCACCTACAAAGCCCTCGCTCCAAAATTTGCCCTAACTACTAAAAATTGAGGGATAAAGATGAGGCAGAAATTGAGAGAATGGCAGACCAATGACTGGCCCACCTTGAGACCCACGCCATGGGAGAAAGCCAACCCCTGACACTATCAATGACACTCTTCAAGGCTTGCAGATGGAATAGCATAACTGCCTAGCATTACTGTCTTCAAGAGGTTTTATTTAGGAAGTGATAGAAACAGATGAGAGGCCCACAGCCATACCATAGGCAGAGCTCAGGGAGTCTCATGGAAGAGTGAGAGGAAAGATTGAGGGAGCTGAAAGGATTGAGAGAGCTGGAACGGTCAAAAATACCACAAAAAGACCTACAGAGGAAACTATTCTGGGCCCATGGGGGGCTTAGAGAGACTTAACCACCAACCAAAGAGCAAACACAGGCTGGACCCAGGCCCCGTACAATATGTAGCAGATGTGCAGCATGATCATTACGCAGATCCACCAACGATGGGAGTAGAGGCTACTGCATGCCTTTGGATCCCTTTCCCATAGTTGGGTTCGCTTCTCTGGCTTCGGTAGAAGAGAATGTGCTTAGTCTTGCTGTATCAGGGTGGGTTGGTACCCAGCAGGGCCTCCCCTTTTCTAAGGAGAAGGGGAATGAGGAAGGGGATAAGAGGATGTGGGGGTAGGACTTGGAGGGAAGGGAAAGGGGGTGCAATCAGGCTGTGAGTTAATTAAATAAATGAATTAACAAAAAATGAGAAAGACACTGACATAGTAGAAAAAAGAAAACAGAGAGGGTGTAATACTGATCCCATCACTGTGATTTTTAACAAACCTCCTTTTGAACTATCATGTGCCAAATAGGGAACAGAAGAGAATGACCTCATAATGTTTTTGTGGTAATTAAATGAGATACTATATAAAACCTGTGTAATAAAAAGCTCAATAAATGTAAGCTGCTATCATTAGACACAATTCAACTTTAGCATGGAATTGACACCTCAGCACGAAATTCATTTGGGAGGTCTTGCAGTCTCCTATGCCTTGTTAGTTGGGGGGCCTTTCCGCACCATACTAGGGCTGAAAAAGTTACATATTTGGGAGTATTTTGGCTTTCAGATTGCAGTACTTTTTGGTTACAGGTTCTTGATCTTTATAAATCTATATTTACATGCAATAATATATAAAACATGAGATTTAAAAGTTTCTGTGTTAAGTGACATTATATTTCAAGAATGAACTAGTTTGTTATTTTGATATTGCTCATTAAACAGGTCATATCATCTTCTTTAGAGTCTGAGGACCTCCCCAGCTTTATTGCTCTTACTTTTGGAGCAAATATCTCTTACTGGACATTTCTTCTTCTACATACACACACACACACACACACACACACACACACACACACACACA
>OU015752.1:14452754-14477440 GCA_907169655.1 Acomys percivali
GAAGAAGAAGAAGAAGAAGAAGAAGAAGAAGAAGAAGAAGAAGAAGACTCTTTTAATCTGTTAAGTTTAATCACTCCAACGACTTCGGAGTGCCAGTTTTATGGTTCGTCTCCACTCCTATTCTCAAAGCATCTCGTACAGTCATGGGAAAAACTCTACTCAGCCCACTGCAAATGGCAAAACCTAATGTGCATGCTCAACTCAATCACCTGCTTATAAATTCAAACACAAGATTCTAAATACTGAGTGCCGTCACCTCTGCTTTACCCTAGAGCATAGAATGTACAGGTGAATAAAATAAAAAATCAGAGTAGGTCAAGACCAGATAAAATAAAAACAAAAAACATCATTACCAAAACAGCCGCATAGGACTTCTAGTTAATTTTATTCCCTGTGTAGAGCTGATTTGTACTTAGTTCATGTTTTTCCTGCTGTGCTATATATGGCCATCATGAGCTGCAGAGCCAGGTTCCTTCTCTCCAAAAAGAAATCACGTGCGCATAGACCAGAGCATTAATTGGAAATTTAATTGACTCGTAGCTTTCAAGTGTAGAAGCATATAAGATAAATTCCAATAGTAGAGAAAACTAAAGTTGATGACTCTGAATTAATACACATTCCCAAAATAGTTCAGTGTCCAAAAGACACAGAAACATATCCTTACTCCCCATTTAAACACTGCCATATAAGCTACTCAGAATTATGTTACCTTTGCTGACACATACAATTTCCTGTAAGTTTCCATATCTGCATGGTCAGGGTAGAAAGTTTTAATTTAAGTGTTGACCCTCTGCAAAACATTTGTTCAAATTAAAATCCTTAAAGTGTCTCGTCAGGGACATATTGAACTTGTAAGGGACTACATCCTAATCAAATCCATTCTTCCTAGGAGTCTGAGTGGAGTTGCCTACTGCATTTAAAGAAGTCTCTTTGAACTCGCATATGGAGAAGCAGCACATCATTTCAGCATTCTCTCCAGCTGCCAGAATCCCACATAGTTGCTGGCAGGGGAGCTTCTTTCCACCCACAGTGAGAAACAGCCTTGGCAGATCAGTAGCGTCGCCATGGCAACTGTGCCCCTGGGCCAGGATGCACTCCCAATAATCACTGCTGAAGGCTGAGGATTCTGCTGTGCCCCAGCACCATGCTTTTTACTGAACCGAAAGTGCAAAAACACTCTATTAAGTGAATATTAATGAAGCACAGTAAGTGGGGTTCTGGCACTGGAGGATATAGATTCCTTGAGAAGAATGTCCACAAAACCAGTAATGATAGCTTTGCATATTTTCAACACTACATATTACGAGAATACGACCTTTTATTTCTCGAATAAAGCTATGGTTCAAATATTGACAGGGAATTTACTTGGTATAGTCATATGCGGACACAGAAGCAATATTCTGTCCAGTTTCTGGGTATGGCTTCTCAAGTGAAATAATACTATGTTGTCGGTTTTAAGATGAAGATAAATATTAAAAGAATCAAGAAGCTTTCTTTCCAACATACTCTCTAAAACATTAGCACCTTTACCACTATTTAGTAAGAGTATAAAGTGGTTTCTAATGTAAAATTTGTGAGGGATATAGAGACTCCCCTGATATGGTAGTTTTTAATTGATGGATATTTATCTTTTTATGTAGTATATAATCAGTTTACATCTATTTAAATATTGACAAATAAACACAATATTTGCCTACAATTACTTCTCTCTCTCTCTCTCCCCTCTCTGCTAATACCACCTCCCATCACATCTCAATCATATTATACCTCATCACATCACATCAATTATTATATCACATCCCTGTCTTGATTTATGGCAGAGAAAACTGCTCCAACATATTCATTTTCTCTCATGTGTGCCACTTCCAATTATTGCTCACTCACTTTGTCATATACATTTCAGAAACTATTTGATCACATATTGTCTCAGGGGATTTTGATTGATATTTTTATATTTATTTTAGAATATATAAACAAATTCTCCAGATTCTGAGAATTATTTTATAATGTTTGATTATTTTGTATATCATCTATGAAAATTTTAAGCATACATCTCTTTGTTCAACATTTGTACATTTTCATGTATATTTTTGTTATCTTACTCTATTATGAAAAATCAATAAAATTTAAATAAAATTATATCATTTTGTGTTTCTAAGGGTTAAACCATGGTTTAATTATTATTGTTGGCTTCTTCATCTCATTTAAGTCAATTTTGTTTTGAATTCTAAGACATGCTTTAATATCAATGTAAATTTAATTCATGCTACCTACTTTTCTATTATCAGCTATGTCCATATATTTCCAAATTAAGCTTTTATTACTGGAAAAAACAGTAGTCATGCTGTGTTTTTAATATGTAGTTGAAAGTTTTTCCTTAGAGCTTTATTAACACTTTTGTTTTTATTAGTCCATTAAGTATATAATTACTGAGTCCTCATAGATATGCCAGGGATGGTGCTAATTTCTGGAGATGTAGAACTTAACAAAAATCAATATTAAAGAGGGAGGGACATGGATAAAGAAGAATTTGTTAAGATAGTATTTATGAGATTGTGAAAAGGGTGAGGATATTTATAGAGAGAAGATAGATCAGAAATATTAAATTATTGACTTCGATTTTATTAAAGAGGCCAAGGACAGACTGAGACAACGTCTAAAAAATATCTGAAAGATGTGCAAGTATATTAAATAAAACATCATAATAGAATTCTCATTATTAGAAAATTAAAAGGAAACGTAAAGTAGAGCACTAAGCCAAAGATGGAAATTGGGGGAAAAGCAATTCAGGATATTTAAGGACAAGAATCACCCTTCATTACCAAATGTGAAACATGTCGATAACAAGGGTAAAAACAGAGATCAGAATTCCATAATATAGTGACTATGAAACAGCTTCCTAGCGGGTGAGAGCATAAGCTTCCAGCTTGGCTCGGATTTCCATGTTTCCCTTTGATGGTTGCCTGGGCAGCGGTTGGAAGCCCATTCTCTAATGCTGCAGGGCAGTATGCTAAAACCTGGAAGGCCTCAAGGCCTGATGCTGGATTATGCTGCTTCAAGGAGTCTTAAGATTTCAAAAGGAAGACTCCGGAAATCAATAAGGGTATTAGACATATCTCAGCAATCAATAGCGGTTTTAGCATTATCTTCAGAAAAGGGCAATGAGATTATCAGCTAAAGACAAATTATTAGTTAACCTTTACATCCTTCACCTCTTTTTACAAATATCACCTCAGTTTCCAATTTTGCCTTCAGGTTTTAATGGAATAGATGGAAATATGTCCTCTGGGTAGGAGTGAAGGAGCAATGACAGGACTTCACTGTGCTACGTTTATTCCATATGAGCACCCCTTTCTCTACCTGGCCTAACAGCAGGGACACTGAATCACTATTTCAACAGTCAGTGAAAGTTTTCTTGAATGTCTATTAGTTCCATGTACTTTTATATATATATATATTTGGTTAAAACGACGATTTGGACACTGCTTGTTCCTACATGTTAATGATATAAAAAATTTAAAATTTTAATGCTTTTTCAGAAACTTCAAAAACCATTGCATCCAAATATGTATTATTTAATATTGTGATCACAACATTTTTTAGCCAATCAGAATCACTGTACGTAGGCTTAAATTTTCAGTCTCCAAATAATAGCAGATATATAGCTCCTTCTTATAAAGTATAGTATAATGAAAATATGGACAACAATATTTCAAAATTAAACTTATAAAATATTTAAACTGGAATATGCTTATCACACATTTTATTAATTGTTAGCATGTATATTTTCTAATGACTGTAATTAAAGACATTCTTTTTGCCCTCTTAATTTTGTTGTTACTTATCAAAACCACTAGGAATTATGTCAGAACTAGAGATCCCAGATTTCTGTTGTTAAGAAACCAACATTTTGACATGTTTTAGCTGATTCTGATGTCAGATGTGGTAGCCTATGAACACTGAGTAGCTTTGTAAAATTATATGCATTGTCATGATGTTTTAAGATCTCTCTGTAAATTATGAGGCATATGTAGTACAGTGATTAAACAAATATCACCATTAGAAATTGTAAAATGTGCTTTACTGGAATATACAAGATACAACTAAATAAAACAACTCAATTATCTGGGAACATCTAGGCCAGAAACACAGCCAAGTCTACCAATGCATTGACTATTGTAATCTCTCAGCACCATATAAGCTATATAGTAGCTAATGACAATTAAGAATAGATACTGAAATGTATTTGAAAGCCTATTGACTGTGAATCTTCTGAGAAAAAAATTGCTTTCTAATTGTTGATACTAATTACCATTTAAGATACAGGTAGTTTGTTAGAGCTATACTACGAATTACAGACCATTCTGTACTGGTCAACATGACTTAGCAAGAATGTTTTGATTAATTAGCTTGTTTCCTCAAGGCAGAAAGCTAATTGCTTCGTTAATGATTAGAACCATATACCTCTAGCTGTGATAAATAAGCCCCCAGGGTAAAGGAACAGTCAGGGGTAATCACGTTTCAAACATGGAAAAACAACAACAAAACAAAAGATGTTCATGGAGGAAACTGTTTGAACCATATTAAATCTGGTCTGAGTTCCAAACACATGTAAGGTTTTGGAGAGCCAAGAATGCTTACGTGATGTTTGGAGATCAGGTCAACTTTGTCATCTACTCCTGCAATGGATTCATTCCTGATATAAACCACCTAAGCTGCGTGGCTTGCTCCCTCGTGGCCTTCAGTCATTTATCAAAACATTCCTCATTCATTCACTTGCTCATTCATGCACTTGCATATTTGGTTGTTTGTTACAATATCCATTGCTTAAGAAATTCTCTTAAATGAATCTCAGAGAAAAATATCATATGTTTTGGACCATAAGATGCACGTTTTCTATCCCAAAAATGGGGGAGGAGATTAAGATGTTCCTTATGGTCCGATTGTTGTTTTTACTGTTTTTCTTGTTTTACTGCTCTAAAGACTGGCTGTGTCTTATGCTCAGGGGCATCTTATAGTCCAAAAAATACAGCAACAATTTATAGATATCTTATGATCTGATGGGTTTACTGAATTCAACAGGGAAGCTTTCTCTGCATACAACTGTGGCTAAGGGGTGCTCAGGCTTCGAGTCATGTAGGCGCACTAGGTTAAGCTGGATGTGTGTGAAGATCTTCACCACAGCATGAATGTGAAGCTAGCATGTGGTCCTTCTAAACCAGTGATTCTCAACTTTACTAATGCTGTGACCCTTTACTACAATACATTTACTCATGTTTTCATGATTCTCAACTGTAAAATTATTTTCATTTCTACTTCATAACTGTAATTTTGCTACTTTTAAGAATCATATTGTAAATATATGTGTTTTCTGAAGGTCTTAGATGACCCTGTGAACGGGTCTTTCTAGCCCCCCAAAAGGGGTCATGACCCACAGGTTGAGAAAAACTGTTCTAAACAAAAGGCTAGTTTGTCACTCTGGCATTGTGGTGAGATATGCAAGACAAGTTACATTACAATCATAGAAGAAAGCACAGTTTTATAATCTACCTACAGAGGGAGTCCAGGAAGGACAGTGCAAAACTAGGCCACCTGTTTATTGTCAGAGGAAGCACAGACATTTGTGCGAGCTTCATGGAGTTGAGAAGTTCAAACAAGCTGACTCCAACGCTCTGTGCAAGGGATGGTTGAGTGTGTAGTTGTCTTTAATCCTATGCACGCTTATCCCATTTAAAACTGATCTCTACACTAGAGATTACTTTCTTTTTCTACATGACACTAGTCCATCAATATATTGCTTATGTTGCTTTGACTTTGCATATTGATTTATAAAAGCCATGAGGTTGGAGTTTCTACATTATTAATTTCTGTGTGCTCAATGCTTATTATATTATATAGGACATAATATGTGATCAATAAATATTTGTCAAATAAAAAAGTAATGGAAAAATTTATTTCCAAGACAATTTTCTCAAACCAGTATTCTCTGCAGACAGATTGCAGAATTCCTGACTATATTTTACTTTGGAACCAAGATGAGAAACATTGGTAATAATTATATAGGTAAAATACTAGTGTTTACTTACATACTTCATATATACTTGAAATCACCTAGGTAGTAAATAGCAATTGTTCAAGTGGGCTTGTAATATTTTGTGCTATTAAATATATATGGGAAAATCAGAGATATTTTGTTTCATCAGTAATTAAACCTGTTTTGAAAACATTGGCTTTCAAAATTCTACTTTGATAATTATACCACAGGAGGATTTTTATTATGACTTTGAAGAAAACTCAAAATAAAATACAAAATTACATACAAAGACAACAGAAGAGCATCCACAAAGGACCTGAAGACTTAAACCCATTAAATTCCTAATGAGAAAAATCTGAGAATAAAAATAAAGAACATTGGCTTCTTAGGCAACTAATTTAGAAAAATGGTTGTTGGGTTTTTTTTTTTACCTAAAGGAATTTATTATCAGAAGTTATTTATTAGTATTCAATAAATTTTTATATGATTCTGAAAGCCATTAGTAAATATTACTCCAGATTAATGTGGTGCCTGGGGGACGAGTCTGAGATACCTGTGCAGAAATGGCTGTCCTTTGTCTGATACGACACAGCATCAATTCAGCCACAGGAGGAACTGCTTACAGCATCCTATTACATAAAACTCTAACAGAAGCTTCGCCTTCATTGGCAGTAAGCTAGACTTCTCATGACCATAAAGTAACTTACAACGTATTAGTTACTAATAAGCACTAAACTTCAAGTGATTAATTTTGCTCTATAGTATGGTTACTAATGGTGAGCCTCCAGAGTTTATAAAATTGTTCTTTGAATAAAATTTTACACTATAGTAGAAACATAATGGGTTTACATTTCACTTCCATATATTCACAGATACATGATTAATTAAAGTAATTAATTACTATGCAAGAGTCTTCTGAAATATCTATTTTCCAAGGAAACTAAGTGAGTTAGCAGAATCTGTCGATAATAATGATCTTCTATGTAAATCAAGGTATGTTGTGGTATGTCTTCGCTATATGGTGAACTATGTATATGATAAAAGAAGCTTAAAGCTGTGTTCTTTAGTTCACGGGGATGCTATAACTGAACTGAACTCAGTGTGGCAAGTAATAAATCGTTATAACAAGAATGAATACATGATGCATATTTCATATTGTTACCGAAATTTTTGAATTACATTTATTTACCTTATTTATTTGCGTGCATGTGTGTGATCACATGTATGTGTATACATGAATGCCATGGTGTATTGTGTGGAGGTCAGAGAATAACTTGAGGAAATGGACTCTGTCCTCCCACCAGGAGGGACTGTGCATGAGACGTAGATAATCAGGTTTGGCTGAGTATTTGCTTCTACCCTAAGCTATCTCTTGGGTCCCATATGGTTACTTTCAAACCATTTTTTAAAAGTCATAAAAAAATTAAAACTAATTCCAAGAGAATGTTTTCATACTTAAACCTAAGCTGGCATGAAAGAAAAAAAATGTTGGTCATTGTTCAAGCCCTATAGCACAACACAAATAACATTTGCAGATCTAACCATTTTATCTCAAATGTATCTCTAATGCAATCTGGAATTTTGGAGCTTTCACATTTATTCCAAATTTAAAAGATCATGTCGTTGAAGGAAGTAGATAGTTAAAATTGTCTTTAATAGTTATTACAATACATCAAAACTGGCTACCAGGCAAAAAAAATTAAACTATATTTTCAAGCATTTCTTATGCTGAAACATTGCTTCATATGCCTGTCAAAGACAACACACTTTGCCTGATAATCATGAGTTATGTTTTTATGGTAACATTATGAGGACATTCAAAATGCAAATATAACAATTGGTCTAACTCAATTAGACTCGAAATGGCCACCGATTGTCGTGAGGAAAGTCCTTTTCCTTCCTACTGAAGCTCTGCCTGTAAGAGGACGAACATGATCTACGCGCCTTTTGGAATCGGCGACAGGCTGATGGCAGCCCTTCAAGGTAGAGACGCCGCAGCAGACATCAGGCATCAGAGCCTCTGAAAAGCTAAATTGCATTTTAAATAAACAGAATAATATTTTCGTGCTCTCTCCTAAACACCCTTTCCCCTTTGCTCATTAAAGGCGCGATTGCCAGATGCCTCGTTTTTAAAAAATTCACTCAATACATTATCTTTTTTTTTTTAAAGGTTTGGAGGAAATGATGTTTTTATTTGATCCAAGCCTCAGACTGCCAATTTGGGGCTTCTCTTACAATTTGAATGACAATTATGATCATGAAAGACAGACGCACGCTTTTTTATTACTGCAATTTCACCCCTAACGTATCCCACACCCCAAATGCTTGATGTCTTTGCCTTCTTTTGATCATATCCCACATGACCCTTAGACAGTGTGGGCTGAAAAGGAAAGGTTTATAGAGACGAGGGCGCTACAAAGGAGCCTGTGAGCACAGCACAGCGGAGCATGCCTCGTAGCTGTTTCTGTATTCTGCTCACCACGGGGTGCATCTTTAAGAGAGCTCAGCCTATGGATGAAAATCTGCTCTACACTTGAGTCTTTTTATTTCCAGTTACTAATCTCCAGAATTTCATGAATACACACAAAGCTTATTTTCTGCTTCTTCCAGTCACCTCTGGCTATGGCGAAGTAACAACAAGAATTTCTGAAAAGCTGATAGGAGAATGTCTATGGAATATGTGACAAAGCAAAAATATTCAATAAGATATTTATTCCTTGCAGCCTCTAACAGATACAGTTTGGTGTGACTGATAGTTCCTGAGGCCAGGGATCGTGTTTCACACAACTTTATGTATGCATCATTTCAAATAGTTTGACTCAGAAATACAAGAAGCACTGACTAAGGACAGGGCAGTGTCCAGCATTTGTTTCATTCTTGTCCTTTGATTATACTATTATGTAGGAAAGGAAGAACAACACCGCACATCAAGATGTCTGCCCATCGGGGTCAACATGTCAACCCAGATTATAATGGGGTTTTAAAAGTGCATTATACATAAAATAGATAGTTGTTGCATTTGCTCATGATTTGTTGCTGAGATAGGATGTCACAGAAATTAACAGGACTGTACTCTATATTTCCCTTTTTCAATAACCAGCAGACACTTAATCCTCCTTAGCATTTTTTCCTGTTTTAAATTTGAAAAAGCAAAACTTAATTAAAAACACCATTGAAATGTTTGGAAAGATACAGTGCTAGCTTTCTTTTATTTAGAGCTCTTGTACAAAAAACGAAACAAAGCAAAACAATTGGAAAGTCTTACATCTGGCAATTCGCAGCAGGAGGGGTAAGTATGTAGGTATATATATACCTACTTACTCTACGTAATATGCCTTCTCTATGTGTTCTCAGGGCTGACCATAGGTAGTGAATGGCTGCTTGCTGTCATCTTCCCTCGGGAATATCTCCTGCTTTCAGCATTTCTTAGCTGCCGTTAGTGTAGGGTTGAGGCCTCATGCCCTTTTCTGTGTACATACATACACATCCATGTATGATTCTTTTATTTTCACATAAAAGGTTGCAAGATCTGAAGTATTTCATAACCAGAAGAGAATTAGGAAATCCGAAGGAAATATGGAGCAGAACTGATGGTGGTCCTCTCATGGCTGGGAAGAATACATCCCAGGAATATGGGTTCTGGGCTTCATCTCAGAAAACAATGGAAACAAAAGGCACTGTAAGTCATGACACGGGTCTGAATCATTACTTGATAGACTACATAGATAGATGTAGCTGATTAAGCAGAGATGCATTTACCTGAAATGTAGTAGGTACTGATATGCTAAACACGAAGAAAAAGACCTGTTGACGACAGTTTGCTAGAATACTGTATTGAACCAAAGTCCCAGAAATTGACCTTTAAAACTTGTTGTATTTTAATCATTCTAAAATTAAATTAAGGTAAATATGAAATATTCATGTAATACTCTTCTATAATGAATACTCTTCTAAATGAAGTATTACTGGCCTTTTCATATTTAAAGATATATTAACTATAAATGTTGAGTCTGATGAGGAATAAAAAGAATATCATATGGGGTTGGACATTGGTCCTGGTATGTTTGAAATCCAAATACTGAAAACTGATATTATAAAGCCACTATTCATTAAATGCGTTAGTTAGTCATGAGTAATGCATGCTCATGGTAATATAACCGAACTAGATAGAGATTCAGATGTTATCAGAAACAAGCCTAGGAAGTGTGTCTTTATTCACCATGATACAGCTTGCTATTTTTCACAAAGGAAAAATCTTTCAGTGGCCCCTTGGGACCCTTCAGATGTTCTCCCTCGTTGCCTTTGTGATCTTACCTGCTTCTCCCTTTAACTACGGCAGTGACATTTCTGCTGCACAGCAAGCTCCCAATATACATAGGAGTGTCTACGTGCTATATGATCTGTTATAGGTTTTCTTCCTGAAGTTAGCTGAAAAACTAACTCTTTGACTTCTTACAAGATTTGCTAAAACTTTATGGAGTATCCAATTTTCAAATTGCATCCTATTGTACTCATATTACCCTGCTCTGTGTTTTTCAATTATACATCACAGTGCTTTGTTTAAAGTATTTAAATATAACATGCTGTATATTTAAAGATATGTTTTGTGTGTGTTTGGGTATGTATATACATATTATATTATGTATTATCTTATCTCATATTATATTACGTATATTATATAATATATTATATATGTTGTTATATGTTGTGTGATATAGAGACAAACCCATATATAGGTATACACACACATATGTATGTATGTACATATCTCACATGCAAATCCCTGAAACTGGAATTGCAACAGGTTGAAGCCACCATATACGAACTGGGAACAGAATCCAATGTGCTCTACAAAAATAGCAAGTGTTCTTAACTGCTAAGACACCTCTCCTGTCACAATACACCATATTCTTGACACTCTGTCTTACTTTTGTTTATTTACCTATCTGTTTACTCCATTGTGTAATAAGTTCCATAATTTCATGAGAGTAGTGTTGAAAAGACCTTGAAGAAAGCAGTAGCAGAACTGTGGGGGTTTTGTATTGTTTTGTTTGTTTGTTGCAGTAACTAGAAGAAATTTTAGTTTTTCACTATCCTTTGTTTCTGAATCTTTACTGATATATCAATCAGGTAACTAGATAGGAAAATATATAATTGGTAATCAGTTAATATTTTTAATGCTGTTATATTTTATTTATTAAAATAACTTGAGCAAATTACTGACAATTAAATTTTTATTTTTAATTTTTTATTAATTTATTCTTGTTACATCTCAATGATTATCCCATCCCTTGTATCCTCCCATTCTTCCCTCCCTCCCATTTTCCCCTTATTCCCCTCCCCTTTGACTGTTCCTGAGGGGGATTTCCTCCCCCCTGTATATGCTCATAGGGTATCAAGTCTCTTCTTGGTAACCTGCTGTCCTTCCTCTGAGTGCCACCAGGTCTCACCCAGATCTAGCCAATGGACAGAAATTCTCCACAGTTGAGTGGAGAATGGGGTATGACTTTCACACAAACTCTGACAATTAAATTTTACAGTTCACAGTCAACAATCAAGTAATCAAAATAAGGAAAATGACCACATTATGTATAGTCAGTGTTTATGTATGTTTGGTAATAACATGTGTCTTGCTTTAGCAATAAAAAACTATATTTGCTGTATGTTTATAGTAATCATATGAATTAAAATTTGTTATGAAAAATAGCAATAATCATAAAGCAAATGATAACTTCACATTAAAAGATGTGACCTAACCACAAAGAAAAGGAGAAGCCATTTGGATTCTAATTCTCAACAATACTATAAGAATTATCACAAAACTCCTAGATAGTGAAGTTGCATCAATTGCTGGAGAATGTGAAACCATTAGTAACAGAGTTCATATAGAAATATTCCATTTCTCAGTTTTTCAGTCACAAAATTTAATTGATATGGCTACTTATTCAACACGAAGGAGTAAGGATGAAGTTTCTACATGTTCATTCTCTCTTTATAGAGCATTTTCATAGTAGGTTATAAGAATAAATGAGGAATAAACTCAATTAATATGTAGCATGCAAAACAAGAGCTCCACTTAAGGACAATAGCTGAGTAGGTGAAGTGGGAGCTAGGGATCAGCTGTCTAGCAGGGTGTGTTTGAGTAGTCTTTTGTGTTAATGGGCAAGGCTCAGAACCTCCACGGAACAGTTAGTACTCTAAATGGACTGAAAAATCTCTTAAGTGCCTTTCTGCATGCATTTTTGACACATAAAAAAATATAACCGGGTTGGTTTTCCAAAGGATGCAAGGTAAACCAAAGAGAATTCTGAAGCACATGTTTGTTAATAGGGCAAAGGAGGGGAGATCTGACCAGAAGTGGAAGAAACATTATGTTCATCACTATGTTTTCTAATTATCTTGTGCACTTGGGAATCATTCAATTCCTTGGATGTACGCCATGCATGAAGCTGTTAATATAGTTGGGTGGTACAAAATGTACTGAAGGAAAGTCGAACTGAGTTAAAGAGAAAAGTATTATGGTTATCAAACATGTAAATTGTGAAATACATAGTGCTGAGTACTGAATACACAGTCTAAATTAGTAGCAGTAGAAGAAATATGGGTTGACATTAAAGAGAATGGTAAGGAAAAGGACACAATAGTGTTAGGCTGAAAAAATAAGTGATTCAAAATAGACGCCCATGTTTTTCTTGTTGGAAAAAAAAGCGGTAACCTAATTTAAAAAACAGAAACAGGAAAAACACACATTATTGTTGGAAATGTGGGACTGAATCACTGTTAAACTTGCTGACACTTCCTTTCTCCTCCCTTGTGTTCTATTACGTAGGATTTTAAAAGTAAACTCTTGAAGTTAAATTTGGATCAGTCCTGATATATAGCAGTGTTTTGTCTGCCCATTATTAGCCTACTATATTTTAGTTAGAATGCATAACACTTAGGCATGCCCACATTCCACTATAGACCCATGGCTTATTGATCTCATCTCACTCAGCATTACCAGTGACTGATATCTGAATATCTACTCAGGACTTTTGTTTCTGGAACACTCTTAGAAAAAAAAATCTTGGGGGAAAGGCAAGTATGAAAATAAGTATGCTAGCTGAGTGTGGTGGTGCATGTCTGTAATCCCAGAATATTATGCTAGCTGAGTGTTGTGGTGCATGTCTGTCATCCCAGACGTAAAGCAGCCTGGGGCAGGAGGACCTCTGTGATTTCAAGACCAGCATGGTCTACAAGTCCAGAACAGCAAAGGCTACATGGAAAAACCCTGTCTTGGAACATCAAAAGAAGAAGAAGAAGAAGAAGAAAGAGGAGGAGGAGGGGGTGGAGGAGGAGGAGGAAGAGGAGGAGGAGAGGAAAAAGAAAGGAGAGGAGGAGAAGGAGAAGGAAGAAGAGGGGAGGAGGAAGGCTATAATACAAAAACTTGCTCAGCATACTCCATGTGACAATTAAAGAACCCACAGAAGCCAACGACAGCCCAAGCAAGGATGCTTGAATCCTGTGCAGAAGGGAAAATAAAATACACATCTGAAGTAGATAGAGGGAGGGAGCTACGTGGGAGAGGAAGTGGGGAGGGTAATAGGAGCCAGATCAGGTGTGTGGAGAAGAGGGTAGGTGGTGGGGGGGGAGGAAAGAGGGGAATTGGAGAACAAATATCAGTGGGGGACCATCTCCAGGAAAAGAGCAGCCCCAGGGACTCTATTGGGATAACTATAGCTAGGATCCCTAACAGCTGGAGACATGGCACCTGAGGATGCTACCTCCTGTAGCCAGGTGGGACTTACAGTGGAGGTAGGGTAACACCAAACCACCCATAAAACATCGTTCTACAAATTTGTTTTGCCTACGGAAATTGTAAGTATAAAGATAGAACAAACCAAAGACTGGCCCAACATGAGACCCACCCCATGGGAGAGAGCCAACCTCTGACACTATTAATGATACTCTGTTATGCTTACAGACAGAAGCCTAGCATAATGCCCTTCTGGGAGGCTTCTTCCTTTAGCAGATGAAAACAGATGCAGAGACCCACAGCCAAACAATAAGATAAGCTTGGAAAGTGCTGTGAAAGAATGGGGAGAAGGATAGAGGAAGCTAAAGGAGTCAAGGACACCACAAAAAGACCTATAGATTAAACTAACCTGGGCCCATGGGGGCTCATAGAGACTGAACCACCAACCAAAGAGTGCATGGGCTGTACTGAGACCTCCTATACATATGTAGCAGATGTGCAGCTTGATCATCATAGGAGTCTCATAACAACAGGAGCAGGGGCTGGTTTTGACTCTGTTGCCTGCCTTTGGATCACTTTCCCCTAAATGGGATACCTTGTCTGTCCTCAGTGGAAAACGATGCATTTAGTCCTGGTGTGACTTGAGGTGTCATGGTGGGTTGGTACCCCTTAGGGGCCTTCCTGTCTCTGAGAAGGACAGGAGAGAGTAGGATGTGAAGAAAGGACTGGGAGGAGAGGTAGGGGTTGTGATCATGCTGTAAAGTGATTAAATAAATAAAATTATATATATATATATATATATATATATCACACACACACACACACACACACACACACACACTATGTTCTAATAGAGTGTTTTCTGAAATGAAGGAAAATAGCATGAGGTATTTTCAGTTAGTGTAACTGACAGATAAATTGTTTGAAATCAGTGATACATGCTGTCAAAGAATATTTACTTACATGATGTGAAATACATCTTAATTTAATCGACAACAATACAATACGAAAGAAATTCCTCCCACATGTACTTTCTCTCTACCCTTAATTCTTCACAAATATGAGAGAGCAGAGACAATTTCTGGCCTTTTAAATTAAATACTTAATTTACCAGAGTATTGAGTAATATATGGGGAAAACGTTTAACTAATGTAGTCTGGTCCATTATGGATTTTTGCCTAATGGCTAATTGATTAGAAACCCCATTAACCAGTTATGTAACTCTTCATTGTTAAAAGTTTATTCATTTCTATTAATAAATTATAACACCTTCCAACTGCATTTTTAGAAAGTATCTAAAGCAATTTTAAATCACTCATTTCCTTAAGTACTTCTAATAATAAAAAACAAATATTCACTCATTCAGTTTATTTATCATTGCTGTCAAAAGAGGACTATGATAGTAAATTATGATTATGTATTTAGAAATAGTCTTTGGTAGAACTATATGTAAAACATATAGACATATGCAAGAATATTGAATAATTTTTCATTCAATCCATTCTCCCCTAAAACATCAGTTAAATTTCCCATTAAATAACAAAATACAGATCTTCCAGGCAGAGGTAGCGAGATGGCTCAGTGGTTAAGAGCTCTCATTGCTCATCCAGAGAGTGGAAACACATGGCAATGTTTTACCCCCCTCACAACCACCTTCATCTCCAACTCTTGGAGATTGGCACCCTCTTCTGGCCTCCATGTGTACTGCACACAAGCTGCATATACTCACACAGTCAGACCCACATATACAAAAAATTATGAAAAAAATGAAAGGATATATATTTATGCATAAATATGTAAAATAATTTTATATATTTATGTTTTATATATAAATACACATTATATATATATATATATATATATATATATATATATTTAAGTTTCAGCATTAACAAGCAAAAAATTTGAAAACATCTGCCACAGACAGAATTCTGCCTAAAAATGGACAAGCCTGGATGCAGGCAGAGTCGATCACCAAACTCTGCCAAGACAGGCTAAGCAAGTCTTCAATAGTTCCTGCCTCACAAATATGTCGGTCAGATATAATAGGCCAAAGGCTGAAGATGATGCTTCAACGTTATAGAGTTTTGGGTGACTGTTCAGGTAACAAACTGTCTCTGTCATTTTCTCATTTTGGAAGCTGCTAATCTGTACTTTCTGTCTCCTCAGGTAATCAATTTTATTCCTTCTCAAGTCTCTGATAGAATTGAAGACTAGATAGTGTAGTTTTACAGTTAAGCTTAATTGTTTAGGGGTTAAGAGGTTTCTAGGTCTAGATACATGTTTTAAATTGATAGAGATGAGATATGATAGATACTGATTTACAACCAGAATTTTAGATGCACCAAGATAGGAAAGATGTTTTATTAAAGGCTGAAAAATACAAATAGCCAAAACAATAGGAATGTAACATTTATATAATTCCTGATTGTTTTGTGGTTCTTCTTGCTGTAGGTAGTTTATTGTATATATGTATAATAATATAAATGTATATATAAAAAAAGAAAAATAAAAAATTCTAAAACAAAATTTAAAAATATTTAAACCCTTTGATTGCAGAACTAGAGAAATCTTTGGTATGTACTACTTTTTAAAAATCTTCCTTTTCCCCTCAACATAATATTTTTTTATTAATTACTTTGGAATTTCATATGATGTACCCAGATACTATTTTAGTAAGACTACAGAACTCACAATTTCTAATAATTGGTTAACAAACATGTTTATTTTGTTTGTTGTATTTGATATTCAGTATTCCACAATATTCTTGTTATTTTGTTTCTAGAGTAGTTTTGTCTTAGAGTTCCATGTTCATGTGTCTCTATAGTCTACAATTAGTAAAGATGTTTTGCTTTCTTAAATTCTGTGCAGGATGTCCAGATCCTAGAATGGTAAATCCTTGTTAATCAAGTTACAAAACATTACTACTGAGTCCTTTTCTCCTCTCTTCGTGACTATAGTGGGAGATCTTAATTGGTATATAGCAAATGGTGAAATACATATTTGTAGAGACTAATATGTTTTTATTTACCTGTTATAATTGTAAAGCTGTTATATTTTAGATAAGTACATCAGATGTTTGTTTCCTCTTTACCACTAAGAAGCAACAATAAGAACCCAAAAGGAGGAACTAAAACTTTGTAGGCATATATAGCTGACATAAAAATATTGACCACTTCCCCTTGGTGGGGAGGCCTGGTATTGCTCAGAGAAAGGATAAGCAGGCTACCAAGATGAGACCTGATAGGCTGTGACCATATGGTGGGGGAGGAGGTCCCCTTCTGTCACAGACCTGGGGGAGGGGAACAGGGTGAAAAGGGGAAGGAGGGGGAACATGAGGATAGAAGTGAGGGGATAAGAATTGAGATGTAATATGAATAAATTAATTAAAAAATTAAATTTCTGAACAGAGATTTAATTAATTAATTAATTAATAAAAACCATGTGAAAGCAGAGATTTGGGGATCCATGGGAACATTCATATGAAAACTAAATACAAGGTGAATTTAGGACATTTAATTTTAATAACTAAAATTAATTAATATTAGTAATTAATTGTCAGGATTGGAGTCTTGGCAAATCTGGTTATATAACTAAGTTCTCTTAGCTTCCCTTCAGGTGTAACGATGAATCATACTGCACACTGGAAAGTATAGGACTAGGTACGAGAAAAAGGAGAGCAAAATGGAGGTAAAAATTCAAACATATAAGTCAGAATACTGATTCAGCCATTCACTTGGTGGTTAAATTTAAACCAGGTGTTTATTTGTATAATCTAAAACTCTATTTTTGTTATATATAACATTTACCACCAGATTTTTATAAGTATGATATCTAGCAAATTTTTGTATCTCCTAACTTTTATAATTATGAAATCTTCAAATTTTTATAAGACTATGAAATTTTTATTAATAATTGAGCCAAGGATCCAAACAGTTATTATGATTATGTTGGGTAAGCTTACACTGTCTCCAGGATTAAGACATGGGTTCTTTTCAATTAAATGACACATTTTGTAAAATCTTGCTGTACTTATATATTCAGTACCTATCTGGTTTTTTTTTTAAAGATTCAGATTACATCTAATGACTAATAAAGTATCTGCATAATTCCAAGTTCCCTATTAATATTCTACAATTCCCACGCCTTTTTAAATGAGTAGATAAGCATATATATGTAAATGTACGTATCAGTTGCTTTTGTTGCTCTGATAAAATATCATGACCCAAGGCAACTTATATAAGAAAAAAATTATTTTGTCGTATGGCAGGGACAGCATGGCAGCAGGCAGCTGGAACAGGAAGCTGAGCGATCACATATTTATCTTTGTTTTGTTTTGTCTTGTATCGTGTTTACATGTTTAACTTTGAACAAATTGTTAAGAATATAAACTGAAAATAAGGTAAGGCTATGAATTCTCAAATTTCATCTCCAGTGACATGCTTCCTTCAGCAAGGGTGCACCTCTTAATGTAGAAGAATTTTAATCCAGCAACATGGCTACTCTTGCAAGGGGGTTCACATGCAAAGACCTATGTCTGTATGACTCAGCTGGAATACAGACTTGTCCTCGGTACACACTTTTAATATCAAACAATGATGTCAAATTGAGAAACAGAGAAAGTGATGAACTAGAGAAAGATTTGAAAGAATGAATCTGAGATAGGATACACTTAATTAATTCTCACAAGAACAGACAGGAGAGAGAAGCTACTTAAGACCAGTGGGGGTGGGAAGGGAGAGAGACAGACAGAGAGAAAGAGGGGGAGGGGGGAAACAGAAACAGAGAGAGAGTGAGTTCATAGAGACAGTACAGTGGAGTACATGAGTATAGTATATTCCATGCAGTTAGTTCAGTTGAGTGGGTTTGAGCTCAGGCAGTCCACTTCAGTTCATGGATTTAAGAAGAAGTATTTCCAAGCAGAGACATTCAGTGAGAAACAGAGGGAAGCCAGATTGACTTAGTTTTGAACCAGAACAGTTGAGTTGAGCCAGCCCACCAGAGTTCAGGAAGATGTAGAAAGGGTGACCTTATTCAGTAGTAAGTTTCAGAGGCAGAAAACATTCTGGGCCTAAATTAGAAAATGGAATCTAGTTGAAGCCTTCATCAAGGCCTGGGCTTGCAAAAGATTAGATTGTACAAAGGTCTAAGCTTCCAGGCCTATGTCTAGTGGTAGTAGATAGAAAGAAAAAAGCTCAGCCCAAGCCACCTATTCATAAAGATTGGATCAGCTCTCATCTCTCCCCTCATCTGCAGAAACAGAAGTAACATTTACCTCCTAAACGTCCCCTAACAGAGCCACCAAGTGGGGCCAAGTGCTAAAAAATCTGAGTCTATGGTGGACGTTTTTCTTTCCCTTTTCTTTTTATTTTCTTTCCTTCCTTCCCTCCTTTTCTTTTTTTTTTTAAATTTCCTACTTAATCCATATAACATATTTATTTTTCTCTCTTTTATTAGTTATTTGATACCTTCATGTTTTGATGTTATTCACCTCCCTCCTCAACTCCTACCAGATCCATCTCCCCTTCCCTATCCATCTAAATTTTTGTCCTTTTTTTTTTTTTCACTCATCAAGTACAATTTTTCCGCCCATATACTCCTGAATATGTGGCCTCCTACTGCAGCATAGTTGACTGATCAAGAGGGCTCACTAATAAAGAAAATTGACACCCTCCCATACCAGCCATCATTCATCAATAGCTCCTCAATACGCATTTCCCATTATTTCTTTCGTCCCATAGGCTAAATGATCTGGAGAAGCAAGGGGGTTGGAGACTTAATAAAGGTCTCTGTCAAAAACAATATTACCAAGCAACCAAGACTCATTATATTCTATGTCTGAAAAGTAATATGGAAAATACTCTGATCAAAATCTATGGCCCTCCTATGATTAGTTCAAATCCATAATGCTGTACTTTTTACCTTGCAATATCAGACACTACAAAACCTTTTTTTTAGTTTCTGTATGCTATTTCTCCATGGAATTAAGTTACTGTCATTTGTCTCAGAGGAATATTACAAAATAATGCTCAGATTTACATTTATATAGAGTTTGAATTTTGAAGAGATAACATCTATTAAATCAACTGCTAGGCAAGGCTTTTGTGCTATTATCTGTGTTTTACAGCCTGAAGAAACTGTACCACGGAAATATGAATTGTTTTGCCTAAGGCCCAGCTTTCAGTCACAGAGGAAAGTTATAAGCCGGATAGATGTATTATGCAGCAGACCCATGTCAGGGACTTGCAGCATACAGATAAATGGAATTGACACATCTCATCTCTTGTGATGCTTATAGTCCTGTGGCAAAATGAATTTTTACTGTACAACAGTCTCCTGTACAAAAATGAAGCTGCTTATAAAATAAAGCAAAAGAAAATATAGTTACCTAAACAGTATAAACTATTATTTTTAAAAAATTCAACTGTCTTCTTCGTTGCTGTTGGTTTCCTTCCACGAGGAAGAAGAACTCTCTGATGAAGGTTTGCCCCTCTAAACCACTCTCATAATTTACGGTTATGTGTGGTCCTTATTAATCTAACTTAAGCAACCTCTTAGGGGCTATAAAAGTAAGAAATCCCAAAAATGTAGATGAAAAAATAGAAGTTTTATATTTATGTAGATTTTTCAGCTTGATCATATATGAGTGGAGAGTACATAACATAGGTAATTGATTTGGATTTTAAAGTTAACTTTAAATTAAGTCTAAAATGATGTTTTAAGCACATTTGAGAATTATTTGACTTAGAACATTAAAATGTTATCACAAATAATTATAATATTTTGACATTTTTAACCAGTGTGTGTGGGGGGGGTTGCTTGTTTGCAGGACAACTTGTGAGAGCTGGGTTCTGGGGGGATTTCACTCTGTCAGGGTTAGCTGTAAGTACCTTTACCCACTGTGCCATCTCCATGGTCTGTTTTTTGACATTTTATTTTTTTTAAAAGATTTATTTGTTTATTATGTACAGTGTTTTTACCTGCCTGTTCCATTGAATGCCAGAAGAGGGAACCAGATTTTATTCTAGATGTTTGTGAGCCATCATGTGGTTGCTGGGAATTGAACTTGGGATCTCTGGTAGAGCAGACAGTGCTCTTAACATTTTAAACTGAACATTGAATCAAACATCTGAATTCCTGGAGAGTATGCACTGACTAATGCTATGTCAAGTCAGTTTCCAAATCTGAAGCCAATCTTTCCATGTGAGGGATTTGATTTATGTTAATCTCGAAAATGTTTAAATATGTTTTCATTCAACCCCTTTCCTTTCATGTCTATGTCTATGTCTGTGCTAAAGCTCGATTGTTTAATTCTCATTCTCTCTCTCTCTCTCTCTCTCTCTCTCTCTCTCTCTCTCTCTCTCTCTCTCCAAACTTTAGTTATATAGCTCAGGCCTTAATCCTGAAGTTTTCTGGCCTCAGCTTCTCCAGTGATAAGACTGTGAGTAGCAGCAAGATGCCTCCCAGAAAATGTTTTTACAACTCAACCATTGCTTTACACTGGCATGGGTGTCATTACGGTACGCTACGTTCCCATTTCTACGTGTTTACGTCGGAAATTTGGTATCATCAGAGAGGGTCATGATGCGCTCCATGCGTTTAACTGTTTGCATTTTGTTTTTCTGTTTCACTCTTATTTGAGGAGGGCCTCACCATGGAACCATGGAGTCTTGTCTGGCCTAGCACTTGCTATGAAGACATGGTTGCTTCCTATACGGGTAATCCTTGCTCTGTTTTCTGAGTCATGGGGGCTACACTGAACCACCATCAACTGATTGCTTCCTTTGAAAAAGATGGTATGGACTCCTGTTTGTGTCAGCCTTCTTCGGTAGTTTTCAAAAGTTCAAAATTTATATAAAATTATTTCAGTAAAATCAATCTTTTTCTTTTAAAAAATGCTATACTACTTGCTTTAAACTATGGTTTATTTCATTTTTATATTTGAAATTCCAGTTTTTGCAAAAAACACATCCTTTTCTAAAGGTGGATTATACTTTTGAGAATAATTTGCTTGTAAGAAGTGTTCATGCTACATAGTCTATGAGCACTTATTGAATGCCTATTTCTAATCATGAATCAACAAGTATCTTTGCTGATAACTTGCTTCCTATTCTGTACTTTGTTTGTGTCAATAAGTACAACATACAGTAAACTGTTTTCAAAGGCAATCCTCCATAGGTTTCCCAGTATTTCAAATTACTTAACACTCCTAAGCCTGGCATTAGGAGCAGTACAGTTTGCTAGCAATAAAAATGTGTGTGTGTGTGTGTGTGTGTGTGTGTGTGTGTGTGTGTTCATTCTTTGTCCTCTGTGGGGCAAAGAGTGAATTTTCAGGTTAAACAGGAAAGCTATAAAAGAAACAAATGAGCAGATTTTAGGAGTTTAAAATGGGCATAGACTTTAGAAGTTCAAAATCAGAAGGATAACTACTACATATTCACCCTTTGTCCTAACACCTTTGGGTTTTGTTTGTTTGTTTGTTCGTTGGTTTTGTTTTGGTGCTCAAATCCTTGCACATGCTTGAAAAGCACTTCAACATTGAGCTACACTTGTCTGAAATTCTGACTAATCTGCAAAGCAGAAACAAAGAGACTCATCCTCAGTACTTGTGTTTGGGGTTCCCCTTTGGTCACTGAAGACACAAATCCAGCTCATACTATATGAATGCAATGATGCCATAACCACTGCTTTTCAATAAATAAAATCATGAATCAAAAGCAGAATACAAATTATCATCCCTTATTACATTTATGTATTTGAAAACACAAATAGATGTAGTTTGTATATTCATTGAAAATAGACAAGGATTCATATATACAGGCAATTACTTCTCTTTCTAAACCTAATTTAATGGATTTCACTCACATTCCTCAAAGAAAATCAATGTTTTCTGACAGAAAGGACTGATGTAAGAGGGCTCTTATAAAATCCTAACAGAACCAGCATAGAATCTTAACCTGTTGGAATCTATTCTGTCTTTTTTTGTATTTTATTAAAATGAGCACCATATTACCAAAATCCTTACAGTTGGTGTACAACACAGCCAAAACAATGCCAAGGTAACTTTTAGACATCTGTTCGAAAGAGTATAATGCTCTAATAAAGAAAAAGGAAACTTTTCCTTGCAAATTATTGGTTTTGCTATTAAAAATAAAATACATTTTAATAATATTCCCCAATAGTTATGTTGACCAAATGTAACTTTCTATCAAATTAATAAGGCTGAAACTCCCACATAAAATTGGTTTTTGAAAGATTCGTTGACTGGTAGCAATAAAATCAAAATAATCATTTACATGCAAAGTATAATAATTACAAAACAAACTTGACCCTTTTGTTTTCAACACAATGTCTCTCTCTTTAAAAAAGATTCATTTATTTAATGTATGAATGTGCATGTACACCCACAGGCCAGAAGAAAGCATCAGATCACATTATAGATGGTTGTGAGCCACCATGTGGTTGCTGGGAATTGAACTCAGGACCTTTGGAAGAGCAGCCGGTGATCTTAACCACTGAGCCATCTCTTATTGCAGCTACAGATAGCCTTAAATTTGCCATGTATCCCAGGCTAGCACTGGACTCACAAAGATCTGCCTACCTATGCCTCAAGAATCCTGGGATTAAAGGCATTCATCCCATGCCCACCCTGCATATTGTTTTTTTGTTTGTTTGGTTTTGGTTTTTTGCTTGTTTGTTTTTTGAAGAACATTTTGCAATTATTGGTTTTAGAGTTGAGAAATGGATACAGAACTGGGAATGTAGCTCAATTTAAAACACTTGCTTAGCATGACCAATGGACAGGGGTTGACCACAAACATAGAAAAAATAATAGGTATAATTTTATATAATGAAAATGTATTTTTCTTAGAAGTATGTTAAACAATTATATGCTCTGTAGAAAAGGAAAAAAAAGTTCTATCTCAAACATTATTAGTAGACTAACTTCAAGAAATAAAATCTTCATTGTTGTTTATAACACATTGATTTCCTTTTGCATTTTCTTTTTACAAATGTGAGATGAGAAAAACTGACTTTAAGAAAATGATTCTAATAACTGAAGAAATGTATGCCTGCTAAGAACCTATTAATTTCAATTTTTGTTTGATTTTTAAATTTTCAGTTAAAAATATAAAGTAGGAGAAGTGTTGTAGTTCACAAGTAAAACATAATGAAAAGTAACGTCTTCTGGTTGCCTGATACAAGCTGCTTCTCCTTTTTTGCATAAAGAGGATGTGACCAACTTTCCTATTTACAATCCAAAAATACAAATATACTTACAACAAACGGTAATCATCCCTGGGACCCTTACCCCTCCGCTCACCCCAGCCAGCCACATAACCCGACATTCTTCATCCCACATCCTTCGACTTTTCACGTACTATGCCTCTATGCCAAATGCAGCACGCTGTGCCTACAGAGTCCAACTCCTTGCATTCAGTACTTGTTCAAATAGGGTTTTCTGGGCAGCTAGTCCATGAAAAATTCCCCAATTAAAGCTTTAAATTCCTAGACTTCTAATAGCCCATTTCCATCTCACTTCCGGTTATGTTTTAACATTTCAGTGATCATTTTTAAAAATTCTATTCTCATTCACTTATCTTCCCTCTAATATTGCCATGTGAATTTATTAAGGGAAGATATTTACCTTGAGTTGATTTCTAGAAACACTTGGTAAAAGAGACATAGCACTTAAGTATAACATTTGATGGGAAGAAAAGACGTCATTTTTTTTTTTTTAGCTGAAATTGTATTTTAAGTGTGTTTAAGCCATGAGAATGTTTCTTAGAGAAGAAGCAATATAGGAGACAACCTATTTCCTGATCCTGCTTAAAGCAATCTAAAAGAATATGTTGTCTATTTTCCTCCTTTCTTCTTCTTCTTCTTCTTCTTCTTCTTCTTCTTCTTCTTCTTCTT
>OU015752.1:14477450-14576844 GCA_907169655.1 Acomys percivali
TTCTTCTTCTTCTTCTTCTTCTTCTTCTTCTTCTTCTTCTTCTTCTTCTTCTTCTTCTTCTTCTTCTCCTCCTCCTCCTCCTCCTCCTCCTCCTCCTTCTCCTCCTCCTCTTCCTCCTCCTCTTTCTTCTTCTTCATCCTTCTCTTCCTCCTCCTCCTTCTCCTCTTCTTCTTCTTTCTTTTCGGTTTTTCAAGACAAGGATTCTTTTTATAGCCTTGACTGTCCTGGGCATGCTTTGTAGACAAGGCTGGCCACAAACTCACTGCAATCTTTCTGTCTCTGCCTCCCTGAGTGCTGGGATTAAGGGTGAATGCCACCACCAGGCCTGTTGTCTATTTTTAATCACATAAGCAAATAACTCTTTATCATTCACTGGCATTGTTTTCTGAAAAGTCTAAGTGTGGTAATCTGTTGGAAATGTCAAATTATTTCTTAAGTCGTTGGAATGTTCTTTAAATTATTCATGAATATTTTAAGTAGGGTTGTCCCTGTCATCCAAACCACATTAGTGAAATGCATAGATCTCACTATTCTACAGATTGCATATCCTTGATTATGGCAAACATACCAGCAGCAACTAAATACATTAGACAAATACTTTAAATGTTTAAATGCAACATAAACAATTAAACAAGAAAAAGATATAAATGCAAAGTGCTTCAGGAAGGAAGATGGGAGGTAATATTTGATAAGATAGTTCTGCTTGTAGGTTTCTAGGACCCACTCGATCCTGCTACTTTGCGATTCTCCCATTGTTCTCTCATCTAGAGTCCCAATAGGGTGTCCTCCCCTCGGTCCCAGTTTCCTGGTAAGTGAAGGCTTTCGTGGGACATGCCCCTTGGGCTAGTATGCAGATATAAGTGAGTATATACCATTTGAGTCTTTCTGCTTCTGGGTTAACTCACTCATTATGATCATTTCTAGCTCAATCCATTTATCCACAAATTTCGGGAATTCCTTGTTTTTAATAGCTGAGTAGTAGGCAGATTTGGGTCCGCTCAAACTAAGGCAACAGCCAAGGACAATACAGGCAGTAAACTTTAAACCCCTACCCAGATCTAGCCAATGGTCAGAACAGTCTCCACACTTGAGTGGAGAGTGGGATATGACTTTCTCATGTACTCTGGTGCCTCACATTTGACTATGTCCCCTGGAGGGGGAGACCTGGTGGCACTCAGAGGAAGGACAGCAGGTCACCGAGAAGAGACTTGATACCCTATGAGCATATACAGGGGAAGGTAATCCTTCTCAGGAACAGTCATAGGGGAGGAGAATAAGGGGAAAATGGGAGGGAGGGAAGAATGGGAGGATATAAGGGATGGGATAACCATTGAGATGTAACAAGAATAAATTAATAAATTTTTTTTAAAAAAGCCCACAAAAAAATATTTTCTGAAAAAAAAAAATAGTTCTGGTAGGAGGGCAGACTTCATGATGAAAGTGGGCATTCTTAGAAACACGAAATTTGGATGTATGGCTGTATGTAAACAGTCTGTGAGAAGTGCAAAGGGAATCTTTTGTGTATTGTATGGATGAAACATCTGCCAATTTAAAAACCTATGGCCTATAGCTGAGGCAGGAAGTAGGTGGGACATCAGGAAGGTGGAAGGGATTCTGGGCTGAATGAGGCACACAGATTCACTAGGAAATTATGTAGAAGCCAGACGATTGGTCCCTGAGCTGAGGTAACCAGCCATGCGGCAGAATGTAAAGTAGTATAACTGTGGGATTTTAAGTTAGGAGCTAGTGAGAAAAAAGCCTAGCTATGTGGTCTAGGTATTTGTAAATAGCAATTGAGTCTCATGAGGCATTGTTCTGGGAACTTGGACAAGGGAGGAAAAGCCTCTTCCTACTACAAGGAAGGCTTTCCAAGGCATGTAAAACAACTTCAACAAAGCCTTAAGCCACAGGTTTTTTTTTAATTTTTTTATTAATTTATTCTTGTTACATCTCTATGGTTATCCCATCCCTTGTATCCTCCCATTCTTCCCTCCCTCCCATTTCCCCATTATTCCCCTCCCCTATGACTGTTCCTGAGGAGGATTTCCTCCCCCTGTATATGCTCATAGGGTATCAAGTCTTTCCTTGGTAACCTGCTATCCTTCCTCTGAGTGCCACCAGGTCTCCCCCTCCAGGGGACATGGTCAAATATGAGGCACCAGTGTACATGTGAAAGTCATACCCCACTCTCCACTCAACTGTGGAGACTGTTCTGACCATTGGCTAGATCTGGATAGGGGTTTAAATTTTACCACTTGTATTGTCCTTGGCTGGTGCCTTAGTTTTGAGCGGGACCCCTGGGCCCAAATCTGCCTGTCATAATGTTCTACTTGTAGGTTTCTAGGACCCTCTGGATCCTTCTACTTTGCTGTTATCCCATGATTCTCTCATCTAGAGTTCCAATAAGATGTCCTCCCCTCGGTCCCAGTTTCCTGGTAAGGGAAGGCTTTCATGAGACATGCCCTTTGGGCTAGTATGCAGATATAAGTGAGTACATACCATTTGAATCTTTCTGCTTCTGGGTTAACTCACTCATTATGATCATTTCTAGCTCAATCCATTTGTCCACAAATTTCAGGAATTCCTTGTTTTTAATAGCTGAGTAGTATTACCCAGTGTATATGTACCACAGTTTTCAAAGGAGAGGCCGACACTGTTTCTGGAGGTGAGTATAGGAAGAGGATAATAGAGATGAACCCAGAGGAATTATGGGGCAGATAATGTGGGTGCCTTGCTGCTATTATGGGAAATGTTGCTTTAGTCTGGATGAAATGGGGAGACAATAGAAGATGAAAGCTATTGGGCAGAAGGGTGGCATACTACATAGTTGATATAAAGATGCTGTGGTGTTGAGGTTATTATATAATGTGAATTCCAAAAACAATTTGAAAAATATAGTTCAGAATTGTGTCATGACCAAATCATTGGTGACAGTTTTTCTCTGGATTTTTTCAGGTGAGGAGATTTTTCTTAGCTCTTTGGCAGAATGGACAGAATGTAACCCTCAAGGGTCCTCTTTTAACATTATTTGAACCCACATAGAGAGACTTTCTTTTTGCAGTATTGATTGGTGAAAGCTTAATTAACCTAAAAAGATGATAAACAAGTCTGGGGATATGGCTCATTTGGTGTAATGCTTGCTTAATAACTATGTAGTCCTGGTTTCAACTGCCAACACCACTTAAAAACTAGGTATGATGGTACATGTCTGTAATCCCAATGTAATTCACGATGGTCCTTAATAGCTACTAGAATTCTCTCTCTCTCTCTCTCTCTCTCTCTCTCTCTCTCTCTCTCTCTCTTTCTCTGTGCGTGTGTGTGGTTGTCTGTCTGTCTGTCTCTGTCTCTTTTCTGTAGTAGAGAGAAGATTTAGACAAATACTAAGTAAAATTTCATTCAAGATTAAAATAACTCCAGTCTTAGAACACTGATAAGACTATGTGGGATTATTATTAAGCGTTCTCATAATCAGTCCTACAAAGTGACCACTGAATATTTTATCAACAGAAACAAGAAAATACCCCCTACAGATAATGTAATTATGATTTTCATCATTTTAATCACAAACTTTCAAGTATTCTATTTTAAAATCATCTCCAAAACTAGTACATTTCTTGAGTATCAGGGGTTCTGTGAAAGTTTTATTATATAATAGAAATATGTATTTTCAAATGCTTTGAAATTAGTGAGTAAATAATTAAAAATATGAGCCATTTATGTATTGAGTGAATTTTAAAGCCAATTTAAAAATAATAGAAAGCATATAATAATAAAAAATATTTGGTTTTATAACCTTGACCTCTTGGGGAATAGAACAGCAATATGGCATACCAGCAGAAGAGACTTGATACTCTATGAGCATATACAGGGGGAGGAGGACCCCATCAGTCACATTCATAGGGGAGGGGAATAAGGGGAAAATGGAAGGGAGGGAGGAATGGGAGGATACAAGAGATGGAATAACAATTGAGATTTAATATGAATAAATTAATAAAATATAAAAAAGTGAAAAAGAAAAAGGAGTCCATTAACTAGAAAGCTGTGATGTAATGTCAGTGGTAAGTCTCACTTAAGTGGCAACCTCTCAAGGAACATTTTGCAATACTGAAGACATTCACTGATTTTTCACACTGGAATCCACAGGTACCCTAAGATTGTTTGGCTATGATGTATAGCCCACTGCTCATCTTTATTGCCAGTCACAGACAACTCTTCTGGAAATGA
Organism: Acomys percivali; assembly: GCA_907169655.1. Classification (NCBI taxonomy): domain Eukaryota; kingdom Metazoa; phylum Chordata; class Mammalia; order Rodentia; family Muridae; genus Acomys; species Acomys percivali. The sequence goes on from OU015752.1 coordinate 14,481,675, forward strand.
CCGACTTTGGCAGGATTCCATTTTGTTTTTGTTGGTGGCACAAGCCCGAGAAGAAGATACTCTCAGTGTCTTCCAGTTGTAAACAAATGCAACACAGACACAAGGTGAGTAGCAGAGAAATGGGATCATTAATTCCTGCCAGCCATCATAAACATGTTGAAGAAAAAGACAGTAAAATGGGGCAAAACTGTATCTAAATAAATAGAGAATAAAGTACTTAGAGAAAAAGGTTCCATGACCTGGTACCACCTTTTTGGTTTTGCTTTTTGTTGTTGTTTGTTTTGATTTTGCAATATTTCTTACACTTGAAAAAATACCATTTAACAAATAAAAGAATGCAAAACATTGTTTTAAACATGACTCTCTTTAAAAGGAGAAAAATACCCATGATTTTAAAAACCAGATAATTTAAGCCAAAGGTTTCACTCCAGCTATGTTCTATACTCCTATTGTATGCACAAATCATCTCAATTTTGTTTTAAATATATAAAGTTTAGGCAAAATAGATCTGAGTTGAATTATAATATTAGTTAAAATTTCTTCCAGCTCATTTCTGAAGCCTAGTAGCTTCTGCCTTATGCAAAAAGAACATTTCACTACCCAAGTGACATAATTTGTGGAGGTGGTCATATCTTGTTTTAAGAACCCAGAGCATTTGGTGAAGGGCTCGAGCGCACATTTGCACTGCAGCTGTGGCTGACAAGGTGCTGACTGATGAGATGGCACTTCATTTGAGTTTTCATTTGACAGCATACGTTCCTCCTCATTACTCTAAGTTGCTTATCGGAATTTAAAATCTGGTGTGCTTGTTACTCTACTTGGCATATTCAAGTCCACAATTGCACGCTGTTTCCCTTACTCTCTAGATTTTCTCAAGGATATAGAAATTAGACGTAATAATAAATCACCTGAGATTTGTCAGATACTTGGAGATGAAGGTTTCTTTCATAAAGCATCAGACGTGAGTGCTTCGAGATTTCAGTCAAAAGAAGAAAAAACATTCTATTTCTGAAAGTATCTTTTTCCCAAGCTTTCCAATACCTAGCACCAGTAGCATAATAGTGCATTCCCAATTTCAAAATTGGTTACAATTAAGAATAAAGAGTTAGGCTGGGCATGGCGGCACATGCCTTTAATCCCAGCACTTGGGGGACAGAGGTAAGTGTATCTCTATGAGTTCAAGCCCACCCTGGTCTACAAAACTAGTCCAGGGCAGCCAAGGCTACACAGAGAAACCGTGTCCCAAAAAATTAAAAAAAAATGTGTGCCACCACACTCAGCTAATCTATTAATACTTGGTGTCACTCCTAAGTTCTGGTTTCCTATTAAGTAGTCTAAAACACTGAAGCTGGAATTATTAAGATTGAGAAAGAAGTCCACATAAAAATATTTTAAGCTATTAGAAGTCCGAGACTTAGTATTTTCAAGAAGTTCAAAAGCTAAATATTCACCCCCCTCTGTGTGTGTGTGTGTGTGTGTGTGTCTGTCTGTCTGTCTGTCTGTGTGTATACACTCACGTGTCTCTGAATCTATACATGTTTCTTGTTATTTTACTTTGGCTCTTTTTCTTTTATTAGTTTGCTTGCTGTATCCTATTCTAGTTTCTTTATTTTTATTTTATCTTATTTTATTACTATTTTTAGATGCCTGTTTGTATCATAGTTAGACACAATGAAAGGATGTACATCCTCTTCAGCATGTACTGTCACTTAAATTTTTGATCTTAGCCATTCAGAGAGGTGTAAGATGGACTCTCAGCGTTGTTTTGATTTGCATTTCCCTGATGACTAGGGATGTTGATCATTTCTTTTAGTGTTTCTCAACCATTCACTATTCCTCTGTTGAGAATGCTGTTTACCTCTTTACCTCATGTTTTAATTGGGATATTTGGCTTTGTGGTGTTTAATTTCTTGAATTCTTTATATATTTTGGATATTAGGCCTTTGTTGGATGTAGGGTTAGTGAAGATATAACTCCAGTTTGGAAACAGTTGTTGTGTTCTGTTGACAGTGTCCTTTGCCTTACAGAAGCATTTCAGTTTCATGAGCCCCCATATCTTCATTGTTGATCTTAGAGCCTAAACTGTTGGTATTCTATTCATGAAGTTGTCTCCTGTGCTAATGAGTTCAAGGCTCTTCCTCACTTTTTTTTCTAACAGATTTAGTGTGTCCAATTTTAAGTTGAAGTCTTTAATCCACTTGGACTTTAGATTTGTGCATGGTGATAAATTTGGGTCTATTTTCATTTTAAAAACACATTAATTTTATTACACATATATAAAACAAACTACATACAGGAGGGAGAACCATGTGACAATCATGAGTTCTATAAATGTTATGTTCAGAGTGGTTTGGCTATTGTGAAATTCAATATCTAGCCTATTTCAACTCTAATAATTTAACTTCTTATTTTCATTTTTATACACATAGCAAACCAGTAGACCAGCACTATTTATTGAATGTGCTATCTTTTTTCCATTGTATGGGTTTGGCTTCTTTGTCAAAAATTTAGTGTCCAAAGGCTTATTTTTGTGGTGTCTCTGTCATTTCATTTTGGAAGCTGCTGACCTGTACTTCTGGTTCACTCAGGTAATTAATTTTTTATTCCTTCTCAAGTCTCTGATGGGGTTGAAGATGAGACAGTTTAGTTTTACAATTAAACTTAGTTTTTGGAGTTTATTTTAGGTCTAGATAGATGTTTCAAGTTGATAGAGATGAGATATGATTGATATTGATTTGCATTCAGAATTTTAGACTCACTAATATAGAAAGATGTTTTATTCAAGGTTACCAAATTCAAATAGCCAAAACATTATGAATGTAACACCTTCAAGCATTTTTACTAATTTTGTTTAATTTCATATGTACATTGGTATTATTATACTTATATAAAATAAACTACATACAGCAAGAAGAACTTTGAACAATCAGGAATTATAAAAATGTTACAAGATTGCCAAATACAACCAAAACACTATGAATAATAACATGAATGCAATTTCTAAAGGTTCTGTGGTTCTTTTTGCTGTATGTAGCTTATTATATTTATGTGTGGTAAGATCAATGTATATGTAAAAGAAGAAAATTATCATTTTTTGAAAAGAAAAAGGGTGTGGGTTGGGTGGGTGAGAAGTTGGATGAGGGAAAATCATAATCAGAATATATTTTATGGGAGAAACTGTTTTAAAATAGAACTTACATGGAACTTGATAATTCAGATCTATGTAAATGAACTCTTACAAACAATGAAATTATTCCTATTTCCTTTACGGAATGTTAAGATACTATCCTAATCATTTTTTTCCTCAGTTAAATCTTAGTTCTATAAATATATGCCATGTTAGAACTATGAAATTGCCTTTCAAAAAATAAATACTCTGAGATGCACAGATTGCTAAGAGAATTATATGAAAGTATTGCAACCAAAGAGTTTCTTTTCAGGAAACTTAGTTAAATTTTAAGAAGGCAAGAAGCAACAAGTTAAATTTCGGTATATTTATCATATTATTTACCTTATTTATATATAAACTTTCATGCTGTCTCACTTATTCCTCTGGAGTTTGGATTTTCCCAATGATATAAAAATTAAAATTAAACAATAATAAATCACATGAACTTTATCAAATAACTATACATGAAAGTTTGATGAACTTCATTTCACACACATAGACACACACACACACACACACACACACACAGAGAGAGAGAGAGAGAGAGAGAGAGAGAGAAGAAAGGAGGGAGATGAGAAACTATTATTGCTTAAGAAAATGTTTAAAATTTATTCATTATAGTTGATATTACCACATTTTATTTTTAGAAGAATGTATTCATTCGCATGCCAAAATTCAAATGATGTTCAAAACAAACTGGACAGATAACATTGAAATACCAGTAAATAAATAAAAGGCATCTTTTTGTATCATGACTGTCATCTGCAAATATACTCCAAGAAAAAAACAAAAAACAAAGAAACAAAACCTACCTTTAAGTTTCTCCTTTATTTATAGTTTAGATATGTAACCACTAAATAAGCATTGTCGTCTGTATCTTGCAGCTCTTTAACTACTTAGCAGTCATCATTATTCTACAAACATTTCTTCTTCTTACCATCCTAGTAAAATGGCTGCCAACTATTGCTGTGAAGAAACACCATGACCAAAATAAAGTGGTGGTGGGGGTATTTGGATTACACTTACACATCATAGTCTATCAATTACCAAAATCAGGACAGAAACTCAAACAAAGCCAGGGCGTGGAGGCAAGAGCTGAAGCAGAGGCCATGAAAAGTACTGCTTACTACCTTGCTTATCAAAGCCTGCTTTCTTATCGAACCGAGGACCAGGAGCCCAACAAATGGCACCACCCACAATAGGCGGGGCCTCCCAGGGAATCGTGAATTATGAATATACCCCATAGGCTTTCCTGCAGCCTAATCCAAAGGAGTCATTTTTTTAATCGAGGTTCCATCCTCTCGGATGAGTTAAGCGTGCGTTAAGTTGACATAAACGAATCTAGCACACCATAAGTGATCATTGACATCCAAGACCTAAATAAGACTTTTTATTTTTGCTCTTACTGATTTGTTTAAAAGACAAAGAAAGCACACGTCTCTGCACTAAGAAGCTCCAGGGAGTTTTTCTATACAACAAGAGGTTACTTGGTTCAGAGAAATGCCCTTCAACGGGTGACACTTGAAAGTTTTTATTTCTAGTATACATAGGATGAAAACAGAATAAAAACATGCCCAATGCATGAATCACTTGGGGAATACAGTAGGTTGGTAGAAATGCCATTCTTACTAATATTATAAGGGTTCCTAATGTAGAGCAAAGACAGAGAACTGAGATTTTAGAAGAGTAAGATTAGGACCGGGATGGCTTCTTCATGAGAATGAAGTTCAGTTTTATTTCTTCAGAGACTGACATAGATTTATATTTGAGAGAAACCACACTGTAGTGTAATTAATGGACATAAGCTGAAATAAGGCCGGGGGCTGAACCGGGTGTCACTATTAATAACCCAGATGAGTGATGACTGGAGCTCCTGTTAGGACAGAAGAACCAGCAACAGGATTAAAAAGGAATGAATTAATCATCTGTAGAGCTCAAAGTGGACATTTTGGCAGTTCCAAACAGAAAGGCTAAAACTTCCATATAATTCATAAAACATCAGCTGTTCCAAAAAAGCACATCATCAGATTCAGGTAAGTATGAAGAAAAAGAGTGAGAGTGAGAGAGAGAGAGAGAGAGAGAGAGAGAGAGAGAGAGAGAGAGAGAGCGCACATATTGGAGAGTGGTATGAAAAGAAAAAGAAAAAGAAAAAGAAGGAACAATCTACATAGGACAGTAATAGGAAGACTTTCTCCATGGTCTCTTGATTAAGGGTTTATTTCCTTTAGTGGGGACATTTTCAATTAAGATGTCAATTGCATTATTGATAGCTTCAGATGCTATTGTGAATTCAGTCATTAAAATTCTGAGGTGGCAGTCCACTTGGCATTGTTATAGGCAATGGTCTATGGTGCATAGCTCCAATAGACTGAGGGTCTTGGTGTGGTAAATGGAGAAGTGAGAAGCATGGAAAACTGAAGAAAATTTAATTTATTCATTTCCCCCTCAGCTTTTTGTTTATATTGTCAAATCTTTGCCAGAATGACTTTGCATAAAAGAACTAGATATTTTTAGATTACTTAGATGATGATCAGTATTTCTTATGAAAATTATAACTATCAGTCATGAGGCTAGTTCAGTCTTCATTACATGTGCATATCAATTCAGTAACTGAAGTGAAATGCATCCAATCTATTCCTCTGAAAGATAACAAGCAAGCACATTATTAACTATTAAAATATTCTGCATAATCTCTTATCATGAGACTCCAAAGTAGTAAAACATGTTTTAAAATAAGAACAAAGGGAACAACAGTATATAGAGACAACCAACTGATTATAAATGAGAAACTGAAAGCTACATATCCAATAAGGGGCTAATATCCAAAGTTCACAAAGCCTCAATTCAATAAAAAACAAGCAAAACATTAAAATTGGCAGAAGTCATAAGCAATGTTCTTCAAAAGTGGACATATTAAAAATGTTCAGGAGTCCTAATCATCAGGAAGTATGAATTAACACCATAATAGGATAGGCTTTCACACCTGTCACAATGACGTTTATAACGTAAAAAGATAACAAGTGTTGATGAGGACGGGAAACTTAAACAATTTTGAACTGCAGAATTCTCTAGTATTCACTATCTTCATCACATAGGATGGTAAAACTTAAAACCAAAGCATGTTTTTCTTGTCTAAGACTGTGTGTCTTTCACCGTCACCTTCCATTTTCTCCCCAGCTGTAGTTTCTGTAACCATGTTCTCTGCCTGTATAAGTCGAGGTGTCTTCACTACAGCTACATTTACACAGTATTTGTATTTCCACATCTTGTTTATTTTACTTAATGTAATATGCTTTAATTCTACTCCTAAAATTTGTAGAATTTCGTTTTAAGGATGTGTGTGTGTGTGTGTGTGTGTGTGTGTGTGTGTGTGTGTGTGTGTTTGTGTCCTTTCCTTAGTCCATTCATCTGTTTATGAACAATTAAGTTTCTTTGTGTTTGGGATGAACTATAGGAGTGCTAAATATAGAGGAAAGAGAACTGACTTAGCTCTATATGGGTTATGCCATGGCCATTAGTGGTAGTCAAATTGACCAAAGTCAGGGAAAATGAGTTTGTTTTGTCAATGACAGTGGTAGAAGGTCTTCAAACACCAGAGAAAGAGCAATGAAAATAACAAAGCCATGTGTTTTGTGAAAAGTAAGAAATAAATGGCAGTTGAAAGTTTTAGTTCTAGAAATAATAACCAAATATTGTTCTAAGCTTAGGTTTTACAAGAAGACTCTGGAGTTAGAATAACAACAACTTCTTCTTCCCTGATATTTCGTATTGTGGGCTCCAGGAAATATCCTATTATCAATCTAGAAATCAGCCTTATTTCCTGCTTTACTTCATTCAAAGCTCCTGTATATCACATTAAGTCTGTTCTAACTAATGATGCCTCCTACATGAGACTTAACTTTCCTTTCCTTCATTTATACATATATTTTGCTATTTGTAGAGGATTTTTCTTCCCTCATTTCCAGAATGTGTGCGCTCTCACCGGTGCTGAAAATTTGTTTTAAAATGAATATTGTCAAATTCCTTTCTCTGTCAAGTTCTTTCGAGTCCTCCCTTGCCTTCTGCTTACCCTGAAGACGGAGTCTAAGCTTGCCAGTGGGTAGCGCATTGGAGGGTTCCCTGATTTAGACAAGTTTATTTGCAAGCCTCTGCCTTTGTACATGCTGTTCTCTCTGCTTGGAGTTCTCCCACGTTTGACTGAACTAGAGTTAGGGCTACTAATTAGCATAGAATATGGAGAGCCTTCCTTTATGCTGCAGTGAAGTCAGCACCAAGAAGAGACCATTGGCCCAAAGAAAAATGTCTTCTGAAAGAGAGAGGTTGAGTGCCAAGAGTTCCCAGTGTGAATGCACTATAAAGACGAAAACAGCCTGGACTCCAGTCTACAGCTTAAAAGATGGAGGCCTCTTGCATTTTGGACTATACTCGGCCGGAATTCTCTGTCGATAGCAACGTTCCCTTAGAAAAGGGGGTTTGAGGACTTAGCCTTGACTGTGGTCAGGAAGCAGCTAACTTCATGAAACCGCGTTAAGGTTCCATCTGTGAGGAGAGGGAGAGCTGCCTGTCAGACCAACAGCTAGGCAGCAAAGTACCATGTTTGACAACGTGTGAACAACTAAAGACAGAATGTTCTGTAGTTTAGAAAGCATCATTTAATCAATTCCATTAACATTTCCATGAACTGAAATATAACGTCTGCATTTCCCATATGGAGCAGAGTTGGAGCCACAGAATGAAATCCTTTTGAGAGCTAGTTCTGCAACCTTATGCCTCTGCTAAGCTTCATGAAAGAATCTTGGGGATTTTCAACATCATTAATATTTTTTTGACTTTTTTTATTTTATTAATTCATTCTTGTTACATCTCTATGGTTATCCCATCCTTTGTATCCTCCCATTCTCCCCTCCCTCCCATTTCCCCCTTATTCCCCTCCCCTATGACTGTTCCTGAGAGGGATTACCTCCCCCTGTATATGCTCATAGGGTATCAAGTCTCTTCTTGGTGACCTGCTGTCCTTCCTCTGAGTGCCACTAGGTCTCCCCCTCCAGGGGACAGCAGCATTATTCAATTATCCTTAGCAAGAAAACCAGTTTATTTTAATACAACCTCTATATCTACACATCTGAGATATAGGCTGCAGAGCTGGTTTGGCAATTAAGAGCACTTGTGACCTTACATATGATCTGAGTTCAATTTTCAACACCCACAGGGTCTCAGAACCATCCATAGCTTTATTCCACTATATCTGATGCTCTTTTTTAACCTGCATGGGCATCAGGCATGCATTTAGTGCACAGATATATATACAGGAAATCAAACATACACAGAAAATAAAAGCAACTAAAAAAATACAATCACACAAGTTACTGTGGACTTTGCTTTAAAAAAAAAATAATAAAACAAATGAAAATACTATCCAGTGATATCTTAAATTTACAATGAGAAAGATGCTCAAACATTTATTTCAAAACAATTGTAAAGTTAATAATATAGGTCATAATTTCATGTATGAACAAAGAAAATATAAGCCTATCTTCCTCTTAGATTTCAAATGAAAATAAAGTGTGTGGGATATAATTAAATGTAGTGGATTTTGAATACTCTGATGACAAACTGACATTCGTTTTTTTTTTCTTTTCTTTTTTTATTCATTCATTGTTTTTTTTAATCTCATTTCTGCCATCTGTGTGAACTGTCTTTGTGTGAACTGTCTATACAAAATGCATAATCTATTTCAGATGGCTACTTGTGTTTAAGTTGTAAAATTATTTATAACTACGAAACAGACATAACTAAGGCTGCAGAGAAGTCGGTACAAGAGAAAGGAATGGGGCCAGAAGTGACTCGGGTATATTATGCACTTGATTCTGAATTAATTGTTGGTCATTGCTAGACTCCTCATACTGTTACCAAGTTTAACTTCTACTATACATTTAAGAACGATATTCTACCGAAACCCCTGACGTTTTATTTACAGGTGAGCTAATCTTGGGCTCCTATTTTTATCTGTGTAACTTGAACGTGTTTAGCCCTATTCTAGAGCCATCATATAAACAGAAGGAACTGCAACAAGCTGTGTATTAAACACTAGGGCTGAGCATCTTCACAGGCTTCTTGGTTTTATGCAATTTCTTTCAAAGTTAGTAGTTATTTTCTCCACAGCTTAATAACAGCACTGAAACTAAGGATAGAATTTATACAAGTCTGGAAACTGAAAATACACTCACATTTATTTTAACTACAAATGCATTGTTTAATCCAGTGATGATGCTTGGAAAAGAACAGAGTTGCAAAACTTCTGCAAAACTAAAAGTATATTAATTATTTATTCTGTATCTATTCAACTCTTAGTCGAAATTTCCATAGCCAATAACTTTATTATGGCAAAAACCTAGTCATTTATTTCTTATTTCTTTTGATCTACACAAAAAAAATTTTCTCTCCTCTTGTTTGCTCGTGCATACACATATGCATAAAACATCAACTACTCACATGAACCACTCAATTATGTGTCAAGAAAAGCAAGATTACGTACAGTCATATTTAAATTTTTTGGTGTACCTTGAGCACTGTAATGTTTTTAAAGCAAAGTGTTTAACATGTTTTTATTGGAGTGCTTTCATTCCTGTATTAACATAAAGAATGAAATTTAATCTTTTGGTATAGGAAGATAAGAGCATAATTATAGCATAAACAATGGAATTTCTATGATAGAGAATGATAAATATTATAAAGTAAAAAAATTAAATGAGTACTTTAGCTGCACTTAAGATAAAATTCTTACTTTATGCTCTTTAATTACAAGTGTTCCACAAAGCCAAAATTCTGAGGTTTCTATTTTAGTTCATAAGACTCACCATAAAATTTATGTGATTGTCTATAAGAAGCAAAGTGAAGTTTTCAGTTATAAAATGCAACTTCGAAGCCCTCCACACACACTGGTAGTTATTTTCAAGAACTAGGAACACAGTAATGGAAAGGGTTTATTTTCTAATACTGTAATATGAAAAAAAGAAAGTGAAGTAGCCCTGTTGCATTGTCTATAGGGAATTGTCTTTTTTTTTTTTTTTTTTTTTTTTTTTTTTTTGAGACAAGGTTTCCCTGAGTAGCTCGTAGTTCTGGCTGTCCTGGTCCTGGTAGACCAGGCTGTCCTTGAACTCACAGCAATCCACCTGCTCTGCCTCCTGAGGGCTGGGATTAAAGGGATGCTCCACCACACCTGGCAGGGAATTGTCCTATTAATCATTAATTAATGCAGGAGAATCCAGCCCACTATGGGCAATACCATCCCTAGGCAGGTGGTCTTGAAATATCTAAGAACACTTGATACACATACATACAATTACACACATACACACTACACATTACATACATAATAACAATTAAAGAAAAAGAAGCCATGAGTTTAAAATAGAGAAGGAAAAGGGATTACATGGCAAGGTTTGGAGTGAGGAAGTTGAATTTGTTCAGTCTTTTATCAGAGTGACAGAAAGGAGACGTATGAAGAAAATATGAATGTCTCTATTTCAAAAAATTGTAAAAAGTAATTTTTAATCCAATGCTGGTATTACTTTTCTGTATATTTAAAAAATATATTTTATTTCCTTAGCTAACAGGTAATATTAAACAGACCAACTAGGTTGTACTTATTTATTTAGGCATTCATATGTGTATATATGTGACAATAAAAAGTAAAGGAAAAGAGGCCATGACTTGGAGAGGGAGAAAAGGAAGAAAAAGAAAAAGACGAGAAATCCTTCCTGCACAAGAGGGTAAGGATGAGCAAATGGAAGGGGACAATTATGTAACAATCTTTTAATTAAGAATAAATACCACTAAAATGCAACTAATTTTTATAGGTCATTCAGTAGTCTTCTTAGATGAGCTAAATATTCTTGTAAACCATCTACTCGAGTCATGAAGAAAACTTTGTTTCCAGTAATTAGCACTTACTTGATGGCTCCTTTATGTCAGTCACGACAGTGAATTCAGAAAACATGTCATCCTTGCCACCCCCATGACTGTGTCTACATCTCTGAGTTCAAATGACTTTCAGAATAGCAGGAGAGATGATTGAAGGCAGGGTGGTGACAGTTACAGAATACTTTTAAAAAACATATTTCTTAAGGGATGACTTTTGAACTCTCCTTCAGTAGGTAAAAGAGAAAGCAAATATATGCTTTCAATGTTTAATCGTGTCAGGGCAGGATTTAAGATTTTTTTCAAATTGTATATTATTTGATTGAGATCCATATATCATGTTCTGAGAAGTATAATGACTAGACATGATTAGGAAATTGTAGAATTAGGGAAACAGGAATGTAGGGAGATGTTGAAAGATAATAAAAAGCCATAAAAATTCTAAAATGTTCACATGTGTATTTGGTGAAGGATTCATTGATATTGGGAAGAGAAAAAGTGAGGGAAGGGGGAAAGAAGGGAGAAACATAAAGAAGTGAAGGCAGGGTGATGAATGGGATGAAGTGATTGGTTATATATTCCAGTAGAGAAATTTGAATTAGGGGCACAGCAGTAGAACATACACACCATTATTGATTGCTACTTAGAAATAAGTCTCCATAGGACAAAAGTAGTTTCATTTGTGTGCAATAAGGGCAAGAACTAAAAATAAATAGTAGTATTTGGCTTGTAATATGAGGGTGTGATACAACTGTTATTAAATTTTACCGTACACGACATGGAACTAAGTGCAGAAACAATAGAGGTTAACATAAGTGTTAGAAGACACTGACATACAAAAACATAGAGATGTCTCCTAGGCAGTAGAATATGAAATATAGACAAATTTTTTAGAGCTGAATCCATGAATTTGTGAAATATCTGAACACTGCTGATGCGATACCCTAAGTATAAATATAATTATTAGTAAGGGTTAGATAGTGTTAGCTTTGGATTGGCCAGTACCCATGAGGACAAACAAGAAAATAACAAGGTAGGTAAGGTATTCCTTAAGAAGATATTGACCTCTCAAGACAAGTTTAGATATAGGCACAGAACACAACTTTAGGAATGGAAACTATTTATTTTCAAAAGAAGTAAGACCAAAGTAGTAAAGACAAATATGGGAAAAATAGAAAGTTTAACAATTAGAATGAAAATTACTCTGGGATTTATAAAAGCCAACTTCCAAGTCGATTCCTATTGTTACTCCAAGTATTCATATATTTGTGTCTTCTCATAGAGTGCATTATCTGTGTAATCAGTAGGGTATAACATTGGTGACAATGTGTCACTACTGAGATGCTGGATGCCATGTCTGGGAGATGAATAAATAAGTATCCCCCTAGAAAAATAAACAAGCAGAGGAACAAAGGCCTCCTACTACCAGCCGACACCAATTTCACAACCTGAAAGTAAATCTTAGAAATTGATTTTCTAGCTATATTAGATTTTCCTATGACTTAGGACTTCATAATATTTGATCTCAGCAACCCCATTCTGAATTGGCAAACCAAACTGTTTTTCTACAAAATGCATGAAAGTGTTTGATGGATTATGACAGCAAAACGCACATATACCAATAAAGTCTAAATGTAGAGTGATAAGCACATCAATTACATAAATAGAAATATGCAGAGATTTAATTTTATCACTATTTATTATGTATTTATTTATGTATTATCTATCAGTGCCTCTAGCAAGAATAAGGTCTAACAGTGTCTGGCAGACCAAATTCCCCACATCAAGAATACTTCTTAGTGGAAAGTGTCGCTAGCACACTGTCACTCTTACAAGAAAGATTGGACAAATTTGTTGACATCCTTGAGATTAAAATTAGCATAAAACATATAATAATGAATTAAAAGAATAATCTTTAAAAGAATCTATAAGTGCATTAGGAAAATATTAGTAGAATAAGAAACACTGTGTCAAATGATCAAAGATGATATTTGCATGAATGAACAATGAATCCTTCATAGGAGCAAAATACATACAAAACAGAACTGATGATGTATGTAAACAATATATTTGTCAAAATATATTAATACTTCAATACTATTATAAAGTGAAATTGGAATTATATTTTTTCTTTGATGTTTCATGAAAATCATAAGAAAAACTCTACATTTTTTTTTTTTGATTTTGGCACTGAGGCTGGAACATGGAGCTTCAGTAATGCCAGGCAAGCCCTACCACAAGCTCTAGCCTCACCATTACATATTATTCTAATGTACTGAAAACGTGGGAAATATTTGTAAAACTAGAGTTCCAGAAGAGTTATTCAATCATTAATTTCAGAAGGATGATTGATAATTAACAATACAGATAGAAGAAAAATAATATGTAGACAGATGACAGAAAGATAGTTGATGCATGGTAGACTCATATATAGACATGCACACATTCATACATAATAAATACATACATAGACAGATAATCTATCTGTTGGTAATCTGGATATTTTTGAAATGTGAATACCAGTGTCATAAGACACACAGACTTTTTGACTACCTCACGAAGACTATGACATAACAATTATAGCTAATAACTGCTGCCAGCTTAATACGAAGTCATATATTACAGTTTTTTGCTGATTATTTAGTTCAATCTTTGTCACAAGAAAACTTTTCTTTCATAGGGCCTGAGAAAGCCCAGATTAGCACAGGATTTCCTGTGTAACTTAGAATGATGTTGAACTTCCTATTAACCTTTCTGAGTGCTTATATCCTACATATGCCCTGACAAGATTGTTTTATGTGGCACGGAAAACTGAACCTACCGCTTTATGTGTGCTGGGCAAGCACTCTACCAACTGACCTCTAAGCCAGCCCAACCTTTGTAAAAACATCTGAAGACCATGCTATTGTTACCCAAATCTACTCACATAAAATCTCTTGTGTTGGTTGGGAAAATAAATGTTTCCAAGTCAACACTTATAGCATATAATGAAGTAAGAACTTGAGTAATCTAATTATAGAGACCCAATTTTAACCAGTAGAGGACATACATATTCTTAATTAATGTTGTTAATGAAATTAAGATTAATACTATAATAATTTAATGTTGTACGACTATTAAAACTTATTATCTTCTTAACAGTATTTCAGGTAGACATATACCCACAATAAATCTGCTTTGCCACAATTATATTTTGAAAAGATATTACGTTTTTAAATAAAATAGTTTGAAAATATATGATTTGTGAATTAACAATAATATGTTTAAATGAATGCATTTCATATCCAAGTATGCTTTTTTCTTCTTATAGAAAACTAAGAATAAAAATTAAATTATTGTTTCTAGTCTATACACATAATATCATCAATAAGTGATTTTTGCCAAATAATGAAGCCTTAATATCTGAAAAAGATACTATAGATTATTCAAATAGAAATATTTCTCTTATTCATCCTATGCTCATTGTCACTTAGAACAATTTGCTAAGTAATTGTTTCTGTTATGTTTGTTTTGAGCCAGGGTCTCACCCAGTAACCCAAGTTGGTCTGAAGGTTGCGATATAGTCCAAGATTTTATATACTTAACCCCACATTTTAACTATGACTTTTTATAGAGGTAAAACAATGCAACAGTATGAAGAGCTGCTTAACTTGCAAAAATTATTGTGGGGAAATGAATTCCCACAGGGTGAAGCCTAAGAGAACACATAAACACTTGTCTCCACAATTGTGTGGAGAATGTGCTGTCCATTGGCTAGATCTGGATAGGGGTTCTAGGTTTACTGCATGTATTGTCCTTGGATGATAACATAGTTTGAGCTGACCTGCCTGGGTCCAAATCCGCCAGCCTTAAAATAGGTATTTTCAGTGTAATGTTCTTGAGGGGAAAAAAGAAACAGTTATAGGAAGACAGTTGCTTTCTGGGACAATGGGAATTCTCAAATTTATATTTCTACAATAGTCTCACAGTTTCTACATACTAACAACTCCCAAGTTATAAATCCTAAGTGGATGAACAGTGTATGCAACTTGTCTCAATCAACTTATTAAAAATCAGTGCTGCCAAGATGTCTTTACGAATAAGCTGAGATCTTATAGTATATCTTTTGGTGGTTTCGAATTTTTTCATAGATATCCATTTCTAAAATGAATTTTTTAAGTTAAGATTCCTTTTTTAATAAGCATCAGTTGACTCCTGAAATACATTTCCTTCCCGTGATTTGCCACAATGGACTACTATTTCTAATTGTAAACAGTTTTCATAATGTATTCTCTTTTGAGACTATAATATAATTACATCATTTACTCCTTCCTTTTCCCCCTTTCTCCTTGTTCTCTTTCATTTTTTAAAAAGAATAATGTTATATTGACCAATTGGCAAAATTGTTGTTATTAAATACAACATGAATTTTGCTTAACGACCAATGAGAATTCATTCCACTTTCTACATAATGACAAGTCAACTTCTCTAGGATTTATGACTATAATAAATGTAGTCTATCTGGCTTGGGAAAATAGGCTGGTTGCTAGGAAAATATGTGCATCTAATTCAGAGAGGCTATGTCTAGGCGATCAAGAGGAGATGATAGAGACAGACACTAGATGCCCTGCTCTGGCCTCCACATGCACTTTATACACATATGGATATATGTAGAGGTGAGAAGTCAGTGGTACAGAAAACTCTGGGTTATTTAACAACATGCTTTTTATTTAACAGTAAAATGGATCTTTTATAGGTTTCAGTTATGAACTTAAGTAGTGCCATTAATTTATATAGTATTTGTTGAATATTTCCTGAAAACTCATCCATATAAAATTTTACTTGGTAATATTATGAGACAAAAATGCAGATACGAAAACGTTTATGGAGACTATATTGAAGTGTACATTTCAATGTATTTAGTATGTTGGGCATTTTCATCCTCAGATTCTCCATGTAATTTCTCCCAGATCCACCCAGACTATAAACCTATGGAATTTAGTGTCCTCCATAGTTCTTTAGTTTAATAACCTATGATGCCAGTTTATGTTGTCCATACATTTCTGGGGATGAGATCATCCATGGAGGATGGTCAACCTCCCAGGATCCACATCCACCCCTCCACAAAATGACCATACTCTTGCTGTCCTGGAAGCCATCAACTCTCCACAGTTCTTCAGCTTGGGGAAGAAACTCATGAATAACTTCATTATGTTATTTTCTTTTGATTACAAATGACACATTTTATTTTATGCTTTATGTGCAGGAGTATTTTGCCTACATTTATGCCAGTGCATTTTATGGTGCCCTAAGAGGCCAGAGGAATATGTCATATCCCCTGGAAATGGAATGAAAGACGGTTGTGAGCCACCACATGAGTTCTGGAAGTTGAAGCGGGGTTCTTTAGAACATCAGCTGATGTTTTAACAACTGAATCATCTGCCTAGTTAGTCATTTGACTATTTTCTCAACACACCATAGCTGTGCTACCTACTTCACTGTCCACATTTGGCATTCCCCAAATCTGAGAAGTGGTCATTCCATTCCTTAATGAGAAAGAGCAGAGTCAAGGAGTTATTCTTAACACAAACCCCCTTTGTTACCAGTTAAAAACGGTACATTTTAGTTTATATTTTTATTGTAACTCCACGTCCAGGGGATGTGAAATCCTCTTCTGGCCTCTGGTGGTGGATATGAAGTGAGACCCTAATGTACATGTAGGAAAAATACTCCTGCAAGGTTCATTCTCAGGTCTTTTGTATTTGACATACAGAATATTCAAAAATAGTTACCAAGAGAGATTTGATACCCTATGAGCATATATAGAGAGGGAAGAGGTCCTCCCTCAGTCACAGTCATAGGGAAAGGAAGTAAGGGGAAAATGGGAGGGAGGGAAGAATGGGAGGATACATGGGATGAGATAACAATTGAGATGGAATATGAATAAATTAATAAAATATATTAAAAAATAATTCACACTTCCTATTTCTGCATCAATTATATTAGACCACCATATTATATTAGACTACTATTGTGGTTCAATTAGAAGTGTGGCTTAATAATGTTTATTATTAGCCCTATAATTATTATTCCGGTGATATTTTCTAACCCGCTAGCAATCAATGAAGACACAGACACTTGTTACATTTTAATATAGCTTTAGTTAACCTGGGGCAGGGCAGATGTTAATCCCCTAAACTACATCATATATTGGAAATCCCATATGGAATACCTGCCGCAATCCCACGCCATCTGCTTCTAATAATTTCTATCAAGCTACCTCCCATCCACAATCCCCAAATCTTGCTAACTATCATCATCTGGGTCAAATCCACTCCAGCCATGTTCTTCTTCCTGCACCTCAGCTATGGAGCCAACCTCCTTCCTTCCTGCTCCTCCTCTGGGAACCTTAGCCACACCTATCTCATTTGCCCTACCCAGGTGTGTTGTCTTTTTATTGGCCAAATAGGAATAAGTTCTTAGGCAAGGTTACATAGCAGTCTTGGGGCACAGAGACAGCAAGAAGTAATTAGCATCAAAATACATCAGACCAACCTCCAACAGATTACACCATAATATTTGCTCTGGACTGTTTCTTCTGCTTTTAGGTTTGTTTTCTACAAGAATTATGGGAGAGATTCTGTTAAGAAAAAAGAATCAAGCCGAGCAGTGGTGGTGCATGCCTTTAATCCCAGCACTTGGGAGGCAGAGGCAGGCCGATCGCTGTGAGTTCGAGGCCAGCCTGGCCTACAAAGCGAGTCCAGGACAGTCAAGGATACACAGAGAGACCCTGTCTCGAAAAACTAAAAAAGAAAAAAAAAAAAAGAGAGAGAGAGAGAAAAGAAAAAAGAATCTACTTGAAAATTTCAACCACTGCTTTCTTGTTGGTTGAATGTGTTGCCATGTCATGTGAGAAGATATAGATCAGAATTAGTATTAGAATTTGTATTATCTCTGTGAGAGATGCCTAATTTACATTTGGGTTATGCAGAGTAATACTGCTTGATTCTGCTGCACCATTATTAATAAAATTGAAGGTTCCTTGGAAGAAACAGCATTTACATAATAATCTTATCAGCTTCTTGCTGAAAATCCTCTGGAAGCCCTTTACTGCTCTTCAACTTTTCATGGCAGTGCAGCTTATATTGATTCCTCATCCTATTAGTTTCTCTAAGACTCAACCTCTAACTTCTTCTCAAAACTTATCTACTGCAGGAACATAGGCCTTTTAAAATGATTTCTTTTAAATTTTGAGACTATGATGCACTCACATCATTTCCTCCTTCCCATTCCTCCCACCCAACCTTCCTGCTTGCTCTCTTTCAAAATCATGGCCTCTTCTTTTGTTAGTCGTTGTTACATACATACACGTACAAAACATATGTGTACATATGTGCGCACGAATATTCCTCATACATAAATACAGCATACTCAGTCTGTATAATGCTATTATATGCAAGTTTTCAGGTTGTGTGCTTTGGCATTGGATAGTTGGTGTGCACTTCCCTAGGACCTGCCCAACAAGGGGAAAATCATGCCTTGTATTAGAAATGTAGCCACCAACCCCTGCACCAGTGAAGCCAGGGATCTAGGAGGGAACTTAAAAGGGCTGCACAACTAAACTAGGACAAACCATATCCATTATAAACATATGTCCTTATATCCTCAGAGGAATGGAGTCCTCACTGCTCAACAACATAACATTGCTGTCACATTGCATCTTACCGTTTTAGAAATTTCATAAATAGTTTCAATAACTCATGGTCACTGAAAAACTGTTTAAATCTGTCAATTCTTGACTTATCTTTGAGGTCTCTACACATACGTCATAATCTTCAAATCAGCTTCAATGTCTCAATCAAGAATATTCAAATGCTTCTCCTTTGAATTATCCTAAACCCATCTGTTACCGTCACCAAACCTGGTTTATTACTTCATATCTGACTGCTTATTTGCTCAATCTCCATTTACCCTAATAAACTACAAGCTCATTGGATATGTTCACAGTAAGATACAAATATCCCTCTTTAAAGTGGTTATTCATTTAAGTCGATATTATTTTTGGTTTCAAAAACAGAAAGATTTTTAAATTTTTTTTTAGAAATGGTTAGTGTTTCACTAATTTCTTTCTTTAGATGCTCCATTTTGAAGATTAAAAAGTGAGAGGATTTTTAACGTAACTGAATTTGAAGAACAGCAGGCCAACCTTTGTTGAGAACATGGTGCTTAGGAAAATCAGAGAGAGAGAGAGAGAGAGAGAGAGAGAGAGAGAGAGAGAGAGAGATGTAAATCCAAATTACTTGAGTGATTTCAGCTAAAGCAGTTTTAATTTACACTAATCAGTTAGTTTGGGCCACTAGCTTCATTTTGCTATCTTCCTTCCTTTTGTTCAAACTCAATTGCATTTGAATGCTTTAATGTACCAATTTTTAAGTTAAATGGATTTGCATTGCTCTAACCTACTTACCACCAACACAGGCCATCTGCACCTCATGCTGCCTGCTTGTGTGTTAGCACATCCGTGCCCCACTCATCCTTTATAGCAGAGTGTCCCATCTAATCCTAAGGTGTTCCAGGAGCTAATGAGACCGTCTTGTTGGCTTTCAGCCATTACCTTTCAGAGAGCAAGAGATACAGTGAAAATCAAAATGTGGTGGCAATTCTTTCTTTCTTTCTTCTTATAATCAAAGAGCGTATAATAGTTCTTTGAAATTAAGACATAATGATTTAAATATTCAGCAACCACATCGATTCTCCTAAAGATATGGACTATTCTTTTAGGAAAAATTAGAGAATAGAAAAGCTCATGAACCACAGATGGGGCAGATCTTGAATGCCAATCTGGTCCCCACTTGGCAGAATAGAGCTACATATGCTGTGGGGGACAGGAAAAGGAGCTCTCTATACATGAAGACTGCTTGCAAGCCAGCCAAATAAAATGCTTGCACTGTACAAGCAAGCCTTGCCAAACCCACAAGCTTGACTTAGCTGCTCGTCCTTTAAAACTGAATTGACCCATGCCCCATTCATGGTCTAGTCTTATCCACCAAATGAGAACCGTGTTTGAGAAAAATATCAGAGGATTTTTTTCTCATTTTGTTTTCATAATAGATCTTTCATAGATCACCTATGCAACCCCATTAAATGGAATATATGACTATATTCATGACTTCAGTTTAACAATATGTTTGAGGTTTGTGCCATATTTTGCCTAGCTAGAAAGTTAGAATTTACTTAAATCTGTGTAGTACACAGGGAACTTGCCATCCATGAAGTTAGAATTATAATTCTGGTGTTAGTTATTGTGGAATATTCAAGGTCTTCCCACTTTCTGCCAATGGAAGAAACTGCAAACTTGTATGAAGCAAATGTCATAGGTGTCACTTATTAAACAGATAAAGTTACAGGTAAAGCAAGCTCTGTACTAGGCAAGATGAGACTGGGGCAGTTTGGGGATGAAGAGCTGCACCTTTCACGTCAGCACCATTAGGACAGGCAGCATTCAACCCACAAGTGGTCAAAATGAAATGCAGCTAAAATGAGATTTACATTGAAGACAAGGATGTGCTTTTTATTGATTTACAAAGTAGAGTTTCTGTTTCAATTATCACCACTTAAAATTATTCCTAAATTTTAAGGAACAACTTGATAGCACCAAGTTTAACAAATGTAATTCTAAGAAAGAATTTTTACTATGTTAAGGTGAAAAGACTAAGCCTAAGCCAGGCAGGGTGGTGCTCGCCTTTAATCCCAGAACTCAGGAGGCAGAGAAAGGCTGATCCCTGTGAGTTCAAGGCCAGGCTGGTCTACAAAGTGAGTCCAGCACAAACAAGGCTACACAGAGAGACCTTGTCTTGAAAAAAAACAAAACAAAATGATGATGAAACTATATCACATGTTCGAAAGAGACTTAGGAATAAATTCATTTAATTGCTCTTTGAATGAAGTAGATCAGTTTTGTGTCAGCAATTAGACACATTGTAACTTCTAATTTCTTGCTTGTAGAAAAACAATATAATTTTTTCTGTATGAGATCTTTTAGATGTGACTTATTTTAAATACAGGGAAAATAAGTAGCTACCTGGGGAGGTTCAGAGAACTGTTATAAGTGTTTGTCTTTAAAGACTGGGGAAATAAGTGAAAAGGAAGGAAAGTAAAAGGAAACAGATGTATATAATTACTAAATTTAAATAGCATGAAGTAGGAAGAAGAGAGGCTGTAGCTGGCTGAGAAGGCCTTTGCCTAGCATGTGTGGAGCCCTGAACTTGATTTCCAGTATCATAAACTAAAATTACAGTCAGAGGATACAGCTTGCCTATCACTATGTTAACATAAGGAAATTATATCACTTGGCCAATGCCACTTAAGAATACTATTGTAAGTCTCTTTAATTTGTGAAATACTAAAGTGGAGTTTATAAATTTGAAGGTTTTATTACATAATTTTTGTTGTGAATATCATAAAAGTTGAACCAAATATCAAAAGCTATCAATCTGAACATAATCTTGTAAAGGTAAATTCAGATACGCAATTTCTATTACAATTAGGAAAATAATTGTTCTGAAGGTAGTTTTAAATACTATTGAATATATTGCTAAATAACAAGATGCTAGTTGAGGACCCAGAGTTGTGCACTATCTTGTTTCCAAACAAACTGAGGATCAGATTTTGATTTTTTTCTTAAAAATTTTCAAATTGATAGCAATGTGAATTTTCAATAAGCCACATAATCTCTTCAAATCTTCCAAATAAATATATTTTGATGCTTTGTTTGAGGCAGCTTTCTGTGTAGACCAGGCTGGCTTTGAACTCACTGAGAGCTGCCTATCTTTGCCTCCTGAGTGTGGGTGCTCCACCATGCCCTGTGTAACTGGTATAGCTTTTGATAACTTGTCATATCCAGTAAGGCAAGGCACAAAACCTCCTTAAGAGTATGTAATTGGAGCAGGCGTTCAGGATTGTAGATCTCTTTTGGTTTGCTTTATTCACTTGAAGATTTATTTTTGCTTATGTATGTATGTGTGTGTCTGTTTATGTATGCTCATCTAGTTGCAGAGCCCATAATGACTAGAGCATTAATGGTGCTGTATCCTCCGATGCTGGGGTAGCAGGTGATTTTGAGATCCCAGATGTAGGTTCTGGGAACTAAGATCCGTTCTTTGGAATGAGCAACAAGTGCTCTTGGCCACTGAGCCACCTCCTCGGCCCTTACATTAAGATGATGTAATCCTTTTAGCCTCTTTGTACGTACATTTTTGACTTATGGATTTAGGAAAGATATTTCAAAGAGCACTCTTAGCCACTTGTGTAGACTCTCAGCTCTCAGTTTGTCTCTTTGTGGCTACAGTAGCATTTTGAAAATAGTAACTGTAACATGTCACTCATTTAAATCCATCTCCTAAGAAGACTTCTGAGCTTCAGGATGAGTTATAGAACATAAAATGGCTTATAATTTCCAATAGGACCTGTCCCTTGTTAGTTGTCTAGCCTTTCTCTCTATCTGGTATTTTCCTACTATTCAATTATCTTTTCTTAATTCAGTATTTTACTAGTATTGGATTTGTGCTAGGACTAATTCCTGATTATTGTTTATTCTACACCATCAGTTACTTTTCTCTACATTTTCTCTGATCTATTTTTAATATTATACCTCCCTGTTAATTCATTGACCATAATAGGCTTGTATATGTGACCATCTCTGCACACTATTTAATGGGGTTTCACAAAATACCCATGCAACTTCAGTTGCTTTTTCGCCATTCCTTCATCTGTGGTACGTCCCGTATTCTCATCATTATCAGTTTGAGGACTTCTTTTTTTATTGAGTGAAGAATGAAATAGGAAAAAGAAAGAAGGAAAGAAAGGTAGGAAAGAAGGAAAAAAGGAATGAAGAAAGAAATAGAAGAGTGGGGGGAGTAAAATTGTTATCAAAATACATGGAATTTTGAAGATACCTGTTGAGATTCTGTAAAGCCCTCTTTTTCATCCTGTATAGATAAGAAGAGGCATGCTTTTTAAAGTATTTTAGCCCTGTAACCCCTTATTGTGTTCACTATGGATATAGCTTCTTAGAGCCTACTTCTTCCTCTGCCAGTGTTCAGCCTTGAAGCCAATTCATTTGATCATTTACATATTCAAATTGAATCCTTCCCCTCCAATTGCTAAATGTCCCTCAGTGCCATCAATGTTTTCACTTTTTATTTTATTGGTTTTTATAGAAGAGCTATAAAGTTGACATTTATAATACATAAAACAAAACAAAGGCATGAGAGAGCAAGTTGAATTACAAATAAAATACAGATAAAAAATGCAATGACAGTTAATACATGACATTTTCCCAGACAGAATGATCATCTATTTATTCATTAATTTAAAGTGTCTGTCACTCCTAGTATTCATGAGGCATAGAGCTGGAACTGGATATGTAGTCATAGACAACACTGAGAAGATCCCTGCATTTACTATTTTTGAATAATCAGTATGGCTGGTCTCTACCTTCCTCTAATGGTTCTACTCACTAGATGCCTGTGAAACCCTTACATTCCATGATTTCAATTTTAAAGCTAATGCTATTTAAATTATGTTTAATTTAATTTAAATTTACTTATTAAAATAATTAAATTTAATTTATTTAATTTAAAGCGATTTATTAATCTGAACTTGTTTCTGTAAAGGTGAGAGCCCACCAGGTTAATTTCAGACACTTGCTTGGTCATTTCCACGCGCACATTACTAACCAGTGTGTCTTCTCTCTTGCCTCTGTTCTAGGTATATGTGCTTACCTTCCAGGGCGAGCCACAGAGAGAAGGGAGAATAGTCTTCTAGGGGTTTCCTTCTGGTGAATACAGACTGATATAATCATCCCACAAACCTCTTACTTGGAGGTCAGTTATTTCCCATGAGCCACTGGGCAATTTTAATTGGGAAGAAAGTGAAGAATCCTAGGCAGAAGTCACTTTCATTATAATAATGCTAATATAATCAGGAAAGGCTTAGGAGAGATTTTTGGGTTTTGTTTTGTTTTTGTTTTTAGGACAATCATAATAGCATGAACAGTATCACATGGGCTGGGGCTGCTCCCTAGGAGAACATTTGCTCAGCCCGTGAAAACCTGGGTTCCACATCCAACAGAAAAAAAAAAATTAATTAATTAAAACTTAAAATCAAGATAAAGTTTTTTAAAAAAAGGATAATAGCTTCACAGTGACAAAACTTCTCTCACTGATTTTCATCTAGAATATGAAATCCAATCACACAGGAAGAAATGTCACCCCTGTGTAGCCTGGGTGTAGACCCGGTATAGACTGGCTGTCGTCCTAGTGTAGACTGGGAAGAATATTCTTCCTAAATATTCATGCGAAATTTGTAGCTTCTTGGTTTTTACTTATTGACAGAGGGAGGAGGAAAAAGGAAAACAAAGTGAGACTGGACATGAGAGAAGTCAGAAGGAAAGACTCTTACTTTTAGTTCACCTTTTCTGTTTACTATAATCATCCATAGACGCCTATGTTTTTAATATCAATCTACCTTTTATATGTTGCAAAATAAGGGTGGGGGAAGAGGGAAAGGAAGACAGATAGGGGTGGGGCGTTGAGAGAGAATTACAGATTCACCATGAGAGAAACATAATTAGTTAGTATTTAGAAATCAAATAGAAGCCAAGAAACTAATTAATGCATAATAACATCTTTAAGGCTCAAACCCCTGAGCCCTCTTCATCAATAATTCACCCTGGGTTGTGAATAGGACTGGTAGAATTAATCTTCATACTAAAAGCTTATTATAGTTTTCCAGTTTCCACTAGAGCATTCTGCATTTTGAAAATATTTTATGCACAAAAGGAAAATTCTATATGTAGATGTGAATTTTTATTAAATTATCTTTAATAGTTAAACCTCACACTAAACACACACTTGGTATCAAATAGGTTCAAATTTGATAGTCTGTAGGAAAATTAACAAAATTTGATTTAGATGTTGTAATGAACAACAGAAACCGAAATTATGCGTTAGAAATTGGGAGAGAAAATAAACTGACTGGGTATAACTGCGAATTGTTGGACCAAAACCTGTCTACCTCAGAATCCTGCATGGTTTCCATGGAAACACAGCAACAGCTAGTCTAAAAGCTATAGTTATCTCCAGACAAAAGGCTCCGCCTAGGCTTGCATTGCAGTGCTCAGAAAATCTGAAAGACAAACCTGAGCCCTGAGAAACCTGAAGAAAGGACTGAAAGAAAATCCTTTCCTTTAACAGCAGGAGGGAGGGAGGAATGGGTGGATACAAGTGAAGGGAAAACAATGGAGATGAATCTGAATGAATTAATTAAATAATTAAAATTTTAATAAAAAAATAAAATAATATAAAAAAAACAGAATGGAAAACCTTTAGCATTCTGAAGGACAAAACCTAGTCCTAATATTATTCATGAACAACATGTTGTCCTTAAAAGAACCAATGCAAAATATGCAATATGTCTATGATCGTATTTTTCTTTTTTAATATTATTAATTTATTCATATTACATCTCAATGGTTATCCCATCCCTTGTATCCTCTCATATTCCTCCCTCCCTCCCATTTTCCCTTTACTCCCCTCCCCTATGACTGTTCCTGAGGGGGATTTCCTTCTCCTGTATATGCTCATAGGGTATAAAGTCTCTTCTTGGTAGCCTGCTGTCCTTCCTCTGAGTGCCACCAGGCCTCCCCCTCCAGGGGACGTGCTCAAATATGAGTGGAGAGTGGTGTATGACTTTCACATGATCGTGTTTTTCTAAAGTCATGTCTCATAAAGCAGAGTTTTGATGTACAGTGTATTTCTTTTAGGATCTTACTGAACGATCTAGATTGTCCCCCTATATCCAAGCCCTGTACGTGATTCCCACTCAGAGGCTCACCATCCATTGTCCGAACCTCTTTAGTTTCCAATATTTATTTCTTAGTCCCATATGTATGCCTGTCTGGATGTCAGTACATACATGTGAGTGGCACCTATGCTAGCCACAAGTGGGTGTCAGATCTCCTGAAACCGAGGGGTGAAGGCAGTTATGAGCTGCCTGCTGGGAACCGGACTAGGCTCCTCTCCAGGAGCAGTACTCAGTCTTAAGTACTGAGCCACCACTCCAGCATTCACTGTCACATATTTCATTTTAAAGCCAAGCGAGAAAAATGATCAGTTGGACAAACAAAGGAGAAAAATATGGCAGCTCTTTTTCAAATGTCTTATCCTTGTATTCTTTTAAATACTATGCACTACTTTTCAACATGATAAAAGACAAAAATCAAGATATTTTTCTGGCAATAAAAATTTCATGCAAATTAAAATCAAACAAGTTAGGGGTGAAACTCACTAAAAAAAAATTCTCACTGAAATAAGTAAAAGTTTCTTATATGAGAAATGTTTCTAGCCAGGTGTGGTGGTGCACACCTACAATCCTAGCACTGAGGGAGGTGAGGCAGGTGGATCTCTGTGAGTTCAAGGCCAGCCTGGTCTGCTAAGTGTGTCCAGAACCATCAGGGCTACACAGAGAGACCCTGCCTCAAACAAACAAACAAACAAACAGAAAAGAAATAAATAAATGTTTATTTTCTCTTCTCTGCTGTGAATCCATACACTGAAGAAAATTAAGGTACATGCTCATAAATCAGCCTGTTTCAATGAAAGCACAAAAAGAACTATATTTTCCTCTTTGTGGAATGACAATGGGCAAGAATGCTAAAGCAAAACTGTGAGTAAAAGTAAAAATGTAAACAAACAAAAAACAAAACAACCACACCAAAACCCAAACAACAACAAAAGCCAAAACCAAAAAACCACTAATCAATTGACAAGAGGTTAAAGGAAGCCATTGGGTTTTTAAAAGCCACACACACAATACACCTGGCATGCCTATTAATTTGCAGTTATAAAAATTACCATGAAAATTGTCAGACATTGAAATCAAATGTTCTCTCTGAAGGGATGCTAAAAATGATGATACTGACATGTTGACAAGAAAAGACTTTTTCAGAGAAGTCTGTGGTAAGAGTTTCATTGAAACTTTCTCAGATTAGATTTTCAATTCAGTAATGTACTGAGAACCTATCTTAAAACTGTCTCATACCGAGTGACTTTACCCCCCGCCCCCCGTGCTAGGTCAATTTATATGTAAATTCTATGGAAAATTAGGTTAATGTGCCTTTTTCATGTAACTGACAGTAAAAGCAAATGTGTCTTGCTGCTTGGCTACCAAACAAAAGCCTAGCCAGCCTTCATGTGAGGAAGTTGTACCACAAGTTCAAACTCTGAAAGAGCAAACTGTGTGGATTCATGATGTAAAAGCTTGAGCAGCTGCCAAAGAAGTCAGGTGTACAAGGGATCTTTTAGCATCTTTTAACTTGTGCAGTCTCTAATATATTCCACCATGGATCTTGGAAGCAAGACAAGGGTGAGCAACCACTAGGAAATCCATTGTATGAATAGAAAAAGACTATGAGCATTTACAGGGGGAGGAGGTCGCCCTCAGTCACAGTCATAGGGGAGGCGAGGAATGGGAGGATACAAGGGATGGGATAACCGTTGAGATGTAATATGAATAAATTAATAAAATTTATTTTAAAAAGACTTTACTCAAGTAAAACTGATTTCATAGTATATTTTATTCCTAACAATTATAACTTCTCTTAATGAAGTTAATTAGTATTACTTTCGTCTATTATTTATCCAGTATTTTCATGCATTTAAGATACTCTATTATATTTAAATTCAGACCAAGTAGTAGAAATGCAAAATAAGTGAGAATGTTAAGTAGCTACTTAAATATTAGCAGGTTTGAGAGTCAGTGCTTTTTGTAAATTATGTAAAACCAGAGACAGAAACTCTGGATTCTGATATCTGTGTTGTATCAATGGCCCTAGGTGGAGATACAACATTCTGAGATATCTTGGAAGATGAGGATGCTACTGTCTCCCCAGAGGCTTTCTGGGGATAAACAAGGTCACAGCTCCTTTAAGACATAATCCAAATGGGCCTGTTAATCACACAGAATGGAAAACTCCCCTCAGGGAAATGCTTTATTTTCCGGACTTGAAAGATGGTGACAGTGCAAAGCCTACCTAATATATAGAGCAGCATCTTTTGAGAGTGTTTGAATCTGCAATGATCTCTTTAGCTATAGTTCACTCCCACCTCACATCTCATGGGAATTCATGCCTGTATTGTAAGACACACACACACACACACACACACACACACACACACACACACGGTCAATGGGAGGATCTGTTGATGTTGTCTTGCTAAGTGGTCATGCTGTGAAACTGCCTCCTAAATATTTATATTTATAGATTTGTACTGCTCATAATATTGGGATATACTTCTTATTGCAGTGAATAGTAGACACACAAGCTGGTCAAAGAATAAGTAACTGAGAGTAAACCATACAGCATCTGTCTCAAACTCCCCATCCTCAAGGATCAGGAAACACCACAGAAGAAGAGACAGAAAGAACAGAAGAACGAGAGGATGGGGAGAAGTGCTATAAAGTGCTGTCATCTAGGCATGAGCCACAATTGCACATCTACGCATGAGCCACAATTGCACATGTCCCTGAAGTTAGGCTCCTAGCCAGGGAGCTGCTGTCAGTTGATGACTGCCGGGGTAAGAACAGTCACTTTTCTTTGGAGGAGGGGTTTACTGGTAGGTTGCCCATGTAGCAATGGCTCACCTAATACCCATGCATATATGGACAGCATTAACTACACAAACAACAACAACATAAGAGGATGTATAGTTGGGAAGGAGATATATTGTGCCTCCTGGATAAAATAATTCAAATAATTCCAAAACTATTGAGTAAAATACAATAAAGATACAATAGTGTTTTCTGTAGCAAAGATTCAATTTTGAAAGACTAGTTCAAAGCAAAATACCTAATAATTTTTATCTCCTTAATAAAGTGCACAAGATGCTGGGTATGGTGGTGCATTCCTGTAATTGCAGTGCTCAGGAGGCAGAGACAGGTAGATTTCTGTGAGTTTGAGGCCAAGCTGCTCTACAAAATGAGTCCAGGTCAACCAAGGCTACACAGAGAATCCTTGTCTAAAAAATTGCAGAAGAAATTGCTATAAAATGTAACATTACTCATAAACAAATGTTATATATAAAATATACAAATACAATGCATTAAATGCTATATATGGTAAACCATTAGTATCTGCTATTGGGACTGGTCCAATGGTCGCCTGTGGCTCTCAAAAGCTGTAGGCTTGAATGGGGCCTACCCATGACCTCTAATAGTCTTTGAATCATTTCTAGATTATCTATAATGCCAACTACAATACAAATGTTATGTAAAATTTGCTTAACTAGTTTAGGAAATAATGAAAAAAAATCTACAAATGGTTATAAATAATTTTTCTAAGAATTTCCCATCCATGGTTGCATATGGACTATTGGCTGTATAATAAAAACATACTGTCATACATCCACAATTAGTTAAGGTAAGAATTGTCACTTCTACAAAAAAAATCAAGAAAAAGAAAAATAATGTTCTGTTGTGTCATAAAGTTTGTGAAAATGATGAGTTAGGTCCATTGTTCCATTCTACTTTACCCCTTTTTGTTTCTCACCCACTCATACTATAAACCCTAATATTTTTTATGATATCACCTTTTGAAAGCTCTAAGGGCACAGTTGTTAATTATTTTATAAGAAAAGAAAACCACCTATTGTATATATGTGTAATAATATAAATGTATATGTAAAAAATAAAAACTGTTTAATTTAAAACAAAAGAAAAGAAAACCATCCTAATAAAAAAATCTCAAAACCATCATGTGAATTCTATTTTATTTCAGTGTTATGGTATGTAGTGTTGATGCTTGCAAGATTTACTCAACACTTCAAAAAAAGCACAACAGAAATCAAAGTACGTCAGTCAAATAACTGGCTACTGGATAAGATTCTTCACGTTTCTAATTTCATTAGTTATGTTTTTAAATTTAAGATCCTCTATTTATTTTCACATATATGTATAGCGTGTGGGTATGTATGTACAAATGTGGGGGGGGGTTGCGGGTGCATACACACCCACACATGCACGTGGATGATGTGTATGATGTTTGAAGGCACCTTGTTGAAACTATCTCTCTCCTCTACTATGTGGGTTCTTGGAAACTCAACTATCAGGCTTGGTGTCCAAAGTTGTTTACCCACTGAGCATTCCTATCACACCATATAAAGAGGATGATGAGTGAATGTGTTTGCCTTGAGAACACTGTCAAACTGCATCTGTCTGTCTCTTAGCTCTCTAGGTTAGAATTTACACACCAAAATCTGAAACAAACATGGAAGGCTGGCTATCAATTTCAAAATATTTTCCTATTAAGCACATAAAACAATTTGGCGTGTGCTGCCATTAGCCATAATGTGCCAATCTCACAGTAGCATTGTTTGACCTAAAAGGAGAGGGCTTAGTATATTCCAGGTAAGGAAGCATGAAGGTAAAGTTTTAAAGGAAGACAAGAGAGAAGCATGAGCTCAGAATTAACAGAAGGAACAACTTCCTGCAGAGAGGACACTATGATTGCATTCATTCTGGAAAGCATAAGAAAACTGTCATAGCACATGGCTACTTAGTGATGACAGTAGAATCAGTGAAGAAAACAGTCAGAAGTAAGAAAAATAAGTTATTTTATTCTCTCAATTCTGATGAATCACTGAGTGAGCTTCAGGTTTTCTGCTCCATAAGACAAAGTACAAACATTAAAATAGCACTGCTTTGGTTTTTGTTCATCATCGAGTACTTGAAACACAATAGACTTGGAGCTAGTACTTTTAAAAAGAATAGACTATATGAGTAACTATTTAACTGTGTGAGTAATGTAAATATTTTATATATTGGTCAGTAGATTATTTTAAGACATATATAGACTGACAACAATAGTCTACATTATAATGTAGATCCTAGTGTTGATATTATTGAATTTAAAGACAAAAACATGAATCATATAACTACATTTGTAGTTAAATCATAGATGAAAACATGGAATTACTATAGATAAAAATTCTTTCTATGAAGAGCATCATATTCATGAAGATTGAAATTGTTCCCAAATGAGTACATTAATTATAATTGTAACAGTATCTACACACTGGATGGATGCTTAGCTATCTGTTTTTGAGGTGTAGGATGTATTTAATGACTTAGTTCTAATGCATATTATATACAAAGGGAAAGTCATCAATTTACTTTGAAACAACATGATAGACAATATATTATCCAAGTGATCAATATGAACTTTTCCAGAACAAAGCAATATTGACCACATGCTTTTCGCAGAACAATGCGGTGTGATGTATACTTCTAGTATTCTTGTCCCAAACGCATAACCCCAACCAAGTCATGAGGAAGTATGGAAATATATACCACAAGAAGAGGAAAATTCTACAAACCCTTGACCAATGAGGAAAGAAAAAGAAAGAAAAGGAAAAAAGACAAGAACATATAAAATAATGAAGGGATGGAGTGAAGCTGAGAATATATGAATTAAATACAAAACAATGTCTTAGATTGGATTGCGTAACACTAAAGAAAATTAGTGAATAATACTAGGAATTTCCAAGTGAGGTTATCTTTAGTTGAGAAGTATTCTGTCTAAAGTAATCGTTTTGGCTTTGATGAGTACACAATACAGTAAATATGTAAATTTATTAAACTTGGCGTTATTTGTTTTGAATCAGTGCAACCACTTCCTCCTTTCTAAAACAATAAAATAATAGTAACCACGTGTGCTAGAAATACTAGAAACGGTGCAAGAAATCCACTCTAAATTTTTACAAGCCATACCAGAAGCTGGGTAATGTACATATGAGAACTTTCCCATTACCTTTGCAACATTTCACAAATTCAAAATTATTTCAAAATTAAACTGCTCATGAAAATAGTTATTCCAAAAAAAAAAAGAAAAGAAAAGAAAAGAAAAGAAAATAGCTATTCCAGAAACCAATACAGTATTTAATTCTAATACTACATTATTTTATTTATCTGTTGCCACCACAATCATTAATAACTATCAGTATATTCTCCATCTCCCCTCCTCCCCTTCTGTGTGCATGCGCATGTGCATGTGTGTGCAGGCATGCAAGAACAGTATTATAAAAAGGATGAGGAGGCACTGGTTATTATGAAAGACTATCGGCTCTTGCTTTTTTCCACCGGTCATCCACAAATCTGAGTTACAGAACTCTATATAACTCTATTTCCCTTACTTTTAAAATACAAAAATATTAGTAGTTCAATGTAATAGTCAAAGCAATCCATTCCCAAAGTCACTCTCTTTAGATGCATACATTAGGTCTATTACCTTAAAGAAAAACAAGAAGTTTTAAACCTCCTTTCTCTCGAACACTGACAGCTTTAGGAACTTGTCTATGCAATGTAGTATCAGTAAAGAATTTGAATGTCAAGGTCACATAGTAAGAATCCCAGTTCCCTGAGAGTCTAAGGAGACTTGCTTTGGCCATGTTGTCTTTGAGTGTACCCTCCATCCTTAGAGCAAGTCACACAAAGATGTTCTGTCACATGCTAAGCTAAGCTCGGCCATCAACCAGCACCCACTGAGACTGCTTAGACATTCCAACCCAATAAACTTCCCAGTGGCTGTACATGTTTAAGTGTCTTACAGCTAAGATCACTTCACTGAATGAGATATCTCACATAGGCATGAAAATTTAAAAACAAAAAACGAATACTTATCTTGAACTACTCCCTTTAGATGTAGCTTTTACTATTTCTTTTTTTTATTATAATTTATTCAGATTACATCTCGATTGTTATCTTCTCACTTGTATCTTCCCATTCCCCCCTCCTTCCTTCTTCTACCCTATTCCCCTCCCCTAGACCTCTGAAAGAAGAGGACCACCCCTAAATATGACCACAGTCTATCAGGTCTCATCCAGGTAGCCTGCTTCCCGTTCCTCTGGATGCCGCCAGACCTCCCCAATTATGCCAATTCTTCCTACAACTCTTATGGTAACTTTAACTTTTCTTATAGTTATTTCGTAGCCATAATACTCTTAAAAGTTACCAAAAGCCAATTACCTATTTAATCTCCTTTCTCTTTCATACAAATTTAAAATGCAATTATGATTGAAGCTTTTGCATTCATAACACTTACGTGCTGTCAACATATTTCACATAGGCAATTAGATACCACTACCAAATAAGGATGCCAGAAATTAATTTTGAACTTGAAAAAAAGCACACAGATAAATTAACACTGTATATAATAACTAATTAGATTAACTCACTCATGGTTTGAACTAATTAAACAACAAATTACTGAACACCTGCCACTACCCCATCGCCATACTAGGCATAATAGATGGAATAGAAACAAGATGGAGTGGGTGCTTTCCTGCTATAATTTGTAGATGCAGTCCAGCAAAGACAAACATCCATGAGTAATTGTGACAGAATGTAATATATCTCCTGATACAAAGGTTGAAACTATAGGAGAAAGCTTAACACAACTTGATGGTTCCTAACATATCACCCAAACACAATCCTTTGTCAAACTCACAGAACAGTGATGGGCATCTCAATTTTGAACCAAAAAACAAACACACACACACACACACACACACACACACACACACACTGTCATTTATTAAGACAAAAATATTAATTATTTCTGTTGGATAAGAAACCAAAGAATAAATTACTAAGACTATGAGCTGAGAATGTTTAAGGATCCGAGGTAGAGACACTTAGCAATGGTAACTTTTTAAGTCATTAAAGGTTAATTTTTGTTTTCTTCTAAAAATGAACATTGTGTAGTAGTAAATATATGAGATTTTCTTTCTCCCATTTTCACTGAGTTTGCTCCATCCAGTTATCCCAGTGTGGGTTATCTATTCAGACAGCCTCTCTGAAGCTCCATCCAGGATAGCTCCTGAGTGTGGGCAACTATTCAGTTGACCTCTCATCTGGGTTTCTCAGAGACAGGCTCTGGGTGAAGGGTCCAAACCTCTTGTCTTCCCTGCCCTCCCAGCCTATCATTTCCTATTGCCTATTCTCATCACCACGTAGTTTCCCAGTGTCACCTGGAGTTAAAATATCTATAGTAAATCCCGTTCCTAAAGACCCCATGGCTTCTTCAGCCGTTGCTCTTCTCTCAACACCTAGTCTCCGTATCACTCAAGGAAATGAAACAATGTTCAGTCAAGAAAAAACAGTTCCCTCTCTTTCAGAATGACTCTGATGAGTCGTTTACCAAGTCTCCTTTCCCAATAGTCCCTAGAACCAATTTAATTCCACTGCCTCATTGTCTTTGCCTGCCCCAAATTAGCATATACCTTCCTTCTCTTATTCTCCACTCTGCACAACTTTTTTCTCTAGAAGAAAATGTTTGTGGGGAATTAACCTATGATGTATTTCTTTTACTAGAAACAGAAATCAATTTTTGTAGTCTTCTTCCTATTTTGGAGAGGCCCACACTCTTCCCCCTTCATCTCAGCCTTTACTTTCTTTTCTTACACACACACACTTTTATAAATAAGTTGTGTGAGAATTTCAAATACTGTATTTTAATCATTTCCTCTCAGAAATAGTGCCTCCATTTCCTACTTTTTTTTAAAAAAAAAAGAACCCATTAAGCTTAATTAGTGAATCTGTATAGCTTTAGGTACACGAACTACCCTAGAGCATATTTCACCTACCAGAGGCCACACCCCTGAAGATAGCTGACTCTACCAGTAGCTATCAAATGCCAAGAGCTCCTCAGCTGAGGAGAATTTGGGACTCGCTTCTCTCTCCAAGCTGTGGATTTGTTCTACAGTGAGCTTTGATGGTCTTGTGCAAGCTTTTACAACTGCTGTGAGTTCCTGTGTGCATATCCTCTGTTGTACCAAAGAGTGCTGATTCCTTGTAGTCATCCACACTAACACATCTAATTCTTACAATCCTTCCATCTTATTGTCCATGATCCCTGAGCCTGGAAGGAGTGTTCATGATGTAGATGTCCCCATTAGGACTGAACACTCATCTCATTAGTAGGAAAAAAAAATTTAAGTAACACTTGTCAGTTCAATTACCTAGAAAACTTTGATCAAAGAGTCATGACAGATGTACAACCAAAACAAAGGAAATATTTGTCCTCAAACTAGAAAATAAATGCCTCTTAATATTTAATTAACAGCATATACATATCAACTATATTTATTAGTGTTAGTGATCTCAATAGAAGAAAAAATTAAAATCTTACAAAATATATCATATTACTACAGGATAATTTCAAAACTAGACTTTTTTTAGACGTTTACTTTAAAATATAATCCAATGATAGTTAACTACTCAACTCCATTCATTTTCTATAATTGTTTATTGACTTAAATGTAATAATATATTAAATATGGAAGTAAAAATTGAACACAAATAAAAATTAGTGTATAGAGAAATCAGTTAAAAATCTTAGCTATAGACAAGGAGCATGACCAAAAATAAAATGAGGAATATCTAAATAAAACTCATTAGAACCAACACAGTAGGTTATATTTATATTAAATGAACATCTCAATAAGGTTGTTATAACATGTGGCTGCATCGAGGCAGGAACTGGGACTGGAAAGCACCTAATGCTGACAGTATATAAAGAGCTGCATCTGCTCGAGGCCCTCAAGACTTTAGCCCAAGATCTGTTCCAAATGTCCTTTTGTACAAAGATGATGTACTCTGCTATTCTATCAAATATTCTAAAAATGGACTTTGTTTTTTTAATTTCAACAACAGATTTTTGTTTAGGAAGGAAGGAAGAAAGGAAGGAAGGTAGAAAGGAAGGAAGGAAAGAAGAGAAGAAGGAAGGTAGAAAGGAAGGATGAAAGAAAAAAGAAAGAAAGAAAGAAAGAAAGAAAGAAAGAAAGAAAGAAAGAACTCTGATCTACCTCAAAACATTTTCAGAACTTATATCCACTGGCTGATTATTTTCATTGAAAGCACGTGTACTTAAGTTTTACCAGCCATATCAATGAAAGAGAATAAAATTAAATATGCTTCTTGATTTATCACACACACCAATTTTCTTGGCTTCTAAACCAAGGATGGACAAGTACATTTCTTATGTCCACTTTCTTGTCTTTGTGCTTTTCTCCACCAGGCACAAAGAGATTACTTTCTTAAACAGATAAATGCCATAGTAGTTCTCCTCCTACCTCAATTCAATAAGGTCTTAGAAATCACAGAAAAAAAAGAATGAGAAAAATATGGATTGTGTGATATGTGGTTGTAATAGCTTGCTTTAATTTACTACCTTCCAGGTTTTCTTTACCTTAATACTTATGCAGAAGCCAGAGACATGGAATTAATCCAAGGAAGAAAAAGATACATGTATGTGTTACATTTTCAATTTCAACCCAGTCCTCTGTTTCTTTAATGATCTACTCTTTCACTATTGTCCAAGTCCCTACACCTGGCTGGGGAGCCACTGGCCAGCAATGGCTCTGCTTGAGTGCCAATATGATTCTGTGTGCCATCTGCAGATATCATCTGCCATTCATTGCACAAAACAGTTTAAAGGAGGAAAAAATACAAATCAGTGTTTATAGCCAGTGTATTTGTATTGACTAATATTAGCATTAACTACAACAGAATTATTTAACATTGTAATGCTGTTTCAACCTCCTTATGTCCTTTGAGTTATCTCAAAATTAAAACTGTATTTCTTAATCATTTGAGTGAATATTTAAGCATTTACCTTTTTATATGTTAGAAGTTTAGGTTATTAATGATGCAAAAATAATTATATAATGGTGCTTTTAAAGAAAAAAATTAAACATTCTGCCCAATTTAACATTATTAAGACAGTGTTCTATTCTCCGTCTAGTTAGCGGCTTCTGAGAAGCCCAGGTTCCCAATTTATGAGCATGTTTAATCGACCACTATGGTTGTCATGGCAACCAACACAGAGAATTCTGAGCTTACATGGGGCATTTCAATACAGTGACCCAATTACTCTCTGTCAACAAATTCAGCAGCAAAATTAAGGGACTAACACGTTAATGAGATTTCCTGAGACTGAATGAAAGATATTTCAATTTTATAAAAAGCCAGAATTCTGTAAGTATCACAGTCCCACTGTTCTTGTTGTTTATTGTACTTTGAGCTTATTTTCTGTCAAAAAATACTAAAACTGCTGTGTTTTAGCTTTTTTTTTTTTTTTTCATTTCAGAAAACAAATGCTTTTGGAGATAAATGTGGTGTAGGATGCTCGATTCTCCAACTTGAAAATCACTGAATTAAAATTAATTCAGTTTCTTAAATAAAATATAAAATAAAAATTTCTGAAGCCATGAGTTAAAGAGTTTAATGCTGTTAGTGATTGTCTATGAAGATCTTCATCTAAAAAACAAGATCAGTACATGATGTGGGTGGAGGTCTCTGCAACACGAGGAAATATCCTGCTCATTGCTTATAAAGTATGTTACTTGTCTTTGTTTAAGAGGACAGTAAGATAAAATATGCTTGTGCGGGGATGAAAGAAACATTTAAGCTAATCTATTACACATGTACCATATATTTTCTCTTCACCTGATCATTCTTACCATAGGTATGATAAAAAATGAGCTCTGGAAGAAGAATTTGTGTGTATGCTTGTGTGCAAGAAAGAAAAGTAGAAAACAAAGCAGAAAAAATGTATTAAATATGAATAATGCTCTTTTCTGGTAAATCTTTTCTTTGTTTTTTTAAGTGTAATTTATGCACAGGCTTTACCAGGTAACAGAAAATTGCTTCTCAGATAGGCTTATTTTTTTTAAGAATATTGAATTACAGGATGCCTATTTTACTTAAAAAATATATAAAACATCTGTAATAAAAAGACTATATTACTATTGCATAATTCATGAAAACAACAGATTAAAGAACGTGACTAAAATTAATGTGGAACTCTAGTCTGACTCCTTAACATTACAAATAGAAAAGTAAGGTCATGGAGTCTAACTGACTTGTCACATGCTACCATGGCAACCAGTGTCAGTCACAGAATGCGGAATGTTGCTTCATTATTCACTATGAATTTTTAAAGAGTTTAATATCTGCTATTATGAGTTTTATTATATAAATAAACCAACTTATTAAAAATGAGACTTACATGTTTAAAACTATACTTAGAAATTAAATGTAACTCTGTATTAGAGAAAACACTCATGGTCCTTTCATCCCATAAAGACGACTCATGGACAATTGTGTCCATATGAAAATTCTAGCCAAAGCACAAGGCAGTATTTAGTATAATGTTGGGACATTCATGCTCTACTTGGTTATTCAAATGCAATGGCACACACATTTGTATCCCTCACACACTTCTAAGAAAATCATATTATAACCTAACTATTTTGTGATCCTGGCGTTTTCTGAAGATTATTGAAGCATCCTCTAAAAATCCAGAAACAGCTCCATATATTAACATAATTTATTGTGTGTGAGTACACACGTGCTTGCACTTGTGCCTATGCACAACAATGGGTGTGGAAGTCAGAGGAAAAACTTCATATGTTTGTTTCACTTTTTGTTTAAGACCATTCTCGTTGGCCTGGAACTCTTCTTTGTGCTGTAGGCTAGGCTCCCTGGAAGGAACATAAGGGAGGCTGTCTCTTTCTCCCTGCTAGCCACCATTGGGCTTACAGATGTGCTGCTGTGTGCTGGGCTCTGATTCTTATACTGGAAATCTGAACTCAAGGCATCTAGCTGCAAGGTATCCA
Organism: Acomys percivali; assembly: GCA_907169655.1. NCBI lineage: Eukaryota > Metazoa > Chordata > Mammalia > Rodentia > Muridae > Acomys > Acomys percivali. The sequence continues at coordinate 14,520,477 of OU015752.1, forward strand.
ATGTACTAAGCGAGCTATCTTCAAGCCCCAAAGCTTATTTTTAACCAAATTGTTAATTTGATATTATAACCTGGATCAAACTTGTATATTAATCATATAATCAAGAGTCTTCACACAATATAGTCATCAGTAAAACTGGCATTAAAAACAAAATAACGTATTAATGCAGGTATAATCACAAACTGCATTTGTTTTGCCTACGGAAGTTAAATAATGCAGTTTGAATAAGTAGTATAATCTCATTAAAATGTATTTTTATAGAGTTTTCATTTGGAATTCAGAGGCATTGTCCATTGGTAGCAGCATACAATATTTCTATGGATTATGAATTGAACTGACATCATTATACTAACAGAGATATCATGATTAGAGTGGGGTTACACCAGTTCCTTTTTTTTAATTCTGGAATTTGTGATGGGAGATTTGTTATCAAGTCTTCCAACTACATTAATAGAATATGATACACTTAAAAATGAAGGAAGACAATGCCAAATAATTATTATGTGAAATATGAGATTGAAAATGAGGCTATAGAATTTATTTTGAATCAAATAGTGAAAAGATTGATACACCAAAATAGTCAATATACCTTAAAAGTAATAAAATAATGTTGCAAATGTTGCTTTTATTTCCTCAGGTGAGGGGATGAGCTGAGAGCAGGACCCAAACTTTACAAATACGTGGACTGGATTAAGCCCAGAGTGTTTCTGTCTCTGTTCTAGGCCGATACGTGGAAGCTTTTTACCGCCATACAATGTAATCTTTTGTTAGCGGGACCTTGAAGGCTTCAGTTTCCAGCCTTCCTCTGCTAACCTGGTCCTAGAAAGCTTTTCAGCCTCTTAGACTTACTGCTGAATAAGTTCCCCCTTTCTAGCTCTTCCTGAACTCTGGCTGACTGGTTCACTTCTGCTGTTCTGGCTCAAACTCCTCTCCAAGCTGACTGACTCAATCTGGTTTCTTTCAGCTTCTGAATGAATTGATCTGTTTGAAAAACATTGCCTCTGAACTCCACGAGCTGAATGAAACTGAACAAATTCAACTGAGCTCAACTACAGTTAGCTGAAATGCACTAAACTGAACTCTCCTCTCTCCCCCGCATTGCTCTTTTTTTATTTTATTAATTTATTCAGATTAGACTTCAATTGTTATCCCTGCACTGCTCTTAAGTAGCCTCTCCCCATCCTGTCTATTCTCCTAAGAGTTAGGCTTCTCCTTCCTCTGACTAATTTTGTCAAATCTTTCTCTGATTTGTCTCTTTGTCTGGCCCTCAATTAGATCTCACTGTTTGGGATTAAAGGTATGCACTAAGGGTGTGTCTGTATTCCAGCCAGACCATACAGACCTAAGTCTTTAGATAAGATGCCTTACCAGAGCAGCCATGTTGCTGCATTAAAATTCCTTTATATAATGTAAGCTATTTATTTATTCATTATTATTTATTTTATTTTTAAAGTGCTGGTGATTAAAGCAGGGGCTTTGTGCATGCTAGGTAAACACTCTACTTCTGAGCAACATTTTGATCCCCACGGAAACCTATAACTACAGAATTCATGAATATATTTATTTTGACATGGGAAACTAGCCTTTATGTAGATAAAGATTGAATAAATTGAAACATGGGTGTCAAAACTAGAATCACCTAAGGGAAGACTTGATTAGCAGTATTAGCAAATGATTAGACGAAGATGATGGATACTTAGATATTAACCAAATGTGAAGCTAATAGTTACTAGCAATTCAGAATAATTCATAATAATCCATTGGCTTCCAGCTTGGGAAACACAGATAGTTGATGCCCAAAATGGTGAAATCTGAGAGAAAAGAATATAAAGTACTTTTAACATTTACATGTTAAATGTTCAAATTCCATTTTGAACATCTTCTATCTCAAGCACATACTGACATGCATGGTAGGCAACTCTTAGATGGTATTCAGTAATGCCTTCTTAGCAGTATTTATGCTCTTTGAAGCATATCTTACTTGAATAACTGTTGTGTTTATCAACTTCTCTGTGAATAATAGTACATGGCAGAAATGACAAATTTTTACTTCAAGGATTACAGTACACATTTCTGTTACATATCCTGACAAAAATTTGCCACAACTTTACAATGGCCTGGGAGAAAATGGTACCCAATCAAGATAACATACAGTCAAAAAGACAAATACATCATACTAATTTCAACAATCGAGCAGGGAATTATATGATTTTAAAATATTAAGTCATTTAGCAATGGACCTTATTTTACTTGCTTTTCAAGAAAATGTATTTTTACTTATTCTTTAAGAATATCAAACATGTATAAAATGTATTTTGATCATATTTACCCTACATACTTTGCTACCTCCTCCAGTGTTGGTGCCCATCCTGTGCCCCCTCCAAACTTCATGTTCAGCTTTCTTGTCTTCCTTCCTCTTCCTTCATACCTTCCTTCCTCCATTCTTTCCTTGCTTATTTTTGTTTTTCTATATAATCCACTGACTCTGAGCCTAACTTATACACTCATGATTGTAGAGTCATCCACAGAAGCATGGTCAACCTACCAAGGACCACTCTCTACAAAAAACAAAAACAAAACAAAACAGCAAAACAAAAACCTGGCATGATCTCTCCTAGCAGCCATCAGCTGTGGATAACTCCTCCAAAACGGAGTTTGGGGGTTATGTGCTGCTCCCTCACCAATGCTGGAGTGTTTGCTGGCTTCATCTTGTGCTAGCAACCATTAGCTGTTGTGAGTACATGAGTGCAGCGTACTCTCCTGATCACAAACCTGTCCTACCTAACCTCAGGCTCTTACAATAATTCCACTCTTTTTGACAATGTTCTCTGACACTTTGTGGGAGAGTGTGTAAGTCATATGTCACAGTTATGACTGAGTTCAGACACTTATGATGCAACAGGTTAACCAGTAAAAAAGTGCAGTTGTTGGATCTGTTAGTCAAGGAGGCCTCAGAGACCTCCAAAACAACACAGACTATTGACATCTGCTCTTGGTTGTTCACCAAAGCTTAACGGTAGGAGCCTACTGCTGATATCATAATATACTTTGGTCACAGAATATAATGAAGTCAAGCTGTTACTTACCTGTAAGCTTCCTCCATGCTGCCTAGCTTTCATAGTTCTGGAAGGTTCTATGCAGGCCATTCTCTAGCAGAGAAAAGTCATCAACAGTTTTACCTCGCTGTGAACTCTGTGACATGCCTGGCAATATATTTCCTTGGGTTCAAAATTCATGGGAGTAAACAACTACTTTCTGGTTAGAATTAAGGCCTGGCCTTCAGGAGAAAAATCCATACCTGGCCCTGTAAATTTGGCTAACAAGCTACGGCTAGAGAATTCATAGGCCCCGGGGAGAAGAAACTATAAAGTTGCTAAGTGGACATAGTATCAAGATATCGTCTACATAAATATTTCACAGGTTTCAGTCTTCTTCAGAGATGTTTCTTTCTTCTGCGGATGGCAATTAATACAAAGACTCAACAGCTGGTCAGTGCGTTGAGAATGAAGTGCCTCTGACACAGTCAGCTGTAAATGGTACATCAGTTCCCTTGCATGCTTGGCCAGCACAAGGAAGAACTGGGATTAAAATCCATGTTGGGATGTTTCTGTTTGTTTATTCTATGCTCCAGTGAATAGTTTTTCATTATGAATAGGTAACAAGCCAAAATATAAATTGCTCACTCCGTTATTGATGTAGGTTGTGTTATTGAGTACAGCTCATAATCTAGCAGTGGTATTTGCATCTGGAAGTCCAGGAGAAAGTACTGAGCTATAATTCCTAGGGGTATTGCTGAGGGAAAGACAGTTTCTAAGTTCCTCCACTGATGCACTCTATTTGCTTGTTTGTTTTAGCCTAATGAGCATGTAATGAGTTCCCAGGGGTATTTTCTTCCCTAGAGAAACTTGCTTTGAAAGATTTCAAACCCAAAATAATAGTTTCAAGAATTTTTTGTGAAGTCTTTATCTATGTATTGAGTTTAAATTTTGTGTTCTTCAACAATTTTCATACTTTTTAATTCTCTCAGATAGCTACATATCTTTTGAAAATTTATTTGCAGCTGGGCGTGGTGTGCACACCTAAAAACCCATCACTCAGGGAAGTAGAAGCAGGTGGGTCTCTGTGAGTTTAAGACCAGCCTGCTATACAGAGTGAGTTCAGGATAGCTAAAGCTACACAGAGAAACCCTGTCTCAAAAACACAAGAACAAAATAAATATATTTTTTTTCAAAAAGTGTTATCTTCTTTTAAAAAAATCAACTGATTTATTGTCATATCCCCTATTAATAAATGATAAGGCTCTAGTTATTTTATTACATTTTGTATAACACATGTATTAATAAAACAATGCCAGAAATAAATTATAAAAATATAGCACATGAAAATTAAGATAACAATAGTTACATTATTTATTTATTTGTAATATTTATAATAATGCTATGTGAGTTTTTCAATCATAACATAAAAGATCTATGCATGTCAAATACTATATTTAGAAATGGTCTTCATTGGGGCTTTTTTCAACTGTAATACAAAATCTTTTCTATTAACTAGTTTGATTCAAGATTGACAATTATAAGAAAACTGAGACTCCATGAAACCACCAATATTATATATCAATGCTTATCAATATCCCCAAATAATCCAGTGCTCATGCATAGTGAATTCATAATAGATTTACTTATAAACATATCAGCATTTTCAGTACTTTTTCTTCATCATCTCATGATTCAAATTTTCTTCTGTATCCACTGGGTATTCCAGGTAAAAATGTATTAATCCCTTCACATTTCACGTTACTCTTTGAAGTAATCAAGAAATAATTATCTGTGACTTTTCTTTTTAATAGATGTATGGGAAAAGAATAAAATTTTAAAACAAAATATATTTTAATAGAATATATTCTGATTATAATTCTTCCTCCTCATGTTTACTCCCATCCAGATCCACATCTTCTTTGTCTCTCATTCATTTGACTATGTCCCCTGGCGGGGAAGACCTAGTGGCACTCAGAGGAAGGACAGCAGGTCACTGAGAAGAGACTTGATACCCTATGAGCATATACAGAGGGAGGTAATCCCTCTGAGGAACAGTCATAGGGGAGGGGAATAAGGGGAAAATGGGAGGGAGGGGAGAATGGGAGGATACAAGGGATGGGATAACCATAGAGATGTAACAAGAATAAATTAATTAAAAATAAATAAATAAAAAGAAAAAAAGAAAAAAAAGAAAAAAAAAGTTACTATCATACTCTTCTTGAAATGTTTAGTTTATTCACATTCCTGTAAAGCTTTTCCATCTTGCACAACTGAAATGTGTGAAGTAACACCTGTCTTCCTCCCTTAGCCCTGCTCCCTGATAGCCATCAAATCCTTTAAATAAATAAATGGAATTAAAAAAAACAGGAATCTAAGAAATAAGAATAAAATAAAATAAACCAAAAGCTAACAAATTGGAACGGGACAAAAGAAACAGACTTCTAACAACATTCTGCTATGCTCATTGATCAGCATCTTACTCAGACAGTATGAGAGATGCTTCCTCCTGCAGCAGGTGGAAATAAACACAGAGGGCCATACCCATACAATATGCAGAGAATAAGAAACTCTGGAACACTCAGTCCTAAATGAGATGTCTCCTTCAAATTCCTACCCTAAAAGCTCAGGGAGTCCTGCCGAGGAGGAAGCAGAAAGAGTGTAAGAGCCAGAGGGTATGAAGGACACCAAGGAAACAAGGCCTTCTTAACACAGCAAGACCAACACATACACAAACTAACAGAGACTGGCTGCATGCCCAGGGCCTGTACAAACCTGCACCAGGAGGAGTCCTAGATCAGAAAGGAGAAGTGGAAACATGTGTCCCATCCCTAACCCACAAGGTACTTTCGAAATGATGACCACTTAGATATGAATAATTCATTTTCTTTAAGAGAGTCTCATTGAAAACACAAAACACTCTTAAAGGTAAGCCCTAGGCCCAGCAGAAGATGGCCAACATACAATAAACTCAACAGCATCTTTCAAGGTTCTTGCCTCATAGTATTTAGTCAGGGCATTTTTTAAAAACCTTACAGATCCCTTGTGTATATATTATGACTGATCATACATTTATCTCAATTTTTGTCTTAAAATATATTATATTTAGGTTCAAACATAAATTTAAAATGTAAGTTTGAATATTTATCAGAAACATTTTGCAGTAGTCATTAATCTAGTGGATCATCAGTTTTCTAAGTGCGATCCAAGAGATAGCAACTATAGTATAGCCTATAAAAGTGTTAGAACTGCAAAGGTTTATAGATGATACATTAGAATTCTATGCAAATATATCGCAAAACAAGTAATTATAATGGCTAATGGTTAGTCCATGAGATGATGGTGCTGAATATACTTATTGAATTAACAGAGATAAATGGGTCTCAGAGTCAGAAACATTTATTATAAAACATGTGTAATATTTTTCATTTATACATTATTCATTCTAACACTTCAGAAAAAGTTCTTCCTTATTTTTCACAAAGGGTGATACTAAATCATTTGATTCATTTTAACTTAAGATTATAATAATCTTAACTTCGAATGTCTTAACAATATTCTATTTACTTGTTTAAAAGTAATAATAATCTGTTTTTCTTATTTTTATTCTAGCTACACAAGATGTTAAACAGATACAACCCTACTGTTGAAGGTACCAAATAGAACATGGAAAAAATCAAGATAGTACAGTCCTGGAAGCATAATCTCCCCTGGCTAGCTTCCACTGTCCTGGAAGGTACTACACATACTAACAGAGGAGAAGCAATCATCAGTATTACCCATCTGTGAACTGTATGACCTGGCAGATGCCCACTGCTGCAATAGTGGCATAGACATTATGGAAGCAACCAAGCACTTTCTGATTGAATTTAATGACTGTTCAATAAGCTTGAACCCATACCTTTGCTGTGACAAGGGCCAAGATCTTGTGCCTAGATAGGTCACAGATCCTATGGGAGAACCTCTCAGTATAATTATGCTAAATGGACATAATATTAGATTAATTCCTATTGCCTTATCATTTTACCCATAGATTAATGCATCTCTCAATCCTCATATGAGAACCTTTTTTTTTTTTTTGTACTGTATATGGCGAGTAACACAGAGATGAAGAGAACAAGAGCATATAGATTGCTCAGTCCTAAGTGGGACATCTATAGCAAGCTCCCTTTCCCCAGGTCTCAGGAATCATTGTGGACAATGGGGCAGAATGACTGTAAGAACATGGTGGCAGATGGTTACAAGCAAACAGGTTTTTAGGCCCAGTAGGGAAGTTACACATATGTACTCATGGCAATTGTGATCTCATGATGGAGACCTGTTTAAATTCAAAGCAAGATGAATCCCAAAGTGGGGAGGGCAGGTGAGTACAGCAGCCCACCCATGAAGGAGGAGCTGTTGGCAAGGGACAGTGGCTGGGAGTGGTTTTCTTTAAGGATAGGGCCTCTCTGGTTGTCAACCAGGCTCTGGGGGAATATAAAAAAACTCACTTATATTTGGGCAGCATAAATTAGACTTGAGTTTAAAAACACACAAAAAAAAGGTGCAGAGTTGGTAGTGGACCTGGGAGAATTTGGGTGAAGGCAAATATAATTAAAATACATTGTATGAACTTCTTTAAAGTAAAAAATTAATAAAGAATAGTGAAATAAAAAAGAATCTAGTGCAGATAAACTGACTTACTCAACACATGTTAAAAAATAAGGATTATTGCTTTCCAAATAACAAAGCATAAGAGGCGTGCTACAGAACTGAGAAATCTTGAGGAACAATAATTAAAAATAAAATAAAATGTTGTCAACTGCCTTGTATATTTAACAAAACTCACACTTCCAAAATTATAAAAAGAAACAAAAGTTTGAACTTTTGTAGAAGAATGGGAAACAAAATCATTTCCAGATCACTAAGTTTTGAATTTGGCATTTCTTCTCAGTTTTGCATTCATCTTTTTCAACTTCAGTAAATTCTTTAACTGAGCAAATGAAGGACCTAGACAAACATAAATATTTTATTCCTTTTCTGGATGACTATGAAGTATCAATTTTTAAATTTTATGTATTTTTGAAGATAGTAACAGTATTGACAACCCATTAGCCAAATGAACAAAAAGAAAGGGAAAGGAGCTTAATTAATAAAAACAGAGATGAGAAATGAGACATTACAGCAGACACTGAGGGAATGCAGAGAATACAATGACATGCTTAAAAAAAATAATCTATATTCTACCACACTGGAAAAATCTTAAAAAGAAAAAAGGATGAATTTCTAGGTATATTTAGCACATCAATATTAAAGCAAGAAGAAATAGAGCATTTAAATAGATCAATAAGATACACCAAGTTAGAAACAGTAATTAAAAACATCCTAATTAAAAATAAGCCCCAGGACCAGATAGATTCAGAGCAGAATTACACCAGGGTTTCAAGGAAGAACACTAAAACTCCAGAAATTATTACATAAACTATAAAATTAAAGAGCTTTCCCATTCTTTTCATGAAGCCAATATTACCCTGATACTAAAACCGAAGTCCCAACCAAAAAAAAAAAAAAAAAAAAAAAGAACTCCTACCGCAAAGACACACATATCTTATCAATAAAACAAGAAAAAACAGAGCTTAAAGGGAACAACTGTTTGTCTTAGCCCGTTCTCTGCCACTATAGTATTATATCTTAGACTTGGCTGTTTTCACACAAATAAAGGTTTATTTAGCTCTGGGAAAAAAAAAAAAAAAAAAAAAAAAGGCCAATACCTATGAGGAACATGGACACAAAAGTTCTCATTTTTCTCCTTGTAATACAGTGAGTTTCCTCATGAAAACAATTTTGCCAGGAAAATTATAAAATTAAGATTTCCCAGGACATGAATAAGTATTCAGATTTTGTCTAGCCTGTCCCACATGCATTTTGCATGAAAGCAAAAGTAGCCAAATTCATGCCATAGGGTTGTTTTAAGAAGTAGCTCAAAAATATCAGTGCTCTGATGTAGAATAATTAAAATATACAAGAAGAATAATACCCTATATTTCTTATTGTTAATTTTCATCAGTAAGTAACAGTATCCTTCCTGAAACATATCCCATAAACTACTCTTCCAGTGTCACTGAGCTGCGCCCAAACATCATGGCAGCTCTCAAGACACTCTTCCCTCAGTGGCTCTAGGGAGCCTCAGTTAGCATTCCTGGCTAGATCCTTACAGTCCCCAGCACTCTCCTAAACTATGTGCAACTTAGTTTTTTCCTTTAAAAAATATTTACTTTTTTTATTCTAAATCACTGTAATTTGGGACAATAGCATCTGTTGGAGATGGAATCGAGTGAGTGATGTTATGGTTTTTTTTCAGTAGAAGAAGTTAAGTGAATATATTCTATATCTTAATGCTTGAAAAGCTTTCCTCCTACTCTTCAAAAGAGATTATATATACGTGTGTGTGTGTGTGTGTGTGTGTGTGTGTGTGTGTGTGCGCGCGCGCGCGTGTGAGTGAGTGTGTGTGTTTGGGGGAATTAATTGTCTGAAAGCATTTCAGCAGCACCTCTATGTTATAATGGTGTTTTAATAATTGTAGATTTTCACAGAAAGTGGAGTACCAAAGTTAGGACCAAATATTATACTGATGATATCAATTTAGATATGACATAAACTTTTATATAATTTTCCATAAAAAATATTTTAAATAACATATAAAATGAATCATACTTTCAATGTTGATATAATTAAATATTATGGAATAGATACATAGACACGTATTAATAGCATCTATTAACCCTTTGTGGTATACAAAAATGTCATTAATAAGTATTTGCCATCTATTTAAAGATTAAAGTTTCATCTAGTTGTTTTCTAGCAAATCACCATATAAAAATAGAATTTACATGAATAAAGATTATCCCAAAATTATCTTTCTTTAATTTACTATATAACTAATAGCTAAATTATGAAGGTATTTTGACTTCTCAAGATTCCATTTTCAACTTTACACAGTAGTGATTTTTACAGGTACTACATATGTACATTTGGAATTAGTGCATCAAAATACTAGTTAACCAAAATTTGATGGATAAAAAGACAAACATTCAAATATTAAAATATCCTAAATAAATAATATGACTCATCAATAACCTAAACTTAATTTTTTTTTTAGTTTCGCATAAGTTTATTCTATATGTTAGTTTTATGGAAGCAGTACATTATCATGGCATATGATTAGGATGTTGAAACCACAGCAATTTTAATTAAAAACAAGTTTAAAAGGCCATTAACAGTAGCAAGTGATTAAAAATGAAAGGGAAAGAATACTAAAGGTTTTTTTTAATTTATTATTATTTATTCAGATTCCATCCTGATTGTTATTTCCTCATTCGTATCTTCCCGTTCCCAGCCCCTCTCCCTGTTCTGTCTTGTTTCCCTCCCCTCCTAAATATAACTGTTATGATTTCATAATGCTTTTTATTTAGATTTAAAGTACCAGTTAATTATAGAAACTGATGTAATGAAACATGAAAAATGAAATCAAGCACAAAAGAAGAAATATGTTACTTACATGTTATTCTTAGAACTTATTATTCCAGAAACTGGAATATTTCATTAGAAATATATGGTGAAATTCTTATCTTATTCAGTTTCCTAGATAATTTCAAACTGGCATTTCTAAAATTTTCTATTTCTTTTATCGACACAGTAATGGACAGAGAAGGTCCATGGACAGCAGATGTTTAAACTGTTATTCTGTTATTCCTTAATTAACATAGTACAAAATGTTATAAAAATCTTTCTTTTCAAGTTTTTCTAGCTGATGAACTTGACAGTTCAATTGCTAGACTTGGAAGCTAAAAATATGTGGGATTTTTCAAAACAAAAAAGGAAAATCTATTGTTTGTTGAAAATGGCTATCAAACTGCTGGGTATTATCACACTGAAGAATAAAAGATCCTTTTAGTTCAAATCTAATGGCATAAAATAGAGTCAAGGCAATATTCTAAGTTTTGGGCTCCTTTGTAAGAACAGTCTCTAGGAGGAGATGTGTTCTCTCTTCCCTTTTTCGAGATGTGTAAAATTATCTTCTTCTTCTCTTTCTTCTTCTGCTTTCTTCTCACTCTGTTACCATTTCATCATGACCAGATTTCATGAAGAGGCTTATTTTATTAGTTGGACTCATAAAGAAATATAATCCTTACCTTTAAGAAGTCTAACAAAGAGATAATATTCAAAATATATAAAGAACTCAAGAAATTACACACCACCAAACCAAAATATCTGTTAAAAATGTGGTACAGAGCTAAACAGAGAATTCTCAACAGAGGAATCTTGAATGGCCAAGAAGCACTTGAAATGTGCAACATCCTTACTCATCAGGGAAACGCAAATCAAAATGACTCTGACATTCCATCTTACACCTGACAGAATGGCTAAGATCTAAAATTCTGACAGCACATGCTGGTGAGGTTGTGAAGAAAGAGGAACACTCCTCCATTCCCTGATGGGAGTGCAAACTTGAACAACCACTTTTTTCCAGCTTTCTCAGAAAACTGGAAATAGTATTATCTCACGAACCTGCTATACCACTCCTGGGCACACACACACACACAAAAGATGCTCCACCACACAACAAGGACATCTGCTCAACTATGTCCATAGCAGATATTCGTAATAGCCAGAATCAGGAAACATACCCATTCCTCAATTGAAGAATGGGTAAATTAAATGTAGTACATTTACACAATGGAATATTATTCAGCTGTTAAAAACAAGGAAATCTTGAAATTTGCAGGCAAATGGATGGAACTAGAAATGATCATTCTGAGTAAGGACACCCAGATCCAGAAAGACACACATGGTATATACTCACTTGTAAGTGGATACTAGCCCAGACTCCACACAGCAGGGGAACTGGACAGATTCTGAGACTGGCAGCTAGACTCTGGGTGGAATACCGAGAGTGTTATGGAATGGCTGGCAGTGGAAGGATCCAGAGGGCTCAGGAGCCCCACAAAGAGACCACCAAGGCTGGTGGATCTGGACCCAGAGGGAGTGCACAAACTGCTGCACCAACCAAGGATAATACATGCGGTGAACCTAGAACCCCGGATCAGATATAGACAGATATTCTCCATGGTTGTTGGGGAAGCAGGACTGCCACTAACATAAGCTCTGGTGCACAGGACTTGGTCACTTCTGGAGGCATAAGGAGGAAGGGGATGCAGGCTATCCTGATGAGATCTGATAGGCTGTGGTCATAAGGGTGGGGGAGGAGGGTCCCTTGTGTCAGAGGTCTAGGGGAAGGGAGTAGGGCAGAAGAGAAGAGTAAGAGAGGGTGGGAATGGGAAGATGAAAGTGATGGGATAACAACTGAGATGTAATAATGAATAAATTATAATAAATTTTAAAAAGAAAAGAGGTTTGTACTTTGAAAAAGTAGACAGGAAATAACATTTATACATAAAAAGATGAATAATAAGATATGATATGTATTAAATGCTAAACATTTAGAGAATGGGACAATTCAAAAAGTGATTTATTGTTCAGCTCTTACTTTTTTGCTCTCTAGGGAAACTGCTTAGCTACTTTAAAATAGCCTCAATGTGTTATGATGAGAGGAATGGAGGAATGGATGACAAATCTGATTGGCAAACTTTTATGTGCAGAAACTATAGTAGTTTCGATTGTTCTTAATTAAATTTGATGCCATAACACCAAATATAATAAAAACATTAGAAAACTAATTCTGAAAATAAAGCAGAAGAATGTATATTCCAAAACAGGGAGCAACAAGAGCAGTATTTTGTGTGTGTAGCATCCTTCTTCCCATGAACAGAACCCATCAGAGCCCTCTATTTTGTTGAAATACAGTCTAAAAATAGTCTGAATCTCATCATACTTTATATGTGTTTTGGAAAGTAATCTGGTTATGACAGCATCCAGTGCTTTAATAACATGCTGGAATTTCTTTTCTAGAGGAATACAGAACATTTAAAGCCAACAGCCATCCTTCCTTTGTTTTCTGGTCTCATATATGTTGGTATTATAAATTCCTTTCTCAAGGAACCCTATAAATGGTCCCCAGTCATGGACCGGTTTTCTTCTGAAATAAAAATTACACTTACCATTCACTATTAGAGAAAAGCCCTTCAGTTATCATCTGCCTTCCTTGGTTTTATAGAACAATAAAGAAACATGGTTCAGGTGAAGACTATCCAAGACAAAAGTTCACAATTCATCTTAAAAGCACGTGGGAAAGCATGGATTTTGCATTGTCAGGCTTCCACACTTGTGGCACCTGTTATGAGGGATGCTGGGCATTCTATCATCATATTTTCTATCATCATAAAAAATCTATTAGTACTTAGAAAACTAGCAGAGGTGTGTATGTGCTGAGGCAGGGTAGGAGTGAGGGGTGTGGAGGAAGGGAGACCTAAGTTGACATTCTAGCATGCTATCTTCTTCATGCTAGAAATCCACTATGATCTACTGTCTTCTGATCAATAAAGGAATAATTAATTTCTAAGACACACCACTTTATCTGTCTTTCACGCTGTACATATCACACAGGTGCTTAAGCTTATATACTTCAGATTAGTCCTTCTTATGCAATCAATGAAGTAATGTTAATACCTTTCACTTGAAAAAGTGAACAGACATTCATTTTACTGAGCTGGCTGTGCACAATAAAACACCTGCACCCATCCTCCTAAGAAGATATTGGAAACTTGTCAATGAGGATCTTAGAGCTCAGGGAGAAAAGGTAACCTAAGTATAAAAAGTGTAACTATTAACTGCTGTAGTAAAATTCTATAGGATAAAACTCACACACAAAAAAATTATGCTTAAATGAAACCAACTATTATAGCTATGGGAATGCACATGCTTTGAGAATTACTGTTAAATTAATATTACGACTTCCTCCCTAACCATTGTGTTAGAGTCATGTTTGGTAGAAAGAAAATTAATTTTGTAGACAACAACATTCCAAGTAAAGCCCATTAAACTAGTATTAGAGCGGTATCAAGTTACAGGACATACTTTTTTATGTGCTTCATAAAACACAAATTCCAGTGGATTTTGGAGACCTGTCAACTAAATACTGAGATGGCAGCTCAGTCATGAACAGTCATGAAAGTTTCATACCATCAGTATTTATTTGTAAGCACTGTTATCTTGGGTGTGGGTGTTACCTTACTATTCAATTTTGAAAATAAAAGATGAGGCAGGAAAATAATTCAAAGCATCAAGAATGTGCTAAAAAGGTAGTGTCAATTTGAAATTTAGTTATCTATTAGGAATACATTTAGGGAGCTACCACTCACAAAGGTAAACTAAATATAGTCTTCACAAGATTTTTTTTTTTCACAAAACCCCTTAACTAATGTTGGCTTTTGTTTGTTCGAGCTGATTTGATAATGACAATTAAACCTTGCTCAGATTCGCTAAGACATGGTCATCAGTTCTGAAGATGTGTGAAAAAAATAAAGAGATGAAGCAGGAACTATCATTCCTGGGTCTCAACGTGTGAATTGTTTTTTTTACTCAGCCCATCTTTTCAGATAACAATTATGATTTTCATGTGGTAGGCTGATGGTCCATGTAAAAATTGTTTTGTCTTTGTAAGAGATTTTTGTAAGTGGTCACAAACCAAAATACAGAGTACAAAATACAGTCTTAAATTATAGAAAAGGGACATAGTTAAATCTAATTGCATCTGATAGAAGTACCTGGTTGAATCAGTCACTTTGGAGGCCATGGGATAGAGAGGTAACTATTGACAGTGTGTTTAAAAGTTCAGATTCTGGTCTTAAATGTGATTGTATTGAACCCATCTTCACTACTACTATCTACTGTGTGAGTTGGGTTTAGTTAATTAACCTATTTGATTTTCAGTTTCCTCAATATAAGCACCAATTAAAGTTACTGTGAAGAGTCAAGGAGTTAATTTATGTTAAGTCCTAAGGCTAATGTCTGTTTTGGGCATCAGTAAGCAATTATGTTCAGTAATATTCTCTAGTATGGTAAAGCTAAAATCACCTTCCTTTTCATACATCTTACTATCAGGAATGTTGAAAAACCACCTTTCAATTTTAAAAATCCTTTTAAAACACTCATTTCAAATTGGGTATGTGGCACACACCTGTAATCCCTGCACTCAGGGAGGCAGAGGCAGGTGGATCTCTGTGAGTTTGAGGCCAGCCTGGTCTACAAAGCAAGTCCAGGACAGCTAAGGCTACACAGCAAAACCCTGTCTCAAAACGAAACTAGACAAAAACAAACAAACAAACAAAATAGCAAAAAACAAAACAAAAACCAAAGCAAACAACAACAAAACACACTCTTTTCAAAGACTTTTAGTCAGCCTAATTTTAGTCAGACTCCTATTCAGTTGTAGGTGTATCTGCATGTATAATGCAGAATATAATTATAAGGTTACTTATCAAATATAAGTGCATATTTTCAGTTATGTGGCTGACTTGGTATCAGTCAGTAACATCTCACTTATACTCTTGATGTAAGCCCAATAAGTTCTCTGGTTCACCAAGCTCCTGGGGGATAGAATAATTGCTTGGGTCTGTCTTTGGTGCCCTACCTGGGGAGAACAGATGTTTACTAACATCTCCCCAAGGGAAAAAAAAAAAAAAACAATTGAAACCTGAACAAGGTAATGACTTAACCAAAGATGTGTTTGGCACAGGGGTCAGAGGTGAGAAGGCTGGGAGAAGGAGGACTGATGAGGGGTGGGGTGCATGTCTCTTGGACCCGCTGGAGACCTGTGACAGGGTAGGCTCCTGAGAGGATATGGGAGTGACTCTTGCTGAGATTCCTAGCAGTGGAAGATATGGAGACTAAAGTGGCCACCTCCTATAGCCAGGCAAGACTTCCAGTGGAGGGAGGGGAACACTAACCTACCCACAAAACCTTCAACCCAAAATTTACCCAGCCTATAAGGTGTGCAAGATAAAGATGCAGCTGAGATTGAGGGTACGGCCAAACTTAAGACCTACCCCATTGGGAAAAGCCAATCCCTGACACTATTAATGACACTCAGCTATTTGCAGAAGGGAGCAAAACATAACTGTCCTCTGAGAGTCTTCACCCTGTAGCTGAAGGAAACAGATCCAGAGACCCATAGCCAAATATTAGGGGGAGCTTGGGGAGTCTTGTGGAAAAGTTGGGGGAAGGATAGAGGGACTGGGAGGGGACAAGAATTTTACAAGATGAACAACAGAGTCAACTAACCGAGGACTAGAGGGCTCACAGAGACTGAAGAGCATGCAGGGACTGAACCTAGGCTCTCTATACATATGTGGCTGATGGGCAGCTTGGTCTTCATGTGGGTCCCCTAACAAGTGGACCAAGGGCAATCTCTGACATGGACTCTATGGCCTGCTTTTTGGATCACTTCCCCTAACTGGGCTGCCTTGTTGGGTCTCAGTGGAAGAAGGTCACTTAGTCCTGATGCTACTTGGTGTGCCAGTAGGGTTGGTGGGGCAAGGATTTCCATTTTCTGAGGAGAAGGGGAAGGGAAAAGGGGAAGATGGTGGGAAGGTGGTACTGAGTGGAGAAGAGGGAGGGGCCTTCAATAGGGATGTAAAGTGAATAAATAAATAAATAAATAAATTTTAAAATGTGTTTGGGAAGAGTAACCTTGTGACCTTTGTTTTGGATAGCTGAATTAAGAGCAATAATGGAAGAATAAAAACAAAATTATTAGTTTATAGTATTCTTAATGTTGAGACTATGAGATACTAGGATTGAAAATGAATCAAAAGAAAAATGAACTCAGACACTGTCCTTTCATGTGTTGGTGGCTTTAAGATGTTTAGGGTATGCTGACACACATTAGCTGGATTTGGTGGACTGAGATGAGAATTAAGAATGTGTGTGTGACGGGGATTGAAGGGGTGAAACTGGGCTTTATTTGTATTTAATCTGAACTTTGGTTTCTATTAGTGACACAGAATTTGAAGGTCACCAAAGACTATCACTGTTGAGGTGGCAAAACAGGCATGAGTGTTGAGTAGAAAGTCTGTAGTTGGTTGGTTCATCTTGAAAGTTGAGAACAGACGCATGTGGCACAGATGCGTTACAATAGGAAAATGTGGTGAGTAATACAGTGGCTGCTTTCTTTTGTGTGTATTCCTTCCCCTACCCATTGTTTCATGAGACTCCCTCAGTAAAGCCCTCCTAATTCAGGAATGTCTTAGCTGAAACGTTTACAAGGTAAGAGTCATCCACTTATTTGCATACTTAAACCTGCACCTACTAATTCACTAATTACTAGAAACTCTTAAACTACGTATATATTTTCCTGTTAGAAATTAACAAAATGTCTATGGCATAAATGCATGTTTACAAATAAAGATATGTTCTGTATCCCCTTTCAATTGTTTGTGTGTGTGTGTATGTGTGTGTGTGTGTGCGTGCACATACATGTGCATGTGTTGATACTGATGGTGTGTGTATGTGGTTTGTGCTTATGGATGCAAATGTATGGGGGATGCACATGCCCCGTAGAAGGCAGAGGCACTGTCAAGTCTATTGCTTTACCACTCTCTGCCTCATTCCATTTAGATATACTTTCCCTGAACTTGAAGTTAGTGTTTTAGAGGACCTCCTGCATCTGCCTGCCTCTACCTCACAATACTCTGATTAGAGGCATGTATGCCATGCTGTGCTTTTATGTAGATGCAAAGGACTAAAACTCTTGTCCTGATGCTTGCACCAGCATGCATTCTCACTATCTCCCCATCCCAATAGTACCTCTTATTGACAGTATATACATTATAAGAGCTCCAGTAGCCATCTGATGCCATGAACAGTAGTGAGCCTTATATTTAGGGGGGAAAATCAACAAATAAGGAACAGTAAGAGAGTAAAAACTAATAATAAGCTCAGGAAACTAAGAATATAATGGAACAATTGACATGTTGCAATAAAAGTGTGATTTCAGTGTTTCTCTGGGTGTGTCTCTCTCAGAATAGCTTAGTGTACTATCCTCACCATTATCTGTATGATAATGTGAAATGATTCAATGCATATGTAATGAGATGGAATAAAGGACTAAGAACTTAAAATTTACCAAAACCAATACTTTTTAAATGTCATGATGACAACAAAGCCAGACAATTCCGGCTTGTCATCTATCTTAGGAATATCAAAAGAAGTTAAAAGAGTTTACACCTTTCATTTTAAAAATGCCCTTTAGAGACTTCTTTGACTTCTCTAAGTTGCCAGCATTATTACTTTTGATCTTTGAGAGGAAGCAAAATAAGGGGTTCTTGGGTACAAGCAATCTGGTATTGTGACAACCAATATCCAGTATTCAACAGCTAGTCTGTACATTAAGATTAATGGTCGGGCACTGGTGGCACACGCCTTTAATCCCAGCACTTGGGAGGCAGAGGCAGGTGGATCACTGTGAGTTCAAGGCCAGTCTGGTCTACAAAGTGAGTCCAGCCCAGCCAAGGCTACACAGAAAAACCCTGTCTCAGAAAAAAAAAAAAGATAATGATTAATAAATAGGTGATATATACACCATGGAAACACTGGAAAAAAGGAGATTCATATACTAGACAGGATGGATTGAGGAAACGTACTTTCTTCACACTCCCCAAACAGCAGAAAAATTAAAACTTCTATGATGTTTATTTCTGAAATTTCCAATTCAACATTTTCAGACTGAAGTAGTTGGTCAACATGTATATTTACATCACAATACAGTTGATTATAAGTAATAGAAATTATATAAACATAATCACAAATGGGAGGATATTATTTTGCCTTCTAAACAGTCATTTTAAAAAAACATTTGTTCAACCTCTCTCTAAAACCAGGAGTCTTTGATGCCATGATGTGGCCACCATCATTCCTTTGGAGGCAATTAGGTTAGGCTTATTATGCCCACGTCCAAACGCCAAGTTCAAAATAGTATACTTTTATGCTTCCTCCACTTAATCCTAGGACATTGTTCCCGTGGCTGAACACATGTTTAAAGAATTAGCTTTTACTTAGAGAGCATGTTTTATAAAAATGACATTTCTTTTTTAAAATGTTAGAATCCCTTCAGTGCAATGAGATACTGTTGGTGAAGGCTGAAGAAAAGGATGGCGCAACAGATTAATGACTTCCATTTTAAAATTTTAGCAACGCAGGAACTGGCTGGACAGAATTCTGCTGAACTCACCCGTACTCTTAAATTATTCACCTTCGAGATCTGAATATGCATCAGGATAAAAATGATCTCTTCTCTTGATTGCCTTTAAGGACAACATATGGGGAAGAGCATACAAATATAAACTTGTTTTTTTATGGGGACCCTTATAAGTCCTTCATCATCAACAAAATACATTTCCCTGATATATAACATACTGGATTCAATTGTACATTCTAGTGAAATTTAAAAGATTCTATGGGCAAATGCTGAAACACATTTAAATCTTTCCAATTTACGGCAAGGAAAAATAGTTTATGCTGAAGGAAAATGATTTTCAAAGTTACTGGTGGAAAAAGGATCACAAATAATGACATCACTTTTTTTGGTGTCTGCATCTGCTGAGGCTTGCTCAGATGCATTTAACCTGTTACCACACTCTGCAATTTAATTCAAATGTTCATTTGGTGTAATGCTTTTCTATTAAATATAATCATGTTGTCTTTGGTTTAAACAGACTGGCCAAGAAGCAATATCATTAAGTCCAATAAAAGACATTAAATGGTGAGAAGGACTGGAAAATATCTGTCAATTGAAAGAGAATGTTCGTATCAGAATTTGTATTGAAAATCCTATGCCACTTAAGAACAGGACCAGAGGGAATAGAAACGGCTCCTTTCCTTTACAGTAGCTGGATCATTAATTCTGTTCACCTGAACTCTGAAAGCTTTTCCAATTACAATATCTGGTAATCAAATGGTTCCTCTAGCATCGATCAACACAGAATTCACAATGGTCCTTTTCCCGTTACTGTAGAGACTGTTGAAATATAACATGCCAGCATCGAACATGTTAAAAAGTGTCATGGGTACAGCTGAAGAGAAAAAAAAAATCTACCCAGGAATGAAGAGATCCTTAATCTTTTCCTCAATTAAGTAAACAAGCCAATCCGTAGAAATTTTACTTAGAACCTTCATGTGCTTATAGTCCACCATACAGACTTTTTAACACTGATTTCCTCCACTATTGCTGATTTACATGAGCATATGTTAATTATGAGACATCCACTGTGGCAGGTTCTCCTGCCAGTGCTCTGCTGCCTCCCTTCTATGAACGATTTTTAGCATGGCCTGAGGGGAAAAAATCATAACATCATTACATCATTTTTCTTGTTCCTGCCTCTGCATGGCTTGCTGAGAAACATTCAACCTGTTACCAACGTCCATAATTTAACTTAAGATTTTATTTAGTGTACTGAATGTCATTTGTCTACTTAAAATGACTGAAACTGTCTTTTTTTTTTTTTTTGCTTAAAAAGAATATGATGTTGTACAATAAGACAGAGAATAAGAGATCTATTCATAAAATAAGGCAGTCTGTTGAAATGTTTAGTATGGTATAGGACAGATATTGGTAAGAAAATTTACCCTTTAAAATATCTAATGAGCCCTTAAGAAATTTGTGCACATGATAAATGATGTTGATATTTTTCACTGTAAAAGCTTCATGTTATAGTGATGCTGGTTTTTATGTTTTTCTTTAAATGTCTTTTTAACAGGGAGAACATAAGCTTTGGAGATCATTAGCTTATCTATTATCTTGATTGCATATGGAAAACATTTACATATTTAGCCTCTGACTACAGGTGGGTCTGTGTATAGCATATATGCGCAGAAGGATGTATGTGTTTCTCTGTGTGTGTGTGTATGTGTGTTTGCGTGTGACTGTGCATGTACGTGTGCCCTGTGTGTGTATGCATGTGTGTGTGCCTTTGCATGTACGTGTGCATTGTGTGTACATATGCATGTGTGTATGTGTGTACTTAGAGACAAGCATAGCTCAACATTTTGACATATGAAAAAGCACATAGTGCACCCCCAAACTACCAATGATATCATTAAAAAATGAAGTTTTAAAACAAGAATGCATTTATATACATTTAAAAGCATCCTTGAAAACGTATCTTTTTCAGTAATTCTCTTAGCTTTTTCTTTATGTGTATTATGTAGTTTGACTCTTTTAATCTTAAGGTATAAAAGAGTGTTCTTTCTAATATTACATAAGTCTGGGCACAGACATGAGAGCAAATGCTGCCTCTGCTGGGGGGGAACCAACTTCCTCTGAAGCCCTGCATGATGTATAAAAAAATCCCTAATATTGTTTGAATCATTTGAAATGGGCAGCATTTGACCAATTTTAATTTTTAGAAATTGCCACATATAGCCAGATATGACCATAAAGCTTTAAAAGTGCATCTGAAATTTAACATGTTATTAGCCATAAGTTGATTATAGTCAGCCACACAAGAAAGGAATAACTAATATCACCAAATACCACAAAAATCCATAAACTTTTGCTCCTTTTTAAATATTAAAACAACACTGCATCTGTGAAAAGGAAATAAGTAAATGACTCCCAACCAAATTACACGAAATGCTGTTGCTCTTTGTTCTATCAGATGGCTGTGCAAAGGTATTGATAATGGTTACATCATCAAATTTTTAACTGCAACTTGTGCACCAATTGTGTTTGTGGCTCAAATCTGGAATTTCGGAACTGAGCTTGACAACGATGAAAACGTGAAATAAACGAAGTCTGACAAAGCCTAGACCAAAGAATAGTTTACGGCACCGTGCTGCTCTTATCATTCATAACCTGAATATGCATTTAGATACTTATACATGGAAGATTTTCAAATGACAACAACGATCGCAACAGAAATTACATCAAGTGAGGAGCAGAGGGAAAAGGAAGGGGAAAATGCCTTTTGAACGAGAGAAAGACTCAGCCTCTCTGGCAAGTGTCTAAAGCAAAGAAGGAAAGCGCAAAATAATCCCTGTTACAAATAAACCCCTTAAAGCACCGTACCTTTCTGTGTCTGTCCTTCTTCCATATTCTCTTCCATGGCTAGCTTTCTCCGGGAGAATCTGGCGCCCGGAATTAGTCAAAAGCTCAATTAGAGGTTGAAAAAGCAGGTGCTCTTTTTTCCCTGGGCAGCTCCAGCAGCAGTGGCTGGGGCAAGTCCTTGGAGCTTAGCTGAGGCTCCCTCGCGCCTCTTGTTTGTTTGGAGACTGGCTGTCAAGTGTAATTTCATTCAAATTACTCTTCCGTGAAGATTATCAATTTTTCTTCTCAAAGCTGCCCATTGTGTGCCACAGCAAGCAGGTATTCAAACAAACACCCGGATAATTTTGGGAGGGGGAGTGGAAAGTGGTCTGAATTCTAGGAGCAGAGACACTAGGATTCACAAGCCTTGCTTTGCATTTAAAATGGGGGAAAGAAATTGAGGTTTGTGTTGAAATCTCAGCTTTAAATTGGAAGCAGGCTGAACTGTGAACAGATGGAGGGGTGTCCTCCTAGCGTGAAGCGGACCACCAACCCATAATTCCCCCCCCCCTTCTACCACAGTGGGAAAGCCCAGATTCTCGTCGTGTCTTTCTGCTGCAGTAGTTTTTTTCTCACCCAGTCAGATTTCATTACAAAAATGCCCTTTCCTTTTACCTCCTCACGAAGTGTCTAGTTAATTTGATTTAAAGGTGCCAAGGAGGGATGCAATTAGACTATCTCGAGGCTGGTGTGTTAAAGATTATTATTAAGATAGGACCTTTAAGTCCACACCTTTCAGAATCAGGAAGAAATAAAAGCATGGTTTTCAAAAGAATAAATATGAACCTTTTGTTTTAGAAAGCATTTTATTTGGTGACATAGGACTTTTAAAGAAACGAGAAAAAAATAATCTATTCGGTGTTTTTGTAAATTATTATTAGTTCAGTCCACAGAAGCTGCCAATTCCAAGTGGGAATCTTGTGAGAGGAAAAATTATAAGGGTAATTATTGGAGAACGAGGGTGACAAAGAAGAACGAAAAGAGTCTAGGTAAGGACCAACAGGAGAGCATTTTGCAATGGGAATGTGCACTCTGATTTGGAATGCAGATCACAACGCTGCAGTCTGGCAATATTAGCAATCGGGCTCAACCTACTGAGTGACAGGACACAACCAGCATCTCACTACTTCACAAAAGGTACAGGAGGAAAGCAAACACTGCCAAGGCCGGGTCAGCTCTAAAGGAGGACTCTCTTGCCTGTGCACATCTCAAGAGAAACAAGCGTGTGGAGACACACGCAGAGATGAATAAATTCTTGCCCTTAATGGAAAACTGTATATCCTCACTACCCTTACCATTCGCTTGTGTTACAGGAAAAATTTCATGTGGGTTTTAAGGCTTTTTTTTTTTTGCCAGCAGCATATTGCACCGCACCTCAATTATAAGAACCGTTAGTTCAAGGAAAATGATTGAACAACCCTAGAGTTTATTTACATTAATGAAGGTCTACTTCTCTCTAATAATCAGTTGTTATTTCTATTGTTTACGTCAGATGAGTTTAATTCTAACCTAAGTGTGATTTTAAAAAAACCCTCTAGTCCTCTCTCTGAATATATATATCTGCGTTCAAAGATTTTTGAGCCAGTTGCTTGTTCAGGACAGATTGAGCTAGAAGCCATAAGGGAAATCAAAGAAGCCAAAACACAGCACTCTCTCTGTTTCAACTCGTCTCTCTGCTGATGGATCCTGGCACACAGTCAGAAGAGGATGGAGCCCCCACTCCTGTTTATCTGCTTTATTCATCTTAGGACACAGAAAACATCAGTGTGGGCAATTATTAACAGCAGCACTCACCAAATGATAACACCATCTTATATTTTACAGTATTTTATAATCTCTCTATGCACTTGAAATGTTTTACCCCTGAATGTTGGGAAATACATCTGCTGCTCAAGCCATATCCAGAAAGAAGAAACTCGAAGAGCCCACATCATCAGCTGATTCTTTGTCTAGTGCTCTGATTTTAAAAACTGTTCTACCTTTCTACTCCGGTTCATCACAGGTGTCTTCAGTGTTCTTTTAAAAAGTCACTGCCAGTTCATATCTTTTATTTTACCATGCACATAGAGAAAAAATTAGAAAAGAATTAAAGGAAAAGAAGGAGAAAATGTCTTTTAAAAATATTTTCTGGGCAAGATCAATAGAAAGATGACTAAAACTTATTTTTTCTGGAAACTGTAAGGAAATAATACATTTGCATAATCACCAATTTTTCATCAGAATGGTTTTCTTCATATCACAAATCCTCTCATACTTGTGTTTAAAACACACAGGGCATTCTATCATGTTGATGATAATGGAATTCTTCCAACTTGATGAGAAGAAACACATACATACCTGGATTATTCTTACATCAATAACCTGTAAGCAAGCTAAGACTCACTTGTTGATACATACACAATGCTGAGCATTTTGAAGTCTACACTCTTGTGGGTTTTCAGCACACTGATATTTATCTAGCATTGTTTCTACCATCTCTCTCTGGAACTTTTCAATCTCCTCAAAGTGAAGATTTGTACCCACTGAACACAAATTCTCCATCATCCCTTTCCCATTTGACAGTTGGGGTTGGCTGATATATTTTAGGATCATTTGTAAAATCTTTTGTCATTTGAAGTTAAAAACCCTTAAACATCTAAGTATGTGAAAAGTAGTTCATAATCAAACCTTATAGAAAGTTAACTTTATGAATTCTAAATAGAACATGTTAACCTTAGTAACTGCTAATGATGTTACCTCTGTATTCAGATTGTGGTGGTTTAAATTAGAATGATATCCATGGGAACATATATCCAAATGCTTGGTCCCAAAATGGTGGAACTCTTTGGGAAGAATTGGAGGTGTGGCCTTGTAGGTGGAAGTTCTCCAATAACGGCAGGCTTTGAGGGTTCAAAAGCCCGCATAAATCCCCATTAGCTCTCCCTGTCTCATGTTTGCCTATCAAGGTGTGTAAGCTCTCAGTTTCAACTCCAGGCCATGCCTGCTTGTGTGTTGCCACAGTCCCCACTGTGACTGTTGTTGACTCTGGCAATCTGGAACCATATGTCTGAAATTAAATGCGTCCTTTTATAAGGTGTCTTGTGTTTTCACAAAGCAATACAAAAGTAACTAAGACACTCAACAAATCTACAAGTTATGATGTATTTGTGTCTCATCAAATATTCTTTCAATTATACAAATTGCATTTTCCCTGACTCTACTTTTAGTATTTTTTTTAATTTTTATTTTTACTTAATTAATTTATTCAGATTACAACTCCATTGTTATCCCCTTTTGTATCCTTATCAAAGAAAGAATAAGCAGGCTACCAAGATGAGACTTGATAGCCTATGACCATATAGTGGGGGAGGAGGTCCCCCTTGATCACACTTTTAGTATTTTAAGTATATAAATGAACATCTAAAAATTATGATAATTTATGTTAAAAATGATTATTCTTTGAAATATTATCTGAGACATATTTATGACATATATCTTTTTCCATGCAAGCTAAAGGACACCTTAGTTACTTAGTCTAAAATCATGATAACTCCCCCTCATTTTTTCCTAACTTAGTTTAGATGTGCCTCCCTTTAACACATAGTAACAACTGTATATATATATATTCCTCAATTATATAATGTACTTATATTTATATTCAACTATATTATCATAAACAAGTATAGATTAAGCAATACATTAGTTACTCTAAAGCAAATGCAAAAAGAATGAAAGAAAAAAAAGATGTTCACAGTTTCTGAGTCAGAGCACAGTAAGACATAAGGGAGATATGATTATATGAACCAATATACTTTTTTTTTACTATTTTATTTATTTATATTACATCTCAATTGTTATCTCATCCCTTGTATACTCCCATTCTTCCCTCCCTCCCATTTTCCCCTTATTCCCCTCCCCTATGACTGTGACTGAGGAGGACCTCTTCCCCCTGTATATGCTTATAGAGTATCATGTCTCTTCTTGGTAGCCTGCTACCCTTCCTCTGAGTGCCATCAGGCCTCCTTATCCAGTGAATATGGTCAAATATGGGGCACCAGAGTTCGTGTGAAAGTCAGTCCACACTCTCCACTCAACTGTGGAGCATGTACTGGCCATTGGCTACATCTAGGTAAGGGTTCGAAGTTTACTGCATGTATTATCCTTGACTGGTGCCATTAGTTCAAGCAGGAACCCTGGGCCCAGATCTGCCCATCATAATGTTCATCTTGTAGGTTTCTAGGACCCTCGGGATCCTTCTATTTCTCCATTCTCCCATGCTTCTCTCACCTAAAGTCCCAATAGGATGTCCTCCTCTCTGTTCCATTTTCCTGGTAAGTGAAGACTTTCATGGGACATGCCCCTTGGGCACGACATGCTGGTGAGGATGTGGAGAAAGAGGAACACTCCTTCATTGCTGGTGGGAATGCAAACTGGTACAAGCACTTTGGAATCTATCTGGCATTTTCTCAGAAAACTGGGAATAGGGCTTCCTCAAGACCCAGCTATTCCACTCCTTGGAATATACCCAGATAATGTTCCACCACACAACAGGGACATATGCTCAACCATGTTCATAGCAGCTTTAATCATAATAGCCAGAACATGGATACAGCCTAAGTGTCCCTCAGTAGAAAAATGGATGAAGAAACTGTGGTACATTTACACTATAGAATACTACTCAACTATTAAAAGCAAGGAAATTCCCGAAATTTGTGGACAAATGGATTGAACTAGAAATGATCATAATGAGTGAGTTAACCCCAGAAGCAGAAAGAGTCAAATGGTATGTAGCTTTTATTTTCAACCTCTACTTTTTGTTTATTTGATTTGTTTTTTAAGACAGAATTTCTCCATATAGTCCTGACTGTCCTGGACTTGCTTTGTAGACCAGGCTGGCCTCAGACTTCAAATATCCACCCACCTCTCACCTCTGGAGTTTAGGGATTACAGGTGTGTGCCACCATGCCAGGCTCTTCAATCTCTACTTTAAAGCAGCAGTTACTTTATGTTTTATTTATTTTTTCAAAGTAGTGCCAATGAAAATATTTCATTCATGAGATGATGCTCTGTCTAACTATGAAAGAAAGAGAAGTCTAAACTGTTTATGCCTCTTGGCTATGTGCACTATATTTCAGAGCTAACCACTGGATATTGGGTAACCAGTTTGGGAAGTCTTTAGGCAAGTTTTATTATCTCCTAGAATGTTCTGTTTGAGGTAATTTAACAGTGATTTGCTAGAGGACTTTCTACCAAAGGAAAAAATGTTATCCAGGAAGGGGTTAGGTAGAAAGAAGAGGGGAAAAGTTATTCTAGACTTTTCAAATTGAATATGAAAAAAAAGTTCAAAAGTAGCAATACACTTCTGATCACAGAAAGTGCACTACCATCTTGCCACTTGGGGAAACCTTCCTTATTGTTCATTAGGCACCATCTCCCAAAGGTTCCTAGAGGCTTGTACTGAAAATCCTAATTCTGAGATTAATTTTGATCTTAGTTTTTCCAAAAGGAATAAAAGAGATAAATATTCATGAGATATAGCCTGTGCCTTAGAAGACTTTAATCTAAAAATGAGATAATCAGAAACACATTAGTATTTGCCCATGAGAAATTACCTTTAACAGAATATATTGCATGACAAAAAATTCGATTTAACAAGAAGAAAAAAAATGAATGTAAAAGGCATGCATATAAAGTAATGTAAAAAAATAATGAGGCCAGAAATAAAAGAGGAACAGTATGCTACATGACTTAGGTAATTTTCTTTTTCGTTTTCTTTTATTTCTGGCCTGTGAGGTACTTTCACACCAAGATATTGTCTCTCAAATATATTAATGCTGCATTTTAATGGACTTCACCACAAATTCAGTGAAAACAATAGTATAGCCTATTCACAGCTGGCCATGTGTTTCCCAGTGTTCTTAGGATAAATCCAACGTCCTGCTTTAATAGAACTGGTAGAAATCTACATCTCCAGCAAATCCCCCCATTCCTTCATTTAAGCACTTCCTAATTTCTCACAATTTTACTACTATTTCTGCCTAAAATGCTTTTCTCTAGTAATGCCATGTCTTCAGAATTGCTTATATCTTACATCTAAGCTGAAATGCGATCCCCAGGAAAAGCTTTCTTGACTTACAGCAAAGGTACCCTTTAGTCTTCATAGGTCATGTTTCTGCAGTGTCAATTTTTAAAGATTGCATTTTGCATCTATAGCTGACACTCACTTCTGGCCTGTAAGGAGCATGATGTCCATGTTATATTACCCACTACCCAAGAATATAGTAAGCATTCAATATATAGGAAGGGATGGATGAATGATAATGATAATGAATCAGTGAATGAATGCACTTAACGAATTAAAGTACACTTTCTCAAATATTTCAGCCTCTTTAAAAAATATTTTGGACTTTGAATATAACCCATGGAAATTCACAGGGGGTGTCATGTTTGTATGTAACAAACATCATTTTGCAGTGCTGATGGCAGAGTAATAAAATATATATTTCGCAGACTAAGCAGAAAAACAAAAAGGACACAGAAATGGTTGTTTGACATGATTCCTATACAGTAGGAAAGCTATAATTTCATAAGCACTGATTAAGAGAAGAGCAATTCAAGGACTGCACTCTTCAGCCCAAATATCTCCTTTTAAAATAGGATCATTTGTCAGTATGAATGTATTATACAACTAAAAAGTTGACACAAATTCTAAATATAGTTTCTATTGTATCTGTCTTCAAATGCTGAAAAAACAACTTCCTTTGGCAACTCTGCAATTTCTGAAATATAGCAGAAACCTACAGAGGTAAAAATCTAACTTTTCTGTAAGGAAATAAATAGAACTGGATATTATCAAGTGAGTTAAAATAAGATAAACCCAAAAAGACAAATACGGTAAGTTTTCTCTCACAGACAGATTATAGATTATAAGAAAGACAAAACAAATGGATGGTGCTATTATGGATGAAGAAGGGATGGGACAGAAGACAGATGAGGAACAAAGGTGCTTAACATTGATAACAGGGTGTGGTGGTTTGAATATGAATAGCTTCCATAGGCATCTATAGTTGAATGTTCAGTCACCAAGGAGTGGAAATGCTTTGGGCCAATTAGGAGATGTGGCCTTGCTGGAGGAGGTTTGTCACTGGGAGTAGACTTTGAGGTTTCAGATGCCCAAGCCATGACCCCCCCCCTTCCCTTTTCTCCCTCTCTCCTCCCTATCCTCCCCTTCTCTTCTCTCTCAATCTCTCCATCTCACTCTCTCTATTCTCCTTCCTCTACTCTTTCCCTCTCTCCCTTCCCTCCTCTCTCTCTCCTTCCCTCTTCCCCTCCCTCGCCCTCTGCTGCCTGTGGATGAGGACATAATGCTTTCAGCTACTTTTCCAGTGCCATCTATCTGCTTCCCACAATGATGATCACGGATTAACCCTCTAAACCTGGAAGCAAGGCCTAGATTAAATGCTTGTTGTTTTAAGGATCATGGTGTCTCTTCACATCAGTAGAACAATAAATAAGAAAAATGTATGAAAATGTTTCAATGAAAATATGATTTTATACAACTGATAAGCACTGACTTTGAAGTAATTATGCCAATAAGATATCATATTTCATAGGCAGTGGCTTATGCTTTGCTTTCTTTATTTTATAAATGAAAATATTTATATATTGAGTGTATATAATTTTTATGAAGATCATACTTTCAAACTATTTACTAAGTAATTCACTTTCTTTAAACCAGTTCCCTATACCATCTGTCACCATCTTCCACCCAAAGAGACACAGATCACATTCTGATTTCTCTTCTCTTTCATTGGAGCACTCATTATTTCTGATGATAATATTTTTTAATAATCTAGCTATAAAATTCTATATGAAAGAACAAGTCTCCATCATTGCCCATTTCTAATTGATCACAATTTCCTTATTCTTACATTTTAATAATTCATGTACATTCTAGAAATGTGTTTTAAACATAAGAATTGACAGAAAATTGTATTAGTTAATTTAATGTCAATATCATAGATTTATTGAGATATGTTGAACATTATTATAAATTTAAATCACATTTAGTAGCTTTTTGATCATTTTCATAGATATTAGACTTGTATATCTTAAAGATATTTTATAATATTCTTATGTATCTGTTTTTGCTTATCTTCCCAGACATTTTCAATTTTCCTATTAATATTTTATAATAAATTCCCCCACTGTTTTGATGAAATGAAATATTTCAGTTGATCTTGGTAGAACTATATTTGTTAAACACATTGTAGTGATGTCTATATCTAAGCATTTCTATACAGTCAATCACATATTAAAATTAAAAAGTAGTTTATACCTGATAATTTTGTATTTATTTTCTTTGTCTTATTGTGTACCCTGCTATCCATGTGATACTTTATTGGTTATTGATTTTTAAGGAAATGATTCTATGGGTGCTCTACAATATAATGTTTAATAATAATTTAGGAACATGTATTGTAACCATTAATATAAGTTTCTATCTAAATGTTTTGGGATTCAATTATTATAAAATTTGCTAAATTATAGTAGAGTTATTATACATAATGTAGGATGGCTTTATAAACTATCATCACTTTGTGTTTGAGCAAAGAATTCCCATGAGAAGATTATCAGTTATACAATTTTAGTACAGTCAAAAAATACTATAAAACAATTAACATTGTATAAATCACCAACAAATGAAATGTTGTAACAAAATGATAGAAGAACAACATATAAGCCTCAGTCTATATTTACACATTAACCATATACATATATATGACAGAAATTCAGAACAGACTCTTTTAAAGTATTAAAAGCTATTTTTAATATATGTAAAGCAAGGTCTTTTTTTTTTTCAGTCTTTCCATGCCATTTAAGTGACTTAATGTAATACTACCAGCTTAATCAAAGTGATAACAATAAGTTTGTTGCTACTAAACACATATAATCTAAGCATTGGGCTTATATTAAAAAACATATTTTGTAATATACTTGAAAATTTTAACACCAGCTTTTGCCATATAAGTAATTAAAGGTTTTAAATCTTTAAGGAACTTCCTCAAGGCTACACAAGTGGTGAATGGAATTTAAGTTGAACTTTAGCCTTTGTAACACTCATGCAAGAAAATTAGTCACTCATTGTTTAAACTACCCAGTCATTAGGCATCTTATGCAAGCACTTCATCATTTCTGGTAAAGCCTTAATGTTACACTCATGGCAATAGAGAAAGATTATAGCTTATCTGACAAATGAATGAAGTCTTGCTTCGTTCACTCTAACTATAGTTTAATGATTTAGAAATCCTGACCTCACATATCTATTGAAAAACGCATATGAAGACCATGTATAAGTAAATCATCTATCACATAATCCAAAGAGGAAGGAAGAGGAAAATAGGAAGACAGAGAGGGGGGCTTGGTATAGGAGGAGAAAGAGAAATGGGAAAAGAAAAACAAAAGGGGTAGGGGGACAAGGAAGAGAGAGTGGATTGAGGAGGGAGAGAAGGAGGGAAGGAGGGGAAAGAAACGAGAGGAAACAAGAGAAAGAGAGTGCAGGGGGCAGAGAAGAGGGAAGGGGAAAGATAGAATGGATAAAAACAGAATAAATATTTAAAAAAAGGAAGTCTGTCAAATCCTCTGAATTTCTGAGTAGTGATTTTAGATCTCCTTAGGTATTAGATTACATACAGATAGTAAGAGAGCCTGCACGAAGCTGTCCACACTGCATGATTCAGAAGAACTGATGAGCAAAATTAAGTCTCTTAGCCTTACCATGCACATTTTGATATTTTGTCTTGTACAATAGACAGCTAGTCCCTTTTGTGAATGAAGATGTGTGTTGAAGTGTGCTTGACAGATTAGGAACTTTTCACATCCTCCAATTTGTCCTCTGTGGCCACATCTGAACTTGCAACTCAATCAACAGCAAGCAATGGATGTTTTCCAAAGGACAGAGTGAAGGAACAGTCCCTACTTCTGAGAGACATGTGTTTTTAAATACTATTTTCTTATTCATGTGTCACACATTTTTCATTTACATATATATGTGTATGTATAATCTCCATTTCATGTTTTTCTAACAAAATATCTAAGGCTAACAATAAGAAACTATGAGGTTTTTTGTGTTTGCAAGTAGATAGGAGTTAAACTAGAAATCTCTGGGGGCCACTTCTGAGCAGAGTCAGATACTTCTGCACAGCAATGCAAAAGGCAGCACACGTTGGCAGCAGATGTAGGAGCCTCAAGAACATAGGTATAGAAAGACCAAACAGGCTAGCTTTGTAACACTCTGCTGTTGTTAAGAATTTCAGTCCTTATCAACTTATTAAGTCTCATCTGTACTACCTGTAACCTCTTCCTCTGTGGCCTGACAAGGCCGCCGTGCCAGGGAGAAATGATTAAAGTTTTACGTTGATAATGATACGATATCGTAGATATTGGTTCACATTCAGAATTTTAGATGCACCAAGATAAGAAAGATGTTTTCTTCAAGGTTGCCAAATACAAATAGCCAAACCATTTTCTCTTTAAGTTATAAGCCCGGGGTTTAGAAAAGCAAATGACCTCCTAAGTTCTATAACTATAAGAATTTTAATATACATTAGAAATCTTATATAATTCCTGGTTGTGTCATGGTTCTTCTTGCTATAGGTAGTTTATTGTATATATGTGTAATAATATAAATGTGTACATTAAAAATAAAAAAAATACTTAATAAAAAATTTTTTAAAAGAATTTCAGTCCTTCAAGATCTAACCCAGACTCATTCTAGGGATAGTTTCATCAAGACCTAATTACTTTTTCCTTTAAGTTCCACATGTCAAATTTCCAACAACAACAACAACAACACATACACACACACACACACACACACACACACACACACACGCATACTGCCATCTATTGTGGAGACTAAACTGAGAGCTTGGACTTTTGAGAGAAACAAACCCTATCTAACTGATTCTCACGTCTGATATATTTTCAGGATTGCTACTTTTCAGCCACTGTCATCTGTTCTGCACTAAGTGGTGAACTCACGTGCCCAAGTCCTGTATGTTCTAGAAACAACTAGAAAACATTCTCTGTGTCTTCCAAAGAAAGTTTTTACTGGTGATGAAATATATAGTCTACTTAGATAGACATTTGATAGATCATAACTTCAGGAAGATCAAGGCACTGAAAAATTCAAAGAGGGCACATACTTCTGGTGTGAAAAGTTTCTCTGCTCCTCCTGCGCTATTAGTTTCCAACAAACCCTGCAGAACAGCACTTGACTCCATTCCTGGTTTTGAAACAATTACACAATCCATCAGCTTGCAACAGCTCTTTATGGCTTTCAGCAGCTTGCTCTAGTCACCAATAAATATCCCACTACGGTTGTCCTAGATAAAATGCAAAGCTGTTTTTAGCATTTAATACTACAAATGTTAAGGAAGACGTGATTTATCCCTCCCTCCGTCTACAGCTCTTACGTGACAGGCATCCTACATCTTTTCAATATTTAATATTTTAATGTGTGTGGTATTAATTTCCCTTGCTTATCATTGAGAAACCATGAGAGGCCACTGTCTCTTCCTCACAGCTCATGAAGTCAGCCTGAGCTTGCTGTGAGGTGCTTAGCCTTCTGATTAACTCTTATTATTCAGTAATAACTATGTATTTATGGGGATCCCATATGACCATGCTAGATACCTGTTGTGTTTCACTATCTTATTTGCAAATCTGAAAGCAGGAAGTCTTTCTTTTTAAGTTATAAGCCCTGGGTTTAGAAAAGCAAATGACTTCCCAAGTTCTATAACTGTAAGAATTTTAATGTACATTAGAAATCTTTTATATTCTGTGATTCAGAAATGACTCAGTAACAGAAACTTAGCAGGAAGCTAAGTAATCAATGCCTGCAATACATGATGTATATAAATATTTAAATGATATTTTTATTTAACAACCTGAAAGATTTGAAAGTAATGAAAAGAACCATATAAATTACTATATTTATATAGGGTGTTACTTATCCTGTACAGCTCTGAAATGTTTTCTAAATATGTATAAATCATATGTGATAAATTTAAATTTTATAAATCATTTTCTGAAGAAAGAATGGATGTTAACTCATAAGATTTTGTACAGAATGACATTGTATTACCATAATCTGCAGACATTTATCATTGAAAAGACATTGGATTATAACTGAAATATTAAACAGCTTATTATTTTATATTAATTATTTTAAAGAAAGTATGTAGTATCCAATGTAATTCTGCTTGGGCATCACCTTTTAGTAGTTCACTTATCAGTCATGCATTGAGTGCTTAGCATGGGCCAGAGATGACTTATGTTCTTGAACTATGTACTATGTTCATAGTGCATAGTATCATAATATTATTGCTAGTATTTGTCTTCACTGAAAATGTACACTATCAATAATATTGCTGCTTTCCTGAATTTTATACAGCAAAATAGGAATGGGCAAGAAAGTCAATATGGTGTTTTGCAGTATGGGATGATGAAAATAAATCAGAATGATGTATTAAAAATATTCTGTGATACTAAGAGAGGAATTTTTTTTAGCTTAGGGTCATCAATATATGATGTTTTTAACATATCCGCAGTTATAAGACATGCATGAAAATCTCAACATTGAAATGTACCAATTATAAGATATTTAGGTAAATGATTTATACAGGATAGAAGACAAAACAAAGACTTGAGAAGTTAACAGTGGTTATAAATTTTCTTTTTCTGTTCAGATAGACTCTTCTCAACTCTTCCTGTATGGCACAATCTGACATTTTCAATTTCTACATTTTCAAGCCAAGTTGAAAAAACAGGATACTTGCTAATGTTTAAAAGAAAATTTCAACAAGAAGATACTACAATACTAAATATAGGTGCATAAACATGGGAGGATCCAATTTCTTTTCTTTCATTATTTTTCTTTTTAGATATTATGTACTGCATAGTCAATTATAAACTAATTATAAATTATTATAATAATATCATAATAATAAATATTTATATTTATTTTTATAATTATATTATATTACCATACAACTATATAAATAATTATAAGTGCATATGAATATAATTATAAATTATTTTAAATTATAAATTAGTATTTATTATATTTTAGACATGTACTGCATAGTCAATTATAAACTTTAATTTTTATTTAAATTCTTCATACAATATATTTTGATCATATTCTCCTTCCTCAATTCTTCCAAGATTCTGCACAGAACTCAGCTGAAACAAAGACCTCAACATAAGAACCAATATCCTGAATCTGTGAGCACAGAGGTAGGGAACCCCTGTGGACCCAATGGTGAAAAAAAAAGGCTTTTCTGTAAATAGGGACAACACCTGAACTCATTGGAAAGAATTTTCTAAACAAGATCCCAATAGTAAATGCACTCAAG
Organism: Acomys percivali; assembly: GCA_907169655.1. Classification (NCBI taxonomy): domain Eukaryota; kingdom Metazoa; phylum Chordata; class Mammalia; order Rodentia; family Muridae; genus Acomys; species Acomys percivali. The sequence goes on from OU015752.1 coordinate 14,555,930, forward strand.
TCAACAATTAATAAACGGGATCTCATAAAATTTAGAAATTTCTCTAGATGAAAATATATCATTAATTGAGTAAAGAGGAAGTCCATAGAATGGGGAAATATCTGCCAGAAGGTTAGTCTATAAATATATAAAGAACTTAAAAATTAAACACAAAGATGGCAAGCAACTGGTTTTTATAATGTAACATAGAACTAAACAGAGTGCTTAAAAGATGAAATACAAATAAATGTCTTAGATTTTTTATTTTTTTATGTTCCACATGCTTAGCCATCAGGGAACCATAAATTGAAACTACCTTGAGATCTAGTCTCATCCCAGTCGCAATGGCTAAGAGTTAATGAAACTAAAAGCAGAAATTGCTAGCATGGATGTGAAGAGATAGAAACACTTATTTACTGCTTGTGGGATCATAAACTGATGCAGCCACTGTAGAAGTCAGTGTGGAGCTTCCTCAAAAGCTGAAAACATATCTACCACATGTTTCACCTCCATCACTCATGGGCCTATATACACCAGTGAGATGTTGGCTCATCCATGTTTATCACTGCTGTATTCACAATAAGCAAGAAAAGAAAACAGCCTGAATACATAACAGTGATGTATGGCTAATGAAAATGCGGGATATTTCCACAGTGGGATGTCGTTCAACTATTAAGAAAGATGAGATTTTCAGGTAAGTGGAAAGAGCTGGAAATGATCACCATGAAAGAGAAACATTATATTTTCTCTAATTTTTTTATCTGAACTTTGAGTCTTTAGCATGGTTTGCTTTATTTGGAATACCTAAAGAGGTCATAGAGTGGTGTTCTCAAAGGAAGAGAGGTAGGGAAGCACTGGTACACAGGATTAGAATGGTATTGTGGAACAAGAAGAGATGAATTTGGAAAGGCTGAGTAACAGTGAAAATGGAAGGGATAAATAATACTACAGATCTTTTTCTTTAAAAAGTCATATGGAAACTTAAGTTGTAGAAGCTTCCTAAAATCATGTATACACATACATTAGAAGAGCTAAATGTAGTTATTCTACAATGAGGTAGGAATGCCCTACTAGACATCGGAGAACAAATAAAAATCTCAATGCTGGGAAAGAACGGTTTTCTTCTTCTAGAGTTGTTGCCAGTGATGTGCCAGAGACCCCAGACATTAAGAGCTACTGACAATGCTCTTGGCTATCCTCCAGACCTTCATACTAAAACCCTATTGCTGAAGAAGATAACATATACTTGAATCCATGGAGAAATCTAGCTCGTACAGACCTGGAAGCCTCATCCCTATTGGATAGTTTTCACAGTTTTGGAAGTTGCTACGTATGCTTCTCCAGAAAATTTTACATTATAATTCACAACAGAAGCAAAGTTATAGTTATGAATTAGCAACAAAAACAATTTTGTGGTTGTGGGTCACCGTAATATAAGAAACTGTATTAAAGTGTTACAGCACTAGGAACGCTGAGAACTACTGCTCTAGTGAAATACAAGCAGTTGTTAAAAGTCTCCTTAAAAAAAAAAAAGTCCAGAGCAAAATGGTTTTAGTACAGATTTCAAGGAAGGATTAACACCAATACTCCTGTTATTCCACAAAATAGAAATAGAAGGAACAGGCCAGGTGTGGTGATGCACTCCTATAATCCCAGCACTCAAGGAGGCAGAGGCAGAGGCAGGTGGATCTCTGTGAGTTCAAACCCATCCCAGTTTACAAAGAGAGTTCAGGACAGTGAAGGCTATACAGAGAGATCCTAAACTGAAAAAAACAAAGCAAAACAAAACAAAACAAAATTAATATAAGACACATTGTCCAATTCACTTCACAACACACAGTTATCCTGATACCCAGACCACATAAAGACCCCCCCCAAAAAAAATTACAAGACAATTTCACACAAACATAGATGCAAAAACTCTCAATAAAAATATTTTCAAACTGAATCTAAGAACACATCAGAATGATCATCTACCATTATCAAGTAGGCTTCATCAAGGAGATGCAGGGTGGTTCAACATATGTAAATTGATAATGTAATTCACCACATAAAGAAAATGAAAGACAAAACCACCTGACCACCTCATTAGATGCAGAAAATACCTTTGACAATATCCAAAAACCCTTTCATGGTAAAAGTCTGGAGAGTTAGGGATATAAGAGACATACCTGAACATAATAAAGGCAGTTTATAGCAAGCTCATAGCCAGCATCAACTCAGAGAGACACAAAGCAGTTCCACTAAAATCAGGTACAAGACATAGTTGTCCACTCTCTCAATTGATATTCTTTATAGCACTTGAAATCTAAGCTAGAGCAGTAAGACACAAGAAGATCAAGGGAATATGAATTGGAAAGAAAGAAGTCAAATTATGTTTATTTGTAAAATGGTATGATGGAAATACATAAGTGACCCTAGAAGGTTCAACTGGAAACTACTACAGCTGATAAACACTTTCAGCAAACTAGATAGGTGCAAAATTAACTCACAAAAATCAGTTGCCATATTATTCATTAATGAAAAACAGACTGAGAAAGGAACCAGGTAAGCAACACCTTTCACAATAGCCTCAAATAATACAAAATATGTTGAGGGGATTCTAGAAAGACATATGAAAGAATTACATGACAAAAACTTCAAGTCATTAAAGAATTAACTGAAGAAGACCAGAAGATGGAAAGTTCTTTGCCCATGGATTGTAGGACTAATATAGTAAACATGGCTATCTTAACAAAAGCAATCTGCAGATTCAATGAAATCCCCATTAAAATTTCAATGTAATTCTTCATAGCTCTTGAAAGGCCAATTAAACAGGATAGCTAATATCATCCTGAGTAATAAAATGAAACCTAGAAGTATAATTATCCCCAATTTCAAGCTGCATTACAGAATGATAGTAATAAAACCGTGTGTTATTTACATAAAAACAGATGTGTTGATCAATGGAATAAAATGGAATACCAAAATCCATATACTTATGGGCACACAGTTTTGATGAAGAAGGCAGATATACACACCAGTAAAAAACATCTTCAACAAATGGTGTCAGACAAAGTGGATGTCTGCATGTAGAAGAGTGCAATTAGATCCATACTTACCACCCTGTACAAAACTCAACTCCAAATGGATCAAAAACCTCAACGTAAAACCAGATACACTGAACCTGATAGAAAAAAAAGTGGGGAATAGCATTGAACTCATTGGCACAGAAAAAGACTTTCTGAACAGAATACTGTTAGTGCAGACATTAAGATCAATAATTAATAAATGGGACATCATGAAACTGAGAAGCTTCTACCTGGGAAAGGACACCATCATTTGTACAAAACGGCATCCTACAAAATGGGAAAACATTTTTACCAACTGAACATCTGATAGCAGGCTAATGTCCAAATTATATAAAGAACAACAACAACAATTTAAAATAGATTTAAAAAACCAACCCAATTATAGAATGGGATAGATACTTAAGCAGAATTCCCAGAAGAAGAAAGTCAAATGGCTGAGAAACATCCTTAGCCATTCGGAAGCTGGAAATCAAAACTACTCTCAGATTTCATCTCACACTCGGCAAAACATGTAAGACCAATAAAACAAGTGACAGCTCATGCTGGCGAAGATGTGGAGTAAGAAGAACGCTCATCCATTGCTGATGGGAGTGCAAAGTTGTATAGCCACTATGAAAATCTTTGTGACAGTTCCTCAAGAAGATAGGCATAGATCTACCTCAAGATACAGCTATACTACTTGGGCATATATCCAAAGAATGCTCCATTCACTACGGAGACACCAACCATGGTCACTGATGTACTGCTGTTCATACTAGCCAGATTTGGTGGTGGTGGTGGTGGGGATCTAGACATCCCTCAACAGAAGAATGGATAAAGGAAATGTAGTATATTTATACAATGACATACTAGTCAGCTCCAAACAGCCCAGCCTGTTGCCGAGTCTCCACAAATTGAGAGCAAGTCTCTCAGACTAAAAAGAAGACCTATAAAACTTAGTCAACATGGACAAGTCAAGCTTGTGCCTACATACATCCCTCGGCCCTATGATTTAGAGTGCTTGGTATAAGAAGGCATTCTGAAAGCTACTAAAAGAGAATGTAAACACAGACCAAGCACAAAAATCTTTTATATAAAATTGTGTCCTGCTTGCAAAATATACTGGGGTGGTGGTGGCCAAAAGCTTGTGGGCATAAGCAACCAATATCTCACTTGGCACAAGGCCACTTAACAAGATAACACTCACACCCAACACAGCTTGGGGCTATGTAGCTCAAGGACCTATGGTAAAACCAAACAATCTTTAAAAGAAATATTGTAGTGATAAAATCACTTGGAATGACATTCTGTTATACTCATATATCTGTGCCTTGCTCAGCCATCATCAAAGAAGCTTCCTCCTGCAGCAGATGGGAACAGATACAATGAAATATTATGCAGAGTAACAGACTTTGGAAACCTTGGCCCTGAATAGGTCTAACCAAATCACTCCCTTCAGAGTTCAGAGAGCACAAAAGAAGGAGAGATAGCAAGAATGTATAAGCCACGGAGAATAGAAGGCACCAAACAGACAAGGTCACTAAATAAACAAGGTCTATGCCCATATGAATTCACAGAGACTGAGGCAGCATGAATGGGGCTTGGACAAGATCGTGTGTGTGTGTGTGTGTGTGTGTGTGTGTGTGTGTGTGTGTGCGCGCGCGCGTGCGCGCGCGTGTGTGTGTGTGTGTGTGTGTGTGTGTGTGTGTGTGTGTGTGTGTGTGTGTAATTGCTTCAAACTATTGCTCTTACTAAATTTCTGAGTGTAAATGAGTGGGTCACTGATTCTAGTGCATTCTGTTGGGTTCTTTTCCTTATATTTGTTTGTCTTGTCCAATTCTGGTGTTTGGTCTTGTTTTTGTCTTATCTCTTAGAAGCCTCTTTGTTTGTAATGAGAGGCATAATAGGAATGGATCTGCATGAAAACAGATATAGGGAGGAACTGGCAGCAGGAGAGTGAGAGAAAACTGTAATCAGGATATGTTGTGTGAGGAAAAAAACTATTTTAAATTTTAAAAAAAATGGAAGAGATGATCCAAATTGTAAATGTTGCTTTATTTCCTCAGATGAGGGGATGAATGGGACCTATACCTAAGCTATACAAATACGTGGCTTGGCCTGAGTCTAAAGTTTCTGTCTCTGTTCTAACTATCTCTAAGCCTAGGCCTAGAAGCTTCGACCTTCCATACAATCTAATCATCTGAAAGCCTGAACCTTGAAGGCTTCAACTTCCAGCCTTCCTCTGCTAACCTAGGCCTAGAACATTTTCAGCCTCACCCTTTCCAGCTCTTCCTGAACTCTGACTGACTGGTTCATTGCAGCTGTTCTAGCTGAAACTCATCTCCAAGCTGACTGACTCAATCTGGCTTCTCTCTGCTTCTGACTGAATTATTCTGCTTGGAAAAACTAACTGCCTCTGAACTCCATGAACTGAGTTGCACTGACTGCACGAACTGAATGAAACTGAACAGAACTTCATGAATCCAACTGAACGCAGATGAGTTCAGCTGAACAAAATCAAAGTCAAATCAACCCCTCTCTTCCTGCACTGCTCTTAAGTAGCCTCTTCTTCCTGTCTGTTCTCATGAGAATTGAAACTATCCTATCTTTGACTAATTCTAACAAATCTTTCTGTGATTTTTCACTTTGCCCCTCAAATAGACATCACTGTTTAGGATTAAAGGTGTGTACTAAAGGCTTGTTTGTATTCCAGGCATGGGGATTAAAGGTGAGTCATGTCTATATTCCAGCTAGATTAAAAGTATGTACTAATGTCTGTATTCCAGCCAGAGAGATTAAAAGTATGTTGTACTGAAGGCATGTCAGTATTCCAGCCAGGCGTATTAAAGGTGTGTACAGAGCATGTCTGCATTCCAGCTGGATCACACAGACCTGGGTCTTTGGATGTGATCCCTTGCTAGAGCAAGAATATTGCTGAATTAAAATGCCTCTACAGCCGGGCGTGGTGGCGCACGCCTATAATCCCAGCACTCGGGAAGCAGAGGCAGGTGGATCGCTGTGAGTTCGAGGCCAGCCTGGTCTACAAAGCGGGTCCAGGACAGCCAAGGTTACACAGAGAAACCCTGTCTCAAAAAAACAAAAAAAAAATGCTTCTACACCAAATTAATAAAATTGAGATAAAAAAAAAAACAGGCATTACAAGAGACACCAAGGGAATTCAGAGAATCACAAAGACATCATTTAAAATCCTTTTTTTGCTATCAAACTAAACAATCTAAAAGAAAGGGATCAATTTCTAAATTTATGTGACCTAACAAAGTTAAAAATAAGATGAATAATAATTTAAATAGACCCATAAAATCCACTGAGATAGAAACAGCAATTAAAAAATCTCCTAACTACAAAAAGTTCAAGACCAGATAGAGTCAGTGCCAAATTCTAACAGAGCTTCAGGGAAGAACTAACACCAATACTCCTCAACTATTGTACAGAATACAAAAAGTAATAACATTTCCTAATTTCATTTCCAAGTCTCAAAGTTTTAATTTAAGAATAAAAGAATGGCTTATTACAGCTGTATTCAAAACTAATAGTCAACAAGCTATATTCACTAAAAGACCAAGGATACTAGGTAATTCAAAAGTTTATCTTTGACACATTGGGTAAAAGTCTGTGCACATGGTAGCATATTAGGATAAAAATTTTGATGCAGAATGAAGTGGTTTCAAAGAAACCAATATGAATTATAAGCTGTTACTTTTATTTATGTATGTATTTATTTATTTATTTATTTATTTATTTATTTTGTTTTTCAAGACAAGGTTTCTCTGCGTAACCTTGGCTGCCTTGCTTTGTAGACCAGGCTGGCCTTGAACTCACAGTGACCCACCTGCCTCTGACTCTCGAGTGCTGGGATTAATTTTAATTTTAAGTATATGCATCTGGTGACTGTTCAGCAGTGAGAAGTTAGTAGTGAAGGAGGTAAAACATTATGTTGCCTTTTCATTACATCTAAAGCAACAGCTTGTGCATGGACAGAAATGAACAGCAAAAGGTAATAGTGACTAGATCTCTATCAAAGAGAAGCCAAGCAAAACAGATACCTTGTGAGATTCAAACACCTGTTGTATGCTGCTCCACTCCACCCCAAATAAGAAGAAATACAAAAAAGTTTCTCAGGATTCAATAGACAAGAGATTCCTGATTTTCTCGCTAATAAACATGTATTACAATAGCCATGGCCATATGCACAATACAGGAAGTAGAGAAAGTATAGAGAGTGCACTAGACTTAGTTCTAATGTCGATATTTTCCCCAAAAATCAGCATTTAAGGTACTTTATTATACAAAAATGTACACTATTAGCTCACTATATGGCTGTAATCAAGATGTTCTTTCTCTACTTTCTCTTTTTAGAAAATGAGCATATTGATGCTTGTCCTATGTTTACCTTCCTAAGACATTCGTACAAAATGCTATGCACTATCATTAGGTTTTATATGCAATATCTCATTCTATGCCTCATGTGCCAGGTATCATTTTACATGGGAAGGAAATCAGTTAAGAGAAGAGACAAAGGCTCCTGGCAAAATGTGTTAACATTGTATAATTATAACCATTGTTAACTATAAAGAAGTGAATCTTGTGTATAAATATACAACTGTAGTACTGCTGAAAAATATTGAAAACCAACCAATCAGTAGTTTACCAGATTTAATTCATAATAATAATAAATCACTCAGTTAAGGACTGTTTTATTGTGAACACAGTTCTTAGTATTTTTAGTAACTACAGTGCTATGAAATAAAATGATTGCAAATACTTTGGTTACATCAGCCATCTTAGGGAACAATTGGCTAGATTATTTTCCCCACGTAGAAGGCTTTCAGCCATTCTCTATGCTCTGTTATGTTAGTTTATGGGAATTCAGGTACAGCAGAGTTCAAATGATAGTTCTGCAAGCTAGCCCTCTGCATTCTCTATAACCTCTTTACCTTCCTGACTCTCATTTGTAAAGGAAAAAAAAAAAAGAACACCTATTCATCGGTGATTTGCTGAGGATCAAGTGTTCTGCACAGGTGTTGGCACGGCATAGGTAGCACTTAATAGTTCAGTCTCCTTTCTCAAGCCTAAAATGTGTTGTCAGTTCCTATTATTCTTCTCCCTTAGACTATTTAGGGAAAGATAAGCAAGAACCCCAGAATATTGAATGGCTAGTGTTTAGAGCAATATTTATTTTCCTAACTCATCAAGTAATTTGTTTTGTAAAAGTAATAGCATCGTTTCGACATATAAGAGGTTTGTTTTTTCTCCCTAAACCAATCTATATTTATTTTCTCAACAGCCGGTGTGTTCGACTTGGTAAACTGGTAAAGAGATTTGGTTTAGCAATTACAGGGTCAGTTCTGTATTTTTCACATCATAAGTTTTCCTAAACAAATTTGGTCACCAAGGAGTATTATCTTGTGTTAAACAGCAGCATATAGATATATGTTATCTTTTCATATTGTAAACTTTCCAAGTTTTAGCAGGGAAGTTTTGGGCCATAGTATATGTTTAATTTTTTGAAGCCTTTATGACCTTATTTTAAAACTTTATTTTAAAAACCCAAACAGATAACAATCATATTTTGTTGTGTCATGACAAGATAATTATTCTTTAAAAATATTTTGCCACTTATAAATGGTACAAAACACCTTTTATAAGAAGGCTTTTCTTATTAATTCCTAAAACCCTGAGATGAGTGTTTAATTGGAGTCAACAAAATACTTATCCCTAACCAAAATTAGTACCTATTTATCTCAATTACATTTCTAAGTTCTAAATATATAAATGAGTTTTGGAATACTCAGGTAAAACAAATAGTGAAAAAAAAGTAGCAAGCACAGTAATTATTAGAATGGCTACTTTTTTTGTTCTTTTATTGTCATATAATTATTAAAGTTTGGATTCTATCAAAACACAGAAAATAATTTAAAGAAATGCTATTTACTAATTAATTCTTTCGGAGATATATGCAGAATAAAATAAACCACTGTATAAAGAGTAAAGGGGATATTTGAATCACATATTTAAGCCCTAAGATTTAGGAATGATGAGAACGGCTCCGCACTTCTGATATTTTCAAATTATAATAATGTGTCTATATTCCAGACCTCTTTCAAGTGAGAAAGATGATTGATTATCAATAGCTGCTGGCTTCCACAGCCAAGCTTCAAAGCATCAGTAGACAGGCTAACACGCCTCTTTCTGTTGAGATGACTGGTTCCTGCAGATGACCGAGATGTTTTTCTACACTCTAAGAAAAGCTAAGAAGGTAATGATAAATGATTGTTTGGGATAGAATTTTACCAAAAGGACAAAAGCAATAAGCACAGTAACTCTGATTAAAGCTATTAGATAAAGATTCTTTCAGGGGATGTCAGAGGGGCAGAATTAAACAGAGAAAACAAAATAATAAAAAAGAAAGCAGAAAATAGATTAAATAACCAATTCAGAAACTGTAACAAGGGAGAGAAGACAGCATAGGGCATCGTCATCTCCTGACCTCAGTTTCTAACCACTGGAAGACCTCTGTGCAAACATTCAGGAACTCTGTATTAATGCAGGTCTCTATTACATGCTTTGATTTCTAGTCTTCCTTACTAACCCTCAGTTTTTCATGCTTTTATATCTAGCCAATGGATAGACACAAATAATAAGAATGCATAAACATACAGATGGACAAATATTCTCAGCAGCCTTAATTGGGTTTTCTACTGCTTCTTTTCTTTCTTTCTTTCTTTCTTTCTTTCTTTCTTTCTTTCTTTCTTTCTTTCTTGTCTTTCTTTTATTGGTTTTTTTGAGACAGGGTTTCTCTGTGTAGCCCTGGCTGTCCTGGGCTTGCTTTGTAGACCACCCTGGCCTCGAACTCACAGAGATCTGCCTGCTTCTGCTGAGATTAAAGGCCTGAGCCACCACACCCATCTGGGTTTTCCACTGTTTCTAACAGAAAAAAATGAGATCTATTATTTTTCATTTAACAAGTAGGATAATTAAGGGACCAAAAAATTAAGCAGTATGCCAGGATATGGGGAAGAGTCTCAGTAGACACTGATTCATTATGACTCCCTGATTGTTATCCCAAATTAATTTTGGTTACTTGAAGCACCTCAAACTGCTGCATCCAGAACAAAGAACAAATAAGCAGTCATCAGTTCTAAGAAAGGAAGAATCATAGACAAAATTATGTTCATAAGGCCTTACTTTGACCATCAAGATTCAAACCACTCAATTGTGATTTATAAATGAGGAAACTTTGCTGTGAGAGACAATCTTCCAAATTCCTTCTTAAGAAAGGCTTTGGTGCCAAGAGATGGGCCATGTGCACTTCAGCAACAGCTAGTACTACTGTCCTTGAGTTTGTGTGCTTCAGGGCCCCTGATATTCCTGGGATTCCTGTAGATTTCTTCCCAGGTGCATGTGTGACAAAAGATGTGCCGTGACTGGCATGGACAGCCAGTGCCGCCAGGGACACTGCTGCCTACTCACCTGAAAGAGATGTGTTGAGATTTACTCAACTGTTTGTCAGGGCTCTAATCTGGAAATAGAAGCCTGGCTTTCACCAAGCAAAGCAAAAATCTGCTATAGAATGTCCCCTATGCCTCCATTCTGGCATCCAGCCCAGCACAGGGGAAGGGATAGTTGACACTTCTGAAGAAGGACAAAAGAATCCATCACCCTTAGAATTCTTCAACTGCTTTTAATAGCCTGCTTTATTCTTAGCTTGTTTATTTGCTAGGGTGCTTAGAAAAAAGTCTTTAAATAGTGAGAAAGGATACAGAAATCTCAGCACTCCTACTCGAGGACACAGTCTGCTAACAAATTTGAAATGTTTGGGCCCTGACCTTCCCAGATTGTTTTCCTCATCCTTACTGCGTTTGTATTCAGAGTGTATTGCAAACTTACACAGCTCAGTTATGTACACAATGTCTCCATTATATTTTTAATCCAAAATGGAAGGGATTAAACTCTCAGCATTCTCTCACCTGTCCATGTTTCCCTGTCAAGAATTTAAAACAACTTAGGGAAAAAGCAGCTTTTATAAGTTTACACTAACAAGACATGAGAGGACCTACCATAGAAAATGCTAATTATGATATAATTTAGAATTACTAGAATTAGTATTGCCATAAAGAAAAAATTATATCTATGTATTTCATATAATTCCATAATACATATATAGAAAAAAATCCCTTCTTTATTTTATTGAAACTCTGAGTGTTTTATATACAATTCATATATTACATGTTTCTCTCAAAGATAGGGTAAGATAATGAGGGATACAAATGAATCACTTGCATTTCTCCACATTCTTTAATATTGCAAACTGGATCAGCAGCCCTGGCTCCAGGCTATGATACCCCCGCTCTCCTTGCTTCCTAGCACTTACTAGCAATCAGTTGTCTCCTCTCTCTGCATTTTGTTCTGACTCACACTATAGGTTCTATCTAGCATGTGCTCCTGGCTGGTGAAGGCGGGGCCACAGAGCCATGCCACATTGGCTTGGATGCTTGCGAACATCATCCCTGTTCTGGTAAGCCACATGTATAGTGTTTCACCTTGGGAACATACCAATACGGAAACAGCATTTAAGAGTATCATTCACTGAGACCCATTTAAGTGATTAGGCATCAAATTTAGTGACATGGTGGAAGCTTACTTCCTTAACCATTGGCTCCTGTATGTTAACCTTCACAAAAATGCCTTACTCCCTTAGAGAATTTAGCTGCCTTTCTTTTCTTTTCTTTTCTTTTCTTTTCTTTTATTAATTCATACACACACACTCTCACACACATACATATTTGTATGCTTTGTGTATATATATCCTTTGTGTACTTGTCTATAAGTGCAGTACATGTCTGTACTTCTCTATGGAGCCCAGAAAGGGGCACCAAAACCCCCAGAATTGGAGCTAGAGGTGGTTGTGAGCTGCCATGTGGGTACTGGGACTGAACGAGGGTCCTCTGCAAAAGAAGAAGGTTCTCTTAACTATGAGTGATTTTTAGTCCTAGATATCATCTTTTTAAGGATTTTATTATAAATGTATAATTTTTCCTGCATGAGTGTCTGTGCATGCAGTGCCCATGGAGGTCTGGAGTTAAAGATGGTGGTAAGCTGCCATGGAGTTGTTAGGAATCCGAAGATGTCGACAGAGCCTATGGGCCTGGAGTTAAAGATGGTGGTAAGCTGCCATGGAGATTATATATATAAATATATATATATATATATATATATACATATATCTCACATATATATAATCCTTTTCTATCTTATTAATTATGTATGATTATTGTATAATTTATAGGCTATAACCCTATGAATTATATGCAGGTGTATATATGCAGTCATTATAGGCACATATAATCACATATTATCTAATTCATATATCATATATATATATATGAGGGATAAGAATATACCATCATAAAAATAAATGGATGTGTTTCTTTGCTTCCTTTGTATTACATGCTGCAGTAGCCCCGTGACCAGCCTGTCCACATCACAACTGCTCTCTGTGTTTCCTCACACTTGCTATGCTGCCTTAGCTGTCCTTTTATATCTTTATTTCCAAGTTCTTGTGCTTAACACCCATAGATCCACCCACCACGTGTTCCTTGGTGGCTTTGTGAAGAATGCATGCACACACACACACACACACACACACACACACACACACACACACGCACACACACACACACACGGCATTCCTAACTTTCCCGGTGTGAAGACAGGAAAGGGATCCTGTTAAGGTGAGTATCTTCCAATTGTCATCCCCATTGCATGCAGACATACCACCATGTAGTAAACACGTGATTTTCTGACACAAGATAATTCCTTATCTTTAATAATTCAAACACTCTATGCTTTTATTCACAGTCCTCCCTCCACTGAGACTATACACCTTTACACAGAACAATTCTTATTATTCTTTGCTCAGTGCCACTGGATCCTAAGGTCCATTATGTAGCTCATTTTCTCACCTATCAAATACCTTTGAAGTGTGTAACCTGCCAGAAATTAGTTTAGTTAATGGAAAATTATAATAAAAAAGATTTTAAAAAATCTCTCCTGTCTTGGAACTTATATGCAGACATCAGGCAGAAACTTTAAGTGCATTCCTGATATTATATAAGATAGTACATTCTAAGGAGGTTGATATAAAATACCATTGAAATATATCATTGTGATGGTAATATTTTAGACAGGCTGGTTAAAGAGATAGCATCAAGAACACTTGTTTCAGTAAATATTTGGTGAAAGTTCAGATTCTGGCCATGGCAATATTTGGAAGAAGTGATTCCATGTAGAGACACGGCACAAACTTTAATGTGGGAATGTGCTAGAACATTTTGCATAAACAGAATGGATGTCATCATAGCTTGAACAAGAGCATAGAGGAGAGAACAGGATATGATATCAAAACAGCTAGGAGGCAGGGCACAGTTAGTTTTGAAAAATCATATGAGAATTTTAAGGTGAAAAATGACATAATCTTATTTACTTTATCAATCAGATCACCCCTATGGTGTTCTTGTATTTGTTTCCTGGGATTTGTGAATATCATACTTATACAGAAAATAGGATTTGGCAGATAGGGCTAAGTTAAATGGCCAGAGGATGAGAAGTTTATTAGGTGAGTCGCATGTAAGCACAGCATGCTTCCTCAGAGGACACTAGTCAAAATAAAAGAACATGTAACAAACACCATACCTACAGTCTGAATTTAGACCATGAGTACCATTTTACATCCATGCTTGACAGAACTTTACGATAATATTCATGATGCAAAACACTTTCATGTATTAATTGATTTTTATTAACAATAATAAACCAATAGTAAGATAATTTTTTAAAAAACTTAAAATTGGAGGCAGGATATGGTGGAACACACCTTTAATCCCAGCACTCAGGAGACAGAATCAGGAGAATTTTTGAGTTCAAGGCCACCCAGGTCTACAAAGTGAGTCCATGACAGCCAAGGCTGTTACCCAGGGAAACCCTGTCTCAAAAAACAAATAAATAAATAAATAAATAAATAAATAAGAAGAAACCTTAAAATTGGAATTGGACATTTCTTTTATTGTCCTTATTTTAAAGAGCATCTTTGCTTTTTGAAGCAATAATTAAGCATATAACCCTAATGTACATTAATGAATATCTTTAAAAAAAAAACTCCCAATCTTCAAAGTTTTAAAATCTTATTGTGAGAAAAATTTCAGAACATGGTAAAGTTTAGTGTGTATTTGAAGGCTAAGAATGCTTGTCCAAAACCAACGAAATTAGTCTATAAAAAGCAAAGCACAGCAGATAAACCTACTTGAAAAATCTTATTTCCATGACAACAGAAAGAGAGCATTAAAGGGTCGGTACACCTCTGCAATGTGTTGCAAAAACATTAAGTCATCTCAAATAATTCCAAGAAGAGATCTAGCTCTTTATATACACACTGAATTCTAATGACATATGGACAAATGAAGGCAAATGTCCCTTTTAACCAAAAAAGGGTAAAAACTACTATATGTTAATATCCACAGATTTTATATTTGTCCTGAAGATACAAATATAAAACATAAAACATTTCATACAAAAATACATGCTATGGCTTCTATAAGCATCATTCAGTTTATCATGAAAAAAATCCAGATAATCATATTGGTTTTTTGCTAATGAAAATTAGGAGAAATGAAGAAAATTCTATGACATGAGAGACATAAGCTCAGTTCTGAGAGTGAAAATATTGGAGATTTTGAGTTTAAGATACAAAAAAAAAAAATGTTTAAGAATTATTTGGAGAAGTAACTTTGCTTCCTTATGGTAACAGAAATGTTTGCCCAGACTTCATTTTGGGGAATTATGCTTTCAAGACTTCCTAAACTTAAAAGAAATTCTCCAAGAGCAAGTTTAACATTGGATCATGGGAGATAATTTTGGCTATGCTATATAAAGTGAAACGTATCGCACTATTGTAGTCTGAAGGTGTTGTTATATAATAGCTTTTGGTCTTCCCAGCAATCCTGTAGGATGTGGAATAGCAGATTCTTCTGACCTTTCCCTGGCAGGTGGGGTATTTGATGCTCACAAGCACTACAAGCTAGGTGCTCTAAAATGGAACAGATACACTGGTTTCTGGAGTCAGGTCTTTCTCTAGTTCATGGTGTCAAATCACAGCCCAACAGTTTCAGATATATGGTAATTACATTAAGTAGTTTAATTCAAATATGCAAAGCTTCCTTTTGCTCAGTAGATGTCTCTAAAGTGTAACATCTTTCCTGGAATGACTTACCTGAAGGTGAGCTAGCAAATAAACTACTTAATGGGACCTCACATGTCACATGACTTCATGTTTGCTACTTGTCTGACACATGCGTCACACGACTTACTTCAAAATTAGGAAACATGATGTCTGCGTGGACATGTGCCCCTAAAACATATGCCCACTGCCTAATTAAAAACAGCTTTGTGGTGTGAAACATCATTAATTTTTATTTCTCTATCCAGGTAACATCTTCTCTTCTTCTTGCCTATGCTCAATTTCTGATACTTTCTCAGATAATTGTCAAAACTCCACAACTATAACTGTGTAGCTCTAAGAAAACCAGCACTGTCAGTATACGGCTTTTGTTGCAATTCCCTGGCCTTCAAGTCTCAGACAGACGCTCCTAATGAAAGCTGTTTCCAATAGGAGTAACTTCCCATTTACCAACTAGAGGTGATGAATTCCAACTGTCCATGCTGCTGGAATGAGTAAGATGAATAGTGTCTTAAGCGGAAAGCCCCTTTTCATGTTATGTTCAAGTTCTAAAGGTATTTTACAGTCTTTGAAACAAAATACGTTAGGTAACGTTCTTCAAGTTAAAGGCCAAACTAAGTTGCAATCAGTGCTTTAGAAAGTGACTTGAGCACATGCTTGCGAGAATGTGGAGAAAGAGGAACACTCCTTCATTGCTGGTGGGAATGCAAACTTGGAAAACCACTTTGGAAATCTATCTGGTGCTTTCTCAGAATACTGGGAATAGGGCTTCTGCAAGACCCAGCTATTCCACTCTTTGAAATATACCCAGAAAATGTTCCACCACACAGCAAGGATATATGCTCAACCATGTTCATAGCAGCCTTATTCATAATAGCCAGAACATGGAAACAGTCTAAGTGTCCTTCAGTTGTCCAAAGAAACTGTGGTACATTTACACTACGGAATACTACTCAGCTATTATAAACAAGGAAATCCCGAAATTTTGGACAAATGGATGGAACTAGAAATGATCATACTGAGTGAGTTAACCAGAAGCAGAAAGACTCACATGGTATAAACTCACTTATAATTGAACACTAGCCCAAAAGGCAAGTTCCACGAAAGTCTTCACTTACCAGGAGATTGGGACAGATGTGAGACATCCTACTGGGACTCTAGGTAAAAGAAATATAGGAGAATGGGGAAATAGAAGTACCCAGAGGGTCCTAGAAACCTACAAGAACATTGTGAAGGGTGGATCAGGGCCCAGTGGGGCCTACTCAAACTATTGCACTAACCAAGGACAATACAAGTAGTAAACATCGAACCCCTACTCTGATCTACCCAATGGACAGGACAGTCTCCTCAGTTATGTGGAAAGTGGGGACTGCCTCTGACATGAACTCTGCTGCCCCATATTTGACCACCTCCCCCTGGTGGGGGAGGCCTGGTGGCACTCAGAGAAAGAATAAGTAGGCTACAAAGATGAGACTTGATATCCTATGACCATATAGTAGGGGAGGAGGCCCCCCCTCGATCATAGACCTAGGGGAGGGGAATAGAGTAAAAGCAGGAGGGAGGGAGGAATGGGAGGATACAAGTGATGGGATAACAATTGAGTTGTAATCTGAAAAAATTAATTAAATAAGAAAGTTGAAAAAAATAAATAATAAGTTAAAAAAAAAAACGAAAGTGACTTGAGGCTGGGCATGGTGGCACATTCCTGTTATCCTAGCACTTGGAAGGCAGAGGCAGGCAGATCTCTGTGAGTTCAAAGCCATCCTGCTCTGTAAAGTGAATTCAGGACAGCCAAGGGTACACAGAGAAACCCTGTCAGGGAAAAACAAAGCGGGGCAAGGGAAAGTTCAGTCGCACTTCCTGAGTACAGCTACGAACAATGAGAAGGAAGTTCTACCTTTAGATAAAAGGCACAGCTAAGAAACAAGGCTCTTTTCTGTTTTGCTGGGGACCTGAGCTTTGACTCCAAACCAACAGAGGACATTAAGTCCTGTATTATCTGTGGTGATTTGGAAAAAGTTCTTATTCCATAGTACCTGCAATTCTTTGAATAATGTATATGAAATTATACTGTTCACAATATATCTTCTACAGAGGATGGTTCTAAAAATTTTAGCCATAATGCATACAATATTATATATAGAAAGATATATATATATATATAAAATATGAAATGATATCTGATGAAGGAAAACATCTAATAAGTATAAGTGCTATAATCATTAAGTAAAGTAATGTTATGATTATAGTATTCTATCTTAGATCTTAACAAATGCAGTACCTATACATAAATGAAACATAAGAAAATGATGAGAAAATAGTGTACACATTCTTATGATAAAAAATGATAAACCACTCAACTTTAATTTCAGATATTTTATTGTTCAACTAAAGGGGCTGGTTGAACTGCCTGAAATATTTATGCATGATAGTTACTTCTATGTATAAAAATTGATTTCAAAATATATAATTTATTTTGTTAATATGTATGGGATTCACAGGACAAAAATATTTTTATATGAAAGCATAAGCCATGTTTTCATGCTAATTAATCATGTGATAAATGCAGTATGCCAGATATCCATGTTCTTCATTCGTGCAAGCCTTGCTTAGGCGGGCCTTTGGACTAATTACAGAAAAGTCACATATAAGCCCAGGACATGTGTGTCTCTTCTGAAAAGGGCAAAGATCTTTATATGTTTTAGATGAATTTAATGTTATGAGCAATGAAACCTTATAGATACATTGTCTTAAGTTGCAAAGTTCTTTCTGTTCAATAATAGACACCAAACTACTCACAAAAACAATATATTGATACCTCAAGGTAGTCCCAATTAGGGGATAAATATGATTTTAGTATCATCTAGACCACTATAATTAATATAGAGATGTTTCACTGACAAAGAAATAAAAATAATAGCCGTACTCCATTAAGACTAATAACTACATTTAGTATTTGGCAATTTCACTACTTGTTGTTCATTGGATAAAATAGACATTAGATCTCATTATAATCCACACACGAAGTCATTGTGTCAAAAAAGTAGAGATGCTAATATTCACAATAAATGATAGGGTGAGGTATGGAGAAGCATGAATTCATTCTGAATAAAAGAACGTGTGCTTCAGTGGAAGGCTTCTGAGAAGAGGTAAAATATGACTAGGTGCTTGAAGACTTGGATATCTTTTGTCACGTGAAATGAGGAAGCAGAATAGTAAGCCTGATGCCAAAATAGGGCAACATTGCCCTAATAAACAAATAATGCCAACGGCATCACACACGGTAAGACAATATATAAGGAAAGTAGCAGCCTCTGGAAATGATGAGCAGGAATCCAAGTAAGGAACAAACATGGGAAAATAAACTCTTAGGAGAGATACTAGACAATACTTAGAATAGAAGCTTTAATCATCCCCTTACATGTCAATGAAAATGATATGCGATTCTAGTAATGAGATGAAGATCTCTACTCAGAATGTTCAGTATTCACCTTTGGGATGATTATATGAAAAGGTAAAAAACAGTGAGAAACTGAAGTATAAAATTTCCTTATAAAAGAGAATGGAGCTGGGTGTGGTGGCACACGCCTGTAATCCTAGCACTAGGGAGGCAGAGGCAGGTAGATCTCTGTGAGTTCGAGGCCGGCTTGGTCTACAAAGAGAGTTTCAGGGTAACCAGGGCTATTGCACAGAGAAAACTTGTCTTGAAAAATGAGAGAGAGCCTGCTATCCTTCCTCTGAGTGCTACCAGGCCTCCCCATCCAGGGGACGTGGTCAAATATGGGGCACCAGAGTTCATGTAAAAGTCAGGAAGAGACTTGATACCCTATGAACATATACAGGGGTAGTCATAGGGGAGGGGAGTAAGGGGAAAATGGGAGGGAGGGAGGAATGGGAGGATACGAGGTATAGGATAACAATTGAGATGTAATATGAATAAATTAATAAAATATATTTTTTTAAAAACTGAAGCAGGAGGATTTCAAAGCCAAGTCAGTCCAGACTAACTTCATAGCAAATTCCAAGCTAGCCTGAGCTGTACAACAAGACCTAGCTTCAGAGGTGGGAGGTATTCATTGCAAGGATTTTCTCAAGACAGGAGAAAAAAGAAAAAGAAAAACAAGAGAGAGAGAGAGAGAGAGAGAGAGAGAGAGAGAGAGAGAGAATAAGAAAATGGTCATTTAATAAAGCAATTTTATAATTTTTAAAGGTTGTAGAAAGAAGATAAACTACTAAGAAGCAAGGAACATTTACAGAAGCAAATGAAAAATACTTTAAGGTTTTTGTCTTTCTTCTTTTCTTTTTTTAATTTGAAACAAGTTCTCAGTATGTAGCCCTGCCTTACCTAGAATTTAATATGTAGCCCAGGATGGCTCAAATTCACAGAGACTTGTCTGTCTCTGCCCCTCCCTGCCCCCCCCCCAGTACTGGAATTAAAATGATGCAACCCTCACCTGGCTAGATTAAATAAAAATTTTAAATTGAAGCCTTTTTTTTTTTTTCAGTGCCTAGTCTAATCTTTATTGTTGCTCCATTTTCCAGTTCATTAAAAGTCAAAGCAGAAAAGTAAGCCAGCTTTAATGTGTCTGGTGCTACAGCTTTACCACTGGATGGTTTAGAGTCTGGGAGACCTTGAATTTGTAATAATACCACATGTTTCTATAAATAAATTTGTAAATGTATTAAAGCATTTTTAATAATGAAATGAATAAAAATGTGTAAAATATCTTCAGAACACCAATTACATAATTGTTAATTATCTCTCTTATTTGACCAGTATTCTGATTTTTAAATATACTTTTAAAGGGGATTGGGAACATAGTCAGTTGTCAGAATATTTGGTTAGCATAGAAGAATCACTGATTTAAAGCTCCAACCCCACATAAATACAGTATGTTGGCACAATCCTATAAACCCAGTACTCAGGAAATGGAGGCTCAAAAGTACAAGGTTGTTTTCAGCTACATAGCAAGTTTGACACTAGCCTGGGCTATGTAAAACCTTGCCTCAATAAATTAATAGCTAGATAGATAGGTAGATAGATAGATAGATAGATAGATAGATAGATAGATAGATAGTTCTTTTTTTTTTTTTACTCTCAAAAAAAGCTCAAAGCTTTGATAACAGTGTGAAAATATTAATCAAATGCCTTTTATTCCTACAGCAAGACGGAAATCAAAGAATAGGTGACTATTTTCAAAGCAACTTATGGAATGAAATGTAATGAAGTGCCTAGGTTAACACTCAATAAACACTGCCTCTTTTGCTGCTACTGTCTGCCAATAGACTACTCAGTTATTGCCTGCAGCACATTTCTTCTCTGGTTTAACAGCCTCTTTAGAGACCCAGGTCCTACAGAATCTTACAGGGAATTTCAGAAGACAGTGCTAGTTCACTTCTTTTATTTTCCCCCATTATTAGTAACTTAGAAAAAATACTTCAAATCACTTTGGTTCTAAAAGATTAAAAATAGACTACACTTCTACTCCTTACAGCTAATACATATTTAGAGTGATTATTTCAACTGAACTCACAAAATTGAAAGAAAAAAATTTTGGCAAGTTATCAAAAAGCTGAGCTTGATGCTAAGAGAGAGAGAGAGAGAGAGAGAGAGAGAGAGAGAGAGAGAGAGA
>OU015752.1:14576854-14589714 GCA_907169655.1 Acomys percivali
GTGTGTGTGTGTGTGTGTGTGTGTGTGTGTGTGTGTGTGTGTGTGTGGTGTGTGTGTGCTGTGTGAGAGTTATGTGAGTATGTGTTTGAATGCTGTGAGTGTGTCTGTGTGTGTGAGAGAGAGAGTGTGTGTGTGTGTATGCTGTGTGAGTGCTATGTGAATGTGTTTTTGTATTCTGTGTGTGAGTGTGTATGTGGTGGTGGTGGGGGTATGTGTACCAGATTCTAGCTAAAAGCTCTAGTTGAAGCTTATTTAAAGTACTAAGTAATAGTACAACACAAAAACGGGGAATTCAAGTTCTTTCTCCTTGCTTTTGGCAAATCCACAGAAACAATGAGATCAAGAAGAAAATCAGGAAATCAGCATTTCTTTTTACAAAGAATTAGTAAGATTATCTGCAGAGGCATGTTATGCTTTTATGTAAGGGATTATGTTCTAAGGACCTAAAACAGAAATCGACAGGAAAACAGCCAACAGATAAGTGTCCTGGCAACCTGAGAACTCACATGACTCTCTCAGGTCTTATTTCTAAGCAGTACTTTTGTGTGAAGATATTATAGTATTAATACCATTCAGTTACCAAAAATAAAAAGTAAGAAAAAAAATCTCTAAGCCTTCTTAACAAGCTCAGACAATTGCTAGCTTAAAAATGCTTAACAGTTTCAGTACCAAGGAACATTGACAGAGGGTAATTTATACTTGGTCAAGGTTAGTGTGATCTACAGATGGCCACCTATGATTGTGTGTCCTCCAAGGCAAGGGGCCACTTTGGGGCATTCAGCTGTTCCCTCTTGCAGATCATCTCAGCTGGGATCCTTGGGTTTTTGAACCACTTCACAGAGTATCCATCTGCTCCCACCAACCTGTTTTATGCAAATCTGCCTTAATTACATCTGTCTGAGAGGCTACAATATACAAGCAGAGAAGCCCAGGCCCTTAGGGAGTGAGTGTTGGGAGATGGGCGCATTCTATCTTTGCAGCTATGGAAAAGTACTCATGCATGCTGGGTAGGGCTTTTCAAGAATACCCTGTTGGGAAAGTACTCATAATCCCTTACCTATGCTCTGTTATGAAACCCAATAAATTGAATGATTCTCCAGAGTGAAGCTTGGCAGAATCTTGCCTGAGTTTACCTTTAGTCTAAGCTTTAGCCTAAGGGATAAGAGTTGGTTACCTCCCCTGAGAAGCAATTTTAGCAATACCCTTTATCTTTAAATTGTTTAAGGCTAAGGATCGCCTATAAAACAAAAGTCAGAATAAAATATACAAAGGGTGTATTTCTTCATTGGTCAAATGAACTAAAAGATTGCTAAACACCTTTCTTGGGATCTGATTTGGGTTGAGAAATAAACACATGGTTTGGAAATACATTTGGAAAAAAAAAAAGGAAAAGTATTTGGGTCAGCACAATAGAGCCTGATTCTCTAATAAAGATATAACTCCTTTTTAAAAATGGTTAAAATAAGGAAAAGAGGAACAATAAAAGAAAAATTTTAAAGAATAAACACATGACTGAATATACAATTTACGAATTATATCAATCTTGGCCCAGAGTTTAAATATAAAAAGAACCATTTCATCTGACAACAATGTTAGGTCAAAAAGGCTTAAAAAACAAACAAAATAAAGAATAAAACAAGGGATGGGATAACCATTGAGATGTAATCTGAATAATGTATGTATGTATATATATATATATATATATATATATATATATATATATATATATCCCAAAGATTTATTTGGGCGAATGTGTTATAGGTGACTTACGACTTCATGAACATCGATGAAGATGGAAAGGAATAGAGCAAGCGTAAACAAAACGAAGAAAGGCAGCATCTCAAGAGACAGTTTCAATGACTTTAAAACAAAGAAAATACAACTCAGTGTCATTTCTGGGATACAGAATATCTGGTCTCTCAAGAAAGTCCTTTTCTCAAGGTTGAGCATTTAGACAAACGCCTCCATTCCCTCCAGGCAGGAAGAAAGTTCCTGCTTGCTAGAAAGGGTGCCATTCTCTTCTCACAAGAGAAACCAGCTGCTCCTTCATGAGGAGCTGAAGAACAGGCAGCTTAGATTTACAATGAAGCTTAGTTGTTTAGGGGTTAAGGTGTTTTCAGGTCTAGATAGGTGATCTAAGTTGATAATGACAATATGTGATGGAGACTGATTTACATTCAGAAATTTAGATGCACCAAGATAGGAAAGATGTCTTCTTTAAGGCTGTCAAATACAAATAGCCAAAACACTAGGAATATAACATTTATATAATTCCTGATTGTGTCACGGTTCTTCTTGCCATAGGTAATCTATTGTATATATGTGTAATAATATAAATGTATATGTACAAAAGTAGAACAATTTTAAAATTCCAATAAAAAACAAAAACATATGACTGTAGTGCCAATTAACTTGTCATGGTCAATGCTGGCCTCTGGGCTCCCTCAGTTCCTGCTCATAAGCCCCACCTGCCCCTAGCTCACAGCTTCCTTCACTCATTCCCATTTAACCCGGGAAATGCTTCCCTTTTAGTTTCCTTTTGCTTTCTGGGAGACAGCTTTGGCAGTTTGGCATAAACTTTTCCCTCTTCACCCACAAAGTGGCTATGTTTGTTTCGTTACTGGGCCCATTTTCATTCACAAAGAAAACAGAATTTATAGGAAAAATAATTTTTTATTAGCTTTGGTGCTTAGGGAAGAGCCCAGGGCTTGGGCATACTGAGCAAGTGCTTTCTCACTGCGCTAAAGCTCTAAGCCTAGAGGGGAATGTACAAATTTAACTTCACATATTAAAAAAGAAAAGTATAAAACAAATAGCCAACACCTATCCTCAAGATATTAGAGAAAGAAAACCAAATTGAGCCTAAAGCAAAAAGAAGGAAAGATATAAAAAACTGGAAGAGACACAATAAAGTTTGAAAAGAACCAAACAACAAAGGGAAAAAAATTAAACAGACAAAAATAAAAATAAAGAGTTCTAACTTTCAAAAACTGATTAAGATTAGTTTATTCAAATCCTGATCAATTCTTACTGAGGATGAAAAACAGAAAGGCTACTAGTTATTGGTAGGAAAAGGAGCAGGGGAGTCAATCAAGCACCATTGCTCATTTGGCCATCAAAAGATCTTAATAATGAGGGCCTGGGGAGGAAGGAGAATTCAATGAGCACTTCACTCTCCAGCAATTTGAAAATGTGAAGAAATCAATGACTTCCATGAAAGAGACACAGTAACTAAAATTTATACAAGAGATATAGGCAATCTGAAGAGTCCTGTATTTATGAGAGAAGTTGAATGCATAGTTCAAGGTAACCTACAAGCAATGAAGAAGAAATGGAAATGTCCCACACATCATTTAGAAGGCATATTAAGAAAACAGAATGACTAGCCACACACCTGGATATTCTTATAAGCTACTTCATCAAGGTGGGGGGAAATACTAGATTTATTTGGGCCAAACCCTAACTTTGATATTACTGGTTTATTAAATCACAGCCAAACTAGGTCTCACATTCTTTTGAATGGCTTTCTGGAGCAGTAGATCTGGCTTTGTCTATAAATACCAGCAACAGTGCTACACCCTGTTTAGTTATTCTATATCCTCATAACAGGGAGTCCTGACATAGTCAACTTTTCATTTTCTTAAAATTTATGCTGTTAATCTTATTTCAATATACTCTGCTGAATAATTTATACAGCTTCATTTCATTTGTATGCTTTAATTATTTATGGAATATTTTAAAAGGCATTAGAATGCATTCTGCTATATACACCCAACCTAAATTGCCCATGTTTTTCTGACTTTAAAACTTAACTTTGTGCTGGGCACGGCGGCACATGCCTTTAATACAAGCACTCAAGAGGCAGAGGCAAGTGGATCACTGTGAGTTCAAGGCCAGCCTGGTCTACAAAGTAAGTCCAAGACAGCCAAGGCTACACACAGACATCCTGTCTCGAACAAACAAACAAACAAACAAACAAACAAAACCCTTAACTTTATTTCCTGCCTAAATACTTTTAACAAAGCTACAGAGAATTGTTACCCTAGAAATCATATTGCCCAAAAAGTTTTCTCTAAACCACAAATAAATATTTTTATATTCACTAAACTAGCAATTAGTATGTTTTATGGAATCAAATATTATCTGAGAATTAGTTTGTTTTCATACAAACTCATAGAATCTATGTGAAGATTGAGTCTTAATGAGGACCATTTTGGAAAAAAAAAGAAGAGAAGTAATTGAATATATTGAATGCTCTATTGCCATTATTAAAGGAGAGTAATGAGAGGAAGGGTTGAATTTGTATGGAGAGCAAAAGGCAGGGTAGAGGAGAGGGTAG
The DNA here is from genome assembly GCA_907169655.1 of Acomys percivali. Taxonomy (NCBI): domain Eukaryota; kingdom Metazoa; phylum Chordata; class Mammalia; order Rodentia; family Muridae; genus Acomys; species Acomys percivali. The sequence continues at coordinate 14,581,194 of OU015752.1, forward strand.
AGAAGGAAATATAACACTAAGGACCTTCCAAAAGAGTAATATTAAAGTTTACTATTGTAGAAGCTTCCTAAAATATACACATACATAAAAGTTTACATGTCCCAAGTCGAAAGCAGGGGATAACAAATAAAAGACCAGTACCAAGAATGTGTAACTTCTTTTGAAGTTGTTGGTCAGTCAGTTTTGATAGACTCCAAAGATTACACATTATTGCAATTCTCTTTGTTACCTTCCAGAATTTGAGCGTAAGACTATTGCTTAAAAATACCACATACTTGAGTAATAGGTCATGAAAAAAAATCAAGCTGATACTGACCCAGAAGCTGAATTCCTAACCAAATGTAATCATATTGGAAGCTGTTATGTAATCTACGAGAAGAGAAAATTATCCATCAGTCTTATCCAGATGAGAAGTGTTTGAGCAACAGTAATGATTGGCCTGGCGAGACAATCTTATTGGTGCAATAGTGGCACAGGAGTCATGAGAGTGACCAGCCACTTACAACTGGACGTAAGGCCTCCTCCACAAAGACAGGACCCATAGCTGCCACCATTATTGGACCAAGAAGATACAGCTAGATAGGTCGAGGTCCTAGAAGAGGACTTATTTTATTTTTTTGTTTTTTGTTTTTGTTTGTTTGTTTGTTTGTTTTTCAACAGGGTTTCCCTTGTAGTCCTGGCTGTCCTGGACTCACTTTGTAAACAAGGCTGGCCTGGAACTCACAGAGATCCTCCTACCTCTGCCTCCCCAGTGCTGGGATTAAAGGTGTGCACCACCATATGTGGCCTAATAAGTAAATTTCTTTTCTTGGTTTTTCAACACAAAGTTTCTCTGTGTAGCCTTGACTGTCCTGGACTCACTTTGTAGACCATGATGGCCTCAAACTGACATTGATCCACCTGTCTATGCCTCTTGGGTGCTGGGATTAAAGGTGTATGCCACCATGCTCACTGAGGGCCTCCTACCATTATTCTGCTAAATGGACATAGTAGTAAGCTGACCCCTAGCAACTTATTGTTTATGAAAAGATCAATATATTTCTCAACCATTATCTGAGAAGTTTTTGTTTTTGTCGACATTGACTAACATAGAGACTCAGAGCTGGCCAATGTGCAAAGAATAAGAAATTATGGAATGTTAAGCTCTAAATAAAACATATAAAGTGCAACTCCTCCCAAAAACTCAGAATTGTTGCTAAAGAGGGGCCAAAAGATGCCTAAAAGCCAGAGGTAGTGAAGGACTACACATGACTCACAATAGATATATAGCAGCAAGTACTAGACCCATGGATTACAACATCGATTTGCTGCTCTTTTAGGTATGCTCATCGTGACAATGGCAGCTGGACAGTCATGGAGACAGCTGCCTGCAGTTGTTAGCTTCTTAGAGGAAATACAGTTCTCTCTAAGAGTGTAGACCATGGAAGTCGAATGTGTTCTAGTAAAAGACTACACATACAAGAATATTTGGGCAGCACAAATTGGTCTGGGTTGTTTTTTTGTTTTGCTTTGCTTTATTTGTTTGTTTGTTTGTTTTTACGAGGACTCAGAGCAAAGCTGAGCAAGTAGGGGAGGAAGGTGGGTCTGAAAAAAATATTGGACTAAAAGGTAAATGTGATGTAAACACATGGTAGGAAACAAAGAAACATACAAAACCCTAATAAAAATAATAAAATATAAAGAATATATATATATATGTGTGTGTGTGTATATATATATATGTATGTATGTATGTATGTATGTATGTATGTATGTATGTATGTATATAATAGTTAAGAAACAAGACCACTACAGCAGAATTTCAGGTTATTGGCTTATAGTCTCAGGTTTTCTGTTGATGTGATAAAAATACTCTAAAAAGGCAACTTAGGAGGAATTCCAGGTTACAGTCCAGGTTATGGGCAGAAACTCAGTTTGAGAGGACTGGTGGAGCTAAATCTGCTATCTGAAGAGAGCAATATGTGTGTTTATGCCAGTGCTCAGTCAGATCCTTCACTTTCACTTAGGCTGATGCCAAGCTCATAAAATGGTGTTGCCCACATTCAGGCTGGGTCTTCCAACCCCATTAATCCAATTAAGAAAATTCGCCACTGGCACACCAAAACTAATCTAGACTTAAATTAGTGAGAACAAGAAGAGTAATCATATAATAATTAACAAATTGAAAAAGAACAAGGAAACAGAACGTATACTATCCATTTGTATCATCACATATCAGCAACTATATGAAGATTTATATACACAGTGGCTTGCTAGAGTTGGCCATGAAGATGCCCCCGTTTTCAGTGGTTTTACTATCAAATTGACTTTTTTTTTTTAGTTCATACACATTTCATTGTATGTGAACGAGAAGTAGAAGTAGAACAGCACCAGTAAGTATTAAATAGTGTGATACAAACACATTGTATATTCTCTACTCCAGAGCCTTTATTGATATAAATATATTAATATACATTTACTTTTCAATATTTGGTTCATAACTGATCTAATAATCTCAATGTAGCATTTGTAATTAAGATACTATGTAAATTAATTCAAGGCTGAAGTTGTAGTTGTGCATTTATGTGTTAAATATGGCTTCTATAGGTTTGGTTTTGACAGAAGCTTTGGGTTCTTATAAAGTTTTTCTTCAAATATCCAGCACATACAGAAAAGTGTATATTGAAAAGATAAAGCTCAACAGATTTTTCACAATGGATATACTCCTGTAAATATCACCAGTATGTTATTAATTTTATAAAATTTGTGTTTGTTTCTCTTACTTTTTCTTCTACTCAGCTACCACTCAAATAATTGAGACTCTATTATATTGTTTTCACAAGCTTCATAGTACAATCCTGAGCAGTTATTACTCTATTCTTAACCCTCTAAGCTAATATGGTTTTCTCACAGCATTCATCACAGAGATACTTGCACTTTGTGGCTTTCTCTGATAAGCTCTCTCTTCTTGTTTCTCTTGAACATCTGCCCATGGCCAAATTCCCCTCTTTCCTATTCTAACTCATTCTTGCCAGGATGGCAGAAAGTCCAGACCTATTCTGTCCCCTGCTCAGCAATTGGCTGTAAGCTGCTTTATTGACATATCTGGGGATAATTGGGGAGCAGTGCTTACACAATGTTGAGACAGGAGATTCTCAGAACAAATATTACAACTAGATATGGGGGATACAGAAATCCGCATATGAATTACACTACAACCTTATAGCTACACCAGCAGATTTCTATGATGCCAAAATTTCCTCCAGAGCACTCACAATATCTTACATCAAGAATGACCATTTTGACTTCCAACAAAACATGAGGATTGCACGCTCATGAGCTAATAAACATGTAGAAAAGAATTCATGCCCTAGACACTCTTTGTAAGTTTTTGTAAGCAACATCAAGCTGAAGATCTCTAGTGCTGGTGTATAATATCCTGAGTGTTGTATAGCATGCTCACAGAGTTAGGATGGGCACACACACACACACACACAGTCCAATTAACTGATATAACTACATACCTGTTTGTCCCTGTTTGCACCTTCCTGCAATGACCTTTACCAAACATTGCATATCGTTTTGCAGTGCATTAAATTTCAGATTCAGGACTAATTTAACCCTCAGTTTTACGTGTTAGTTATTTACTCCAAGCTTAATCCAATGAGTGGTTCATAGAAATGCTACTGTGGTGGTTTGAATGAATATGTATCCAATTTACCAATGTATTCAAATACTTGTTGCCCACTTGATAGCACTGGGAGATTTAGAAGGGCTTTATGGAGGAAGTTTGTCCCTTTAGGAAGAACTTTGATGGCTTGATGACCTGAGCTACTTCTAGTTTGCTCTCTCTACTCTGTGCTTGCCACTGAAGATGTGAACACTCAGGTTTGGTTATCCAGCTACCATGTCTTCCTGCTGTTGGTCTCCTAGTCACGAGAATTATTTTCCCTCTGGAATCGTAAGCTCAAATAAACAATTCCTTCTATAAGTTGCTTCTGTCATGATGTTTTAGCACAGTAACAGAAGAATAATTAATACAGTTACATATTTTTTCCTATAGGAAATAGTCATGTCAAATTTAATACTCTAAAATGCTTGCATCATACGAAAATGTGATGATGAATCTTATTATTTTGAATTGTAGCTAAAAATAAGTAAATAAATAAATTCACTTACAAATGGCTGTAGTGTGTGAATATTTAACTGATATGAGCCTTTCTGATTCTCTAAGAGCATTTTTCTCATTTTGTTTGTTTTCTGTTTCCATCCCTCTCTGACTCTGTCTCTTTCCCTCCCTCACTTCTTTCCTATTTTCTTTCCATTTCATTCATTGTGATGAATATATAGTACAGGCATATTTAGCACCTGTATTAGAGATAATTAATATGAATAAACTGTGTAAATTCATCACTGTTTAGATAAGAATAATGTTCTTTATTAATCTGAATAGCTACGTGAAAATGTTTTCTTAGATTTCCTGTCCAGTTTTTTAAAAGACTTATTTATTTATTATGTATACAGTATTCTGTCACACATCCACCTGCAAGCCAGAAGTGAGCACCAGATCTCATTATAAAGGGCTGTGAGCCACCATGTTATTGCTGGGAATTGAGCTCAGGATCATTGGAAGAAACGATAGTGCTCTTAACCTCTGAGCCAACTCTCCAGACCTGTCCAATTTTTTTAATGATGGGAACAGTGCTTTCATAGCATTATAAATATATTTTTATAAGATTCTATGAAAAACCAGTGCTATTTCTTCTGTAAATATTTGACAGAACACTTTTGTGATGCTACTTGAACTGGTTTGTGTGTTCAAAGATTTTTAATTAAAACTCAACTTCTTTAATAGCTATGATGATTGAAATGTTCACATTTACTTCAATGTACTCTGAATTGTATTCTGTTTGTTTGTCTTTTTTAAGATTTCAATTTTAAGCATGGTGTGCTGGTGTGTGTTGAAATCTCATCTAGTGGGCACCAGGATGACCTGGAAAAGCTCCTGGAGTCCCATAGTGCCTGGAATCTTTAGCTTTCACTCTTATCCATAACCAGTCTTTTGCAGCTTGTCAACTAAGATTCAAGTTTTCCTATCATGACAATGGTTCCTGGTGTTGTTTCCACTCAAGGGACTAAACTCTCATAATCTTTAATCCCTGTATTTTAGATATAATGTTACTGAAACAGTTTTCCTATATCCTGTCCTTCTGGGACAAGAATTGTCCACTGAATTTGCCTTCTGTTAGGTTTTTTGCATATTAGGATGTCATGGAGACTTCTAAGCTTCGTCTATGAAGGACCACAAAATTATGTTAAGCGTTCAACTATCACATTTAAATTATATACTCTTTATTTTTTATCAGGCTCTTACTATATTTCCAGTACCCAGGTAAGGATACAAAGTTAGAGATATATAAATTTTTAATTACTTAACATGATCCTCTTATAAGTTTTCCCCTTATATTTTGTATCTCACAGATGATCCTTAAGGATGTCATCTTCTAAGCATACATTAGTCTCATTTCTATGACATGTTTTCTCCATCTTCTCCTACACATCCTTGTGTCATATGAAAACATATTCCTTAGGTACATTATTTCTCCTTTCTTCTATCTATGGTCATTAGCTCTGGCTTGGGGTTCTCCTATCAATAAACACTTAAAATTTGACCTAACATATTGCTAAGTATCTTGGGCCCTGAAAACCTATGCTTCTCTTTCAAAATCTCAGATTTGCAAGCAACAGAGATTAGAAGAATATTTATTTTAAAGACACATTATAAAGATAAAATTAATTGGTCCAGCACAGAATCCATGGCAAATAAATAAGGAAAAAATGTGTTATTTAGTTTAATGGCACATGCTTTAATTCCGAGGACTGACAAAGCTGAGGCAAGATGATCATAACTGTGAGCCAACCTGGACTGCATATTGAGACTCTGCCTCAAAGAAAAATAGTCAATAAAAATGCTTATTATCTTGGTTATTCTAATGTTATCTTTTTATCATTTATCCTTGATCTATTATTTAGCCTGACATTTCAGTTCTAATATCTGATGATATCTCCTGAGTGTTGTTTCTTCCTTTCTCTCTCACCTCCGTCTCTGCCTGTGTGTGTGTGTGCATATGCGTGTGCGTGTGCGTGTGTGTGTGTGTGTGTGTGTGTGTGTGTGTGTGTGTGTGCGCGTGTGTGTGTGTAATCCAGAGGTTAGAGTCAGGTTTTTTTTTTTACTTTATTGATCTCTACCTTATTTTTGCTTTTTAATGATAGGATGTTTTTCAGAGTTCACTGACTGTGTAGAGACTCAGAAGCCAGTGAGGATGAGGATCCTTCTGTGTCCACTGCCTACCCTCACTCCTACCTAGATCTGGTATTGAAGAGCTGATAAACGCATCCAGATGCTGATCTGAACTCAGGTCCTCAAACCTGAACAAAAACAATTTAATATTAAGCTGCCGATCTAGAGTCCCTTTGCCATCTGTCTCACTTGCTTTACATTCACCATGGTTTACAGAATTTTCATTTTCAAAAGAATACCTTAGTTTTACAAAAGAAGTGCCTTTCCCCCATGACTTTTGTATGTCCTTCAGCTTTGTATTATTCCTTATCCATTTAAACAATTTCCCCTCTCCCCTTTTAATGACTACTTCATAATGGAACCATCCTCTATAACCTACATTATTAAGCAATCACTTTACGCTAAATTTGATCTTTGTTTCACCCAAATATTGTTTGTGTTGTTACGTCTTTTATGCAGATAAATGATGTGTTGAGATCTTCAGGTAAAATTCATAGCATTGCCTCTCTTTATCCTTTGACTAATACAGTTGTAAGTGATTGAATGGCCATGTTAACTCAAAATGTACACGATCTGCCCACAGTTTTTGCTACTGAAAGAGATAAAAAAAAAAAAATTGATCCTGAGCTTTCTTCTCCACTATTCCCAGACATCCTGCAATTTCATTCCAAGCCACAATTAACACATTTTGTTGTAGTTGGTTCTTACATAGCCTTTCAGAGAAGATATCTGGCTCATTCGGCTGGGAATTTGCAATTGTAGTTTATGAAATACCATTTCCCTGCCTGTGTCACCCTGTTCTCTACAAGTAACATGGTTTATCATCTCTCGGCTTTGAGTCTAGAGCTCTGTACATTCACAGGTGTTTGAAGTCCACACACTGCTGCTCTATGTTTGGGACCTACTCTGCACCCCTGTGTAAAATGGTATGCTCTATGATTTTCCCTGGATAGCACTGTCTGCTCTGGACACACAGCCTTCTTTTCTGGGTCCAGACACTTTCTCAAATGGCTTGGAGAATGTCTCTGACTTCCCCTTGGGGGAGGAGTGCATTAGCCATCTGACTTTTTCCCAGGAAGCATTAAAAAGAAAAAAAGAGAGAGAGAAAGAAAGACTCATGTCACCATGGTGAATTGCAATTTGTATTATATAAGACTGAGGCAAAGGGAGAATATTAAAGTATTTCTAAGGACAATATAATGAATTTCTTCTGCTTGCCTTTCTCCTGAGAGTTAAAATCTATAACATTTCATAAGGAATAATATATCAATACTCTTGTTTTTAAGTTATCACTGAGATATCTTAGAATAAAAGTTCCCTAATAGTATTATAGGAACACAAGGGTTAATGTGTAAACAATGCCAAAACTTATGTGATAAATAAAAGGTGTAAAAAAGTTAATGCATTTGAGGCAATAAATTAACATGTAGACAGATGGTATAACTTTCCTGTGAAAATAAGATTCTAAATTTTACACTTATGTGAAAACAAATGTGATTATCAGAGTTCTTTCTCTCACAATTCCTATTGGGATTGATGTAAGAGCATCCCTTGAGTTTAAGGAAACGTTAATTAACTGTCATATAGTGCTAAAAAAGAAATTACTTGCTGGACAAATATATACCTTCTGGTTTTATGTATCATCTTCTGGGGAGGAAAAGTCAAAATACTAAAACATTTTTAAATTATTATTGGATATAATATGTACTTGTGGCAATGCTCAATGGATTAAGTAGGTTTGCAGGAAAAACTAAGGGTGACTTGGAAGATTGCTCAGTTGGTAAGTTGCTTTCTGTGTAAGTCTGAGGACCAGAGTTTGGATGCTCAACACCCCCACATAAATGTTTTACATGAAACTCCAGTGCTGGAGGCCCATAAGAAGGCCAAGCTACACAACCATAACATATCTGCAGAGGGCCTAGGTCAGATGCCTACAGGCTCCTTGATTGGTGACTCAAGGCTCTGTGAGGCCTTGTGAGCACAGATTAGTTGATTGGCAAAGTGGTAGGCACAGCCTAAAAGGTTGAGGCTTTCCCAGCGAAGTTGTAAAGATTTCATGGAACCTTAAAAGGTAAGAGAAATTGGCAAGCTTGGAATAGGAGTGAAACCCAGTGGTATAATGAAAGCATAGAATCTATACTCCTTATGGTTATACCTTCATTTTACACACATACACACACACACACACACACACAGAGAGAGAGAGAGAGAGAGAGAGAGAGAGAGAGAGAGAGAGAGAGA
>OU015752.1:14591646-14610874 GCA_907169655.1 Acomys percivali
GAGAGAGAGAGAGAGAGAGAGAGAGAGAGAGAGAGAGAGAGAGAGAGAGAAAACAGATGCCTCAAATGCAAAAAAAAAACCTGACTTTCAAGGGCAGCTGTTTAGAAGGTCAACTGTTTTTGACATCAGTGACTCTCAATTTTAGCCTACATGTTGATGAAACTCTTATTAATGATTAGAAACAGAATATAGACACAAGTGGGAGGAAAGTAATTACATATAAATCCAAGCCTTGATTTTATTTCTAGTCATCCATTTAACCGGGAAACTCAGATAACCTCCTCTTTTTCTTTTCCTTTCTTTACCCATAATTTCAGAAGATTAGACAAATTTTCAACAAGCTCAAACCTTCTAGAGTTTGCACTGTGATTTCTCTACATAGCTTGATTTCCATATGGTGCTTAGATCTGAAAATAGTATGAATGTGGGAAGAAATCTAGGAGGAGTGTGGTGACGGCCCATGGGTATCAGATGAGGAATTGCGTGAAGTCACTTACATTAGAATTCAAGAATACAGACGTCCTTAGCAGACTGGGCTATAGGAACAGCCATACCACTTATACAGTGGACAATGTCATGATTAAAAGCCACTAAATAAATTGGATTTAAAGTAATAAAGAACTTTAAAGCCAAAAAAGTAGATGTTGTAATTTACTAACGTATACTGTACTTTTTGTCCTTAGTTTCTGGAGAGAAAATATGTCACTCTATCTATTTTCAGTTTTTACTTCTGTTTGTAGAGAAGATGCTCTGCTCTCTGGAAACTGTCTCTTGAGCACCATGGTAACCACATCCTTTCAGTCAAGTCTGTCCTGTGGGCTGCGCAATTTAAGACATTTGAAAATGCCACTGAAAAAGATCACACCAAACAGACATGAAAGGGTATGCTTGAACATAAAAGTGGGAGATTTCCTTAGAGTTCGCTTAAATGAAATGCCAAGAATGGGGAGAGAGAAGAGAAACCAGCCACTACCGAAACCCAATGCCCACACCCCCTCCACCTAACCCCACATTATGTCAGAGTTTGGGTGTTTGCTCCTTTCCTGCTTTCTAGCATTGGAGTTGAAGATGGTGGTTAAGGACAAAGGGCAGAAATGGTAAGAGTCTAGCTAAAAAGTAAGAAGGGTTACTGCTGATATTGTCTTTATAGGGCTCTGTGTAAACAGGAGTTTCCCAAGGTCCAAGGGAGCACATATCTCTCCTATGACAGAAACCAGACTTCCAAATGTCAGAAGAACTATGTCTTGATGATTCTACATCATCACTCAAATGGAGGGCCATCCGTGGTCTAGTAATAGGAAATGATACTTTCCTAAGATACATGCAATAGAAAGACTTAGTTGTGGGGCATAGGATGAAGCACAAGCCTCCGGGGATGTTGTTTGCTTCCACTTCCATTGTCTGGTGAACGGGTTTAACAGGCAACTGCAGCCACATGTGTGATAATGAAAGAGTTACTGGGTCTCGCGATAGGTATTCTCCGGCCGATGAAATAAGCCAATTCAAGCCAAGTTACAGTCTAAAGGCTGTATTTGGGGCAGCTTTCGAGTGCATTCACCAACCTCACAGGAGGGCCCTCAGTCGCGTCACCATGTACAGGGAGACAGAGAAGCGGATGAGACAAAGAGAGAGGTGTGTCAGCAGAGATAGAAGAGAAAAAATACAGAAAGATGGGGTTAGGGAGTGGGGACCAAAATGTCTGGATTACATAGTGAAGAGCCCCTGGTGGATGGAAGGTTCAAGGTAGAGGGTGGAGTATGTCTGCCACGCCCTGTGACAGGTATGGACTGAGGCACTGAGGGATCCTGAAAGAACCTGGAAACCAGGTCCACTTTGATATGTTAAATAGGCACCTCAGCTACTCGTCCCAGGTCTGAATCCCAATCTATGGAAAGTTGTCTCCGCCGCTAAGGTCACTTGCTTCTGTAGAGGAACCAGGTTTGCTTTCCAGCATCTACATCATGAGTGGCTCAAAGTCATTCACAACTCCAGGGATCAGAAACCCTCTTCTGTCCTCCACACGCACCAGTCATTCACATTTGAGCAAACACTCATACACATAAAATAAAATTTAAAAATTATGTTTTAAAAACGAGACTAAATGTGCAAGGCCAGCCACCAAATGGTCAAGTAATACATTTGGATACCAATAGCACAACCGACTTCCTTCTGCAGCAACACCATAACAGTGGGGTAAATGGCACTCTTCTCTTATTAAATATTATAATGTAAATGTTATATGTGAATATTTCAATTAAAAATAATTAAATATTTTAATTAAAATAAACATTTTAATTATTTTCTTTAAATGTAATAAATGTAATTTAATAATAATAGAACACTTTTTACTTTTTTAGATCTATCTTATATGTATAAGTCTTTGTCCCAGCATACATTTATGTATACCATATATGTGCCAGGTACAATACAAAGGCTAGAAGAAGGTCTCAAATCTCCAGAAACTGGCCTTACTAATGGTTCTGAATCTGGGTCATCTGCATAAGCAGCAAGTGCTCTGAACTGGCTGAGTCTCAAAACAACATTTTACAAGTCTTTTATAAAAAAAAAAAAAAACACTCTATTAAGAAATAATTACATATATTTCATAGCAAAGAGGGTTAAATGCATAAGCAAGAAATTGGTTATAATAATTTGCATATGATTTCCCATATTTTGTTTGTTGTAAATGTATTTATCAGTATTTACTGTCATTTCAATCTATTAAAATTAGAGACTATAAGTGTTGTTTTATCCATGTCTAGAAAGTGCATGACAATAAAGGCATGCTTTCCATTATATCTGAGATAGTGTGTCTTTTTAATATTACTATTATTTTTCCAGTCGTGTAGTGTTTTGTGTGTTCTTATCAAAATATTTGAAGGTAGTGAATATTTCTGGTGAATTTATGTAGAGATGAGCAATAAAAGGACTGAGAGGTACTTGATTTTTTAAAAAGTTTTAGGTAAGAAATTAATGGATTCAATAATAACATCATGAATTTTAATGCTTTAATACCTATTAAATAAAACTGCGGTCTTTTCTGATATTATTTACTTTAAGTTTTTGACAAATACTTAACATTATTCTTTCAACACTAAAATGATTTTACAGAGATGCAATAATATGTATAAGCATTCATATTCTTATCTTTCTTGTTCTCTCTTTAATTATGAAGTTTGCTGGTGAATGGCTGTTCCTAGAAAGGATTATTCTGAGTGAGGTAACCCAGACATAGAGAGATCGATCACACGTTATATGTCATCTGCCATTCCTAGCTCCAAATCTCCAGATGTGAGAATAAAACAAGGAATGACTGCAGACACTAGGAAATATAAAAGGACCATGGACTGGGGAGCTTGGGAGAGGATGGAAAGAGAAAGGAGAAATGAAGGGGAGAAACAAGAAAAACAGGGATGGCACTTTAGTTAGGGAGGGAGAGGAAGGTCAATAAAGAAGGGCAAAGAGGGAGGAGGGACAAATAACACCATGGGTTTTGATAAAGCTGCAAGGAACTGTATTATTTTTATTATGTTATACTGAAATAAAATTATATCATATGTGTAATATTATACAATATACATGTATACACACATATAGACAGATAATGATGTATGTCACTTGAGATAACATTGCTCCCCACAAGAGTCATATACTATCTAACAAACTCCAGTATCATGCATGAAAAACCTCTGCTCAAGTTCAACAACTTGGTCAAAATAGTCCAAGTTACTCCTTAAACAATATAGGCTATTGGTGTTAGCACACTTCTCCCAGTCTACCCAGCAACCAGTGATGAATGATGTCATTCCCTGCTCTCACTAGGTGGGCCTGTGCTCAGCTCCCACATGCTCCTGCGCTCTCTCTCTCTCTCTCTCTCTCTCTCTCTCTCTCTCTCTCTCTCTCTCTCTCTCTCTCTCTCTCTCTGTCTCTCTCTGTCTCTCTGTCTCTCTCTGTCTCTCTCTCTCTGTCTCTCTCTCTGTCTCTCTCTCTGTCTCTCTCTCTCTTTCTCTCTCCCTCTCCCACTTTCCCTCCCTCTCTCCCCTCTCACTTTCTCTTGCCTCTCTTGCCCCACTTCCTCTCTTCTCTTTCAGTCTCTTCCTTTCCCCTCTCTTGCTCCTCTCTTCCTTGTTTCCATCTTTCTATCTTCCTCTGTCTTATTCTTTCTGTCTGTCTGTTTTTTCTGTCTGTCTGTCTGTCTGTCTCTCTCTCTCTCTCTCTCTCTTATTTTTTCTCTGTATCTCTCTCCCTTGAGGTGCCCCTCCCCCTTTCGTGCTCTCCCGTGCTTCTACAAATAAACTTCTGCATATCATAGCTGTTGCCTGGCATATTATTTTTCATACATTAACAATTGGTGTAGGTCCAGGGTATCTATTAGATGTAAAAGTACTGTTATTCACCAGATGTAATTGTCATCTTGGAGGCTTACTGCTTCCATCTGCTAGCCTAGGCCTACTCCTGGAAGCTTCTAGCCTCTGTACAATCTAATCTAGGCCTAGAGTGTTTTCAGCCTCTGAGAACTACTGCTGAAAAAGTTCACCCTTTCTAGCTCCTTCTGAACTATTACTGGCTGGTTCAACCTAGCAGTTCTGCCTCAAAGTCCTCTCCAAGCTGGCTGATTCAATCTGGCTTCTCTTGGATTCTCCTGAATTGCTCTGCATCTGATCTCCATGAACTGAACTGCACCAAACTACACAAACTCAACTGAACTCAACCAAACTGCCTGTATTGTATTGTACTGTACTGAACTCAACTGTACTGTACTGTCTTCTTTACTGAACTCTCCACTGTACTCTACTGTATCGCCTTCTCTACTCTGCCTTCTGCACCCTACTCTTAAGTACACTCTCTTTCCTCTCTGTAATTGTGAGAATTGAGCATATCCTACATCTGGCTAAGAAATTCTATCAAATCATTCTCTGATTTGTCACTTTGTCTGCCCCTCAATTAGACATCACGTTCAAATATGGCTTCTTCCTTTTACAAACTCACCTTACCCACGTTATTTGGGATTAAAGGTGTGGACTACATCTTCGTTTGTATTCCAGATAGAAGGATTAAAGATGCACAGGATTAAAATTCCTCTACAAGTAGAGGTTGAATATAAACCCCCATTGCTAGAAATACTGTGCACCTAAGATGAAGGTCTCTGATGATGTGAAATAGATCAAACCTGAAAGCCTTCTTCCTATAGTCCAGTTCCCATAGCACCAGAAAGTACTGTGCAAGCTGCTAGTGGAGAAAATCAATCAGTTCTACCTAGCTATGGAGCCTGTGAACCCCAAAAATGACCAGCATGGGAAGACAGTACTAAAGGTGCAATAATGGAGCTCCTGTATTGGTCCCACTAACCAACAGCTATCTGACTAGACCTAAGGACAACTCCACAGGAGGGATATTATGCCTACTTGTAGAAACCTAGCCAAGATACCTGGGGCTAGTGAGGTCATAGACTAAAGAAAAGAGCCTTCAATTGCCACTTTACTGGACTAGCATAACCCTAACTACATTCTAAAACATATCCTTTTATGCAAGTGAAGTTATCATACCTCATCAGACGAGTTTCTCTTTATAACAAATGGAGACCAATTCAAGAGTCCACAGCCAAACATATTACAAAGGCCAATAGACTGTGGAGAGGCCACGCCCAACAAATATGTCTCCAGCACAACTCCTGTACCTAAGGCTTAGGAACATCATGGAAAAGGAAATAGGAAGATTGTAAAAATCAGAGGACCAGGAAGTCTCCCAGAAGTGTCTCTCAGAAGTGGCTGCACAAACAAGACCTCAGCAATGACAATATAAATAGATACACTAACAGGGAAAGGAGAAATCTTAGTGCTACCTACTTATCCTGCAGACAGACACCAATAACCACTAAGAGAGGGCCAATTAGTCTCTCTCATTGATGGGCCCCCTATTTGGTTATCTAATACAAAGTGATCAGCCATGAATTAATATATACACAAATAACAAGAGAAGACTCACTATTGTGTGTGTGTGTGTGTGTGTGTGTGTGTGTGTGTGTTTTGGGGGTTGGACATGGGAAAACATGGTTGATGCAGGAATACAGGGAGGGAGGTCATTGTACTCTAACAGTCTTTTTAAAAATCCACATAGAAACCTACTGCTGTGTTTCCTAAGATGTACACAAACACATATATGAAAAGAGTTTATATGTAGCTACCCCACAGTGAGGTAACAATACCGCAGCTGGGCATAAACAAACAAGCAAACAGTTCCAGCATTGAGTTAACTCTTCTTGAGTTGTTGGCCTCTGGAGTCCCAGAAAGCCCCCAACATTACAAACTATTGTCATTTATCTTAGTTGTTCCTCAGAATGTGATGGCAAGATCCTATTGCTGATGACACCACATACATGAATTATAAGGAGGTCAATTAAGTAAATAGTCATGTCATTTGGATAGGGTATGGGTTTTTTGTTTTGTTTTGATTTTTTTTTTTCAAGGCAGGGTTTCTTCTTGTAGCCCTGGTTGTGGTGGAACTCACTCTATAGACCAGGCTGGCCTCTGCCTCCTAAGTGCTGGGACTAGAGACATGTGGCACCAAACAAACCTTGGCTACTTTAGGAGTTATTTTAAGGCACAAACAGCAAAAAACAACATATAATATATACATATCACTACATTTAAGTTTAAAACTCCTGAGTATAGCCAGGTGTGGTGGTACATGCCTTTAATCCCAGCACTCAGGAGGGAGAGGCATGTAGCTCACTTTGAGTTAGAGGCCATCCTGGTCTACAAAGTGTGTCCAGGACAGCTAAGGCTACACAAAGAAACATTGTCTTGAAAAAACAAAAACAAAAAACAAAAAAACCCACCAAACCTCCTGAGTATATACCATTAAAAATGAGCAAAGATGATTCATACACAGTAAACATAATTTGTGTCCAAAACACAGGCATGCAGTAAAATCATACTATGGCCCAATAAGCAAAAGACTCAATAGTCAATAGGAAAATAACACATAATATGTACAAGTCCAAAATATAGAAAGGCAAAAAAGTCTCATTGGACGTGCAGACTGTCTATAGACTAAAGAATCTCGGATTATATTCAGTGAGATGGCTGCACATCAAGAAGACTGGCAACTCTTCAGTTGAGCATCAGAAATAACTTTTGGAAAGCAGGTCGTTAAGGAACATGCACAAACCAATTAAATCCATTTAAACACAGACCTGTCAAAATCACATGTAGCATAAATGGCATGCAAATGTGTGCTCATATTTATATGAATGTATCGCCTTTTGAAAGGAGACGCTCTTGAAATATATGTACAAAGCTGGAGCTGCTCTAGTAGTCATTTTTAAGGTGTACAGGATGGCCTTTGTTTTCATCTACTGAACAAACAATAGTCTTTTTTTAAATTTTTATTATTTATTAATTTATACTTGTTACATCTCTATGGTTATCCCATCCCTTGTATCCTCCCATTCTCCCCTCCCTCCCATTTTCCCCTTATTCCCCTCCCCTATGACTGTTCCTCAGAGGGATTACCTCCCTTGTATATGCTCATAGGGTATCAAGTCTCTTCTCGGTGACCTGCTATCCTTCCTCTGAGTGCCACTAGGTCTCAACAAACAATAGTCTTATAGAGCACTAAAAACAGCATCAGACATTACCACTTTCTGATCATTAGACTGTGATCAACAGATTAAAAAACAATTGTGAGTTCATGGTGAGAAAATAAACAAAGAAACAAACCACAAACTAGGAATCTTTTTCAAATCACAGGGGTGACCAGACACCTCCCTTCTTGCCCAAAATGAGTGGCTTTTCTCTTTCCTAGCTACAGAAAGTCTTGTCCTATTACTTCCTTTTCAATAATATTTATTAAGTATTCAATAACAGAGTGATTCCTACTCCCTACTGTTAGCAACTCAGAATGTCTTAGTTCAGTTCCATTGGAACTAAACATGGGTTCAAATGTGTTATGTGTCTGTTTTAACAGCCTCTTTTAAAGAAGCCCTCACTCTCTTATCTCTGTCACTGAGATAGGAACCATTTTATTGAAATACAGCTAACCTTCCATATTCCTGGGCACCTTGTAATGAACCAATGGCAAATTTCAATTTTTTTCCCTAAATTGCATCTATGTTGAATGTCATGATTTTTCTTGTCATTGTTTCCCAAATAATAAGCAATAAAACAATTTACAGCATCTACACAAAATCATGTATTTTATAACTAATTTAAGATACATGACAGTGTATGGAGATTATGCATGTATTATATGCAAATACTGTGCCATTCCATAGAGGTAACTTGACCGGTATCCTTGGGGACCCCTTGAATGTCCTTACATCCTGAGGAATGACTGAGAAGTCTTGATGGCAGTCTTTTCGTGCACGGTATTGACAAGTAATTACCAAAAATAGACATCAAGAAATGATTTATTTCAAGACAGTGGTTACTCCTTGTACGGGTTGAAAGGGAGAATGGTAGGTGGTGGGAATTTGGACTCTGTATTCACAGCTCCATTGCTCTTTTCTTTTCAGGCATGTAAAGTATTGAACCAAGTTTAAACTTGGAATAGCAGAGTCAGAGACTAGTCTGAAGCCTCAACTCATAATTTCAAAGCTCATTTAGATAATTATAGGACTAAATAAAGAATAAAATGAAAAGGCAGGCTATGATTCACAATATTGCAAGCTGTGATGCTGTAATGGCGCCAAGAACAGAGATCAACACAGGCAGTTCTAACAACTTCGGCATGGCTTGTGCGCGCTGTTACGTTGTATGTGGCATGTATGGAGAGACAGACAGAATGAAATCAGAGGGTTTGGTCCGGAAACAGCCAAGTTCAAAACTACTGTCAGGCAAGTAACTTTGCGTCCTTTTGGTAATGGCAGAAAATTATAATGTACATTCTCAAAAATAAAATTAATAAAATGACATGCTGCTAATATAAACATGACCTAATTAAATGATGACACAGACATTTACATTTGAATCATCAAAATCTGTACATAGGCTCTCACCTCACTCTACTGTCTCATTCCACGCTACTCTATTAACCTTCTAAAAATCCCAGGTTAAGAAAAATAGTGCTTCTTCTTGCACCCTGTGCCTCCTCTGTTTTCTTATGTCTATAACACTATTTGTGCTCTTTTTTTTTTTTCACTAATTGCCTTTTCTCCTTTACACATGGTTTACAGTTTCTGTGTTCTACAATTTATAATTCATGTGCCAACTATTTTATGAAACATTCTTGAGTAACCATACTGGAAGTACTGGGTCATCCCTGAGAAACTGTATAGCTATTTTTACATCTCTTATATATGGTTCATTATTTTATTAATTTACTCCGTTAATATTTTGACTCAGTTTGTAAGTAATACTATTTTGCAGAGATCCTTGTAACTATGCCTGCCCCCAAGCTTCTCTTGCTAGGGACTCTCCTTAGCTGTTCTTTCCAATGCTCCTGATGTGCTCCAAACTTCCCAAGTGATGGTTGCAGAGTCACAAGACACATTATCAAAGAACTGCTGTAGAAGCTAGAGAGATGGGAACTGAACACTCTGGTAAAGCTCACTGAACTCTCGTCTTCCTTCAGAGACCTGGATGTCTAGAGTTTTGTTATTGTTGCTGTTTTTAATAAAATGTGTACTAGTGTCATTCTGGTTGGCTTCTTTCTAAAATATCGATGCTCTGGTGGCTTAAATGAGAAGGTTCCCTATAGTCTCTGGCATTTGGATGCTTGGTCCACAGTTGGTGGTGCTATCCTGCGAGGCTTCGGTGAGTAGGACTTCATAGAGGAAATATGCCACTGTGTATAGGCTCTCAGCTTTCAAAGCTATCACAATTCCCTTTTAATTCTCTCTGCTTCTTGCTTGGAATTACAGATGTGAACTCTCAAAGATTCTGTTCCAACCAACAAACCTGATGAACACTGCTGTGCTTATTTGCAGTGACCTATTATTACCTCTCTGGAACCTTAAGCCACAGGACTCCTTCTTCTATAATTTGCATTAGTTGTGGCTTTTTTCACAAGAACAGTAAAGTAACCAATACATATGTCAAGACTGAGATCAGGACTGAGGCTTCCATTGCTCAGCTCCAGCTATCCACACACAAGGCACACAGTTGTCTGTTCTCTTTGGCAACCTAGTGAGGACCAAGAACAATAGTAACAGAAACCACATTGGATTGGTATAAAAACAGACAAGTTGATCAATGAAATTGAATGGAAGACCCAGAAATAAACCAACACACCTACAGACACCTGCTTTTTTTTGACAAAGAAGCCAAAACCATACAATGGAAAACAGATAGCACCTTTAACAAATGGTGCTAATCTAACTGGATGTCTGTATGTAGAAGAATGCAAGTAGATCCATATTCATCACCTTGCACAAAACTTAAGTCCAAGTGGATCAAAGACCTCAACGTAAAACTGGATATACTAAATCTATTGGAAGAGAAAATAGGAAATAACCTTGAACACAGGAGACATATCATGAACAGAACACCAATAGCTCAGGCTGTGAAATCAACAATTAATAAATAGGACCTCATGAAACAGAAAAGCTTCTGCAAGGCAAAGGACACTATCAATAGGACAAAATGGCAGACTACAGATTGGGCAAAGATCTTCACCAACTCTACATCTGACAGAAGGCTAACATCCAAAATATATAAAGATCTCAAGAAATCAAGCACCATCAAACCAAATAATCCAATTCTTTGAAATGGGGAACAGAGCTAAACAAGAAAGAGTAATCTTGAATGGCTGAAAAGCACTTAAAGAAATGTACAGCATGCCGGGCATGGTGGTGCATGCCTTTAATCCCAGCACTCAGTAGGCAGAGGTAGGAGGATCACTGTGAGTTTGAAGCTAGCCTGGTCTACAAAGTGAGTCCAGTACAGCCAAGGCTACACAGAGAAACTCTGTCTCAAAAAAACAAAACAAACAAACAAAAAGTACAGAATCCTTTGTCATCAGGGAAATGAAAATCAGAACAAATTCTACCTGACAGAATGGCTAAGATCTAAAACTCCAGTGACATCCCATGCTAGTGAGAATGTGAAGAAAGGCCACACTCTTCCATTGCTGGTGGGAGTGAAAACTGGTACAACCACTTTGGAAATCAATTGGGCGCTTTCTCAGAAATTGGAAATAATATTACCACAAGAACCAACTATACCACTTCTGGGCATATGCTCAAAAGATGCTCCACCATACAAGTATATTTACTCTATTATGTTCATAGCCACCTTATTCATAATAACCAGAAACTAGAAACTGAAGAATGGATAAGGAAAACATGGTACATTTACAATATGGAATATTAAAAACAATGAAATAATGAAAATTTCAGCCAAATATATGGGACTAGACAGGAAGATCCTGAGCAAGGAAACTCATACTCAGAAAGACACGTATGGTATGTACTTGCTTTGAAGTGTATTTTAGCCATATATTACAATAAAACTATATTACACATTACAGACCTATAGAAGCTAAGCAACAAGGAGGGCCCAAGGGAGCTCCTCAGATGGGAAACTAGAATAGACAGCAGAAGAGGAAGAAGAGAGGGAACTGGATAGGAGAGGGTGTGGGGAGGGAAATAAAGGGGTGGGTCAGATGTGGGGAGCATGGGGAGGGGAAGTTTCAGGGCCTGAAGAGAAGAGAAGAGAAGAAGGCAGTGGCATCACTGAGATAAACTGGAGACCTAAGGATATGGGGCTGTTTCTAGCTGACCCTTCTAGCATGGAGACTGAGGAGGCCATCTTCTGGCCAGGCAGGACTTTTAGTGGTGGGAGGAGTGTGCCAATCCACCTACAAAAGTTCAACCCAAAATTTACCCTCTATACAAGATGTGCTGAGATAAAGATAGGGAGTGAGGGAAGGGCAAGCCAATGCCTGGCTCAACCTGAGACCTACCTCATGGGAGAGAGACAACACCTGAAGATACTCTTCTGTTTACAGACAGGAGCCCAACTTACCAATTCTCTGAGAAGCCCCTCCAGCAGCTGATTGAATCAGATGCTGAGACTCACAGCCAATCATCTGTGGAGGAGTTCCAGAAGTCTTGTGGAAGAATGGGAGTGAAAGATAGAAGGACCAAGGGAGAAAAGAGCTCTGCAAGAAGACCAACAGAGTCAACTGACTTAGACATATGAGGGCTTATGGAGACAGAAGCACCACCAAAAAGCATGCATGGACTGGACCTAGGCCTGCTACACAAAAGTAACTGATGGGCAGTTTGATCTTCATGTGGGTCCCCTAATAAGCTGAGCAGGTGCTGTCTATGACGTGGACTTCTATTGCCTGCTTTTGCCCTGAAGGAGCAGACTTGCCTGGCCTCAATGGATAAGGAAGAGCTCAGTCCTGATGTGACTTGATGTGCTGGGGTGGGTTGGTGGTATGGGGGAGGATCCCCTTTTCTGAAGACAAGGGAAGCAGAGAATAGGGGAAATGAAGTGGGAAGAAGGGACCGGGAGGAGAAGAAGGATGGGGCTACTATCAAGGTAGAAAGTGAATATATAAATTAAAAACAAATTTAAGTAAACAAATAGGAAAACCCTGCAGGCAATCACCACTGACAGGACCCAGAGTTCTGTTACTATTTCGCAGTATATTCTTTTTCTGTATATAAATAAGTTTAGTTTCTCTCTACTACTATATTAAGGGCTTTTAGGGAGGGTAAATTGTGGACGGCCATTGTATAAGGAAAAGTAGTGGAAAATAAATGTTGTTTAAAGTGCATTATTTAGATTCCTCTCAGGAGCTATTTTTTTTTAATTAATGGCCAAAATCATATCCAGTAACAAAGGACGTAGGGATATCTTCATGAGATTTATGTCCATATTTTAGGCAAATTCAGGAATAATAGCACTTTTCTGTGTCTGTTGCTTCTTAATTGTTCTTAGCTCAAAATAACCCTTATGTCAAAGTGATACACTTTTGATGCCCTTTGATACATTCTAACATTAATATATATATGTATATATATGCACATAAATATAATGAGTTTTCTTCCTGTGTAACAATGCTAATCTTGCCAGAAATGTCACCCATTTTTCATGAACTTGTGGAAATGGAATGGCCTTTGTCCTTTCAGCATTAAATAGAGCATTTTAGCAAAGATAAAATGAGTATGGACACTTTGTTTTTCTCAATTAATTTGGCACAGCTGATGTGGAATGCATTCGCACCCCCCTACCCGGCCCTCTTCCCCCCCCCCCCATCTCTCTGCTTACCAGAAGCATTTGGGAAGCAGAAATAACATTTCAGTAGGGATTTCTCTTGGTTATGAAAATTGCAGAATAGCTTCAATAACAGTCAACATTAAGCTCCATTAAGTCATCTTTCTCATTGTGCTTAACACCATCAACTTCAACGAGTGAATGAATGGCCACAGCTGGATGCATGAGACATTGAAATTCAAGAACCAATGCCATCGCATCAGGGATGATGAGCCTAAGAAGCAGTGAGTGGGTGAAGGATATAAAGTCATCATTCTGATTGTAGCTCAGCAACCAGACTAAAAATGGCTTGAAATATTACAATGCTTCATTAAGCATAGATGTATATCTAGAGGAGAAAAACGGAGAGTGCATACAATTCGAGCATGTTTAGCAGTGAACATTTAAGAATAAATTCATAATTTGATTTTGGTCTTTTCTTAAGTCAAGACAATTCTTAGGCAGGGGAGCTTTTCGTTTTATGAGACCAATCAAAGAGGGAAAAAAATGTTTAAACTCCAGTGCTCTTATTTTTCTCTCCTCATTATTTTTATAGACTGTAACCATGGTGATATTCAGAACCGCAGCTCTGTTCCTTCCACAGCTTCTAAGCTTGACTATCTACGTATCACCACCTCCCCCACAGCAGCCACACTCAGAATCCTTTGAAATGTAGTTTGTCTTGCTTTATGCCATTTTCTTGCAAGTCTGATGAACCCGATTTGATGTTGCTGATCTAGGGAGAGAGCATCAAGATAACAGCTCTATCTTCTCAGCTCTGTAGGCACAGATGCTGCTGTTGATATGGAGAGATATTTGCCCTGATAGGAATGCAAATCAAGCTGAGACACTTCAGCTACTGATATTATCAGTCAATGAAACTGACCAAACAGATGAGCATAGCATTTTTTATCTGTCTTCTTCCTGATTCTGTCAAGGTATAAAATTACCCTTTAGAGGTCATGTCACAACCATCATCTACCACAAAGACAAATGACCTGTGCCCATTACAGCTAAATAAGCCTCCTTAAGCCTCATAAGTATAGCTCACCTCTCAGGCATGACAACTAACAGGCTGAATGGATGATGCCTCAAAGCTGGTTTAAGTTCCGTGAGTTGCTGGTTCCTTTACTTTATCGTCTTGCCTCTTTATGGTAACCCTTTCAGAATATTTGCTGCTACAGACCTATGTTGTTGTTTTTTCTTTCTGTATGGTATTCTTTAACAGTTGCCCATGCTGGCACACAAATCAATACATCGGAGAGGACTTCATACTTTTGTAAGAATTCTGTAATCTTAATTTTGCTCCTTACCCATCCCAAGTGTTTCTATTCTCTTTCTTTTCAAAATTAAAATATATATATATGTATTTGTTTTATGTATAGAAGGGGTTGTGCCCGTGTGCATGCATGTAACCATGTATGTGCTTCATGATACAGAAGTCATAGGAGGACACTGGATCCCTCAGAATTGGAGAGATTTATGGTTCTGAGCCACCATGTGGATGCTGGGAACTGAACCTAGGTCTTCTGCAAAAGAAACAAGTGCTCTTAAACACTGAGCCATTTCTCCAGCCCCTCTTTCTTACTCCTTTTATATTTAAGTTTGGTGTATACATATGCACAAGTTCATGTGGGGAGTATATGTGCCTATATGAGTGTATGCAATACATGTTGCAGGAATGTTGGGAGGCCAGAGGATAGCCCAGTGTATTGTTCCACACCCACTGTCCCCCATGTTAGAGACAGGTCGCTCACTGGCTTGAAGCTCACCAGGTAAGTTTTGTTTTTCTATATGTATATTAGCAGAAATGTTTGAAAACGTAGAATATACAGCATCTTCAATTTTTTCAGAGTTGATAACCAGCTTTGTTTTACATGCAGGCCTTCTGAGACTGCTCTTTTTATATAAATACAAAATGTCGGAAGTAACATTAGGCCTATCTTAAATCATACTAAAAATTTTGCCCTAATCCCAAGCCAAAATTCACTTAATAGCTTTTTCAGAAGATATCCAGGTTACCTACTCAAATAGCAGTATTTAGAATCAAACATTCGAGAAGAATCCAAATATATACCTTTTTTTTTTTTTTAACTTGTTGAGAAATAATGGCGGGAAAGGATTTAAAATCCTTTGCTCTATGTAATGAAACCAGTTTGCTTTCCATGAAATCAGAACATTTTGAATATACAATAGGAACTCTGAAATTCATAGCATGCAGTAGGGTCTCTCAAGTGAGAATCATGTGTTTCCAGCTATAGTCACAGGTTTCACGTTGGTATGAATGCATGCACAGAACAAAGGGCATGCCGTGTGTTGAAAATCAAGACTGTCGCAAAGCAGTATGATGTAACACATGTGATGTCTGACAAAAACACCTTGGATTCTCCATATGCTTGATTTTGCATTGTTTTTTAGGCAGTGTGAGCAGGGAAATCTTATCCTGCTGGCAGGTGCTTAGAGGCCCCACAAGCAATGCATAGCTTTGGAAACTGTGTGTTAAAGAAGATGCTCAACAGAAAATAACCACATTTTCAATGAAAAAAGAGGGCATGAATTTGAACGAAAGAAAAGAGGGGCATATGAGAGGGTGTGGAGGAAGGACAGAGAATGGGGAAATTAGGTAATTATATTATAATCTCAAAAAGTACAAGAAAATTATGAGACAAATATTCTTTAAACAAAAGAAACAAAATCAAGTATTCATGGTACTAAGCATGAATAACTTAAAATGTACAGTTAAATAGTCTGCTTAATTTTTCTGGGCTTTTAAAGTCCTTTGTAGAGTTTGTTACTATCCAGTGATATACTAGGAAAGTTATTTTCTCAAGGAAAAAATGACTTGGTTTATAGTATTTACCAATCTTGCCATGTAGCCAATTTTGAACTATGAATGTTTTAACTGCAGGCTCCTGTTGTTCCGGAATATTTAACAACCAGTAGCCGCAGCAGGAGCTAGCTCCAGCCTGCCAGTACTTTCTCCTTTGCTCTGAATAAAACTGTTGGATTTGTTATATGCTTCCTCTGGTTAATTTTACATTGAAAAATTTCCAAAGTGCCACAAAGTTGAAAAACCACTGATTCATTTGAGGAATTAAAGTAATGAAGCCTATGGAATAACAAGTATTCCATTCTGATTAAAATCTGGATAAAGGGGTGGGATTTCCAGGGAGAGTCTACCTTCCCTTTTCTTCTAGTGTTTCGCCACCCCTCCTACAAGTAAGGGACTCCTAGGTTTGGCTGTAGCAGTGAACAGACAGCAAGAAGAAAGGTTCAGCATCCATATGTATGATAGAGAGGATCATAAATTAATGTTTTAGCCATAGAACGTGGAAGATGAACAAAGCAACCATTCTTTCCATGTTAATTAGATTTTTGAAATGCCTCTTTCATATCCATCAACTATACTCATCATAACCATGGAGATTGTCTCTTGGTTGTACTACTATGCTTTTTTTCTGCCTCTAGCATGAAAGATCAAATTATAATTATAACCCCTTTCGCTTGTAAAAATCTGCCTACTTCTCTAAACCAGGGTTCAACAAAATTTTTCTGTTAAAGGCCAAATGAAAAATATTTTATACTTTGTTAGCCAGATAGCTTCTGAAACAACTCCACTACCTTCGCACAAGGGAATCACATATAATATAACATTATGAACATGGCTAGGTACTAATATTTACAAAAGAAGCAATAAGATCTGACCTGCGGGTCATAGCTTGTCTACAGTTTTCTCAGACAGCTTAGACAACAGGAGTTATGATCTTCTTGAATCAACCTTACACACAGCCCACAGCAAATACTCACATATCTCTTGCTGTGCTATACCAGAAGAATAAAATAACTCCATGCTCCTTTAACTGCACAGAGTGGATTCTGGTCATGTAGATTCCTCTGGCATCTTACATAGTAGTCTACTGAGTGTCCCAAATGCTTGGGGGGCGAGGGGTCCATACTAATCTGCTCTGAAGATCTTCTCCTTTTGGACTTAAGCAGAAAGTTTCAAAAACATTTTCAAAAGAGTCAATGGGAAGGATAAGACTCAAAGCACAAGGCTTATATTTTTTTTAAATCTCCTAAAACTCTTCTATTGATTAAATTTTACTTATGTGTTTATTTATTTATTTATTCATTCATTCATTCATTTGGTTTTCTAAGACAGGGTTTCTCTGTCTACCTCTGGCTTTCCTAGAAAACATTTTCTATCACTCTGTTGACCAGACTGACCTCGAACTCATAGATCCACCTGTGTCTACCTTCCAAGTGCTGGGATTAATGACATGCAACTCCACCACCTGGGTATCTCCTCCACTAGTTTGAAAGCACTGCATACAGTCCAGTGCCTTCTTGAGGTATGCTAATCATTCTCGCTTAAATTTATTATTTAGTTTTTTCACCACTGGGACCAGGCAGAAACAACTTATAGAAGAAAGGGTTTGTCTTGCCTCTCAGCTGAGAGGACACTATTAGTGGTAGGAGGGCACGGAGGAACGGGTGCGCCAATGGGTGGCACAACTTATTCTCACTTTGGTAGATTCAGAAGTGGAAAGCTCAGGGTAGAATCAGATGTGAATACACCTGTAAGACCCACCCCCAGTGGCCTGCTTATGCTAGATAGTTCCACAATATCTCAAAGCAGCACCACACACTGGAAATAATTGTCCAAACACATGAGTGATAGCAGCTAAATAATGCTAAGGACAATCATCCCCTGTGTCAACTATTATCACTTAAATTTTACACTAAACTTCCATTGTGGTACCCAATGTGAAAGCTTAAGTAGGGTAGAATACTTGCATAGACCATAGCAAGTTATGTATCTCAAGCAAAGAGATTCTTAGCTCTAATTGGTGAATATCAATAGAGTTTAGGAGTCTTTGTGAATGACATAAAGGATTACTTGCTATGAAAACATCCATTTTGTAATGAGTTGGGTGTATTGAAAATTAGGAGGCATTCTAGCAGCAGAGAAATCAAGTAGAAGATTCATACAAGTAATTCATGACTCCAAATAAGATGCTATGCATGAAAAGGCGACCTAAAAGGGGATCTGTAAAAGAGAATGCAAAGCCAAGAAGAGGACTACTTCCTGGAAGTGAAAGGAGACAGTGAACTTTGAATTTCCTTTCATGCTTTCACGCAATGGCAGAGAATGATAATCAGAGCATGAAAAAGAAAAACAGAATCATAAAAGAAACGATAATCCCATTCAGGAGAGACCTAGTTTGAGGTAATATTAACAGACAAGAAGAAGCAAAGGTGATAGCTAACGTGTAGTAGATGCTACTGCAAAGAAAATTAATAAGTTGTCATGGCAAAGAGGGAGAAAAAAGGAGCGATAATGAGGTAAAGCTATGTATATCTGTGTGTGTGTGTGTGTGTGTGTGAGAGAGAGAGAGAGAGAGAGAGAGAGAGAGAGAGAGAGAGAGAGATTAATGATCCTAGATAGGAAAAGGAAGATATAAAAAAAGAAAAGGGTAGCAAAGTGAGTTTGTTTCTATTAACTATACATGAAAATTCACGGGAGGAAGTAAAGTACTTAATTGACAAAGAGAAAATATTCTTTAAATTCAGTTTATGGCATTTTTAAATTTTACATTCCATCTATAGCCTGTGAATTCAGTATACAATGAAATATGAAAAAGCTCATTTATTTAAGTTATTAGCAGTCAATTTACATGTGACTTCAAGGTATAAAGTTATAATTTAAGTATTTCCATCCTGGTACCAGGCTACTGTCAGTGAAATCTTTGCACTAAAAAATTTGCCTTGCCTCCTTAAACATCACCTCTTTTTCATAACAGTGGAAATAAAACCTATATGTTCAATTAATTGTCAGACCTATATGAGATAATACAAGCAAGTCATGTATAAAAGAAACAAGAGCAACTGTACTTTTGTCCCCTTACCTTTTGTTGGTAACTTTTTTTTGTTGTTTTCATCTCACTAAGTAGTCCAGGCTGGCCCGCAGGTATAGCCCAGACTAAGTAGTCCAGGCTGGCCCGTAGGTATAGCCCAGA
>OU015752.1:14610884-14637570 GCA_907169655.1 Acomys percivali
ATAGCCCAGACTAAGTAGTCCAGGCTGGCCCGTAGGTATAGCCCAGACTAAGTAGTCCAGGCTGGCCCATAGGTATGGCCCAAACAACCCCTCAGCCTCTTTTCTTCCTATATCAGCTTCAAGAGTTATGAGAGAGAACATGTGCACCACCACATCTCATTTTGTCTTCTCTTCAACTTTCCCACAAAACCAGCTAGCCTTTTTATGTGTAGAGCAAAGCAGTCCTACTGGAAACAAACAGCTAGAATTGTTTGCTTTCTTTTTTCTAGAAAATTTACTAACTATATATGTGATTTCAAATAAAAGTGGAAAATATGTCAGTGAGTTTCTGCCCCATCCCATTGTCATTTTAAACTTATTTTACATTTCTGATAATAATCTCAATTTCCAAGGAAAGTGTTTGGTACATAAATAAATTCATGCCTAACAAAAATAGAATTTCTTACTAACAGATTCAGACACGCTTGTCCTGAGCATTATATCCAATGCATATATACTCATGGAACTATACATGTGTTTAATGTCCTTTAATACTTACTCTGGCAAATAAGAAAGCATAGGCATTTTTACAATTTTTAAAAATTTATGCAATCACATTATATTTCTGATTAATAACTTGTGTCCTTTCTCCTACCGACTATCCAAAATAGGCAGCAATACTTTCAAAATACAAACCAGATGAGTCACTTTGCTCACAAAACTTTATAGACTCCAACCTCATTCAAAATGAAAGACAGAGCCCTTACCATGGTCTACAGTGCTGTATGGGACATGATGACCTTCCATCACCAGCCCCATCTCCCAATCCTGATCTTCACTTCACTTGGGCACACCAGCCTCCTTCCTAAGGCTTCTAGAACCTGCCAATTAAGTTCCTGTTCCAGGATCCTAAAGGGGCCATTGCATTTGCTACAGGATCTTCCTGTGGCCCATTAATTCATTCCTTTAACTGTTTAACACAGTAACATTTTATCAATTAACCTGGAGCTGAGGATAATCTTTATAATCCTAAATCTATGTAAATCATACAAATTTTAGTCAACTTCAGCCTCCTTTCTCCAAAGTAATAACACATTATAGCACAGTACAAAATCATCCTACTGGTAATGTATAATGTTCCCTTTCTGTTCTTGGCATGAGTTTACTGAAGCACTCTTGTTTTCATGGATATAAATGTTCATTGATGTTCTTTATTGTTTGTGCATCTACAAATGCAGGTATCCATTCAGATTTTATCCCTACCTTCCTCCTTTTTATAATCCACATATGTACCATCTTCAAAGCATCACACTTCTCAGATCTAATACAAGAGGGACAATCGATCTAACACTCTAACATCTCTGCTACTCCAATTTGGAGACATTCTCATGTAACATTTTTTTTAAAATCAGTCTTCAACATTACCTGCTATCCAGGGCCCAAATTTCTTTCTGACCACATCTCTTTCCACTCTTTCCACATGCTATTTTCCCCTTTGTTTTCTAGAGCTTCAGTGTATAGTAGAAAGTTTTGATTTAAGAACACCAGCTCTAATTTTTAGGTTAGCACACTCCTAACTCTCTTGGCCATGAGACAAACAGGACAAGGGCAGGTCAGCAGTTAAACATTCACTAAATCCGCTAGCTCAGCTCAGCCACAGTACCTGGTGGCACTCAGAGGAAGGATAGCAGGCTACCAAGAAGAGACTTGATACTCTATGAGCATATACAGGGGGAGGAAGTCCCTCTCAGGAACAGTGATAGAGGAGGGGAGTAAGGGGAAAATGGGAGAGAGGGGAGAATGGGAGGATACAAGGGATGGGATAACCATTGAGATGTAACAAGAATAAATTAATAAAAATTCTTTAAAAAAAAATTCATTAAATCATTGTGTATTTGGCAAATACTTAAGTTCGTTTTTCAAAGAATTTGGGTTTTGTTTATTTTCTGTGCCTACAATCTCAGAGAAAAGGTATAAGAAGCTGTAAAACAAATTAAATATGGATATTATTATTATTGGGGCCTTTAAGAAGTCTTTCATTCATTCTTATGTTGACAGCATCCTGAGAGGAGAAAATATCCCAGGAAGGTATAACGAAGAAGTAACGTTTAATGATCTGAGTTAGACTTCAATTTCAACCTTTTAAAGCAGAAGCTGAAGACCAGTGCTCTCCGTCTGTGCCCACCTCCATCAGAAGGAACATAGCTACAGGCTGAAGATCAGAGAGTCTGGGACATCTGAGGTGACTCTGCATAGCTTTGGTTTGGCTTTGAGGTTAATTTTGCTGGCCCGGATTTAAAAACAAAACTATTTACCCAGGGATTGTTTGTTGTCATCACTACTTCATGAATGGATATCCTGATAGAACCACCCTGACATAGAAATAAAATTTATTTTTTCTTGTAAGTATCATTAGTTTATGGAAGTCTGCTGAAGATTACATCGGGTTTTCTTTATTTTCTACTTGGATCTTCTTTACTCATCCCTTCTTCACATCTTCCAGTGTGAGACTCTATCACTAACAGCTTCATTCCGTCTTCCTTCCAGACAATCATATTTCCTTATCTTTAGGGGTTCTAAACTTAAGATGACTTCTACATTCTAATATTTTCTAAAGGAGTAATTATTTTCTCTCTCTCTTTAAACTTATTTTCTCTTAATACTGCTTTTTTATGGATTTTTTTTTGTTCCACTGCAAAACTTACTAATTCAGTATTCCAAGCAATGGATTTTAAAGATTTATTTATACAGTGTTTTGCCTGTATGTATACCAGAAGAGGGCACCAGATCACATTATAGATGGTTATGAACCAGCATGTGGTTGCTGGGAATTGAACTCAGGACCTTTGGAAAAGCAAGCAGTGCTTTTAACCTCTGAGCCATCTCTCCAGCACTCCCAAGCAATGAAATATTAACAATAAAGAAGCAAAACAATAAAACCAAAGGTGAGTTTCAAAGAATTCGTAACTTATAAAATGTAATGTAATTCTAGCAATAAGAAAAAGTCAATACGGGACTACTTTAACTTTATTTCTGTATACCCCCATTGTCATAGCAGCATAAAAGCTATTAAAATCCATGGTTTCTTTACACTGATTGTTCCTAATTTAAAAAAATAAATCCAGAATAGAGACAGGGTGTTAAAACAATCCAACATGGGCATGTTAAAAATGGTAGGGTATGGTATGTAGGAAAATAAGTCAGTATGAAAATACACACAAAAAGGCAATGAAAAATGGGGCCAAATGGCTCAAGAAACCCCAGCTTAATGAGGGAAAAGATTTCTAAGGTGCTTGCACACTGTGAAGGGACACCAAGATTAAGTTGCTTTGTAAATATCAGTAAATAAGAATTTATGTACTACTGTTTATCATTCTCCATAAAAACAACTTAACAAGATTTTAACAAAGTCCTCATAGATAAATATAGCATTTCTGTTTACTTATTTATCCTTTTACAACTCCATCAATACATACATATAGTTACTTTATCAAAGCCCCTGACTCATCTCTCATTCTCCTTTTCCCACTACATCCCTTCCTCTCAAGGCTCCCTCCTACTTGCATATAGAACGTTTGTGTGTGATCCACTGCATTCAACTAGAATTTCTTGCATAGCCGTGGGTGAGGATTCACTGCTTGAATGGTGGGTAATGCACCAGTGGCTACATCACCACGGAAAATGGTTTCTCCTTTCCATGAACAACCTGTGTCTCTTCTGGGAGAGCAGGGACTGAGGAGCTTCCTCCTGACCTGGGATAAAATGTAGGTGGCTCCAGACTTCTGTGAATAACCTCTGTGGTTACGTATTTGTGGATGCAAGAGCCACAGCATCTTAGTTGGGGTTTCTATTGCTGTGATGAAACACCATGACCAAAAAGCAAATTATGGAGAAAGGGTTTATTTGGGGTACACTTCCACAGCACTGTTAATCATTGAAGGAAGTCAGGATAGGAACTCAAGTAAGGCAGGAACCTGGAGGCAGGAGATGATGCTGAAATCATGTGTGTGTTGGTGGGGGTGGGGTGTGCAGGGGTGCTGCTCACTGACTTGTTCCTCATGGCTTGCTCAACTTGTTTTCTTATAGTACCCAGAACCACCAGCCTAGGAATAGCACCACCCACAAAGGGTTGGGCCCTCCCTCCCCCATCAAACACCAACTTAAAATATGCCTTACAGCTGGATCTTATTGAGGCATTTTCTCAGGTGAGGTTCCATCCTTTCAGGTAGCTTTAAAAGTTTTCACCTTTAGTGTTCATGTCAAGTTGACGTAAAACTACCCAGCACACACTACATATCCAGAAGACAGCATTTTATAGTCCTCCTTCTCATCCACTCTCCCACAATGAAATGTTCCCTTTGCCTCAAAGAAAGCAAAAAAGGGTGGACCTTCCAAAATCATCAGTAACCTAATTTAGTTCTACTAGAACCAATTTCCAGAAGGTTTCACAAGATCATAAGCAAGTCTTTAAGACAAAAACCTGAGAGGGGAAATGTAATGTCCAAACTGCAACGTATGGAGATTTTATAGAACATGATATTTAATCATGTCAAGTGCTACTTGCAAAGGCACACAACAAAGATCCAAAAGTCTGAAGAAAAGAATTTCTCACAGAATGTCTGGTGACTGATTTTGGAGTGTTTGCAACAGTGTAATAGTGCTTGCAATCATGTCATTTCAATAAAATAGATGAGAATAAATCAATCTAATGAATATATTTCATACTTTAACATTGGACCGCTGTTAAAATTCATCTTTCTGTCTGTGATCCATACATCAATTCAGGATTAATTAACTAGAACTTTAAGATATACCATGCTAAAACATTATTCATCATATTCACAAAATATCCAAAGATGTCATGTCTGTGTGTGTGTGTGTGTGTGTGTGTGTGTGTGTGTGTGTGTGTGTGTTGGAATCACAAAGCATTCCTAGATCCATGTCTGAAGAGAGTAGTCTTTTATAAGGGCCACATGAGTTCCTCGGGAGAAGCTGGTAGTTAAGACAAGGAAGTCAGGAATTATGCTTAATGCTGAGCAGAAAATCTCTAAGAAGGTGAAGAGATAGCAAGCTATGTACTGTGAAAGATATCTTAAGACTAAAAATAAGTTGCAAACCGTCTAACATATGCAAAGGCAGATTCTATAAAATACCCTAAATTATACCAATTCACAAAAGCAAATTTGAACCACCCTTCTAAAACAAAATGGAATATACAACCATGACCAATTTTCTTTTGGAAAAAGGAAAGAAATCCCTGAAGTTGTTAAACTCTTGTGGTTCATCACTCAAGCAGTGTAATAGGAACTTGAACTGGGGCTCATGGTTTCATGGATGCCCTGCAAAACCTTTAATTATCCTGAGAGTGTGAGAACCATTTCATTCTTCTATGTTTAGGAAACTTGCAATGTTTTAATCCAATTCTCTTAAGAGGCCTAAGTTCTATCCCATCAAAACGTCATGGATGAACCATTATTTCCAATAAAAATAGTCATAAAGAAAAATGTTTTAGAACCTCTTCAGTAATGTGAAATAGCTAAAACATGAAGGAATCCCTATGAAAAGGAGGGTGAAATAGTCATCTTGCTTTTAGCACCTATCAGAGGCCTAGTTTTATAGGAGAATATAGGGTAAAGGAACATTACCTGGCAGAAAATATTCAAGGTCTGACAATGATCTATCATTTTACTTGCTAAATTCCCCATAATTGTCTTTGTGGTGGTATTTTTATGTACTACAGAAGTGTTACCTATTTCCAAAAGAAGCTAGAGAAAATAACAGTGAAATTCTGTTGGTCTTATACAGCTGCTACCTGAAGCCATTTGAGGTTGGCTATCTTTCTCTGGTTGCACATTTCTCAAAACCGTAATTCAGGAGGCCAAAGGCAGGATGAGGCAGGAAGAAAATTTGCATCAAAGATGATCAGTAGATTATATATCATAGTTTATATGGTAACTGAACACAGGCATTAAGGAACTCAAGAGAAACTATTCCAAATCCTACTGACATACCTAATATTCATGCAATTAAAGTAAAACACAGTAAAATGATATAATTATATGAATGATAACATGTATTGTCTTCTCTAGATAATGTGACAATAGCATGCAACTAGACATCTGAGTACCTGACTGGCGCAGGAAATATACCATTGGTTTCCTTCCTAAACCGGAATCTGTGTTCGGGAAGTATATGGTGAATTCAAGTGCCTTTAAGGCTCTGTAGGTGTCTTCTTGTGGCACAAGAGATAAGATTACAGCAATAGATTCCCAGTTCTCCCATTTATACTGTATATGTGAGAGGCTGAAGTTTTTCTCAGAAGCCCTAAAGATCTTAAAGTGTTGGGAAGAAATGATTTTACTCCTGTGTACTTAAGCAAAGCAAGATAATTCCCAAAGGCTTTTATCCTTACCTTTACTCTGAAGCCCACACTTAAGAAATTTAATATTGGGAACACAAAATATTTTTAAGGCAGACTAATGAAATACAGTAAGATGAAATTCAGGGACGTCGATTTTAATAAATCTTGATGAAACCAGCTTATATAGTCTCCCTTCTACTGGAGTCAACACAACACCTAGACAGAGGTCAATTTGTTTGGAAATTTAATAATATCTATATTATCTAAATCCTACAAATACCAAGGGGGATATTTCTAGCTAATTATAAATATGCCTAACAAAACCTTTTGAATATGCAAAATCCCTTGTAATGTTTTTCATTAGCTTTTCATTTGAGTATCTGATGTTACACAATTATATTAGCAGTTATAAATAGAAACGCATTATTGTTCAGAAAGTAATATTGTTCTATTAATCAGTGCAACTTTTTATCTCAAGTGTTAATGAGTTAAACAAAATCCATGATCTTTATTCATATAGAACATCACAATAACATGTGTTCACAGTTTTTATTATCCATGTCACCACAGATTTATAAATATTTTTCTGATAAAAAATGTAAAGTCTCTGGTATCATCTAGGCTCACTCATAGATTTTATATACTTTGTCTAAAGTGGTTAGTCACTGACATTGGCTATTATGACTTATCACAAGAATATACATCCTAGGTTTAGCAGATAGATATGATTCTATAGATAGATAAGGTAAAATAGATAAGGTCTTCAAAAACCTCAGAGACACACAGAATATGGCATTTAAAGATGTTTTTTTATTGTTTTAAGAATTCTTTGACAATAAGACAGGTTAACTCCTGGCAATACCCAGCCTATCTGAAAGAAGATGATGAACATCAAAGAACATCCTTATGGAGATGGCTTCAGATGTGGCAAACCAGCCACTGGGCAAAATGTCCTTGTTTTTGGCACATACAGAATCCATTCAGCCTAAAAAATGGGCAACCTTGGATGCAGGCAGAGTCAACAGCCAAACTCTGCCAAAACAGGGTAGGCAAGTCCTCAATCTTTCCTGCCTCACAAATATATCTATCAGATATATTGGGCCAGAAGGCTGAAGATGATGCTCCAACAATATAGAGAGTTTTAGATGACTATTCAGGCAGCAAACTGTCTCTGTCATTTTTTTTTTTCCACTTTGGAAGCTGCTAACCTGCACTTCCTGTTTACTCAGGTAATTAATTTTATTCCTTTTCAAGTTTCTGACAGGGTTGAAGACAAGATAGTTTAGTCTTACAATTAAGCTTAGTTGGTTAGAGGTAAAGATATTTTTAGGTCTAGATAGATGTTTTAAGTTGATAGAGATGAGATATCATAGATAATTGGTTTACTTTTAGAACTTTAGACTCAACAAGATAGGAAAGATGTTTCCTTCAAGGTTGTCAAATACAAATAGTCAAAACACTGTAAATGGTTGTTTTGTGGTTCTTTTTACTGTATATAGTTTCTTAATATATGTAATAACATAAATGTATATGTAAATTTTTTTAAATTTTTAAAATGTGATTTAGATCGAATAAATGTCTGGCTATAAAAAATTAATATTTACTTTATAAACCTCTGCTTTTATAATTGTACTTTTTAAAATAATCTGCATATTTTATAATTCAATACCTATTGCATATGCATGTAGGAAATGCACTTAGTCATGCTGTAAAGTTTGACAGCTGACACATGAAACCTACAGGTTCTCTTCTGAGTCTGCCTATTGAGACAGAAGAAGGGCTTTGGCCACATGATTCTCTCTACTAAGAAATATCCATTTATTAGCTGTGCGTGGTGGTACATGCTTTTAATCCCAGCACCTGGAAAGCAGAGGCAGGTGATCTTTGTGAGTTCGAGGCCAGCCTGGCCTACAAAGCATGTCCAGGACAGTCAAGGCTACAGAGAAACCCTGTCTCAAAAAAAAAAAAAAAATCAAAACAAAGGAAATATTCATTTATTAATGTAAATATGTTGAACAATTTCTTCATCATTTGAATAAAGGCAACTTGATCATTGTGAGTGATCTTTTCAATCTAATATTGAATTAAGTTTGCCATTATTTTATTGAAAATTTTTGCATTTATGTCAATCAAATATATTGAGTTTGCTAGTGTGTGTGTGTGTGTGTGTGTATGTGTGTGTATTGCATTTGCTTATTTGCTTTAGTATCAGTGTGATACTTGCATTGTAAAAAACAAATCCAGAGCTTCCCTCTCTTTTCTATTTTTAGAAAACTAGGAAAAAACAGATAATAGGACTGACTCTAGACCTCCAATATACTAACAAAGTGATGTACTACTGAGTGACACCTACAGCCTTGAATAAGAACTGTTTTATTAAAAACAGTATTCTGTTTCTGGTATACTCATAGAGCGGTGCCTTGTCCAGTCGTCATCAGAGGCTATGCGCAGCAGCATATGGGAGGAGGTGCAGAGAACCACCGCCAGACATTATGCAGAGTCGAAATTGGAGGTCTTCGCGGGGTCCCTTCCCTAGGAGATAGGGGAAGCCCACAGAAGAGGGGGAGGGAAGACTGCAGGACTCAGAGGGGATGAAGAGCATGGGCCATGAAATCAACTAAGCTGGGCTCACATTGGCTCACAGAGACTGAAGCTGCAAGCAC
Source organism: Acomys percivali (assembly GCA_907169655.1). NCBI lineage: Eukaryota > Metazoa > Chordata > Mammalia > Rodentia > Muridae > Acomys > Acomys percivali. The sequence continues at coordinate 14,619,888 of OU015752.1, forward strand.
GGAGCCTACATGGGTCTGCCCCCAGGTCCTCTGATGTGTTATGGCTGTTAGCTTGGTGGTTTTGTGGAACTCCTAACAGTGGGAGCCCGTGTATCTCTGACTCTTTTGCCTTCTTTGGGTTGCCTTGTCAAGCATCAATATGAGGGCTTTCGCCTTGTCTTATTGTATCTTGTTTTGCTCTATTTGACTGTTGTCTCTTTGATGCCTGCTCTTTTCAGAAGAAGAAAAGGAGCGGGAGTGGTTCTGGTGGAGAAGGGAGGTGTGGAGTAGCTGGGAGGAGTGGAGGGAGGGAAAACTCTGGACAGGATGTCTTGTATGAGAGAAGAATCTATTTTCTTTCTTTCTTTCTTTCCTTTTTTTTTTTTTTTTTTTTTTTTTTAATCATGACTGTTGACAGCAGCTTTACTAATAGTCTCCAAAAAGGAGAAACGCCGTGACTAGAAACGAGGGAGGGATCAAAATGCATATTAAAAAGTGAATATTGCTACCATATGATATTCTGGAAAATGCAAAACCAGAAAGCATAGACATCCGCAGTTGTCAGGAGCTAGGGCAGACAGAGGATGGATAGGTGGAGTGCAGGATTCTCACTACTGTAAAAACAACTGTGTTATAACCGTAATGATGGGCATACATCTTTGGACGTTGTTAAACCTCATGGAATATAAAACCTCAGTTGTGAGGATTTATATAAACTATGACCTTTTTTGTCTGTTTTTGAGACAAGGTAATCCAGGCCTCAATCTCACAACATTCCCCCTGCTCAGCCTCTCCAGTTCAGTACATACAGGAGGGAGCCACCACTTCCGGTGCCTATGGACGTTTGGTGATGAGGATCTATCAAAACAGGCTTATCAGTTATAACAAAAAATATCTTTTTGGTTTATGATGACTGTTTCTGGGGAATCCACAATGATTTTCTTCTCAAATAAAGGACAATCCAAAGTGAACGTTTCATACTCGCCACCTTCCCCCAATGCGTGAACACCATACTTCTTAGAAAGCCATAAAATACACAGCTCCATTTCACCCAAGATTTTCCCAAGATGTTTATCAGTTTCTAAGCCCAAAGCTGCTTCTTTGATGATAATCACCTCGATGTTAGATGCTATCATCTCTCGGAGCAAATCTTCCTGGTTTCTCTGCCACTGGTAAACTAACGTTTATGTACATTTTCTACTCGGACACGTTGATAATCAGAAAGGATAGCACCTACTGATACTCCCTCTATTTCTTCCTTGTTCTTAATGAGTTTCAATAGTTCATAGAGAGCTTCAGCCTCATCACCTTCACATTTGGTATACATCCTTCCTGTTTCTAAGCTACTTCTTTTGATGGTTCTGCAGTACAGGGCCAGAGCTATTGCTTCGGGATACAGGTCATTGGCGTGATGACCTACTGTCTGACACATGTAGCTGTCCAGTTCATCTGACTCTACTTGGTTTCATCTGGTCTTATATTTGCTAATGCAACAATGTGATACCCTGCGACAACGCACCAGAGCATGTTGTAACAGCTGTCCGTCCCACCACTGATCAGGGCGGGGACCCTCATGCTGGGTGCAGTGTGCGTGCCTGTGGTAAGCACAGACACCAGGCCAGGTCCCGTGGCGGCTCGACTGACACACGCGCGTCCTCGCACTATTTTCTTATATTTTTAAATAAGAATTTTTTATTTGTATAAAAAATTTTATAAATTAAAAAAAATGATAAAATAAAATTTGTCAAATCAATTTTTAAATCAAATTTCAGTGGCAGATCATCTTGTTTTAAAAATCAAGTTTTATTGTAAAGACATTTTGAAAAATATGAACCTTAGAAAAAGTATCAAACATTTCTCTCTTTTCAAATTATGTAATAATTTGAATAGCATTGGCATTAGTTCTTTGAAATTCTTGTAAAATTCTACATCCAGTTTTGATCTGAAGTGCTCTCTAGGCAACACCCTTATTGAGGAGCTATTGGCAGTTGATTGGCATTTGATAGGTTCTGGATGAAGAATTATTCTTTGCTGAGAGGATGTGGCCCACAACCTTGCATATATCAGCAACAATAATTTTGCTCTTAGAATACTGCAGCAAAAAGTAAAGGGTAGTTATGACTTTATCTCATTGTATACATGCACTTTCTCTTTGGATTTAAGGCTCAGAACATAAGAGGAAACCCATACCAAACAGAGTTACGAGGATCAAGAACTTATGGCTCCACAGATCATAGGCGCTAGGGGAGAACACATACTACTGCTGGCCAATGGAACATTATACTAAATCAACTACTAATCGATTCTCATTATACACATTTATTAGAGCATTTCTCACATCTCTCAGACTTCACTGAGAAGCTTCTTTTTGCATGCAGTAGATGAGAGCTAACAGAGAGACTTACAACTGGTCCAGGAGCAGAGGATAAGTGACTGCGGAATGCTCAGCCACAAATTGAACATCGATATCACACCCTCACTTGCCAAGGCTCAGGGATTACTGTGGAAAAGATAGTAGTGAGGTTGTGAGAGCTAGAAGAGGTGAATGATTACAAGGAAACAGTGTTTTGCTGAGACAATAAGGCAGTTGCATATAGGAGCTTAGAGCAGTTTTGATAGCATGCACAAGACCTGTGCAAGACAGACAGATTCCCAGCATAGAGAAGGGAGATAGGCAGGAAGCCTTAACCCTAGTTGAGAACTGTTGATGAATGAGACCTGATGAAATGGGAAGAGTTAAGCTTCTTTAAAGATGGGGCCCTGATAGGTCTAACACGCTCCAGTGGATGGCCACATACGCCGCAAGATTATGTAGGATTCACTAATTATACTCATTGAGATTTTTTTTTGTGTGTGTGTGTGTGTGTGTGTGTGTGTGTGAATAAGGATACAAAATTTGGTGGGTATTAAATTTGGGGAAGGATCTGGGAGGAGATGAGGAAGGGGGTGAATATGGTCAAATAAGATACACGAAATTCTCAAAGACTTAATATATGTATTTTAAAATAATGAAGAAAGGAAAGAAATACCCACTGTTTCTGAAAGAACTGTATTATTCCCTAGCCATACTTGAAAGTGGGAAGGAATGAGGCTCCATGGCATGGAAGGTAGATGTGCTCTCACTCTAAAACATAGCCCAAGGTCACCAACACATGTTTGTAAATGTAAGTTTTATTCAGTAGAAGTAATTGTCATCTCCGACACTTACTGTTGAATGAACTCGCTCTTTCTAGCTCTTGCTGAACTCTGGCTGGCTGTTTTAATTCAGCTGTTCTGGCTCAAACTCCTCTCCAAGCTGACTGATTCAATCTGGCTTCTCTCAGCTTCTCCTGAATTGCTCTGCCTCTGACCTCCACAAACTGAACCACACAAACTCAACTGAACTCAACTGCTGCACTCAACTGAAATGCGCTCAACTGCCTATACTGTACTGAACTGAACTCAACTCTACTGTATTGTCTTTTCTACTAAACTCTCTACTATACCCTAAACTACTGTCTCAACTCAACTGCACTTCTCTTAAGTAGCTTCTATTTTTTTTGTCTGTTCATGTGAGAGTTGGGTGTATCCTATGTCTGACTCATTCTGTCAAATCTTTCTCTTATTCATCATTTTGTGTGCCCCTCAATTAGATGTCACTTTCAAACACGGATTCTTTCTTCCACAAACTAACTCTACCGTCATTGCTTGGGATTGAGCATTTATTCTAAGAGTGTGTCTATATTCTAGCCTGAGAGGTTAAAGGTGTCTATTCTAGCTAGAGGGATTAAAGGTATGTAGATGTGATCCCTTGCTAGAGTAGTGATCTTGCTGGATTAAGATTCCCCTATGCATGTTGAATGCAGACTCTGACACTTGAAGAAAGGAGATATATTTTCCTCAAAAGAATATGGTAGTGTTTAATGTCTGTTGGTGGCCAGGGATAATGCAGATATTTCTGCTTCTTCATTAGCTATAGCAAAACTTTTATTCAGGTTGTCTCTATTTAATAGAGAGAAAAATCAAGAGTTGCATAACCCAACTCATAACAATGAATCCTTCCTTCTACTGGTCTTGTGCTTATGTGTTAAATCCTCTGACCATTAGGTTCACTGGTTGTGCATTATGAGGTTTATAAATGCCCTTTAATGGTAGAAACTCATTAATCTTATAGGGACTCCAGATAAAAATGTTGGAGTAAATATTATGAGGTATTCTTTTAATTATCTATACCAAGGACACTTTGCTATAATCACATAAAGCCTCAACTGAGAGCATCACTTAGCTCTGTGTTCTTTAGTGTGAATCCATGAGTGATTCTGACCACACAGTATTATAGCAAGCATTGTACGTTTAAAACAGTAGAACATAACTCGCCATGTCACTGTTACTCAAGTTTTAAAAAAAAATTAAATCAATATTCCAAAGCCATGCTTAAGAGCTTAGCACAAAAGAAAGATGTATTTCAGAAAGAAACTATCTACTTCTTAGACATGAGGGAACTGCATAGGCTTACCCGGCATGTGGTAGGTAGGACAAAGAACTAAAAATTTACTGAGAAACACAGCCATGAAAACATTGGCTATTTTGTTATGCTACTTGAGAAACAGAAAAAAATATAAAATAAAGAAGAATTGAACACTGATTGAGCAAATTTTAAATATACTTATGTTATCATTAGAACTTCTGCTTAATATGAATCTCTTAAAATTTAAGGGAAGTGGCTATAATATTAATATGGTGGCTGGAGAGATGGCTCAGAGCTTAAGAGCACCGTCTACTATTCCAATGGTTCTGAATTCAATTCTCAGCAACCATATGTGGCTCACAATCATCTATAATGAGCTCTGGTGTCTTCTTCTGGTATGCAGTTGTACATGCAAGCAGAACACTGTACATATAAAAAATAAATAAATCTTTTTTTTTAAAGATGAGTTAATAGAATTCGGTTATATCTTTGCTCACTTCCATGAACAAGTGTTTTTGGAAAATATATTCCTTGAATATTTCTGTAAATACTGAAATTTACTTTATTAGGTAATTAGTGTAGAAGGAAAAACTAGAAAATGCTGTTTCGTGCTATCAATCTAAGGCTTCTGTGGCATAAATAGACATGTTAATGCTCAGCCGTTTCAGAACTGTGATCAAGGAAATGAAATAAATGAAAAATTTAAAAGCAGCAGGCTTCCCAGAAATGCCAGTGAAATCTAATTCGATGGCCCTTTGACATAAGACCAAAAGAAAAAAAAAAAATCAGCCTCCATTTGGGAACACTAATGATTGCATCTATGTTTAAAATATTCTCAAAAGCTGCAAGGAACACTTTCATATGCCCCAAATCACCTAAAATTGTCAAAACATTTTGAAAGCTAAATCTCATAAAGAAATCTCATTATCTTATGCTTTAATTAGCCAGGAGTTAGAAGCATTGGAATGTTCACATAACTGACAGGGCCCTTTAGTTTCTGTATAAAGTATAAAACTGTGGATGGCAAAGGATTTGAAGAAAAATCTACTTGATTATTAATATACAAGAACTATAATCTTATTCATTTGTAGACTTGTCCTGACACATGGCTTGAGTGAGGCGCATACTTGACTTGCCAATTTTAATTTCTTTCCAAATCGTTCATAGTGTATCCTTCCCTTCAAACATTTCTATTTGGAAGACAATGAAATCAGGTTGTCCTACCTTTGAACCTACTCCTCCCTAAATATATGCACAGCCCCAGCCATGTACGAACCACCCGTTTAGTTATATAAATATAAAATAAAACAAATGCTTTGAAAACGTTGATGCTTCTAATTTAGTGTAAATGAGAAGACAATAATCTAGTGCATTGCAGAGCAAATCTTCTAATTTTTGACAGGTAGAAACGTTATGATAAGCTATTTAATGATATCGAATAACACTAGAAAGAATATCACCCTATCTATATACACACAGGTATATATGTAATCCCTGCATTTTAGAGCCTCTACCTTTATATTTTCAGCACAAACAATCAAAAACAGCTGTTTATTTGATGTTCTATGTGAGCTGTTGTGATGATTAATTTCACAATTATTAGAACCAGAAGCATTGCCTGTCTTATAGAGGTGTTCAGCTGTTTATAATACAAAAAATTCCACAAAAATGGTGCCCTTTGTTACAATGTGGAAAGAGCATTATAAGTTTCAGAACAATGGTGCAAGAGGGTTTTCGTTTACTCTGAAGATTGCTTCTATGTAAATATCCTTCCTTAGAAAGAAAGGCTATTTGGGTTCAACATACACCATAATATAAGAACAAAAAAGAATAATGGTAAATAGTCTTTATAAAATTTCCTTTTTTTTTTTTTTTTTAAGTTTCAACATGAACTCATCTTTCTAAAGAGCATTTTGGATATTATTCAGCTTTTTTCTGCACTTCACAAACTAAATTTAGATAATTATACTCAAGTTTTAATTTAAGTTTTACACATTTTTTTTCCTTGCTTGAAGAGACTCTCTTGAGTTTCTGAAGCTGAAACTCATTTTAATCTCTTTGAATTTGTAAGAATAAAAGCTATTCAAATAATTTGAAGATTTCCATCCAGAATCCTGGCACTTTTCCTGTAGGTACCAGGAAGCATTGCTTTCTTCTCACATATCAAAGGAGTACAACGGTTACCTAAACACAGAGCTTTTCCTTTTCACTTAATATTGCATGGTTCTGTTTTATGATTAGATAATTTATAATATCACCAACAAACATGTAGAACAATGTAAGAATTATACAATACATGGTGCAGACATACTGCAAATTAATTATTAAACATCGTGATGATATTGTGTTAGGTCTTCCAACCTAAAATATCAGATTCTTGGGACAAGAAGCCACATGTAATATAAAAAAAAAAAACTGAATAATTGACTGCATCAATTGTTGTAATGTGGTACAGCAACTACCATTACTGCCATCAACATCATAGTGAATTTTGACTGAGCTTAGTCTGAGACAGGCATCATCCTGAGCATTTACTTGTCTTATGTAACTAGTATTTTCATGCCCATTTCACTAGCTAAGAAAACTGGCAGTGAAAGAAATATTTGATAAATGTTACATAACTTAACTGTTGTTGAAGCCTTAGCTATAGAAATTGCAATCTACAATCCCAAACGCTCGGATGTCAACTACATTTTCTATTAATGAAGGATTTATTCAGAGCCCATTCTTGACATTTTCTGTATTGGGGAATCTAACTTAGGCCAATTGACAAGTGGTTTCAGTTCTCTATAATAAAGATTTGTTTTCTTTTATTATTAGTTGAATATATGAAAAATAAAATACTGTTTTTATATTGCTGGGCTTGAAAAAAACCCTCACAAAATCAAATTCTGCACATAGTAAAGATTAAATAAAGCATTTCTGCTCCACTAAAACTATCAGGAGACTTTTTTACAGTGAAAAGAAAATGTTAGTAGTATCAAAAAGAAACATACAGTAGAAAGAATTCTAGTACGTAATCTGTGACTTGAGTGTGTTCCCTCCAAAATATATGTGTTTCCAACTGGATAGTAGTAAAAGGTAGGGCCTCTAAGACATGATTAGGCAACCTGTGCTTGCATATAGGAGTAAGGAGTTTATAAAAAGATCTTGCTTGCTTGCTCTTCAGCTTGCAACCATGTGAAGTCACAGTGTTTCTCTTGCTCTTAAGCTTTCTACTACACTTCTTTTGTCCAAGGGAAGAATATCTTGAGCTCATTTGAAAGCAACCTGGTCCAGATCCTAGAATTGTTATAGCCATGGACTTAGGGGCCCCTAGCCACAGAAACTGAGAAAATGAAAATTTCTTGTTTATAGATGGTTGTATGTGATATGTTAAACTGGCTTGAAACAATAAAAATATCTTAAAGATATTTTCTAATTTAAAACTGTTGTTGATGAATAAGTGATTTTTTTAAAGTACAAGTAATAGGAAAGTATTCTGAATTATTAATAGTACATATAGAAGTAAAATGTATAGCAATAACACAAGAAAGATGAAACAAAAGTGTGCTTATTTAAGCTTCTTGTGCTACATATACATGATGATAATATTAAGGAGAGACTCTAACAAGTTAAAGCATATAATGAGTACTTTAGAGAAAACACCAAAACAACTACCATAAAGCATAAGTGATAAGAAAAAAAGAGTAATAAAATCAATTGGTTCAAAGGAGTTTAGGGAAAAAGTTAAGTCATAAAATATAGATGAGATATACAGAAAATTAACAATATGGAAGACTTAGGCCCACCTCTACTGTCAACACTAATAATAATTATTGAACAAATAAAATACAGATTATCAGCAATATAGAAAAATAATATCCAACTGTATGTTCTTTACAAATTATGCCCTTTAATTATAAATACACAAGTTAAGAATAAAAGACTAGAAAAGACAATCCATGAAAGTTAAAAGAAAGTCAACAATTTTATTAAAAGGGCACTTACAAAAATAGTTTATAGAAATCATAAGAAAATTTATGAAAATACACTAAACTCCAAACTTTGGAGAAATGCAAATTAAAATAAAGATGCTAAATACCCTTTGAAATAGTTAAAATTATAAAGCTGACACTATTTCTTACTGAGGATGTGGACGACTGTCTTATACTACTGCCAGGAATGTTAAAGGGTCTAATTTTAATAACAGGCTAAGGCTATCCATGTTATGAATATTCATAATAGCCAGAACATGGAAACAGCCTAAGTGTCCCTCAGTAGAAGAATGGATAAAGAAACTGTGGTACATTTACACTATGGAATACTACTCAGCTATTAAAAACAAGGAATTCCTGAAATTTGTGGACAAATGGATTGAACTAGAAATTATCATAATGAATGAGTTCACACAGAAGCAAAAAGAGTCAAATGGTATATACTCACTTATATCGAGACACTAGTCCAAGGGGTACACCCCCATGAAAAACTTTACCTACCAGGAAAGTAGGTCAGAGGGGAGGACATCCTATTGAGACTTTAGGGGTGAGAAGCCTGGGAGAATGAGGAAATAGAAGGATCCAGAGGGTCCTGGAAAACTACAGGCGGGTCTGGGCCCTGGGGTCCTCCTCAAACTATGGCACCAGCCAAGGAAAATATAGGCAGTAAACTTCGAACCCCTACCCAGTCTAGCCGATGGACAGGACATTCTCCACCGTTAAGTGGAGAAGGGGATCTGACTTTCACACAAACTCTGGTGCCCCATATCGGACCATGTCCCTTGGATGGGGAGGCCTGGTGGCACTCAGAGGAAGGATAATAGGTCACCAAGAAGAGACTCGATACCCTATGAGCATATACAGGGAGAGGAGGTCCCCCTCAGCCACAGACATAGGGAAGGGAGTAGAGGGGGGAGCGGGAGGGAGGGAGGAGCTAACCTTTATGCTTCCAGGCACACTGACAAATGGTCTATCATTATTAAGCTTGCCATGAGGTGTAGTTCCACTTTCAAAGCTGGTGCCTAAAGGTAAGTAATCATCTGTACATATCCTTGTATATAACAGTGCTAAAGTTACACTATTGTCCAAATGTCCATTTGATGTTCAAAGGTCACAACTTCACATGGGATCTAAAGAGGATATTTAGAACTCTATTTTGAAAGGAATGATAACCTTTTAATTCAAAATTAGCAACGTATCTATTTCTTGACTGTTAATGAGGAGTCATCATTGCTCCCATCTCCTTATATTGTGTGGTATTAATTCACCCTCCTCAAATTATGCATGAAGCCTGAAGCACTTCATTCCAACCTTCCACATCTGAGATAATGCAAATTAAAATCCACAGAGAGATCTAAAGGGAAACCGTTCATGCAAAAACACTAAGTGGAGAGAAATGCTAAGTTAATTTAATCTTCCTTTCTAACAATGAAAAACTGTCCCCAGGTTGACAGATGTCACATTGAGAAAAAGCTAAAATCAAATAATGTAAATACTTTGCTCAATAATGTGTCTCTCAGTAGACCTACTTAATTTAAAAATTGATTATTACTTCTACAGATGTGATTTTAGCTTAAGACCACACAGTAGAAGCTATTTTTCTGTTATGCTAACTCATAACTGTGAATTTGAATTAAATAATTCAGAAAGTTATTAAAATGATACTGATGTTTGTGCCTTAAAATCTGTATGCTGTTTATTATTGTCAGATGAGAGTATCTAAACAGAATCCCAGATTACATTTATCACACCTCTGGATTTGGGGGAGTGGGGAAACTGAGGAAACCCTCATATTATTCCAGCAAATGTAATCAGTTTGAGTCATTGTTGCATTGCCAAAGAACCCTGAAGGAGAATAAACTGACAAATGTGTTCAGCAAATTTTATGCCTGCATTTTCAGATCTGGACTATTTAGAATTGTGAATGACTTAATAATCCATGTTCTTGGTGCAGAACTTGCTATGGAAATTAAGAGACTTTCATCTCAAATAAGTACAATCAATTAATAGAACGATGCATTCTTGGCTGGCTTATGTTTATTGCTGGGCAAGTTAAAAATACCACATGAAAAGGCCAATAAATATATCTTCCCAAATTAAAGAGAGGCCACTCTCCATCAATTCAAATGGCAGTTAAATAGCTCCCTAATTTTAAAAGCTGTTTCAGTTAACTACATAATAAACTCATTGTATGGGTCCATTAGCTGTACTTCAAGTCTACCTGATAGAAAAAAATTAGAATGAAAGTCAACTAGAAGTCAATATTTAGTTCTCAATGAACACGTATGAGTGGATCTATATCTCATTCTAGACAAGAATAGGATGGTTTTAAAGTGATGCAACAATGAAACAATCTTGTCTTACTGGAAAGAAGTTTTTGTTCTTATTTTGTCTATGTGCTTTAACCTTAATGGCTCCATAACACTGGTAATTTGGCAACCATGAGTTTCCCATACACAAAAACGCAGCCAATGGTCTCCTTCCAGACTACACATGATATTTCTGTGAAAATGAACACATACCCACAAAAATATTTTGCTAGGTTATGGAAAATATGAGTAGCTCATTTATTCCTTAATAAAACAAATATGCTTCTTGTCAGTACGACCAGTTTCATCAGTGATATTGCAAATACTTGAAATACAAGACATCTTGGTCAGGAATATTCCCCAAAACACCATATGGTTTCTCAGACACTATAAAGTTTCAGGTATGTTCAAGAGCTGCCTCATAAATTATGCCATTTGTGATTTTTAAAAAATTATAATAACTAGGGGATTGAGGATGCAACTTAACATTGGTGTTTCTGTTTGACTCCCTCCCACACGTTCACCCCAAGAAACACAAAGCTATCTCGATACCTTGAACAATCAACAGAAACCTGTGCTTCTTGATTAGAGAAAAAGGAACATAGTAGCTTTGTGACAAAAAGAAGTGAAAACAGTTTCTCATCCAGCGTTTTACTAAGGAAGGGATGGAATTCAGTTTGTTTTCATTAGTTTGGTGTTCCTATGGGACTCCTAACTATGAGAGCAGGGACTGTCTCTGTTTCTTTTGCCAGCTTTTGGGAGCCTTTTCCTGCTACTGGGTTGCGTTGGCCAACCATGATGTGAGGGTTTGTGCCTAGTCTTATTGCAATTTGTTATGGTGTGTTTGGTATCTCTGGAAGGCCTGCTCTTTTCTGAAGGGAAACAGAGGAGGAGTGGATCTGGGGAAGAAGAGAGGAAGAAGAGCTTCGGGAAGAGGAGGATGTAATATATGACAGAATAATAGATAGATGGATGGATAGATGGATAGAGATAGATAGATAGATAGATAGATAGATAGATAGATAGATAGAGAAGTTAATAAAAATCTTATAACACTAAAGAATGTGAATTTGGGTTAAAGGGTGGAGGAGTAGGGGTGAGGCGAGAGAGTGATATAAATTCAGTGCTCATAAAAGACAAATAAAATGCATGTAGGTAATTGTAATCTAAAATCTATTTTGTTGATTTTTTTTTTACATTATATAATAGCTGTTCACTTACAAATAACTAATAGCAATGTCTATATTCTCATGGCTTCTTTGACTAAAATCATACACCCGGTATTACAAAAACTCTTGACTCTAGTAAGAGTTTAAAATCCATTAAATAAATGAGGGTGTGCTGAGTGATCTGCAAGGTACTTTAAAAACCAAAAAGGAGCATGCACTCTATGGAAAATCAGTTTTAGTGCTCAAATAATGATTTCTGGTTCAAATGCTTAGTCACAATAATCTAGCAATTTTCACTTCTGAATGATTAACATCTGATTAGCAAGGATTAAACACATTGCTTTTGACACATTAAGGACAGTATAAATGATACCTCATTTGAAATAATCTGTATCTCTTAGAAATGTTTTATTGGCTATTTTAATTCCAGCCACATTAGAGATTTTCATTTTAATAACAAATAGCAGATAATAACATGCTTAAAATTATGTACAAATGTCTTTTTCAGAATATGTGTGAATAAAGTACCAGAAAACAAGCTACAAGCTGTTTGTGGCCTAAGATATGCAGTGAATTAATTTTTGTGCTGGCATATACTGTAATTAGAAATGGCTGTGTGCATCATGATTAAACCAGTAACTATGGTAACAAGTGAAGGGAAGGATGAGAGCAAAAGGAGAAAGCTTGAATAAATCAATGATGAGCCATTTTTTTAATCTATTTATTTTAAAAGTCTGTTATAAACAAAACAATCTATAAACTGCAAATCGATTTTATTATAATTCCTTACCATTCACCGACAATGGATTAAAACATATTGTTCCTTAAATGCATACAGACACACACACACACAGTAGCAGACTGAGCAGATTTGAATTGTTATCACATTTAGGGAGCATGGAGTTCTTTAAAATTATGATCGAGGGAACTCTTATAATATATGCATGATTTCAAAAGGCTGCATGAAGAAAATGACAGAGCAGAAAATGTACGCAGGGAATTCAGTTTTTAGAATATTAGCCTTTTTGCCACAGAATTCAGCAAAACCACCTGTCTCGTTCTTACACAAAGTAATGGGTTCTACTTACCAGGCTGCACACATGAATAGAAAAGTAACAACAACAACAACAAAAGCAATACATTTCATATTAGTGCATTCTATGGGTCTCTTCCACTGCAGTCTTTAGATACAATTCTAGAAGCTTTCTATCTCAGACACCCCAGTTGCATAGCCTTCATGTGTACCTCTTAGTCTCAAACCCATCAGGTCATATGAGAAATAATTAAAGTTATTTTAAACAAGAACCTCAAAGAAAACTAATTAAAGATTTGAAAAGTAAGCCTTTTGACTCCAAAGCCTACCTGCAGCGCACAACTCATATACCATCCTTTCCTGGTGAATGCTCCAGAATCTTACCCTCCTCTGCCATGCCCAAACTCTGAGCCCTATTTCTAGTCACCTAGCTCTTCTTCACAGAATGAAGCCCAACTGCACCATCTCTTCAATCTTCCTATCTCTGGGTATGCAGATGCTGCACCTGCCCTTCCTGGTGAGTTTCCTCATTAACATTGCCTGCCCCTACTCTCTCTACACTCCCAATCTTAGCTCTTTATATGTAGCACTAGCCTTGCTTGCAAAGTTTTTCACAACCTAGCTGGCCTGTACCATCTCCATAATCCCAAGCATGGTTCTCTGATTTTGCGGCTCCTGCACCGACCCAGTCTGAAGCAAGATAGAACCTCACACCAAACACACAATCAACAGAAGAATTCCATGTGTCCAGGTCATATCAGAAAACCACAAAGACTAAAAGAGACCAAGACATTATGTTCCCCTTCCCCAAATCCACTAGCCCAATAGAAATGGTGTTCAGGAGTGGGAGGGATGGCTCAGAGATGAAGAGCACTGGCGGTTCTTCCAAAATTCCTGAATTCAATTCCCACCAACCACAATGGTGGATCATAATCGTCTATAATGAGATCTGGTGCCCTCTACTGTTGTGCAGGCATACATGCAAGCAGAATACACTTATTAACAAACAAACGTTTTTAAAAAGAGACAGATGTCGCTCAATGAGAATTGCCTGTGATAAACCTCAGGATACAGAACTTAAAGGAACAATAATAAAAATCATCAAAGAGGTGACTTGCCTTGAAGAAGACATGAATAAAAACCTCAATGAGCTCAAAGAGGGGAAGAATAAGCTCCTGGGTGACACCTAAAGTGGTTTTGTTTGTTTATAAGGAGCTCTTGTCACTTTCAGTGATAAGCATCAATTTAAAGTGAAAGCACTTAAAAAAATAGTCAAAACAATGTGACCAGGAAACAAGCACATGTCACTACCCTATGGCCTGACAAAATAGACTTCAAACTGCAATTAATCAGAAGACATAACGAAAGACATTTCCAATCAAAGGAACAGTTCACTAAGACAAAATTACTATCTTAAATATAAGCCAAGTTCTGGCACACCATTTTATGAAAAACATTTAACTGGACCTCAGGACACAGATAAGCTCTAATTCTATAGTAGGTATTTTCAACAAACTAGTTTCTCCAATATAAATATAAATATAAACAGGAAGATCAATTAAATGGCACTGTACATGAAATGGGTCTAACAGATATCTATAGAATGTTTTTCCCAACACTAAAAAATTATATTTTATTCAGCAGCCCATGTGAGCTTTTCTAAAATAGATTTTACACACACACACACACACACACACACACACACACACAGACACACAATCATAACAAGTTTAGAAATTTTGAAATAATCTGTATTAATATTACTGATACATAATAGTATTGTGTATAGTATGTGAATATAATGCCATTAAGCTTAAAATTAACAGATAACAAATTTCTAGGAATTATTTGAATTCATTCAAAGTAAATAATACATTACTGAATGATGAAGGGGTCAAAGAAGAAATTTTTTTTTAAATCTTAGAATAAAGGAAAATGAAAATACAACTCAACAAAACCACAAGGACAAATTAAAAGCAGTTCTAAGATGGAACCTTACAGCTCTAAGCAACTACATTAAAAAAATCAGAAACAGCTCAGTTGTGTAGTAATATCCTCATAGATTAAAATACAGCATTCCGCTTGGAAGCTCTTTAAGACTCAGAATGTTAAAAATGCAAAGTGAAACAACAGGATGTTCTAAGGAGAGGTGAAACCTTCCATCCTGTAGGGAAGGATGCTGTTGAATTCACTGCTGTAAACACTAATAGCTGAAGAAAGTCACTGTAACTGATGAGGTTCACTAGGCCCCTCAGTCCTCAAGCACACTGCTGAGAGACACTCTCAGAGGAGCTCGCCTGCCTAGAAGAGGCTCCAACCAGCTAAGATACCTTAATGAAACAGAGACTAGCAGAGCTGCTAGGAGAAACAGATCAGGTCAGCAGAGTTACTGGATGAGGTCCAGAGTACCTGGGTTGCTTGCACCACACAGTCTGCAACCTGTCAAACTGCCTACAAGTTATGTAATGAACTCCGGGTTTCCAGCTTTTGTAGCTGTCACCCATGATGGGGTAGGCTTTTTAATCATTTCTGCTTCAGTAAAACTCATTAAATTACCAAGCCTGTTGGCATCCTTATTTTTATGGTGTGTCATTGTTTCCCTATCTGGAGTGACTGGATAGTTGCTTCTTCAGGAATAGTATCACACAGACACACACACACACACACACACACACACACACACACACTAAACAATGCCACTCAAGAATTTGGAAAAACAAGCCAAATTCTTATATATTTTATGGGAAGAAATAAGAAAACTCAGGGCCGGGCGTGTGCTCACACCTGTAATTCCAGCACTTGGGAGGCAGAGACAGGCAGATCTCTGTAAATTCGAGGACAGCCTAGTCTAAAAGGGAATCCACCACACCAACTAAGGCTACACAGAAAAGCCCTGTCTCGGAAAACAACAACAACAAAAAGAAATTAGAAACAAAGAGAAAACAAAAAAAACAAGTCAACAAACCTGAAAGCGGGTTCATTGATAAAATAAATAAGATCAACAGACCCCAATGAACCAGAAGAAAGAAGGATATGACCCAGATTGACAAAATTAGGTATAATTAGGGAAGCATTACAACAGACATTAAAGAAAATCAGAACATTACAAAGGAACACTTTAAGAACTTCGTTAAGTTAACATTTTAAGAGAAATGGGAGAATTTCTAGATTCATCCAAACCAAAGTTAAACAAAGATGAGATCAACAACCTAAGCAAACCCATAACAAATAAGATTGAAATAGTAATTAAAAGCCTTCCAAATGAAAATGCCCAGATCAGACAGATACACACTAGATTTCTACTAGATTTTCAAAGAACTACAAGAAAGAGAGAGACAGAGACAGAGACAGAGACAGAGATAGAGAGACAGAGAGAGACAGAGAGACGGAGACAGAGACAGAAAGGACACTTCCAAATGCCTATGAATCCCATATTAATCTAATACCAAAACCAAGTAAAGACACAACATTAATAACAACAGAGGGAAGGAAGGAAGGAAAAGAATGAAAGAAAATAACAACAACAAAAGAAACTACAAGCAAGGTTCATGATAAACCCAGATGCAAAACTTCTGAACAAAATTCTAACATAAAGAATACTGGTATATGTTTTATTGTGAACCAAGCCTAATGGCTGAGCCATCTCTCCAGCCCAAGAGGTCAAGGACACTAGGAAAACATAGTCCATAGAATCAACTAAGCAGGGCCCACGGGGGTTCATAGAAACTGAATCTACAATCAGAGAGCCTATATGGGTCTGACCTAGGCCCTCTGAATATATGTTATGGTTATGTAGTTCGGTGTTCTTGTGGAAGTGTCACACACAGGGGGAATAAGAGTGTCTCTGACTCTTTTACCTGCTCTTGGGACTCTTTCCCCCTACTTAGTTGCCTCATTCAGCCTTGATATGAGGGTTTGTACCTAGTCTTACTGTAACTTGTTATGCTACAATTTGCCGATATCTCTTGGAGGCCTGCTCTTTTCTAAAAGGAATCAGAAATGAAGGAATGGATTTGGTGAGAGGAAAGGTTTCAGGATAGACTTGGAGGAGTGGAAGAAAGGAATCTTTGGAAGGGATATATGGGGATGAGACAAGACTTTTTTTTTTTTTTTTAAATGCAGGTATATATATATATATATATATATATAAAGGATCATCTACCAATAATACTCTGTAGACATCTGTTGGATCTATTTGATGTAATTTAATTCCAATGTTTGTTTTTTATTTCAAATACATTTTAACTAAGGCAGAATTGTGTCACTTTTCATGTCCCTTTTCCTCCTCCGGGCCATAGCGAGGGCAAATGCAGAGGCTGGGAGATAAACATTGCCCAATCAGAGCACAGAACCGCAGGGGAGGGGAAGCTGGCAGAGGCTTCAAAATGACAGAGGACAGACAGCAGCAAGCCTGGTGGGCTGTGCAAGAGGAGTGGAGTTTTAAAAGTGCATCTAGCCCTTCAACAGATTTCTTGTTTCTTGAACCGGTTTCTTCCGAGGTGCCTTTAAGAAAAACCACAGTATCCCTGGGAAGCTTGCTCTTGTCTGAAGGAAAATGGAGGAGTGAGTCCAAGGGAGAGTGGGGGTGTAGGTAGGTGATGGTGAGAGAGGAGAGTGGAGGAAGGGGAAACTCAGTCTGGATATAATGTATGAGAGAAAAATAAATGAGCAAATAAAAGAAAGTGTGTGTGTGTGTATGTGTGTGTGTGTGTGTGTGTGTGTGAGAGAGAGAGAGAGAGAGAGAGAGAGAGAGAGAGAGAGAGAGAGAG
>OU015752.1:14637580-14682462 GCA_907169655.1 Acomys percivali
AGAGAGAGAGAGAGAGAGAGAGAGAGAGAGAGAGAGAGAGAGAGAGAACCAAATCTCCTTACTCACACAGAAGCCCTCCTCAGCTTCTTTAAAGGAAGCCAGGAAGAGAGATAACAGAGATTACTCTTCACTAGAAGCCAGATCAAGAAATCAGGGGAAATGAACAAGTCGTTGTCTATTAGAAATGTGCTTCAGGCAGGTGAGGAAGTGGAGAATATATGTTCCCATTGTTCCTCCTGGGCCTCAGACATCTTAACCTCATCCTCACTGATATCCCCTAGGTATGATAAAAGTAATAGGAATTATTCTAATTTTTTTGAAAACTGAGTGTCATAGTGTAAACTTAAACCGGATAGTCTCTCTGTATACCTATCACTAGTGTCTCGCTATTTCAGGGTATTTGTTGTTCCGTTCAGTTGTCTAATTTTCATCTGAACGTTAGAAACTTTCCATGTGATTTCCACAGCAACCACTAGAGGGAAAACGTCTACTGAGGAAAGTAATTTTAAAATGTTTACTTGTTTCATAAGCCTTAAAATCTCAAAAAAACAGCGATGTGTTGAAAATGAGCAACTGTGAAAAGTATACCAGGAATCCACATGCATTTTCAAAGTATTGCCAGCAAGGATTAGCATTTGTGCTAAAATATATATTCTGCAAAGGCTTTTATCCTCATTCCCTCATTTGTTTTGTTTTGCAAAATGCATGGCTAGTATAACAGGCCTTATCACGCAACCGTAATAATAAGCACTCATGTAAAATATACCATATGCATGTAAAATATAAACTGTTTAACCAGACACCTAACAGCTTCATTGTTCAATATTAAAACTGAGGGGTGAGTAATTTTTTTCTTAAGTGCACTGTATTTTATATTTAACAAAATTTTATTTTCCCTTGTTTTGCTTGTCGGTTTTTATATCTTTTTAAGAAAAATAAAATAAAAACCATTGGCTGGGTTTCTCATCATGTTGTATATTTCTCTCAAAATCCTTGACACCTAATACACATTGGGGTAACTGCTAAGTTAATATGTAGAATGGAAGGATGCAGCTCTGCTCTTTTGCCAACACAGAAGAAAGAGGCCTGTGATGGGGACACAGACTTCCCAACTGCACCCCATTTCAGTTAGTAACTGTGGGGGTGCCTGGAGCAATTACTTGTAGTTTATAAGACATATGAAAAAGGGTTGCCCTTTGGGATTTCTCCTCAGATAACATGGTATCTTCATGCTATAAACTAAATGTTTGTGCAGCCCATCACTCATTTGTTGAAATTATACTTTCCATTGTGATAATAGAAGCTGCTGGGACTTCAGGATGTATATAATTAAACTGAGAACACAATGTGTAGTCATGATGGGATAGGTTATCTCTTGTAAAGACACCAGCAAACTGCTGTTTTGTTGTGCCTGCCGTGAGACGACAACCATCTGGAAGAAGAGAGTCACCGAAAGCCAGCCTAGTCCACAGAAGTCTGGGAACTGGGCGTCTGCTGTTTAAGCCGCCTAAAGCCACCTAGACTGTGGGTGAAATTAGCTATAAATACTTTCAGGTGTTAACTTCCTCAGCCTAATGAGGCTTTTCTCTTGTTCTGCCAACAAAGCTGAATTTTGTGGCATAATGCTAGGTGTGGAAATCTCTTCCATACAACTGAGCCCCTTTCTATGCAACTAAGGAATCAGGCAGCAGGGCCTAAAATGAGAAACTAACTCAAAGTCCTAATTGACCTTAACATACCTTAACAGATCTTCTAAACAAATGCTCAGTAAAAGCAGTAATAAGTGGATAATATGATTACAAATAATTTTTTTTTTTGCTTTTTTGTATTTTTTCTTGTTTATAGTAAGGAAATTAGGGTTTGTTTGGTTTTTTTAATTAAGAGCCAAGGTATATAAATTTTTCACATCTCACCTTAAAATGACATTTAAGTATGCTTGGCAAACATCTTGTATTAAACATAGCTGTTTATCTTCAATTTGGAAATGCATTCATTAAGAGCTTTTAGGCCAAGTGGTACCTAGCACTCCCTGTCTCTTCTTATCAAGACCTGACCTCAGAGAGAAATTCCTTGGAACCAATAGGGAAATGAGGGTGCATCTGCTAACAGCTTCTCCTAGAATCCATCTCTATTTGATGTTAAATGCAGGAGGAGGGTGAACAGTATCTTCCTTCCCGGTCTCTGCATTCAGCACATTCCTGGAAGAGGTGGTACTGTACACAGCCTGCTTTAAAATCCTGATTGCCTGCATTACGATAGGTGGATGAAATAATAACTAAAAACTATCATGGGAGTGTCATAAGACATGTATCTACTGGCTTTTACAAATCACTTCATGAGATAAAATTCTTAGTATTAAAACAATATATAAGCATCAAAATGACAAATTACTTAGTTAAGAAAAAAAGGTAAAATCTCACTGAGAATATAAAAGTTTATGATTAAGAAAAGCAATTCATTTTATAATTAAAACTATGGTGGGGGATTTGATATGTTCTAACAACTATATCAACATATTTGCTTCCTATAGTATCTTAATATTTTATAAATACATGTACATAGTTATATTATAAGAAAAAAATAAAATCATATTTGTTGAAAGTCTGGATATTCCAATTAAATATAATAAATTTTTTATTTTAAAATATGTATACTCCTTTAATGAGTTTATAAAAGCTAAAATAAATTACAAGTGCCCTTGACTATTAAGAAAAAAATTATAAGCATGTAACAATATGTCCTATAAAAGAAGTAAATTTTCAGTATTAATACAAACATAAAACACTTTATTATTTTATGTGATTTTTAGCAGAGAAACTGAATGGGAAAAAAAGGGCAAATTAATTATTGTTCTCTAAATACAGAACTAATGATGGAGATCAAACATTACAAATATATAGTGATGTCCATTCCCTGAGCTCCTAATGAGACAGGAAAAGAATAGAGTGGGGAGATTGGGAGGGAAATGACCCTTTGTTGAAATGCACCTTCACTCTTCTAATTAACCAACTAACTTCTTGAAGCACCAATGTCCTTAACTAGAAAGGGACAGACACCTAGTTTGAATAGTTTTTTAAATGATGAATAGCTATTATTGAAAACACCTAAAATATACATGGAGAATCAGTATAAACTGATCACAAATATGGATTAATTATAGCTATTTTCTAGAGGAGGAAAAAAAGCATCCTTCTATAAATCAAGGGTAACCTGAGACAAATTAGTAAAATACTTTTTATGCATAAGAGTTCAATCCTTGGAACTAACAAATCATAAAAGCAGTTCATTAAGTCAAAGGAAATATAATGCTTAAGAAGCTATGAGGATGTTTGTTTCTGAATATTTAATACAAGGTTAGATGACAGGAATCCAAGCACAAGCAATCTGAAAGCCTAATGGATTACCACAGAGAATTTTAGTGTAAGGCAATGGATGCCCCCAAGGAACTGAGTAGAAGTGATAGTCAATTATTCCCCTAGCTTTACATTGTCACAAGGAGCTGAGGCTACACAGTAGCCTCTGCTTTTTCAGTGGGAGAGTAGTTCCAAGAAAAACAATAAAATAAAAAATTCTGCAATCCAAGTAATAGGTAACTAGAAACATTAGGAAGTATTAATCATTTCACACATTCCACAGATATTTTTCTTTCGTGCAAATATTTGTATAAGTAGCTTCCCAGTAAGCATGGATTAAATAAAGAACTCAGGGTATGGGAACTGTCAGTTATAATCCCAGAACATGAGATGCTACAGCAGGAGGGTTTTCATGAGTTTGTGGTTACCCTGTCCTGTACGGCGAGTACAAATCTAGCTTCAGCTACAGAGCAAGAAGAAAAGGGAATAAATAACACTAAGGCTATTTGAAAAAGCCATAAGTAGTTATATTATTTAATTTTTACCTAAAATTACATACAATGCATATAAGTGTATAAGTATACATATGTGTAAACTATGCCACTTGGAGTGATAATGTTTCCTCCAAGATCCATAGACTCTTACAAAAACTGCACTATTAGGCAAGAGAAACTTTTTTTTTTTTTTCAAATTGTTAGTGGGGCCGTCCAAGAAACCCACAAACAATATGGGCTATTTGTTTTCCTTGGTTGCCTCCCAGAAGTTGAACGTGAGTCACTGCTGCTGAAGTCACCATGCACTCTGGACACAGGAGTTGGGGGGGGATCTAACTGGATCTGACCTAAGAGTCTCCAAGCCTCCTCCACGAGCACTAGCTTCTATAGTGCTGGAGGGTGTTAGGCACGCTGCAAAGGGAGGGAAGCAATCAACAGTCCAACCCACTGGAATGCACCTGACCCACAACAATGACCAGAGCTGAAAGAGAACCCGAACGCTGCAGCGGCACTCGTACCGTGATGGTAACCTCCTACAGCACCCGGTCTCGGCTCGCCTCCCTTCAGATCTATACATCCTCTGTTTCACATCAGAAAGCAAGCTTCTAAGGGATAATAATAAAATAACAGCAGTTAAATAAAAATAAACACATTAGAATCAGAAAAAAAAAATAAACAAACAGAAGGAAAGAAGCCAAAGAAAACCTCCCCAAACAGATAATAGAGGCAGGGATCCACTCATTCACTCTCAGGAATCCCATAAAACACAGAACTGGAAGCCATATATGCAAAGGACCTGTATGGTAATAAATAAAATAATACACATTAAAAAATACTTTTAAAAAGAAGTAGCAACACAACATTATCTCTCATCACGTAACTCATCTACACGTAGCTCTCATCTCTCAAAGAAACTTCTCTTTGTAGCATCTGGACCATTACAGGAAAACACAAATGGTTTAAAACACACAGAACAACTGACCTTGGAATAGCTCACCTCCAAATGATACAGCTACAACACAACCTAGCACAAAAGGTTCAGGGAACATCATGGAAGGGGTAGAAAAACTAGAAATGCCAGAGGGCCAGTAAGTTGGCTTTCAGATTTGGGTATCCTAAATAATTATACAGGAGCTTCACACATGATGCCATAACAATATGGCTGTCAAAACAAGACTGGAAAAAATACCACCATGCTAACAAGTCAGGAGAAATTTCATACAGCCCAGCCATAGACAAAGAATTAAGCAATTATGGACTGCTAAGAGCAAGATTGAGAGAAACATTCCTCCCTAAGGATGAGCTTCTTAATTGGTTATCCAGTGCCAAGTAGTCAGTCCTGAAAACATATACGTACAAGCAATGCTAAAAGGACTCAACAAGTTTACTTTTATACTTAAGCACATGTGATTGTGTGTGTGTGTGTGTGTGTGTGTGTGTGTGTGTGTGTGTGTGTATGTGTATGTAACAATAATAATTAAAGAAAAGAGGACATGAATTTGAGAGGGAATGGGAGGGATCATGAGAACAGATGGAAGGAGGAGAGGAAATCGTTGTTTAATGAAAATAAATTACAAACAAAAAATAAATAAAGAAACAGTGAATGGAGAGATAGATCAACAGTTAAAAGCACTACTTGTTCTTTCTCAGGACCTGTGTTCAATTCCCAACACCGACATGGTGTCTCACAAGTGACTGTAACTCCAGTGGCCTCTCCTGACTTCTATGGGTAGCAGGCACACAGTGGTACATAGATATCCAAGCAAGGAAAACATGCACATACTCAAAATAAAAAATTTTAATTAAGGGGTTGGAGAGATGGCTCAGTAGTTTAAAAAACACAGACTGCTCTTCCAGAGCTCATGAGTTCAATTCCCAGCAACCACATGGTGGCTCACAATCATCTATAGTGTGATCTAATGTCCTCTTCTGGCCTTCAGGTGTACATGCAAGCAGAGAAATGTATACATAATAAATAAATAAATTTAATTAGTAATAAATAATACATAAATATAAATAAGTCCAGATCTGTGATTGCATGATGGACAAGGGGCTGAAAAGATGTCTCAGAGGTTAAGAACTACTAGATGCTCTTTCAGAGGTTCAGTTCTCATCACCCACTCAGCTGCTTTCAGTCACCTGTAACTCCAGGCCCAGAGGATCAAATGCATAATGGACAAAGTGGAAATAAATCACCTTATTATGAGACTTACATAACAGGATGATTCTGTTTCCTCTCTCAAGAATAAAACAAGCTCATTAAATGTCTATAATCCTAAATTGTATAAAATAAAAACACTACCAAAAGTAGACACATTTCTTCTGCATTAAAACAGTCCCAGGATGGTAGTTTGGCAGTGAAAAGCCTATAGATATACTCTGTTGGAATTCGTGGCAATTTCCCAAGAGAAACATTCAGAAGAAACAGTAATCTATGCAATAGATGAAAATGGCTCAAGAAAAATCACTTCCAGAAACCTGACTTAGATCTATTTTAAGATATGTAGCATGAAGGGTTAAGAAGTATAAAGCCAATTGGCTGCCAACTCCATTGGTTTATGGCAGATATTTCCCTCATTATGCTTGGTTGATAGCATATTTTTGCTTTCTTTACTATGATGCACTGTATAGCTCGAGGCCAATGGGATACATGGACGATTTATGCTGTGTATTCAAACACAGTGACTGTTAAAATAGAGTTAGGATGCTAACCAAGTTGTCTTTCAAACATCATTTAACAGTCATCATAAACACTGGCAACCTAGATCGTTTGATGACATAAATTCGCCTAATGAATTTTCCTAGGTCATTCTTCTCCTAGTCAGATGCACGTGACTTTTCCAAAAGAGGGGTGTCTAGGACGGCCGTATCTAATTAGACAGACAACAGTCATATGGAGCCATTTAAATTTGAAACAATTAAAGTAGAATAAAATTTCTAATGCATTCTCCTGGTTCCACTGCCTACCTTTGAAGTGTTCAATGCCTACTTTAGGCCCAGGCTCTGATAACTTTATCAGCTCACAAAGTTCCACTGGCTGCACTGTTCTAGTGGTTATATACATTGTCCATGTAGCTGAGTCACCGCGCTGTGAACCGTACCTCAAACACTCCATAACTGTAAGAACGTCAGCAGTGGAACAAAAACCAAATGCAATTAAAATGTATAAGGAGTGTGCAGGCTAACAACTAGTAATCAGTAACGCCTAACTAAGTGTGACTGGTTGCTGCTTTTACTAGAAGCAGCAATTAAAGCCCTGGGAAACCCTAAAGATTATTAAATCTTTAGAAAGAGTAAAGGACATGGTTGTCTTCCTTGCTTCAAGTCAAGAAAAAAATGGTGCTATCCTTCTATCTTCTGAGGCTATTGTCAGTCCATAAAATAGTTAAAAAAAAAAAACAAACTTTCATGGTCCGACCATCTTCCTATCACTCTTACTCATATCCCTGTTTCCCTAAGACTTAAAAGAATTTGAACTCAAGTTATTTTTTGCTTCACTAGGAAAAGAGCAACACATTCCTGGCTTTCTGACAGCAAATAGCAAAAGATTGTACTATCTAAGAAAACAGAGATAAGGACTGAAGTCAATTAAGAGAGTTGCTGAGAAACTGCTTTGGAAATTAAGGGGACCTGAAAGTGTTTGAGTAAAGAGGGCATGAGACAATATTCAGTGAATACACTCAGCACCCTGCATTGGAGAATCTGGGATGAAGTCTGCAACCTTTCTTAGGAAAGCATCTGAGAGGTAAAGATAAATCACTCTTTGTTCCAAAAGACAATGCCCGGAAGTTAAATGAATACCTTGGATGTTAGCTTTCAGCTTGACTAGACAAAGTCTACTTGTGACATCTGTAGCTTTCAGACAAAAGCTGGGATTGACCCTTCCACTTTTACCAATCAGATGAAAACCGTTACTCTTCCTGGAGGCCATAGGAGGAAGGAAAAAAACATTTAGCTCATTTGAAGAAGTAGCTGATTTCACCAGCTTATGTACTTTGTTTTTCTCAAACCATTCAGTGAAAATAGAGAACATATTTCAAAAATTATAAACGATAACCTTATGGAACCAAAAGACCAAGCTTCAAATCCCAACTGCACTGCTAACTAGCTCTTAACTTGAAATAAAAGGAGTAACAATAAAAACAGTAAAATCTTACAATTTTAAAATGAATGTCAAGAAATAAACATCCCTCAATACATATACTCAAGTGAAAAGTTAGTTGTGATGTTTTGATCAACACAAAAGAAACATAAAATCTTCTCAAGCCTATTTTATTTTTAAATTTCCAATTTAAAAGAAAAACTGTATTAAATATGTAACCTACTTCTGGTTTGCATCATTATTTAAGCATCTGGTCCTGCTCTTAACCAGAAATAAGGAAGTACTTTGTACCAAGCAATTATTAAGATGTGGACTGTTAAACCCTGCAACTTGGCAACAACAACAACAAAAATGCTTAGTCAAAGAGAAAACACTGAAGAGCCTGTTTCCGTTAATGTGATGAGGAACCTACCATACTCAGAAGTCCACTCTTTATTATGAGGCTTCCTAGGAGTTTAGATGGACCCACACAGGTATGCTATATCGAAGGGTCTTTATGAGACTTGTCAGCAATTCTTAAAAATTTCTACTTTTGGAAGAATTAGTAGAGAAATTTCTTTCTGATATACCAGGAAGACACACATACTACCTTGTATTTGTCTTATGGAAACTGGGTCTTCATTTTCTGATTGTGTGTTATGAAAACCAGATATCATTTATAATCTGATGAAAGTAAATACAGAACTTGATATACATTCTGATTAAGAATTTTACCTTATTGCTCTAATTTTTCTTTGACTCAAATTTCTGACATTTTAAGAACCTTAGCTTTGTATATGTCTGCTCATATACACATATGTTCTAAACTTTTAGCATAATTTAATTAACATTAATTTGCCATAATTATGTTCTGCCCAATTCTATTTGTTGACCACATACAAATATATTTAATTACTTAGGCACAAACTTAATGAAGTAGCTAATCAGCTGAGGTTAACTTTGAGGTTTTCAGATGGTTAAACTCAGCTGTCAGTACACAAGAAACTGCAGGAGTCCTCTTTCCGATGAGGTGTTCAGTGTTCATTTCAACTGAATATCATGTTCCTTAAAAAAACGGTTAAGTAATTTTAATCCAAACTGTATCTCAAGAAATGCAAAACACACGTTTAGTGGGAAAGGGGTAATGAGGGACCACTTCATAGAAGGAACAATGTGATTCTGTTTTTTATTCTCTAACATGAACATCAAAATGAAATAAATCATATAGTCTCTTGTATGTGTTAGTGGGATTCAGTTCTCAATATTTTTAGTGGGGAGAATACACAGAAATTACAATACCTTCTACATCCATTTTCGCTCTTAGTATAAAAAAAAAATAAGGCTAGTGAAATACAGATAATCCTTAGAGTAGCTCTGATTCACTCATTATTAAGGTTAACCCAAACATATTTAACAAATTTAACCTATCAAACATCATAGCTCAGTCACCTGCAGTACATCACTAAATCTGACAGCACAGCTGTCTGGCCAAGAACATCAGTTTGTTTTTTGTTTTTTGAGGGGGGGTTTGTTTTGTTTTTTGTTTTTAGAAAAAAAATCAATGTTCAAAGTATGGTTTCTACTAAATCCACTATTTTCAACCCATCATAAAGCTTAAAAAAAATGTAGGCTATCTGTATATGTCTAATTAGTTACCTAACGTAAATGAAAGGGAAAGAACTATTCTCTGGCAGAAAAAGTTAAATGATAACAAGTGTTGCAGAGTGTGTTGGCTGTTGAAGCTTCTGGAATTGAGACCTTAAGCTCTAAAGGGGGCAGGGCAAGCAATATACACAGTGCATGACTCACATTTTACCCATCACATTATGATCTCTTCTGTTACAATCTACATCCTTCAGTTACCCTACACACTGGTCAAAAATCTTGTACTTTTTACTAAGCTCTATGCTAAGAAATATATGGTGGACATCGGGAGGTGACGCATGCCTTTACTTCCAGCACCTGGGAGGCAGAGGCAGTCAGACTGCTGTGAGTTTAAGGACAGCCTGGTCTACAAAGCGAGTCCAGGATAGCCAGGGCTACACAGAGAGACCCTGTCTCAAAAACTGAAGGAAAGAAAGGAAGAAAGAAAGAAAGGAAAGAAAAAAAGAAAGAAAGAAAGAAAGAAAGAAAGAAAGAAAGAAAGAAAGAAATATACGGTGGGGATTCTTGATCTAAAGGAAATTCACAGCCAAATGTCCAGTTGTATCTGGTGCACTTGGCTTTCCGTAAAGACTTTGAAGGTGTTCAGAGCAAGCATTGAGCTACTCATGCGTAGCCAACCTAAGGACCGTTTGAAAATCTGAAGACTTTGAAAACAAATTAGAGAAAGTGTGATTCAGAAGTAACATGAAGGCTGAGCAACAGCAAGCATTCCGAATCATTCAGTGGAAGACACTGAGGCTGAGTGGCCAAGGCCAAGCCGATAAATCAATTCTTGTCATGCCGTTTGTGTTAGACACCCTGGTCAAATTCAACTATTTGTTGAACACATTAGAACTCACAGAAATTGTTCCCTGCGAAAAGGAGGAAAGACAAACAGACACTTTTACAGATTTCTTCAGGACTCGAAAACTCTAAGAGGTGTAGGAAAGTATGTATGCATCCATATATGTTTCGTGTACAAGATGAAAGATCAGAAGAAAATCATAAATGGTGAAAGGTACACCATAGACCCGGGACCCAAAGGTCCCTTTATGAGGAGACTCTAAGAGACAAGAGGGTAGATTATAACACATACAATAGAATGTGCTGGGAGACAAAACAAACTAGAGGCAAAGACAGCTTAAAGGAAGTTTTTTTTTTTCCATGAAGGTTTAAGATGAAAGTATGAATTACAGCTGTATATATGGAGAGATGACGAAACTTGCACATTCAAGTAGCTAAGTTATATAACTGAAGAGTGACACCGTAGGCTCTGTTGTTTTAGAAGATGAATGACTATGTACTATATTGCTTGTTCAGTGAGGCACAATGCTGAGGAGTACAAATAAATGCCACTTTTATGGGAAAAGTCAACAATAGATTGCTGACGGAGTGCTACATGCTTCCTCTGGCAAGTGAGATGGCTCAATGACACAGTTCCTCTGGTGTCTGATGTCTGAAGGAAAGACATGAGCAAATGCAATTCCACTAATTTCTCTTTTTGCTGATTCTCATGGATGGTGATATAAATACTAAAACTATTTTAATTGTTATGTCTTAAAGAATAGGGAAAGTAATAAATACAAGAGTATGAAAATAGCTCTCTAGCAACTTCTGAATGCAAACTCTGCATCTTGGATAAGGACAAATGAAGCCGGGCACACAGCTCTGAGCATACCAAATAACGCAGAAGAGTCAATGCTGTAGAACACCTGACAACCTTGCACCCACTAACACTGAAACTGTCACCAAAGTCTGTTTGTGGGCAAATTTCTCTGTAATATCACATTAGTAACTAGGTAGAAAGGTTGATCACACATCAGTAAGTGAAATAGGCAGTGTGTGAAATAATAGAAGGGCTCGCTAGGTCTTTTCTATAATTATATATCTGAAGCACACAAGACACTTGCCTAGCATGTGCAAAGCCATGGGTTGAGTCCTTAATATTGTAAAATGAGTAAGTAATAAACACTATAAATATTATAAAATAGGTCCAAAAATGACCAACATGAGGATGAAATTTTTTGCAAAGTTTCTAAAGTGCAGGGTGAATAAAAATAAAAGCTTTGAAGGGTGAAGAGTTGGCTGAGTGGTGAAGAGAGTGTACCCCATATCATGGAGAAGATGAAGGCTTGGTTCCCACCACCCACACTAGACAATTCGCAGTTGCCTCCAATTCCAGTTCCAG
The DNA here is from genome assembly GCA_907169655.1 of Acomys percivali. NCBI lineage: Eukaryota > Metazoa > Chordata > Mammalia > Rodentia > Muridae > Acomys > Acomys percivali. The sequence goes on from OU015752.1 coordinate 14,649,341, forward strand.
GAGATATGATGGCCTCTTCTGGCCGCCACGAGCCTGGCACTCACCTGCCCCAAACCATACTCTCCACACACATAGGCATATGGTTAAAAGTTCAAAAATTGAAACTAGTAATAGCTTTGAACACAGCATTAAAAAGACATGAATATAAAAATACCTTTAAACTTCTTGTCTGGGACAACCAAAAATATGTGAGAGAACACGACACTTACTATAATCATAACTGATTCAAAACAAATTCCACATGTGAGTGTGTCTTTTCTGCAATAGCCACAAGAATATTGAGATTAATACCAAAGACAATTCCTTTAAATTCGATACTGGAGAAAAATATAAACAACAAAAATTTACTATGATGTTAAATAAATTTTCCAGATTTATAAAATATAAAGCAGTAGATTAAATGCTTTTGTTAACTCTTTTAAGAGACAAAGCAATTTATCTGCCATGTGTTGAAACCAGGAGTCATAAAAACAACCTAACATACATGTCTACATTAGAGCATTAATGCAACCATGATGTTAGTTTGTCACCAGTGTTTTCATATTGTTTCAGAGTAAATGGAAATTGTAGAGCACTATGCAGTTTTTAATTTTTGGTAAAAGATTAGTTGGGCCAAAGAATATACTTAAATGGCACCTTTCACCTCAAAATTCTAATTGCTAACCAATAAGGAAAAAAAGAAACAAGAAGTATGTTCCAAGTTTAGGAAACAGTTGTTTATTCAGAGGCAAAGTTTTTGTTCTACCATGTAGCATTAGGTTACAAACTATAATTATATTTGAAATGTATTTTCAAAGCTACTGCCAGTGAAAGCCATAAAGCAATTTTCAAAATCTATTTTTAAATTTCTTTTTTCGGAGTCACATAGAATAAGTGGCCCAAAAATGTAGTCTACAGAGATATTACTCTTCCTTCAAACTTTGACCAGAAAGTAAACTTCCACAGATCATTGTAAATATATTAGCAGTCCATGACCACAATCCAGATCATATCTTGACATGAGCTGCATGGTATCTGCCAACATCTGGAGGTCCACTTTGCCAGGAGTCAATGCTCCCAAAAGGAGGCATGGTTTACAGTGAAGGGATTATTTTTATTTTACATGACAATGGCAGTTTCTTGCTGGGGCCCTTACAAAAGGTAGTCTAATTCCTTGTCAAACAGGAGAAGGAAGGTTTCTTGCTCTCATATGGAGACTAAATTTCATATGCCTACAAGTGTGATAAATCACTAAAGAGTGTAATTAGGGTCTGAATACATAATAAACTTGACTAGAGTAACAATTTTTAAAATAAGAGTCTTCTGTAATATAGTGTCAAAAACCACTTGCTAGTTGTTATGCAGAATAGATGGAAGAAAATTCATTCCTTCTACGTTCAAGAAATATGACTCGAATAAAAGCCAGAAGAAATAACTTAATGTTTTACTATAAGAAACAACAAATGTTTTAGCAGATATACATATGCTTACTCTGATATACAACACATAAATATAAAGCATATATTTAAAATATAAAATAGACTACGTTGATCAAAAGAAATGCTAAAAATAATGAGTGTATATAATGTTTAAAAGAAAGACATAAAGAACTGTAAAGAGTAACTTCTTTAAAGGGATTGGCATTTCCGTGATATGTTGGTTTCATTTGCTGTGTGTTATATATGCTCAGTAGTAGACCATATGGTACTTCTACATTTATTATATTTTAAAAAGAGCTATGTTGTTTTTCATAATGGCTATACTATTTTGAATTTCTACAGTGCATTGAATTTCTCCTGTCTTCACAGCATTGCCAGAACTGCCTTTCTCAATAATGTATTCTAACCAGAATGAGATGATTTCATAGTTTGTTGTATAGAAAGTGAATAAGTAATGATGTTATATTGTATAATCCAAGATAGAGAAAACAAAGAATTGTGAGACTTCATTATTAAGAAATGACGAATGTTTGAGACTACAGGGAATTTCAATATCCTGAGTTGATTAATGCATATTGTACAGATGTACTTAAAGATATATGATGACTGTGTTTTTTTTAAATACTATAAAGATGAAGCAGGAAATCATACCATTTACTAGAGCTCCATATACTCATATTTTATAAGCAATGTTTTGGTCTTCATAATACACAGTTTAATATTCTGTGTCTGGCAGTTGCCTGCTTTTCAATCACTTCCTCCTGGAGGGGCTACCTTGCCAGGCCACAGGGGAAGAGCATGGTTCAGTCCTGATGCAACTTGATGTCCTGGAGGTGGGAAGAGGGGTGTCCCCCATTTTCTGATGAGGGGAGGATGGGAAACAAGAGGAGAGGAGGGAGGGGCCTACAATTGGGATGTAAAGTTAATTAATTTATTTATTCATTAATTTTTTAATAGTCACATGACAGCTTCACAATTCACTATTTTAAATGTCAAAAAATTGTGCTTGCAAACTGGGTGTGGTAGGTAGGTCACAACTTTAGTACCAGCACTCAGGGAGGCAGAGGCAAATAGATGTGCATTCGAGGCCAGCCTGGTCTACAGAGCCAGTCCAGGACAGCCTAGGCTACACAGGGAAGCCCTGTCTCAAAAACAACAACAGCAACAAAAATGTGCTAGCTTTGGCAGCACAGATACTAAAATTGGAACAATACAGAGAAGATTAGATGACATGCAAATTTGTGAAGCATTCCATATTTTTAGCTGGGCTGCCTTGTCTGGCCTCAGTGGAAGAAGATGCACTTAGCTCTGGTGATACTTGAAGTGCCTTATTGGTTGGTGGCGAGGTGGGGATTGCCTTTTGGTTCCCATTTTCTGAGAAGAGGAAGGGGAGGAGGGAGGAGGGTAGGAGTGTGGGACCAGGAGGAGAGGACGGAGGAGGCTGTGATTGGGATGTAAAATGTATATATAAATAACTTTAATTTTAAATTTTACATGCTTGTCATTGAATAAACTATAATTTATCTAAAAATTATTTTCTATACTCACAAATGGGAAAATGCCTATATATTTGTTGCATGCATCCAACTCAATAACTAATGCAATCGAAGAAAAATATGAGCATGTCATATTTTTTAAAACTCTATATCTTAGTTTGCTATAGATTTTTGCTAAAGAAATAGTCTTCCCCAGGAAAAAGACCAACTGGTCATTTAGTATCAAGTGATTAGTCCTTCAGATAATCAATAATAATACCTTATGCAGACGAAGCAGGATTCTATCATCTGTCATCTATCATCTCTCTCTCTATCTATCTCTATCTATCCATCTATGAGAAGAGATGAAAGGGTATTAATTTAAGGGAAAGCAAGGATAATGGGGTACATGGAAGGAGGAAAGGGAAAAGAGAAAATGGTATAATTATACTTTAATTTATAAAAATTAAAAACAGACTGGAAACCTTATATCTGCAAACTTGATAAAATAAAACAATTCCTTAAAATGTATAATAGATCAAAAAAACCTCACATGTAAGGAAAACTTGATAATCTAAGTAGACCTATGCAATGGACTGGATGTTTATATGTTGTAAAAACTCATATGTTCAGAATCTAATTATAATATTATACTATGGCACTGTGGAAGACAGTTTACCAGATCCCATTAACTGAAGACACTCTTAACCAAAGTCTAGCAATTAGCTCCTTGGTGTTTATCAACAAAAATTAAAAAGCTATGTCCTTATAAAGACCTGTATGTGTATGTTTATAGACTCTTATTTACATTTTTGGAAACCTGAAAGCAACAGAAATGTTCTCTGATAGATAACTGTATAAAGAAACAGCATTATGCAATGATAGTTTATACCAAAGTAGTAAAAAGTGACAGGAACCTCTAAATGCATATTTTATTTTTTAAAGATTTATTTATTTATTTACTATGCATATAGTGCTTTGTCTGCATGTACATGTGCAGCCCAGAAGAGGGCATGAGAGCACTTTTATAGGTGGTTGTGAGCCACCATGTGGTTGCTGGGAATTGAACTCAGAAACTCTGGAAGAGCAGACAGTGCTCTTAGCCTCTGAGCCATCTCTCCACCCCTTAAATGCATATTTTAAATGAAAATAGCCAATACTCTGTGCTGACAACTAGTTCTCATTCTACAAATCAATCACAAAACTATAGAGACATCATCAAATTCAGTGGTTCCAGAGTCATATATACATATATGTATATATATATATATACAAACATGCATACATACATACATACATCTATATATAGTAGATGGGGACACAGGGTGTTTTGGAGGCAGGGAAACTATGTGACATGTTGTTATGTTGTTAAAAAGGCACTTACACATTGTCATAATCTTCAGACTGAGCAATATAAAGAGCAGACCTTAACTGTAGATTTCTTTTTAGTAATAATGTATGAATATTGTCTCATCAGTATCTCCAGAACACAGACTGAGGTAAAATGCGAGCAATGTTGGAAGTCGGAGTGTGGGGAGGGAGGATGCAGATGAAGCTCTCCACACTTTCTGTTCAGCTTCTTGTGAATTAACAATGGAATTTGTCTTTGAATAAAAATGTCTATCATTTATTCAAATGATACAGAACAATGTTCAATGATATCTGATGAGGAATAATCAGTTAGCTTGAAATAAGTTTTAAATTACTTTTGTTTTCAAGGCCAATTCCTCAATGGCCTTTAAGTATTATTGTTCTTCAAAACACAATGATACTAAAATATTGCACCGTGTATTTCCTTTTTAATTTTCCTTTTTCATAGAAGAAAAAATTTCCTACTTACATGTATTTGGCAAATACTCTGGAAATCAAAATAAAGTGACCATGTGACCATGCACTTTGTCACCTTACAATAAACATGTTTGTTTTCACAGGAAATTTTTTTTGGCACTTATGAACACGTACCAGATTTCTGTTTTATTGTAGAGAAGGAAACTGAGGGTTGAAGGTTACACTGTTGTACAGGGAGCGTATGAGCCAATTGGCAGTCAAACACCAACATTTCAGAGACATGGTGGTGAAAAAATAAGGAATTTATGTTACATGAAGAACAAATCACAGTAAACTATTACAAAAGACAGTGTGATACAGTTTTTTTATTTTTTGTTTTTTTTGTTTTTTGTGGATCTCTGCGGGTGCATTCATTTGCAAAACTTTATAAAATACAGAGCTATAAGGAATATACAGCAAAAGAGTTAGTTTAGTTCTTTCTCTTTCTCTCTCTTTTTTTTTTTTCTCTATTTTTAAGAGGGTATTTCTAAAGGCCTGCTTCTCTTTAGTCAAACGAGATCAAAGGGTCATATATAGGGTTTCAAAGTTTAGCACAATCCCAAGTGAAATAAAAAAAAAAAAAGAAGGCTACAGAAGAAAGCCTTATCTTCAAAGCCACAAGAAACATCTTGTGTTTTAAAAAGGCAAAAAAAAAAAAAAAAAGAAGAAAAGAAAGAAAAGAAAAGAAAAGAAAAAACAGCAACACTCTTATGCCACTGTTCCCATCGAAATCAGTAAGCTGTTGGAAGAACTCATCTTCTGACTGATGTGACAGTCATGTCCCCAAGCCCACCAAGTGTCAGCATCCCAGCCCCATCTTTCTAACTGAAGGCAGGACCCAGTGTGATGTGAGATCCTGCGGAGGACCAGCACAGGACACTCCTGGGAATTCAGTCAAACTTGCAAGTACAATGCAGCCTCAGTTCGCAATGTAAAGGATACAGATCCTGGGAAGGGTCCAGTTCCCAGGAAAGCCCGCTTGTCTGCAGGATCAAGCACTCAACCGCTTAGGACATTCTGCTCAGTGAGTCGTGTATTCTAACACAGCGCCTGTGCAGATTTCCTATAACCCTGATTTCATCGTGACTTGGATTAAAATTGTTCAGCGCCCTGCTCCCACTTCTGCCTAACTCCCATGAATGCTGTCATTCAAGTCCACTGTGAGACATGCTTCTGTACAAAGCAAAACAAAACAACTCCAAACGGTGTCATTTAATAAAGACTGCAGTGCCTACGGTTTCTACTCAACACGGCCCTATTGTTGAGCCATGTTTATTTTCAAAACCTCAAATGCCAGCAGGTGTCTAATACACGCCAACTATTGTATGAATACATTTTTCTTTTTTCTTTTTAAAAAAGCTTATTTCTGCTCATTCATGTACAGATGAGAACCAGACACACTGTTGAGGAACCATGACCTGGAGCTCTTGTTTCTTATCTTTCCTCTCCCTCTCCTTTATATATATATTTTTTTCAGCTTGAGTCTATGCCCCTCACAGGTGAGAAAGAAGCAACAAAGCAGGATGCATCCAAATGGCTAACTGGGCCTCTCAGAGAATCAAGCAAGACTAGAGGATGGAGACGAAGGGAAAAGAAAGACGGCAAAGAGAAAACACTTGTCTTCATCTTTCTGGTAGTTTCCATCTTACATTGAAGTCTCTGAAACAATGTGTTTAGTATGCTTCTTTAGAGGGGAAAAAGAATGTGCCAAGTAAAATAAAGGTAGTGAAAGCTACAAATGAAATGGATGTAATCAGCCGGTTTTCTAGCCTTTGATTTTTATAAACAGAAACCAGTAGGAACAAGGAGTTTTGTAAATGTAAGCTATGGGCTATCTTGCCTTTTGGGAGGGCAGAGACAGCTATTTCCTTGGCATGACACAACTGCCACTCTTCTGGGCCATGCAGCTAAGTACATTGTTTCCCACTGTCTCCCTAACAAGTGTTTCCAGTCAGGAGACAGTCATGTGCTGTGCACTTCATCCAGCTTCTCCCAAGGTGGTGCTGCGGTTCAATCTCTCCTTCTCTCCACATGACAATGTTTTGCGTATACTTAACCACTCAGTTGATGCACAGAATTGTAGCTTAGCTTTCACAGTTACAAAAACAGCAAAATGTTTTCAGATTTGTATGAGATTTAGCTAGTAAGAAACATTAGAATGTCTTTTGCTGTGAATGCATTTAGAATATTCTAGGATTTGAGTAAAATTATTTTCTTGGGTATTTTCATGAAAATAATTATTTGTATATATTTTGCTCAGAAGTTATGCTATTTGCTTAAGTATCTTTGCTTAAAATAAATGCACTATTGACCAATAAATTCATGCTGGTAGTAAACTCAAATAAGACCCATAAAGCAACAAAAACAAAACTATAAACAAAGAGTTTTAAAATTAATACTGAATCCAAAATTTTTTATTTGCAAAGTTTCTTACCTTAGCAATAATCATTTTACATTTTCTTTGGAGATCTTATGATTAAAAAGTATGGATTATACATATTTTCAAAACAACATGAAAGGAAAGTTTTAAATATCTCCCTAAGACTTTTGGTAACCAACATGTAAGAATTAGAGTATGTTCATGTTTTTAATATATATATGGATATATATATCCATTGATTTTCAGTTATTTAGGTTGTTCCCTGTAGCTCACTCATTTTGAACATATAGCTGTAAAAAATATAAAACAATTCAGGATGATAAATCCTATACTATCTGGTTTTTATTTAAGGCATGAGAGAGAAAAAATTTGCACATTAGCTTTACCTGCTAGCAATCTATTGAGACCTAAATTGCAGACTCAAAATACATCTAGACTGAAATTTTACTTTTCTCTTAGTTTGTTCTATCCACATGGGGGAAAAGTACAATTAAAAAAAAAAAGTCATCCTGTCCCAAAGTGAACCTGTAGTTGGAGCCATGGGACTGAAACCACCATACCTGACTATAAACAATCCTATTGAAACTCATCACAGGTTTCTGTGCTCATGCAATGCAGGGCTAGTGAACAGTTCTGATCAAAGATCTTGCTGAACTTCAGAAGCCCATGCTTCAGACAAGCCAGATGTGATGATGCACACCCTCATCCCAGGACTAAGGAAGTTAAACCCAGGAATATTGCAAACTTGAGGCCAGCCTGGACTTCAAAAAGAGAAACTGCCTGGGGAAAAAAGAGGGGCAGTCTAATGTGAACCTGATGTCGTCACTGTTCTAAGAGTTTATATCAACATTTCAAGACTTTCCTTCAAAATTTAGAAACAAGAAAAAGGGGCTGGAGAGATGGCTCAGAGGTTAAGAGTAGTGTCTGTTCTTCCAAAGGTCCTGAGTTCAATTCCCAGAAATCAAAAGGTGGCTTACAACCATCTACAATGAGATCTGGTGTCCTTTTCTGGTGTACAGGCACACAGGCCTGTATAAATAATAAATAAATCTTTATCTGGGTGGTGGTGGCGGCACACACCTTTAATCTCAGCACTAGGGAGGCAGAGGCAGGCAGATCTCTGTAAGTTTGAGGCCAGCCTGGTCTACAAGGTGAGTCTAGGACAGCCAGGGCTACACAGAGAAACCCTGTCTTGAAAACCTCGAAAACCTTGAAAACCTTGAAGAAGAAGAAGAAGAAGAAGAAGAAGAAGAAGAAGAAGAAGAAGAAGAAGAAGAAGAAGAAGAAGAAGAAGAAGAAGAAGAAAGAAAGAAAGAAAGAAAGAAAGAAAGAAAGAAAGAAAGAAAGAAATAGGTACCAAAGAAAGTAAGAGCAAGAAACCTCTATGTTCCTTGTGGATGCCCAGGAGTGTAGTAAGAAGACTCCATTGAGATAGTAGAGCTTATTCTACCTTTGTCACCCATATAAGTTACATCAAATGGATGGCTTTCAGACTTTACACAATAAAGTAAGAAGCTTTGGATCAAGACAATCAAAATAACTATATGAACTAGAATCCACTGCCTTCTTGTATACCCTATAATCTAAAGTTTAGAGGGAATCTTCTCTGTTGATATAGAGAATAAGACAATATCAGTGTGTGTATCTCTTGATATTTATTTTCCATTACTTTTACAGCTTTACTGAATGTGTTCTTTCTTTTTCTGTCTTGGCATACTTCTTAGCATTCTTCTCTGAATCTTTCTTCCTTGATTATGAAGGGAAAAGTGGTCTTCTTCTCAGTTGTGGTAAAAGATCTATCAAGTAATCTTACCATGAAGAGTTTTAACCTACCAACTTCCTATGCTGGCAACATTGAATCCAAAGGGCACTGAGTAGTGTTATGCACGCCGTGAGTATTCGTGAGTGTTAGCGGGCATGAGCACAAGATGACATGATTATCATCTATGACTGTTAACATTTTCACAGTATGCTAGCAGAGGCAAAGCCCATGCATGATAGTGAATACTCATTTCACAGAGCTGAAAAACACAAATAAGGAATTAAAGAATGACATGAGACAAAACTAAGAAGACAGTTCTATGTGGATTTTGGCTTCCATAGGAAGAAACTTGAAGCACTACCTGTCTATGTTTGATCTTCATATCTAAAGCAACCCACTTAAATGGTGATTATACAAAAAAAGAGAAGTTTAATCTTAAACAGTACAATATGAATCAAGAAATTATTTTTATTTCATCCAATCCCCAAATGAACTTCCCAAAGCCTCAGAAAACGATTTTGCGGCTTGCATTGCTGTGGTTATTGGCAGGCTTGTCTTACTGGAGACACGGCTGCTTTGATATGGTCACACTACAAATTTGCAGGGAGCTTACACATTATCAGAGGCAAAATGAGGTAATTAAAAGGGTCAACTAAATAATTAAAATCAATTTGACTCAATCATGCATGCTAATGAAATCTTGGGACAGATGAATAAATGAAATTTTCAGTGAATCCCAAACCACACTGCAAATGGAAATTGCAGTTTAAAAAAATTGCTTATTACTCCTCAGCCCATCTGTTCTGAAGGCACATTAAGAAGGCTTGCTTGCTATTCTCCCATTGTTCTCTCATCTAGAGTCCCAATAGGATGTTCTCCCCTCTGTCCCAGTTTCCTGGTAAGGGAAGGCTTTCGTGGGACATGCCCATTGGGCTAGTATGCAGATATAAGTGAATATATACCATTTGAGTCTTTCTGCTTCTGGGTTAACTCACTCATTATGATCATTTCTAGCTCAATCCATTTGTCCACAAATTTCGGGATCCAGTGGGTCCTAGAAACCTACAAGTAGAACATTATGATAGGCAGATTTGGGTCAAGGGGTCCCGCTCAAACTAAGGCACTAGCCAAGGACAATACAGGCAGTAAAATTTAAACCCCTACCCTGATCTAGCCCATGGACAGGACAGTCTCCACACTTGAGTGGAGAGAGGGATTTGACTTTCTCATGTACTCTGGTGCCTCACATTTGACTATGTCCCCTGGAGGGGGAGACCTAGTGGCACTCAGAGGGAGGGCAGCAGGTCACCGAGAAGAGACTTGATACCCTATGAGCATATACAAAGGGAGGTAATCCCTCTGAGGAACAGTCATAGGGGAGGGGAATAAGGGGAAAATGGTAGGGAGGGGAGAATGGGAGGATACAAGGGATGGGATAACCATAGAGATGTAACAAGAATAAATTAATAAAAAAAATTTTTTAAAAAAAGGCTTGCTTGAACTCCTCTGTTCACTCACTCTATGGGTGGAGATGTTCGTTAGCAGTGAAATCACTAAGGAGGGACAGGAAACAGGAAACATTTCTCCCAGTCTGATCATCCAAAGAACATTACCCCTGTTCATACATCCACCACCTCTACTTTTCCAAATTTAATACATCATTATGGGAAGTTTTACACTGTTTTTACTGGTTTCTTTATTTCATAAATCTTGCTTATCATTAAAAGTTTACTAGTAATTTGTACTCTTGGAATGGCATACCAAGTAGATACTTTGTTGTTTTGTTTCTTTCCTGTTCACCCACATTACCTTCCCAAATATTATGTGTTAAATAGCATAACTTTGTCTGCTTTCTGAACTTAAAGCTGCTCAATATAACCACAAGGCCATAGACACTACTTATAGCCCCCATATGCCTCTCCCAACACACCAACACTCTTCTCACTCACCAGTCAATTTTGCCTGCTTTATTCTGCAATCTTCTACCCCTTTACATGCAATCTTCACACCTGGCTTTCTTCTACCACCCAGCAGCTCCAGCCTGTACCAGCTTCTCCTCACACGATGGACTCCGCTTGTGCCTAAGTCTTCCCTTCCAACTCTGAGTCCCATCTCATAAACTAGCCAAAGACAAACTCCTGGAAACTCTTGTTTGCAAAGAAACTAACACCATCGACTCTGCCTTCCAGATCATGTGTCTTTATTCCAAACTTGAGTAATCTTGAGTAATAAGGTTACAAGACCAATAATTGGTCTTGTAAATTCCATTCTTTGGCTTTCAACTATCTATTTGCATGTCTCTCCATTAGCCTGTGAACATTTTTAGTTTTGATGGAGACAGAATGAGCTTCTTTTTTCATGTGTGTGTTGGGGGGATGGGATGCATTTACAGGTCAGAAGAAGGTATGAGTCCCCTGGCACTGTTGTCATCCAGTGTGTGGGTACTGGGAAACAAACTTGGATCCTTTGGAAGAGCAGCAAGCACTCACTATTAACTCATCCATATCTTCAGCCCTGAAACATGAATGTCTTGAATATCATTATTTCAGCACCAAGCAAAGTGTTCAGCCCATAGTAGTTAGATGACAGGTATTCAATTAGCAGTGGTTTAGGGACTACATACATGGGAAGATAGCTACAAAAGAAGCCCAAACTTCTTAGCATTTTAAGATACCCCACGTCTGCGTTTCTAATATTCCTATCCTATCAGAAATAGTCAAGCACTCAGAATTACAGGCATTATACTGAAATACTACTTGATCTTTTCCTTTTGGCAGTGTGGAGGCTTGAACTCAAAGCTTGTATGTGATTTGTAAGAGCTATATTCACAGAGGAAGGATTCCAAACTGCACTCCTCTAATTTAGCATTTGGTCACTTGAACACTAATTGGTTTAAATACTGTTTCAGATTTCAGCCAGGCAAGCAGGTAGGCTAATTGTAGATCACCCACTGCTCTGTTCCCCCAAATCTAATCCCCAAGTCTTATTTTCATCAGACTACCTACTACAGCCTTTCTTCCCCCCTGTTCATAACACCGGGAATAACAGAAATCTTCACCTCCAAATTTCCTTGCCTCATCTTCTTGCTTTATCTCAACCCTTAACTCCAGCAGGAATTCCCTGGAAACCCACAGGCCACTTAGGCCAGGGAAGCAGACAGGCTAATTACAGGTCCTCGCCTCATACTCCTCCCCTCCAATTCTAATTTCCTGATTTTATGCTCATCCTTGAGCTGAACGCCTGTTGTGACCTCTCCCTGGTCTCTGCTCTCATCTCTAGCTGACCATGCACACCTCCTCCAACCTTCTTTCCCACTCATCCTCTTATCCCAGCACCACGCTAGCCTGCCAGAAAACCAAGTACGCCAGCTAAGCCGGTAGGTGTGCTTCCAATGGCCAGTCTCCATATCACATCCCCAAGTCCAGTTCCCAGCTCTATAGCAGACTACATACTGTGGCCTCTCCTCACTTTCTGTCCCTATTCCTAAGGGACTAAGCAAATACTGATAAAACACCCTGCTTTCTTCTCTTCTCCAGACCTTCTCAGCCATCCTCCTCTAGTCCAACCCAATTCCTAACTGTCAGCTTCCAGTCCCAAGAAACACATTTGACCCAGAATCTCCAAGGGCCACAAATATCAGGAAGAATTTTCTACCTGGCAACACACAGCCATCACATTCCCCTAAGAACCAGAGAGAGTAGAACCCAAGGAACAAAACACCTACCCAACAAAGACAAGACCAGATATCAAAACCTAGAATTGCAATCTTCCCAAACCAAGATGCTGAAATGTCAACATAAAAACACAATAACAGCACGGACAATAATAACCCTACAACAGTAGGCTTGCACTATTGCTACATAGCTGAGGCAAAAGACAGGGACCTTAAGATAATCTCTGTGAATATGATAGAGGTCAATAAACAGGAAATGAATAAATCCATTTTTAAAAATCTATGAAAACAAGGCCATCTCATTTGTGCGGTGGAGAGATGGGAAACATTGGAAAACAGAGTGGTAAGTGACCTGTGGAAATAGGCAGAACTGGAAACACAATGGTAGTGATGACAAGTTTGTTACGAGTGGCCTGTGAATGTCACTTGAGGACTAGGTGATGTCCGTGGTCCATGCTATCTCCCAGGGCCTTGTTTGGATCGGTGGTCCTACTGAAGCAGAGGACTGTGTTTATGGCCCATACTGTTGCCAGAAATCATGATCTGTGCTCCTGCTGACTGTAAAGATCAAGGAAGCTACTTTGGTAATGATATTGGTGACAGCAGACACATAGTTGGGAAAAAAAGGGTACATGAAAGGTTTCTGTGACAACTCTTACCTCTCCCAACACAGTATAAACAGAAAGCCATCAAATAAAACTCTTTAGAAGTGTAATAAAAATACTGATGTTGCTGGGTGTGGTGGCACATGCCTGTAATCTCAGCACTCAGGGAGGCAGAGGCAGGTGGATCACTGTGAGTTTGAGGCCAGCCTGGTCTACAAAGTGAATCCAAGACAACCAAGCTTATTCAGAGACACTCTGTCTCAACCCCCTCAAAAAAGATGCTGGTGTTAGCACTCCAAAATTGATGGCTTCTAGATAGGACGCAGGAGGTAATGGCAGCTCTACTTAAGGGGCAGGCCACTGAGAGTTTGCCCATGCACTAGTGAGTATTTTATTTATTTATTTATTTATATTTTTTTTGGAGGGGGAAGTCACAAGGTTGGAGGTCAAACATGGAAGGACTGGCAAATGAGTACGACTGGGGAGAATAATGTGAAATTCACAAAGAATCAATAAAAATATTGTTAAAAACAAAAGAAATAATAGTGATCAAATTGCATTACACACCTGTAAAAAAGGAATAAAGAAATCTGGAAATTAATAATTTAGGTACATGAACAGGAATCTCAAAGGCAAGCCTCACCAAAAGAATACAAGAGATGGAAGATAGAATCTCAGACATTGAAGATATAATAGAATAAATGGATACTTCAGTAAAGATAATTAATTTTATTCCTTGTCAAGTCTCTGATGGAGTTGAAGACCAGATTGCTTAGTTTAACAATTAAGCTTAGGTGTTTAGGGGTTCAGATTTTTTAGGTCTAGCTAGACGATTTAAGCTGATGGAGATGAGATATGATAGATATTGATTTACATTCAGAATTTTAGATGCACCAAGATAGGAAAGATGTTTTCTTCAAGGCTGCCAAATACAAATAGCCAAAACACTATGAATGTAACATTTATATAATTCCTGATTGTTTTGTGGTTCTTCTTGCTGTATGTAGTTTATTGTATTTATCTGTATGTATATGTAAAAACTAAAAATAACTTTAAAAATAAAATGTTAAATACAGGAAGTTCAAGGGAGTCACAAACTATCCAGGAAATCCTGGAAGCTATGAAAAGACCAAATTTAAGGATAATAGGTACAGTGGGAGAAGAAATTCATTTCAAAGCCACAGAAAATATTTTCAACAAAATCATAGAAGATAGGCCAGGCATGGTGGCACACGTTTATAATCCCAACACTCTAGGAGGCAGATACAGGTGGAACTCTGAGAATTTGAAGCCTATCTGGGCTACAAAGTGAGTCCACTACTGCTGTTACACAGAGAAACCCTGTGTCAGAAAACAAAACAAAAAAACAAAAGCAAAACAAGGCAAAAAAAAAAAAAAATAGAAGAAAATTTCCTTAACTTAGAGAAGGGGTTGTCTATCAAAGTACAAAAAGCATACAGAACTCCAAGTAGATTGGGCCTAAAAAGAAATTCCCTTTACCAAAAAAAAAAAAAAAAGATTAAAACTCTAAATATAAATAACAAAGAAAATATAGTAAAAGCTGCAAGGGGAAAAGACTAAGTAACATAGTAAGGCAGTCCTACTGGAATAACGTCTGACTTCCCAATGGAGACTCCAAAAGATAGAGAGGTGCTTGAAAGATGTTCTATAGACTCTATGAGGCTGCAGATGGCAGTCCAGACTTCTATACCCATCAAGATTCTGAATCAGAATAGATCGGGTTCAGATCTTAACAGAGAACTTTCAATAGAGAGCACTCAAATGACAGAGAAACACTTAAGAAATGTTCATCATTCTAGTCATCAGGGAAATGCAAATCAAAACTACTTTGAGATTTCATCTTATACCTATCAGAATTGCTAGCATCAATAAAACAAGTGACAGTTTGTGCTAGTACAGATGTGGATTACTGGTGGGAGTGCAAACTTGTATGACTACTATGAAAATCAGTGTGCTGATTCCTCAGAAAGTTGGGAGTCAGTCAGTATATGACTTTTGGTCATAAACCAAAATGATGCTTCATGCTACGAGAGAAATACTTGCTCAACCATGTTCATTGCTGCTCTATTTAGAATACTCAACAGATGAACAGGTAAAGAACATGTGGTACATTTACACAATAGAGTACTAAGGTTAAAACAAATGAAATCACAAAAATCACAGGCAAAAGGTTGGAAATGGAAAAATAATCATCCTGAGTGAGGTAATCCAGGATCAGAAAGAAAATTATGATATGTATTTGCTTATATGTAGACATTAGCTGTTAAGTTGATGTTAACCAAGCTACAATCCATAAAACAATAGAGGTTTGGAATAGACTAAGGAACTTGGCCAGGAACAGGGTCAAATAGATCTTCCTAAGAAAGGGATATAGATATGGGTAAATGAGAAGGAGGCTGGAATGGAAGAATCAAGTGGGGAAGGGAAAGAAATGGTCATATGAGAGGGAATATAGAGGCATACATCTAAAAATAAGGGCCATTTGGGGGGGTAGTATGAAAGCCTTATACAGAAGAAACTTTCTAAAACATATACATATGTGAAGACGACCTAAGTGAAATTGGCAACTAATGGGGGATACAGATCCCCAGCTGGACATTATCTGTCATCAAATGAAGCTTCCAATCCCAGAAATGGGTTATATCTAATTGAGTTGTTGGCCAAAGGGCTCTTATGGGAACCTCCCACCACCAAAAAAAACCCAGACTGTTACCAAGACTCTAGATTGCTTTCCATAAAATTATGATAAGGCCCTCTTCCTAAAGACAACACCTACAGAACTCATTGAATATGCAGAAGTGCACCTGGTGCCTACATAGAGCCTTCAGCCCTACAGTGCTGCTACGTATGGTACAGGAATGTAGGTACTCTGAATGCTACCAAAGACAAAACATAAACACCAACCTAGCCACAAACCCTCTGATCTATAATGACGGTCTGCCTGAAAGACATGCTAGTGCAACAGTGGTACAACGCTTGTGGGAATAATCAATCAATATCTGATTTGACTTAAGACCCACTTGACAAGATGGAACACATCACTGACATTGCTGGCATGACTAAGAACCTGAGACTAGATCACCCCCAAACACACTTACGCTGTGTCTAAGTCAAACATTCTCAATCTAGGTGGCATATTGGATTCCAGTATTGACCTCTTAAAACCACTCATGTCTGGGCATTAATTTGAACCAACTGAAGCTACATCTCTATGAAGGAGCCAAATGTCTTATTTTAAAGGTTCCCCAGTTGGTTCTGATGTACAGTAAGAAGTGGGAATCCCTGCTAGTTTATACACTAAATCCCACTAGAGATGGTGTCAAATCTAGTACATCACCTGTTTCATCAGAACTTAGGTAAAGTAAAAAACTGTCAACTCAGGTCAAGAATTACATACTTGAAGCACAGAACTATTTAAGCTCTCCCAATAAATCTGACCTTAACCCACAGCAGATGTTAGTTAGTCTTCTATTAATTAAAATATCAGTTTGGTCAGAATCAAGGATTTGAAGAAAATTTAGTTTTCTCTAAGAAACAAAATCTACAGTCATATAAAATTTACAGTTTTATAAAGTACTAGTCTATAAACAGCAAAAAAAAACCAACCCTCAATTCTATTTTAATATGAATAACTGAATTTTTTCCAAGCAGGCACCAAATTATACTGCTGAATGTTTAATCAAAACATTGCAAATTAAACACCACCAAACCAAATAACCCAATTGAGAAATGGGGCTTGGAACTAAACAGAGAATTCTCAACAGAAGAATATCAAATGGCTGAGAAACACTTAAAGAAATGCTCAACCTCCTTAGTCATCAGGGAAATGCAAATCAAAACAACTCTGAGATTCCATCTTACACCCATCAGAATGGCTAAGATCAAAAACTCAAGCAACACCACATGCTGCAGAGGATGTGGGGAGAGAGGAACACTCCTTCATTGCTAGTGGGAATGCAAACTAGTACAACCACTTTGGAAATCTATCTGGTGTTATCTCAGAAAACTGGGAATAGGGCTTCCTCAAGACCCAGCTATTCCACTCCTTGGAATATACCCAGAAGATGCACCAGCACACAACAAGAAAATTTGTTCAACCATGTTCATAGCAGCCTTATTCATAATAGCCAGATCATGGAAACAGCCTAAATGTCCCTCAGTAGAAGAATGGATAAAGAAACTGTGGTACATATACACTATGGAATACTACTCAGCTATTAAAAACAAGGAATTCCCGAAATTTGTGGATAAATGGATTGAGCTAGAAATGATCATAATGAGTGAGTTAACCCAGAAGCAGAAAGACTCAAATGGTATATACTCACTTATATCTGCATACTAGCCCAATGGGCATGTCCCACGAAAGCCTTCCCTTACCAGGAAACTGAGACAGAGGGAAGGACATCCTATTGGGACTCTAGATGAGAGAACCATGTGAGAATAGCAATGTAGAAGGATCCAGTGGGTCCTAGAAACCTACAAGTAGAACATTATGATAGGCAGATTTGGGCCAAGGGGTCCCACTCAAACTAAGGCACTAGCCAAGGACAATATAGCCAGTAAAATTTAAACCCCTACCCAGATCTAGCCAATGGACAGGACAGTCTCCACACTCGAGTGGAGAGTGGGATATGACTTTTTCATGTACTCTGGGGCCTCACATTTGACTATGTCCCCTGGCGGGGGAGACCTAGTGGCACTCAGAGGAAGGACAGCAGGTCACCGAGAAGAGACTTGATACCCTATGAGCATATACAGGGGGAGGTAATCCCCCTCAGGAACAGTCATAGGGGAGGGGAGTAAGGGGAAAATGGTAGGGAGGGGAGAATGGGAGGATACAAGGGATGGGATAACCATAGAGATGTAACAAGAATAAATTAATTAAAAAATTAACATTGCATATGAGGTTATTTAAACTCCCTTTCTATATGCTGTGGTATAAGTAGAATGTACATGTCAATGGAGTCAATAATTCCTTTCTTAAGTTTCGCAGCTTAATTCAAAACCATGATCAAAAACAAATATCAATCCTATTAAATCCTTACTTCTGCAGGTCCTGAGTTATTAATGTCACTCAAATAAAACTGGAACTACAAAAGAAGTTCATAGAGAAATACAAGACAAAGAGAATGAAATTTACCTCATATATCCTGTGGAAAATAAAAGTGATTTTCTAATTATTAATATACTACAAATAGCCTTACTTTATCTGCATTGTTACTAAAAATCAGGCACAAATAATAAAAACTAGAAATCTCAGTTATAGCAATGGTATTACCACAAACAGCAATAAATTAGTAGCACCAGTGGCAATACTATAAAAGACATCTGATTCTTTTTTTTATGTATGTAATTACTATATGCTTTTTAAAAAATTTTTATTAATTTATTCTTGTTACATCTCAATGGTTATCCCATCCCTTGTATCCTCCCATTCCCTCCCTCCCATTTTCCCCTTATTCCCCTCCCCTATGACTGTTCTTGAGGGGGATTTCCTCCCCCTGTATATGCTCATAGGGTATCAAGTCTCTTCTTGGTAGCCTGCTATCCTTCTTCTGAGTGCCACCAGGTCTCCCCCTCCAGGGGACTCAAACTCAGGCACCAGCCAAGGACAATACAGGTGGTAAACTTTAAACCCCTACCCAGATCAAGACATCTGATTCTTGCCTTCAGAATTACAGAGCTGCTCCCAGTAGGTACCTTTGTAGCTATGTAATTTAGCACTTTAGCTATAATCTGTTGTATTGTTTCAGCAAATAATAATGCTTATACCACTTAGTTTTAAACATCAACCAAGGCTTGTATACTGAGTAAGATGATTTAATTATGTTTAAAGGGTTATTTTAAAAATGCCAGTAGTACTTGAAGCCTAGAATACATCAGTCTCTTTTACTTTCTGAGACAGATCCTATTATTATCTTTTATATATATGATTGATTTCCTCTAACTTGAGTATTCTAATAAATGCATAATTGTTCTCCCAAATTAAATCGAGGTTCTTAAAATGATCATTGGATTTGTTGGATGGGAGATAATAATAATTGCACTAATGAGTAAAATTCAGAAATATGATGGCATTTTCACATTTCAACAAGATGGTATATATGATAAAATATATGATAAAATATATTAAGCCAGCAATAAGTGCAGTAAAGTGACCACTGGAAAGGATGCCATACATATCAGGTCTTAAGAGTTAAGGTTCATAGGCTCCCTTGCAACCAGAATGCCAGTAAACCACCCAAAAGAATTTTTGTTTGTTATCATTTACCATTTAAAAGGTAGTCAATTATTTGTTACTTCAAAAGTAATCCATTTTTATACAAAAAAAAACTGAAATTTTTATTTCTTATTGATTGAATTAGAAAGCAGTTTACAAAAATTTCTCTTCTACTGTATCTAATAGTTAATGAATTTCATATAATGGATGAAACTGGAAAAAATGGAAGGAATAAAGACAGAAGTGAACACAAATTTTATTCTAAAAATAACTTTCAAACTTAGAGAAATAATGTTTTATTTTGGCATTGCTACTTTAAATAAATCATCTTGCTTCTAGCTTCTGCTAGTCACTGAAGCCTTTTATTGTTACAAAGTTGTAATTTCTAATGTTATGTAAGTGGGTTGACATCCCTAACTATCTGGATGTTTTGATTTAACATATATATGAGATGTATCCATGTTGTACTGGCATTAGTTTCTTCCTTTTTTATTGTTGAGTAGAATCCCCTTGGGTGGCAGCCACAAGTGTGGTAATCCACTCACTGGTCGGGTGAAACTTGAGTTGTTTTCCAAATCTTAATGGCTACAAGTAAAACTATTGGATACATTTAGCAAAGATTTTGAATGGAGACACCATACACTTCACACACAGGTCCCAGAGGAACTGATTTGAACATCTCTTCCTTGAGAACACCTCATTTATAGTACCAGAAGGTGCCATGCAAGCTCACAAAGGAGGGAAACAGCAACAGCCCTACCCAGCTATGATGTCTATAAAGCATAACAATGACCAGCGCAATAACTCAAGGTGCAGTAGTGGCATGCACACCTTGGTAGTAACCAACAGCTCCCCAATTGTACTTATGATCTCATTGTTCAACAAAAGAGAAGTCATATCTGGTACTGAAATCTAGCTAACTACTCAGGGCTAGTGAAGTCACGGCACAGTGACACATACCTTTTATTCCATTGTTGTTATAGGGAAATGAGAGGTAGATACTAGAGAATCCTAGGTCAGCTAACTTAGTATGTGTATCAATCAATCAACAACAAAAATGCCTGTTTCAAACAAAGTGAAAGGTTGGGACTGACGCTTGAGGTTCTTTTCCAACCTGCACTCACATGTGCTGATATGAATGTGTCTGCACTCATACACACTCACACATGTATGCATATATGCATATGCATACATATCACGAATATATATTCAGAAAAATGTTTAACCAATATGAAATACATTCACCAAGGAAAATTAAATTTTTCATTGACTAAGAGAATAACGGATTCGATTACATAAAATACTGTTTAAAGTTGGGTGATGGTGGCACACACTTTTAATCCCAACACTTGGGAGGCAGAGGCAAGCAGATCTCTGTGAGTTCAAGGCTAGCATGGTCTACAGAGCAAGCTCCAGGACAGAGGGCTACATAGAGAAACCCTGTCTTGGAAAATAAAGAGCTGTTTAATTCCTTGAGAAAGAAAGACAATATAACCTTGTCTCTACAATATTCTCCACGAGAAAAGCCTAAACTTTATAATGTTATGACATAAAAAAGTTTTTTCTTAAACAGGAACTACAATCATTTGTTATTTTTGCAAGATTAAAAAAAAACTACTTTAATCCAGTTTTACTGTAGTAAATTTAAAATAAAAATAAGTTGTCTTCTTAAATTCATGTTTGTCTAGAAAGTAACTTAAGCTATATTCTCTCAGAATAATTTTATTGAGTACAAATTGTCCTGAGTTCTTGTTGAAAACATAATTTGATATCTGTTGCCTCGGTGGCAAACTTGATTGTTCGTCCTCTGGTTTTTGATGCATATACTTAGCTTGGTAGCTCAGCAATGGCATCCAAAATCTTGGCAAATAGTCAGTTTGAAATTAAAAGATTAAGTCCATCAAAAGCCTATTATATAAAAACTGGAAATAAGAAGAAAATGAAAGAGTACAAATAATTCCTAGCTTACCAATTCAGAAATGGACATTAGAAAGAAATTCCTAATTAACTCTATGAAATCGTTCTCCTTGAACATACTCTCTTTCTCCAAGAGATGAAACTTTTTTGCACTTATATTTCCAAAGCGCAGAGAGACTTAATTGAGATGCCTAAAAGAGAGTAAGTGGGACTTGTTGCTATGACTTCAGCAACTAGTGCACAGCTAATCAGCATCCACTGCCAACACTGAAAAGGAGCTGGCTATGTCAGTGCCTTAGCTCCCCCCTTCTAAAGATTCAGTGATCAAAACTAAAATTTGACCCAGAAGCTGTCCGGAGTATAAAGATGCACGACAAAAGATTTGGCAAGTGTTAATAAGAATAGGAAAATAACAACCCACAGTCAGATTTCCCAAACTTTGAGGATAGTCAAGTATAGCAAAAACCAGCCAAAAGGCCTAACAGGCAAAGATGATACTCAGTGTAGCGTGATGGGCTACGCTCATTACTCTGATTTGTTGTCAGTGTTGAAGGCTGGGTGTTTCTCCATACTAAACAGGCAATAAATAAACAGTGAGCTACAGCCACTGGGACAGAGGATGAAAGCCGGTGACCAAGAAAACAGAAGGACTCAACTTGAGGAAAACAAAAAGCCACTTGGACCTCAATTCTGTAGTCCTTGCAGGAAACGGAAGATAACACAGAAAAATCCTGCATTTTGTTAGTGACATATACCCTGTACATAATTGCATTTGAATTTCAGCTGCATATAACACCCATATTAACATAAGAAGTCAGGGACAAGTGAAAAAGGCATAATTACAAATACTCAATTACTTTTTAAATTACCTATTCAGAATGCATTGTTGTTTTAATTATGCTGTTTTGAATCAGTCCCTTACGTGGAAGATAGGTGAGAACTGGATGAGTTTTTCAACCCCAAGGATTATAGCCTTCTTCAAGAGTGTGCTATCTGAGTTATAAAAGCCAAGAAATGTCCCAGGAAGGAGAAAATAGGAAAACAAAAGAAAAGAGACTGGAAGAGGGTTTCAGGATTCTAGAGACCTAAAGGTAAGGTTGTAAAATTTAAGTTACAAATAAAGGGGGCTCTTTCTCTCTTTCCTTTATATCAAGTCAATCACACATATATTGAACTATTAAACCCAGTGAAACAGAATGAATTTTTCACAATACTCAATATAAACAATCTGTTGATTTGCTATCCTTATGGACACTGAAATATACCATACTTATGTGCAACCAAAACATTCAAAGTTTATATTTTAAAACTTATTTTGGCCATTATAATATTCTATTAAGTTATATTCAATAATTAAATAGGATACATTATTTAATTTTTAATTAGTCTTTACATCTCTAGATTAGAGCTTCTAAATTTCAAATCGGATCAGCATAGTGATATAGCTAGACTTGAAAACATGTTTAGAAGATCTATGTATATATGGGGTCAGTCTGGTAACACAGTCTTCATAAATGATTTTGTCTCCTATAAAGATCATCATCTGATACATCCTCCATGAGGACCATGTCAGGGAAGAAGTCAGGGAAGATCTATAAATGTGTGATCACAGCAACTTTGAGCAACTGGGCCAACAGAAAGTATTCTAAATCATTCTATTTAGTTGCAGGGATGTGATATAGGGTTTAATTAATGGGAAATTACCATAATTGAGACTATTTTCAGTCTGTGCTTATACTTGGTGATTCCTTCCACTTTCTCATTGGAATGTCATCCTGTCTTATTCTAGCCAATAAAAGAAGGCTCTCTCTGTGCCCCACTTTCATTCTCTCTCTGTCTCTCTCTGTCTCTGTCTCTGTCTCTGTCTCTGTCTCTCCCCCCTCCTTCTCTCCTCTCCCTCTCTCCCTCTCTCTGTTTCCACTGTTTCTCTCCTTCTCTCCTTCTCTGGCCCTCCTTTCTCTCTCTGTCCTCACAGCTCACTCACTTTATCTAACCCCTTCCTGAGGATCTCACTTCTCCTAATATCCAATAAACCTCTTTTATACCAGAAAAAAATGTATGTGGTCATATAATTTCTAGTATCCGTTTTGTTGTTCTATTTGTAACAAAATCTGATGGGACAGCATTCTCTCTCAGCAATGCTAAAACTGCATGGTCATGAGAGCAGCAGTAGAGAGGTAACTGAAGGAAGAAAAAAGGGGAGGCCAAGGGAAGGGGAGGCCAAGGGAGGGGGAGGCCAAGGGAAGGGGAGGCCAAGGGAAGGGGAGGCCAAGGGAAAGGGAGGCCAAGGGAGGGGGAGGCCAAGGGAGGGGAGGCCAAGGGAGGAGGAGGCCAAGGGAGGGGGAGGCCAAGGGAGGAGGAGGCCAAGGGAGGAGGAGGCCAAGGGAAGGGAGAAAGAACAGGAGGCTAGAGGGAAAGGGGAGAAATAAGAACAAAATGCAATTAAAATGTATTTAAAATGCTATAACGAAACTCATTTCATGCTGTAAACTTAAAACTGGTGATAATTTTTAAAAAGTTGTGGGTTGGCCATATACTCTGTATAGGGCAGAACTCTGGGCAGGCTACAGTAGGTCTGGTAGGGTGGCTGTGCAGATGAGGGAAGTCTAGATTTGGAATGACAGGGTCAGGGAACAGGAAGGATAAGATACTGTTGGTTAGTTGAACTGCTGCTCAGCTCCCTGCCAGGGCCCTTTTTACTTTGTTTATAAAATTCTGGCTAGGGTGTGGTAGCACATACCTTTCCAGAGGATGGAAAATTTAGCAGATAAAATGTAGTACTTTTTTGAGCAACAGCTGAAAAGGAAGCAAATTCAGATGTGTCCCAGTGCATGCGCACCCCACACCCAAGGATGTTTTTGCTGCTCTCGATGGGCTATTTCAGCTCCTGACATAGTCACAAGCCACCCTGTTCCTCTTCAAAGTGCTCTTTCATAGAACTCATTGTGACTATAACCTCTATAGACCCTTCCACTCTTAGCCAACGTTTTTAATAAACTGTTACACTAATCACTATCTCTGCAGTTAAATCTTCAAAATAATGACATGGTTCCCTGTGTGCACTTTTTCTTTATCTCAATAAACAGGCATGCTTTAATGATGGAAATTATTCTTACTCTATGGTTCTCATTATGTCATTGTGTTTACAACCAAACTGAGCATGTGGTTCGTCCTTAGAGGCACCTGTTCCCTTTTCAGTCAATGCAACACTAAAATGAATTCAAAAGGATGTTTTTTGCTGGGAGGAATACTCTGTTACTATGGAATAGTTAGTGGCCTTATATACAATATTATATACATAATGAGACATGTGATCTGATTTTTTAATTTTTTATTAACTTTTTACAATGAGTGTCACTTTATGTCTCAGCCTACTTGAGCGAGGTTATATTTATTATATTAGGTAAGTGAATACAATTAAAGAAACTGTTATAATATGAATAAAATTAAGACAAATTTTCCCCAGTGATTTCTATGTCATTTGTATGACTTAAGACTATGTACATACCTAGATACAAACCATTCTGTTATTTTTTTCTCCAGAGACTTCATACTGAAGTTGCTTTCTGACATACAGTTAACAAATAAAATATTTTCCTTCATTTTAGCTCTTACTGCAGATGGAAATCATGTTAGAGGGATGGCAGTGACAGATAGCCTTATCATACACCCTATGCATACCTAGTACATAGTTACTCACTCTTTTTGTACCATTTAGTCTAGTGACTAAAAAGGAATGTAAAGAACTCCCCAAGTATTCAGTGTTGTTGTCTTGTCAGAGAGAGAATGGAGCATAGAATAGGCTTATTTTGTTTTTATTTTTATTATCTACTAAATAAAAATATGCCTTCCAAATTGATTTGAAAACTTAAGTCCATTTTAGCACTTTTTACATTTAAGATTTTCTTTATTAAAAGTAGAACAAAGTCAAAATATTATACACCAAAAGAGTAAATCTGGAGTAACCTTTATTAATCTGATAGCATTCCTAAATCCAAACTTTCATATTTAAATAATAACAAAATGATATCTTTGCTCAGGATCTAAAGATTAGGACCACATTATGACTTTAGCAGCAGAAAGCATTTCCAGTGGCTAACACATCATTTCTATTATTGTAAATTGATTCCTGTAGCTTATAATTACCTTAGGGCAGAGATACTATCTTGTGTTCACGTATATAAATGTAAACCAAATACACAAAATGAAATGCCCAAAATCCCCACACATATAAATAGCAACGTGCTTCAAAAGTTTAGAGTGTTAAAATAAGTACAAATTTACTCATTAAAATACCAACCAGGCCAGTGAAATGGCTCACTAGGTGCAGATGCTGCTGTGCAAGCCTGATGCTTTGAATTCAGTGATAGCGGAATCCACATATAAAGGTGAAAGGGAAAAGTATTTCCACAAAGTTGGATTCTGCCCTTCACATGCACACTTTGGCATGTTTACTGTCTAGATACATACAGCCTACATGCACACAATAAAAACAATTTTTAAAATAAAAATAAAAATTTCAACTTACTGTAGTACATATTAATAATAATATATTATTACAATATAAAAATTAACAATACATTAAAGTTAGCACTGTGTATATAAAACTATTGCTATCTCTGTTAACTCCTGGGAATATTGTGTGTTTGGTGTTTTGTTGATTTCAGCTTTATTTTTATTTCATCCAAACTTGATGTGAATAAAAGAAATAAAAGGTAGCATTCAAAAAAAAAAAAAAAAGACAAATTGTATGCTGAAGCCTTAGGACTGCTAACTATTAGAAGGTCAGGGTGGAAACCATATGGGAATTCCTACCAATAAAAGATCAGTGTGCTGGGATGAGACACTTGGCTGTAACAGAAGCATTTTCGAATGCAGCTATTGTTTTATTTATTATCTTAGTTATTGGTTTCCAGTGTTTCAAAGCTGACTAGGGTCTATGGACTTCTTGACCTAAGTCTGGAACTTATAACTGTGAGGCACAGTAGCGTAGACCAACATTATAAGAGACAGGAGACATGAGTGGTTACCTCCTGACAGCACTCTGATAAGGATTTAACCATCACATGTTTATTCACTGCTACTCACTTACTAGCTTGATTTTAGATTACGTACTCTTTCTACTTAATCTTGCTAATTAATGCATGCTAACTCTAAATAAAAACATAAGAATAATAAATATAATACAACCATTAAAATCTATATTATTAATCCATTGAGAAGTCCTCAGATGCCAAACACTTTTATACATAATTTATTTTGAATTTTGAATTTATTTTTACTTTTTTTTTAAATTTTTTTTTTTTGAGATAGGGTTTCTCTGTGTAACCTTGGTTGCCTCGGACTCCCTTTGAAGACCAGTCTACCCTTTTCCTCACATAGACCCGCCTGCCTCTGCCTCCGGCGTGATGGGATTAAAGGCATGCGCCAACACGCGCGGCTTTATTTTTTGACTTTCGAAACTAGAGTTAAAGAGCATGGCACTAGGGCACAGCCCTTTAATACTGGTGGATGGGATCTCTGTGGCTCAGAGGGCAGTTTAGTATTCTCAGTCAGTTCCAGAACACCCAGAACTACATAGTGAGACACCACCTTTAAAAGTAAAAATAAATGGGAGGATCAAGTGGGAAGGGAAAGAGGAAGGGCAAAGGAGGGAAGGAACGTGGGGGGGAAACATCTAAAGTAAAGCACTATTTGAGGAGTAGTGTAAAAAGATAACACAGTAAAAACTTCCTAAAATGTATTCATATAAGAAGGTGATCTTAAATGAAATGACCAAACAGTGGTAGAGACAGTCCCAGATGGACATCACTCGTCACCAAATAAAGCTTCCAGTTCCAGGAGTGGGTAGCATCTAATTGAGTTGCTGGCCAACGGGGTCCCATGACAACCCTCAAATAACCCAGAATTCGACAACGATATTTCCACCCAAGCACCAATTTCCACACTCAGTTTTGCTGTGAGATCTGGATGTGGCTGGCTAGGTAGCTTTCCACTTCTAAACTGAAGATATAGTCACTTGCAATATGTGTTTCAAGGACACTCACTTAGTATCTAGTTGTAAATGCAAGATGAAGCACATCTGTAAGCATCTGTTTTTAGAATGAGATGGATTCGTCAGCTCGATGTAGTCCCTACTTTCCTTAGGTCAGCGACCATGTACTTGACATCTAGCTCAGAGGCCTGGTTTTCTAACCTTGAATTGGACACCCTATTTCTGACCTTTGTGATTAACAAAATACAGCAGAACTCATGTCCTGGGACACTTCCTTGATGGGAGGCAGCCTTTGTGTGTCTTAGAACACTCCTGTTGGAAGGCTATTTCTTGGAAACCTTCATTATTTTCAGAAAACCTCAAAGACGGCCACAGGTGAACATACACTCAGTCAACACACACTATCAGATGCCAACTATCTGTGAGCTATCTCAGACTGCCAATTAGATGATGCTTTCACCAGCTATCTGTGAGCTATCTCAGTCTGCCAATTAGATGATGCCTTCAGACAGTTGGGTACTGGCATTATCCAGCAACAACTCAAGACTGCATATAAGAAGTGATCATCTGACAGCACATAGAGCCATGAGAGTTATTAGGGAACTGTTTTAATAAACTCACTTGGAGAATAGTTTACTTACAGCAACATGGCACTAATTTATCTTTATCTAGCTCACAATGTTATTAGATCCTTATAGTTGCTATAATATACCAGAGAGGTAAATGATACATAAACACTATTGACTATTAGTCTACAGTCTGGATAATCATACTTTTTTAAAAGAACAAAATAATTTGAACTTAGCAGATTCACGGGTTTTTCTCTAGCTATGTATTACTGAACAATAATCTGAGCTACATAAATTTATAGTCCCCCTAATCAAATGCAAGAGGATAGAAGATTTTCAAAGATAAGCAAGAGCGACCTATTTCAAACATCGGCTGCTTATACATTGTTCATAATTGCTTATATTGTATTGTTTGCCCCAGAAAATAAATTTAGAAGCTAAAGAAAATAGTACATATTATTTTTGTCCAGTTTTAAGATAATTTTAAGTATCTTTAACCAAGCCCATTTTTAATTGCTAATAAATAGCAGAAAAAATATATTCTGATCTTTTTCTCTCTTGTCAAAGCTTTTGATCTATTACTGAATTTTGTAGCATCACATTTCAAGCTTCTATTTAGGGCATTTAGTACATAATTGGTAGGCTGTACCTTTTTCTTCTTAATACCTCTTATCCTTTCTTTCCTGCCCCGTAAGTAGTGTTGCCTGTACGGTCTCTTCCGAGTTATCAACTCATTATGTAAGTGTATCTTCCACTAAAGATTGGGAACTCTTACATGATTGTTTTCCTTCTGATTTTTCCTTATTAAATTCTCAGTATGGGTCTACAACTTATTAAACACTGTTATTTAAATATCTAGCCATAAATTCTTTTTTTTTTTTTTTTTTTTTTTAGATTGATTAATTGACTGACTGATTGATTTGTACACCGTGTTCTGTCTGACCTCCAGAAGAGGGCACCAGATTCCATTATAGATCATTGTGAGCCACCATGTGGTTGCTGGGTATTGAACTCAGACCCTCTGAAAGAGCAGCCAGTGCTCTTAACCTCTCAGCCATCTTGAAATGAAATTCATCAGTTGCTCAGAGTAGCCAGGAAATAAACCATCTGCTTTATCCTTAAGTATGCTATCAGAGAGTCCCACTATTTTCTCCATTGTGAAGCTTTCATCTCTCCAGAGCATATATTTGTTCTCTTTGGAGTTCTATTGCATGAGTTCGTAGATACATCTTCCACCCACCTTTTGCCCTCCATCCAGTATTTCTGGGTTTGCCTGGGTATAACTATCATTCCAGGACTGTGCTAATAATTCAGCACATCTTTTCCATTTTATTCTTTGTTTTAAATGCTGTGGTCAACATTTCTTCCTTAAACACCAATGTTTTTATAAAGACTTCCTACTACTACCTATTTCCTACTGTAAAATTCTAAATTTTTGTTTCTTTGTGGGATTTTGTTCAAAGCTAAGATCTATTTATTGATCAGCTCCGGGACTTACTCCGGGACTTACCTCCTTCCTGCTTTAAGAGGGTCACTTACTCTCTGTAGACCATCCCCATCTCCAGAATCAAGTTTGGTGCCACCACCTTCATAAAATGTTCTATAATGAGGTGTCGAAGCACTAAACAATGTTTAATGCTGTTTAAACAGAAAATAGATCAATACACATGTATTTAAGTAGTGCATAACTAATATGAGAAAAAATTTTAAATATTCTTGACCTACGTCTTACTGGACTTTGAAATCCCACATTTGGAGAGCAGGAATGGTAGTTAAAGTTAACCTGAAGCTAAAACATTGATATGATTAACAGACACTTACCCCTGCAATTTTTTTTTATATAAACTACTTTTTCCTAACCTTTCTTCAGAGAAGTTTGAGGCAAAAAGGAAGTGTTCCTACCTAAATCAAGGACATTGCTGAAAAAGAAAAACCCAACAGACCCCTTGTCTCAGTTTTACTACATTACAAATAATTTGGGTTGTTTTGTTTTGTTTTGTTTGTTTGAGAATTAGGAAATGTGCATTATAGATATGGTGACTATAAATTATTCAGGCTATTGGACTGACCAGTTACTCTTACTCTTCCATATGGTAGGATAAGGAGTTCTCAATCAAGGATTACCACATTCATCCACCCAGCACCATTTTCCCTTGTCTCTTTTCTTTTGCTTTGGTTTTTCTGAGAGAGAAGGTTTCTCTGTGCAGCCCTAGCTGTCTTGGAGTTCACTATGTAGACTAGGCAGGCCCTGAACACAGAGATCTGCCTGCCTCTGTCTCCCGGGTGTGTTGCGTTTAAAAGCACAACTTCATGGCTTAATTTTCAATTAACATGACACCAGGAAAAGAAAGATATAGCCTGCTGGGCGATCCCAGCATTTTCTGTATTGTTTTCTCTCTTATCCTGGGAACCTAGAGTGCATTTTTGAGATGCTAACGACTTATCACCTGTAAATAAGAAAGGGATTAAGAAATGAAGGTTTTTTTTTTTTTTACAAGTAAATAGAAAGGAAGAGGAGAGATATGACTTCAATAACCAAGTATTTTCTATCTAGCCTCTGTGCATATTGCTTCCCTCCTGCCATCTCTCCTTGTCACTTTTAATAATTTTCCTGTGGGTTGTTTCTCTTAATTTCCATTTTGAGTCTTGGTGTCAGATTCTCGCTCTCTGTTGCTGTACACTGGTTGCTTGGTTTTGTTTTGTTTCTTTTCCTGACCTGTGGGTTCCCCCTTGTTCCTCTATTTCCTGTCTCCCAGGAGGTAACTAACACCTACCTGAGTTTCAAGTGGTCTCAAATACAAGAGAAACATGGAATCCATTCCCGAGAGAACAGTACGTTTAAGAAAGAAGGTTAAACTCCAGATTACTCCAGAAATGCAGGTACTAACCCAACACCTTCTGCCACAGCACTTGCTATACTTTTGGTTAGTGATTTATCCATGAGAATCAAAGTAAAATCCAGAGTCAATCATTTCCTTTATGGTGTAGAAATACAAACTAGAGAAATAATTAACTTTTAAATAGAAAAACTTTACATTTTGATGGCCAGCCAATTCAAGCTGAAAATGATCGAGGCAAATAATGTCGTGTTTCCTAAATATTAGCATCTTGATCTTTTCAATAGTCAATTACATGAGTACATCAAGTCAGTTATTTTGGCTTTTCATTTAAGAGAGAGCCCTCTTTTTCAGGGCTAGCATTCTAAGACAACTGTATGTATTTTTAAAAGCCTGCATTCTGTGAGAATGGGGGAACCTGTTTGTATTCTTTTATAACCTGAAAATACTATTTCCATTTTTAAAAAATACTCCATTTAGATTCCATTCTGGAGATCATTCACAAACTTTTATTCAAAGGATTTTAAAAAATGAGTCTTTCTAAGACGCTTGCAGGGTCAAGCAAGAAGAGACTATTAATGTCTTGATCACAGCTAACATTCATAGGCAAAAATGTCCTTCGCCTTTTCTGTTTTCTTTTCTTCCAAGTTGGCCAGTGTGTATAAACCAACACTGCTTGGTAGTCAGAGCATCCCCTAACGCTGAGCCTGTGGGAATTTAGGAATTTCTACAAGGGCATGTCAGCCCCAAAAGCTCCTTTGCTCTTGGTGAAATCACTTATAACAAAGGACAAGGGAGCGGCGGGGGGGAGGGGAGACTAATGGACTTGGACCGGAAGCAGGGAGTCCACTGGCGTTCGCACAGTACATCCCCCGCTGCTGGTGGATCACTCACTAGTCAGTAACTGTGGAAATGCAATATTGTGCGAGCACTTTACGCAAAAGCTGAACAAACACAACCAAGTTCCCAGATAGTGGGTCACTTCTCCACTGTTTTACGAACTTTTCTCACCCTAAGCCACTTCCTTCTTAGACTGGATTTGCAGCTCCAGGACGGACACCCAGTCTTCCACCCCTCCATCGCACCCCACAGCGTTCTTGGAAGTGTGCCAAGCTGCGCTGCTGAACTCCAAGGAAACTGGAGCGAAGCTGAACTGCTCCAAGAGCTACCGTGAGGTGACCTGAGCCACTCGGTGCGTCTTTTCAACTAGATCATTTATTTACCAGGATTCTTGCGGGGATAAGTGAAGCTTTCAGCTACAGCTTCAAACCCTCTGTGCAAATGGGTGTTCCTTTCACACAGGGGACTAGAAACTGTCCCCAAATCTCGTCCTTCTGTAGTGTCTTCCTCTGCCCAAACCTGTTAAGAACTGAAAGTTTTATAAGTTTTGTTACTCCTGACAGTCTTGGACTTGAACCACAATCATGTCCTGGTGCTGTTCCTTACTGGAATCCGCTTGCTTTTTCCTAATCGCTCTCTTTTCAAAATTTCCTCAGATACTATGCTGAGCAAGGAACACCAAAGTAGCAGACATCCTAAACACTTTTCTTTGCCTTAGAGGCCGGCTTTCTCCCTCTCTCCTCCTTCCCAGAATAAGTCCAAAGACAGACTCTAGTCAGCCGCAAAAAAAAAAAAAAAAAGCGCAGGAGGCAATGGCCAATGGGAGATGGGCGCAGTCATGGGCTCGCAAACATTCACTTTCAGTAACATCAGCTTCCCCCACAAGCCCTGCGGGTCCCTGGGAACCCACGGCACTCACCCATATCCAAAAGTCTTCCCCCCTTCTCCTGAGGTCCCCAGAGATGTGTGAAAGACCAGGCAGGCGCTGCTGCGTGCAGTCCACTTGTCCAAGCTGCGCTCAGGCTCCCAGTGCTCCAGTCACTGACAGCCTGGCCCCTCCCAGCGGAGACAGTCCCGCAGGGCCCAGCGAAATTCCACTGGCCCGCAGACCCCTCCCTCTCTCCACCTGCCTCTTGCGATTGAAACCTAGTTCCCTCAGCTTCACAGTTGCCTAGCTCCCAGAGGCCCGCTACCCTGACCCCTTTCACTTTCTAAAGAGCCACATGCAAATAAATGTCTCCCTCCTAAAAACATTGGACCCCCCCCACACACACACACACATTCTCCCAGCACCTCAGGAGTCCAAGAATTAACCCTTACCCAAAATAATGAAGGGGTGAGGTACTCAAGAGAAAAAAAATTATTTCAGAAAAATTGATAGTGATATGAGATCATTCAATATTGTCTAAGTTTTTCTGTTGTCTTTAGTACAATATTTTTTTCTTAATAAGAATGCTAAAAACAAAAGTAAGCCAATTTTTCCTTTACACTGGGCAATCTCTTTTGCACACACACACACACACACACACACACACACTCTCTCTCTCTCTCTCTCTCTCTCTCTCTCTCTCTCTCTCTCTCTC
>OU015752.1:14682472-14701444 GCA_907169655.1 Acomys percivali
CTCTCTCTCTCTCTCTCTCTCTCTCTCTCTCTCTCTCTCTCTCTCTCTAAGCAGAGCTCACCTGAAAGTAAAGACAAACAGTCACCTGGACAAAGAGAGGCTGGTGTTGGCCCCCTGCTACACCAGTGATACACTGGGATTTGGTTTCCTAATTTGTAAAATAAGAGATCTGGAAAAAAATTACCTCTAACGTCTCTTCAAGCCAAAGGAGATAATAATAATTCTATGGGGATTTGTCCTAATTTTTTCAAGATTTATCCTGGAGAGGTTATTTTGGTAAGTCCCTAGAGTTTCTCAAGCTTCTGTTTCATCTAGCATACACCCTAAGGTGTACAAATTTATACCAAGCACACAAGATAAAGTAGACCTGGTTACCAACCCCAACAAGATTGCTATTTCATGGTGAAGACGTTTTATAAAAAATGCACAGTATCTTTAGCAGGAGACATGAACACACGCAGACCATACCATTAACGTGGTTTAGAAACATTTGCTCAGCTATCTCTCACAGAAAGGAAGAGGTATGCTCCTCACAGGGCCAGTGCTAATGCAGCTCAGTTTAATGGAAATAGAAAGTCATTCTTGTAGGAGGGGAAAGGAGTAGTCAATAATAGTTAGAAGGGTTCAAGGTATCATGCAGAAATACGTCACCACGCTGGAAAATGACAGGAGCGAATGAAGAATGATTACAGCAAAACATGTCATTCATGCAGTAGTTCTACATAAATAAATTATGAATTTTGGAGACTGCTTTAAAAAGCTCAGATGTGCAAGTACCTGAGGTTCCCCCCCAACCCATTCCAAGATAACATAATTTTAAGAAATTGGAACTTCTTTGGAATTTCTGTACCTTTAATCCCAGCTCTCGGGAAGCAGAGGCAAGCGGATTGCTGTGAGTTCGAGGCCAGCCTGGTCCACAGAGTGAGTCCAGGACAGCCAAGGCTACACAGAGAAGCCTTGTCTCGAAAAACAAAAACAAAACAACAACAACAGAAAGAATCCCGTCATAATTCTGAGGCATTAAATAACGATGACAACATGAAGTGAGTACAGCTGCCAGGCAATATTCTCAGGCACAATAATCAAGAAAAACTCATAGGTAAGCAGAGATGCTACAGAGCTTATTGTCTCACAACCCGATTAAAAAATATGTGTGGAGCGATAGTAGAATACATGTAATACAAAAGAGAAGGATTGAGGGTTCGAGGATTAACCATGGATGGGGTATGAAGCAAAGGTCAGAGGAGGAGCAGGGTGAACCAAGCTAAATCAAGTAGACATTAAGAAGCCACTTGTTTTAAGTTAATTTTAAAGTAGAACTGTGAAAAACAAAAACAAAAGCAAACAAACAACAACAGAACTGTGTAGAGAAATTTTAATCCAGAAAGAAGGCTGCTGTGACACGGGATCACATCCTGAGGTGTAGGTCTAGGTGACCCTGCTAGAAGGCAGACATGCCACACACCTTTAATCCCTCAGGCCGGAACACAGACACAGCCTTAGTACACACCTTTAATCCCAAAAAAATGAAGATAAAGTTAGTTTGTAGAAGGAAGCAACCACATTTGAAAGTGATATCTAATTGAAGGGCAGACAAAGTGATAAATCAAAGGAAGCTCTGACAGAATGAGTGAGAGATAGGAGCCGCCCAGCTCTCGCCAGAAGAGACAGGAGAATTTCTCTGGTGGCTAACTTTAATGATGCTGTAAAGTGTTGAGGGCTGCATGGGAAGAAGACACAGTACTTTTCATACTCAGCACTGAGCTCCACATGCTACAATGAGCAAGATATGGTCATTGATGTAATAATAACCTGGCTGTTGTGGGATAACTAACACATTTCTGATTGGACATAAGGCATGTTCCACAGGAGGAAATTCTGTGCCTATTATAGAAACCCTGGTCAAAAGCCAATGACTGAGGAGGTCATAAGCCCTAGGGTAGATCCTGCCACCATTAGTTTGCCAAATGGACATGTTGTCAAGTGGCCTTCTAAATATTTATGTTTATATCCATAGACCTGAGCTCTTCTAAGTCTTAGTCAGAAAAACTCCTTTTTTTTTTTTTTCTTTTTGCAGTGGACTGTGGCCAATTACTGAGATGCATAATTGCCAAGAATAAGAGAGTAAGTGCTCAGCCCTAAACCTTTATCAGCTCTCCCTGGCCCAGGGCCTCAGAGATCAGGGAAGAAAGAGGGGGTAGGAAGAATCTAAGGGCTGGAGTGTCAGGAGGAATGCTGTATAATAATGTCTCTGCCACTGCATTCATAAACCACAGCAGCTGCACTGCCACCAGACCTATAGAAGAGCAAGCCTGCCAAAATTTCTCCACAGATACAGAAGATTCTCTCCAGACCTCACGTCTTAGTGAGAAACACTTGACAGTTGATAGTTGGTGAGAAAGGGAGAATCATTCTTTTTTGAAGGTATGGCCACTGATGGGCTTCATATGATGCAGTGGATGGTCTCACACCCATGCATGTGTGGGCAGTATTAATTAGACTTGAAGTATCAAAACAGAGGGGAAAAAAGAGGCAGGTAGGGGAGGGAAGTGTTATTTTTTAAAAATGGAGAGAATCGGTGGGGAAAATAAGAGTTGCTTATGGCAACATTTTATTGAAAGATGTATGAAGTTATCAAAGAATAAACAATAATAATAAAGATATGAAACAACAAATACCAACATCTAATAATCAAAACCATGATAGTCTTTATCTTTTGGTCTACTATACATAAATATATTGAGTTATGATGATTTAGTTATCTATTTGAAAGTGATCATTCTTATAGAATGCCATACTACTTGAGATATGTAGATTCAATAAAACACATGAATTATTCATTGCCTCAGTAAATGCCTGCTGTTTGTGATGCCAACTCTCTCTCATATTTCTTTTTATTTATACTCTTAAAAAGTTACCAGCAGAGAAACATCCTCCAATAGCAGATAAGAGTAAATACATTTTGCAGAGAGTCAGAGACCTTGGAACACTCAGTCCTAAGTGGACTCTCTCTAACCAATCCCTCCCCCTAGAGCTCAGGAAACCCTGTAGAAGAGGAAGCAATAAGAGTAAAGGATCCAGAGGGGATGGAGGATACCAAGGAAGCAAAGCCTTCTAAACACAGCAGGACTGTTACACATATGAACATAGAGACTGGGGCAGCACCCTCAGGGGCACCCTCAGGGCCTGCACATGTATACATCAAATGAGGTCCTACAGCTGAGAGGAGATGTGGTTGTATGTCTCTATCCTGGAGATAATCTCCAACTGATAACTACTTGCAAATAAAAATTTAGTTTTTTTTTTTAAAGGGAGTCTCACTTGGAAAACAAGTCACTCTAAAGTGTAGGGCCCGATGCCCAGCAGCAGATGGCCAACAGAAATTAACTCAATGACATCTCTGGAGGTTCTTTGTTTCTTGTCATGTCAGGGTATTGTTGTTGGTGGTGGTGTTTTCCTCTACAGGTCCTTGACATATATTTATGGCTTATTTTATATTGTATGGGATTCCTACACAGGAGCATGTGTGCCTCTGCATTCATATGTGTTTCTCCTGCTTTTTCTTTGGTTCTTGCCTTCGATAAGTATCATGACCATGACAAGTCTTATGAAGGAAAATGTTTAATTGAAGCTGCCTAACGGTTTCAGAGATTTGGTCCATTGTCATATATGTTGGCTCTGATTCCTTGACAATTCTACTTTATTAGGGACTCATAAAAGGTGTGTACCTCCCTTACAACCCGACTACCCTAATTAGGAGGGAAAGGTATCAGAAAGGGTATCAGTTCCATGGGTCAATTCCCCTGATGTATTTCTCAGGAGTCTAGCAGACCATCTATTTGATAGAAGAAGTCGCACCGTCCATGAACTGAACTTGGAGTTATGTACTGCCACTAATCTTGAAACTCTTGAACACGTGGGCAGGAACCTCTGATCTCCCTCTCCAGTAACCCAATCTTCCTCTCTTCTCCCCCTCTCGTCCTCCTCCAAATCCATGGTCTTGTTTTTTCAGTATAATACCCTGGCCAAAACCGCTGGCCCCTGCCTTTTGCCTGGGGCTAATACTTACTTACTCTGAGTCTATACTAAGATGTTTATCAATTTGTAGAGACAAAGTCTCAGTGGGGTCAAGCATCCCAAGACTGTTTTCACCTTGGGCTCAGACTAAGGCAAGATTACATTCTCTTCACACATCCCCCTTTTCTATTAAAAATAAAAATAAAAATAAAAAACAGGCATAAAAACAAGAACCATATACATAAGTATGCATATATACAGAATCCTACGTACATGTTACATGTACATAACCCAGTCCTTTTGTATTTGACAATCTTGGAGAAAGTATTCCACTATCCTCTCATAGTGAGTCCTTTCCTAGTGTCCAAAGTTTTCTAAAATCTCTTTATTAGAAACTACATTTATCAACCTATAAACGTGTTTTTAATTCTTAAACTGAAGCTTATAGTAATGCTTTGGCTATCTAGTCTTCAACCCCATGAGAGATTTAAGAAGGAAATATTATCTAATATGAAGGAAGCACAAGCAAGTAACTTTCAAAAGCAAGACAGGACAGAGAGAGTTGACTGCCTGGACAGTCACAAGTTTTTCTTTATCGTTGAGGCATCCAGTCTTCAGCCTTCTGGCCCAGTATATCTGACAGACATAATTGTGAATCAAGACTTTTGAAGAATTGGTCCAGCCAGTCTCTGCAAAGCTGCATAGCCAGTTACCCAGTGCTCTGCTATGATGACGGTTTGGCCTGTCAGTCGGCTAAAACCAGTAGACACAAGAACAGTACTGCAGTCCAGGGGTCATTCTGCCACACTTACTTCTTTTTTTTTTTTTTTTTTTTTTTTTGGTTATTGTATTTTTATTATGTGCTATTTGCAAACATTTCTGTTTTCTTCCTTTTGACATCCAATACTTTTTCTTTTCTTTTAATATATTTTATTAATTTATTCATATTACATCTCAATTGTTATCCCATCCCTTGTATCCTCCCATTACTCCCTCCCTCCCATTTTCCCCCTACTTCCTTCCCCTATGACTGTGACTGAGGGGGACCTCTTCCCCTTGTATGTGCTCATAGGGTATCAGGTCCTTTCTTCGTAGCCTGCTATCCTTCCTCTGAGTGCCACCAGGTCTCCCCACCCAGGGGACATGGTCAAATATGAGGCGCCAGAGTTCATGTGAAAGTCAGATCCCACTCTCCACTCAACTGTGAAGAATGTCCTGTCCACTGGCTAGGTCTGGGTAGGAGTTCGAAGTTTACTGCATGTATTGTCCTTGGCTGATACCATAGTTTGAGCAGGATCCCTGGGCCCAGATCTGCCCATCATAATGTTCTTCTTGTAGGTTTCTAAGACCCTCTGGATCCTTCTATTTCCCCATTCTCCCATGTTCTCTCACCTAGAGTCCCAATAGGATGTCCTCCCCTCTGTCCCACTTCCCTGATAAGTGAAGACATCCATGGGACATGCCCCTTGGGCTAGTGTCTAGATATAAGTGAGTATATATCATTTGATTCTTTCTGCTTCTGCATTAACTAACCCAATTGAGAAATGGGGCTCAGAACTAAACAGAGAATTCTCAACAGAGGAATATCGAATGGCTGAGAAACACTTAAAGAAATGCTCAACCTCTTTAGTCATCAGGGAAATGTAAATCAAAACAACTGTGAGATTCCATCTTACACCCATCAGAATGGCGAAGATCAAAAATTCAAGTGACAACACATGCTGGTGAGGATGTGGAGAGAGAGGAACACTCCTTCATTGCTGGTGGGAATGCAAACTAATACAGCCGGTTTGGAAATCTATCTGGCACTATCTCAGAAAACTGGGAATAGGGCTTCCTCAAGACCCAGCTATTCCACTCCTTGGAATATACCCAGAAGATGCTCCAGCACACAACAAGAACATATGCTGAACCATGTTCATAGCAGCCTTATTCGTAATAGCCAGAACATGGAAACAGCCTAAGTGTCCCTCAGTGGAAGAATGGATAAAGAAACTGTGGTACATTTACACTATGGAATACTACTCAGCTATTAAAAACAAGTAATTCCCGAAATTTGTGCACACTTACTTCTTCTATGCCATCATCTCCCTTGAAGTAGAACGGAGGTGTTGTCAGAAGCAGGTGTGTCTCTCTGTTAGAAAAGCCCTTTATTGTTAAATGCCATATTCCATAGATCTCTGAGGTGTTTGAAGACCATCTTTCTTTTTACTATTATGCACACTCATAGCTATCTATTTAGTTATATATCTGTTTATTTATCATTCGCTTAACTCATCTATCTATCTTAATGTATCTAGATAAATAAACATTGCTTGTTTTTGGCTGTTTACTATTTGCTATTTGTTTAACATACATATGAGAGACTAGATAAAGCTTATTCTGTAATTAACTAACCTAGTACCTAGTAAGAGTTACAGGTGACTAACTACCAACTTTTATCTCCAACCATCCTGAACAGGTTACAACAGTTAGCTTTCACAAGAGTAGAACTGTACATCACCTTTTCAAATGAGTTACACATGTATAATACATTAAGCAAATGTTGAATAAGATAGTCTTAAATTTCCATCAATCTTAAATACCAATGTAAAATATTTGAGGCTAGTAGATTCAATAATCTGCATTTTATTCTCTAATTCTATATCCTCTCCTTTTGTCCTTCCCTTTTTCCCTCCTTTCCCCTAACACTAGATAGGATAGAAAGATAAGAAAGAAAGAAGCATAGAAGGAATAAAGAAAGATATCCCTAAATATAACCTTTACTAACTTAGAACCAACCATCCTAGACAATAACAAACATTGGTAACCCACCAAAAACACCCACTCTACCTGTTGGGAATGGGGGGGGGTCATGTTCCCAAAGTTAATTTTTGCTGTCTGGGGGTAAAAAAAAATCTTTTGGGTACCCTTAGAAAAACAAGATATTGGCCAACTGCTGGAAAAGCTAGTTGTATCTGTTTCTGTCTAGTCTTTTTGGGATCGATCCTTTGGGCTAACCCTTTTATTGTTGATATGAATTCAATTTCTTGAGGAAACAGTAGCTGAGGCAGTCTTTGAGGCTGAATCACCTGGGCTACCTGCTTTGTCTTCATCATTATCTGGTTTTGTTTTTGTTTTTTTGCTTGCTCTGAAAATAAGCAAACTTTTTTTAAAGTGTTAGTATAGGTACATTTCTACATATATATATATATGGAATATGCAAGGTGTACAAATTATCTAAAGATAAATGCCTGCCCTATTTTTGAGCAGGTGTAAGGCATCAACTTTATACATCTGTTTGAGTTGTACTATCTATGCTTTATGAAAGAATGACATGCCATAAGGACCAGGTGGCCCTTGAGATTCCCTTGCTATACGAACAGGACCTCTTCCCTGGTCAGATCTAATCTTTCTAAGTTTTGTTGGCAACAATATTTTTTCACTCCCTGTAGATACATAAACATAACCACACCCTCATCTCAAAACTATTGCAAGTTTCCATTCCATTGTTGACAGATCTTTATAGTATATTGGTTGGCGTAGTTCCTCCATTTTTTTTCCTATAACACAATGTCTCTCAACTGCTGTTGTCCCTTTTTCACCGACATTAAGAAAAACTTAAAGTCAACAAAGTATTATTTAATCTGTCCCTGGGGTCTTTACCCTTCCCTTTTGTTTAATTAGCATTTCTTTTAGGGTACAATTAGCTCTCTCTACAACTGCCTGTCCTGTCAGATTGTGTGTATATACCAGTAATGTGTC
The DNA here is from genome assembly GCA_907169655.1 of Acomys percivali. NCBI lineage: Eukaryota > Metazoa > Chordata > Mammalia > Rodentia > Muridae > Acomys > Acomys percivali. The sequence continues at coordinate 14,690,234 of OU015752.1, forward strand.
TCATATTATAATATGTAAAGAATTTCTTCATGTTATAGAATACTTATGCAGGAGTATTGTCAGTCTTAATTTTTGCAGGTATTCCAATAATTGCCATTATTTCCAAAAAATGAGTAATTACACAATCAGCCTTTTCAGAACTTAAGGCAGTTGCCCATTGAATCCCTGAATATGTTTCAGTGGTAATGATGTATATATATCTTAGTTTTACAAATTCTGCAAAATGAAACGCATCCATCTGCCAGATTGCATTCCTTTTGGTAATCCTAAAATTAATTCCAGCAGGTAATGGGATTTTATTATACAAAGAACAGGTAGGACACCTTTTAATTATTTCTCTGGCTTGTTGTCAAGTGATAAGGAATCTTTTAGTCAAATCCTTACCGCTAACATGATGTTTTTCATGAAATTTTGAGGCTTCGAACACATTTCCTACTAATGATTGGTCGATTTCCTCATTTCCTTTTGCCAATGGATCTGGTAAACCTGTATGGGATCGAATATGAATAATATACAAGATATAGTTTCTACTTCTGATGACCTGTTGCAGTTCCATAAATAACGTGATTAATTCTGAGTTATCAGGAGTAAATTCAGCAGTTTCTATATGCAAAACAACTCTTTCTACATATTGAGAGTCAGTAATTATAGTAAGAGATTCAGGAAAGTCTAACAATACCATAAGGATTTTATTCATTTCTGATTTTTGAACTGAAGTAAATGGGATTTTGATCACCTTAGTCATTTTATCAGACTTATAACCAGCCATACCCAACTTACTTGCATCAGTATAGATGGTAGGTGCTCCTGGAATCAGTGTCCTCTTTACAATACTTGGACAGATCCAGTTAGCTCATTTTATAAACTGTATTGTTTGCTTTTGGGGTATTTGTTATTAATTTCTCCCAAGTAGTTACTACAAACCTTTGCCAATCTTCATTGATTACCCATAATGACATAATCTCAGCATTGGTAAGAGGCATGACAATTTCTGCTTGGTCGGTTCTCGACAGTTGACACAATCTTATTCTACCCATTGTAATCAATTCAGAAATTTTTTCTATGTATATCTTTAATTTTTTACTTTGTTTATTTACTAAAAACATCCATTCCATGATTCTATCTTCCCTTTGCATAAGGAGCCCAGTAGGAGAATGTGTTGAAGGTAAATGACCACATGCAACCAAGTTTAGGATCAATTCTATCCGCATAGGCCTTTTATAGCTTTTGCTCTTTCAGAATTAACTTCTTTTCTGCTTCATCTCTTAGACACCTTGGACTGCTTAAATCTTAATCCTTTTGTAACATTTGAAACAAGTTACTTAACTCATAAGTAGCTAATCCAATTTGTAGACGTTAGCCAGTTAATATCTCCCATTAATTTTTGAAAGTCATTAAGAGTTTGCAACTGATCTCTATGGATCTGTATCTTTTGTGGTCAAATTTTCTGTTGTTATTTTATAGCCTAAATAGGTAATTAATTTCCTCTTTGTATTTTTATAGCAATATTTAATCTCCAGCATGGCAGAATTCTTTGTGTTTTCTTAAGCATTTTTTTCTAAAGTATCAGCATCAGAATCAGCCAACAAAATATCACCCATGTAATGGTAAATGATAGATTGAGGAAACTGCCTACAAATTATCTCTAATGGTTGCTGCACAAAACACTGGCATAAAGTTGGACTATTCAACATTCCCCATGGAAGTACCTTCTTATAGTATCTCTTCATTGGACCATTACTGTTAAAACTAGGTACAGAGAAAGAAAGCCTTTCTCTATCCTTCTCATGCAAAGGTATTGTGAAGAAACAATCTTTTAAGTCATCGCTATTATAGGCCATGACCTAGGTAACAAGGAGAGTAAAAGAATTCCGGCTGTAAAGGACCCATTGGTTGAATTACTCTATTCACTGCTCTCAAATCCTTTATCATCCTCCATTTGCCTGATTTCTTTTTTACAACAAACACAGAGGAGTTCCAAGGGCTGGTAGACTCTTCTATATGGTGAGTCACCAGTTGCTCTTGTACTAAATGATGAAGTACCTGTAATTTTTTTCTTTTGTTATGGGCCACTGCTCTTGCCACACATGTCTCTTTGAAATCCATTTTATGGGCAAGGCTGTTGGTATATTAGCAGTGGCCCCTCTTATAAACTTGGAAACACAATATCTGAGAAGTTCTGTGTTTGGACAATGGACATAGCTTGTAATTGTTCCTGATCACTCATATTAATATCTTCCCCAGAAGCATGTACCATTTCACCCCTAACTTGATCATTGTTTGTCTCTGTAATTGCAAGAATATTAATCTGAGTACTCCCTTGTCCTAAGAGATCTATGGGTATGTCAGTCACATAGGGTCTCAGCTTCCCTGTCTGCCCTTCTGATCCCACACACTTAATCCACTGTATGCTTTGTTTTATTTGAGATAATTTACCAATTCCTATAATTTCTGTATAAACCTTCTGAAGTGGCCAATCTGGATTCCAATGCCTGTTGGAGAGAATCGTGACATCGGTGCCAGTGTCTACCAGACTTTCTAATTCAACACCATTCATTTGTATCATTAATTTAGGTCTCTGATCATTAACCATTATTTGCCAGAACATACATTTTCCAGTACTCCCAAAGGCACCTGTTCTTTCTACTCAAGTAGCTCTGCCCTTGATATAAGGAAACAGTATCAGCTGAGCAATTCTAACCCCTGCATTAATTCAAATCTCCTGCTTTACACATGCCATGAATTTGATTTCCTCCTTACAATTCTCATCTATAATACTGGAATGTACAATAAGACCTTGAGAAGTCAATCTACTTCTTCCCAGAAATACTCCCACCATCCATGAAGGCAAAAGGCCATAAACACCAGTGCTTAATTTGTAACATCCTACCTTTGGGGATAGTGTAAGAGATTTATCTGATTGTAGATCCAAGGCTGTGCTGCCTTCTGTAGCATGCATTAGGCCATTGATACCTCACCCTCATTTTCCTGTAAGTCCGTTACTTCTGAACTGGTCAGAGAAAACCAGCTCGTACTGTTGGTGGGGCCCTGAGTTTATAGGGCCCTCCTGCCATTTTCCATCATCAAGATATTGCCTCACACATCTCTTTTAGATTGACAATCCCTAGACCAATGTTTTCCTTTCCTACAGTGGCTACAGTACCCTAGAAGTCTGATCATCATGGCCAGAAACTCCTTGCACTCTCCTATGAACAAAATTTTCTTCCAGAATTTGCACTGGTTATTTTGAGGTCTGGAATTTTTACCTCTACAGTATCCTTGCACAGGACCAATTTTACCACAATTAAAACACCAAGTGTTATGATATCTGAGATCTCTGGCTATAGCTTGTCCTATAATATTGTTTTGATGCTCCTGACAGTTATTATTATCTGTCTCTCTTACCTACTCATCTAATGGAGGTCCTCTTTCCTTTAATGGTCTAATTGCCCTCTTACACTCAGTATTTGCATTCTCATATGCCATGATCAGTTTCAGTGCCAATTTGGTCTCAGAATCTGGTATGGCTCTATCTAAAGCTATACCCAATGTCTGCAAAAATTCTGCAAAGGCTTCCCCAGACCCTTGAAATACCTTAGTAAATGGAATGGTTGTCTTACCAGGATCCTCTACCATGGCCCAAGTTCTTAAGGCTACAACACGACGTTGTTCAATTACTCTATCTTCAGGATGAATTTGTTCTCTTAAGTCAGCATATTGCCCTTCACCAAGCAATTTGTCGTTATCAACATTTGTCCCCCTTGTTACAGTTTGTTATTCTATTCTCACGGCTTCACTTTGAAACCACGATAACCATTGTAATTATTGTGCTGCTTCTAATAATGCTGAAACCAAACTTTTCCAATCTTGGGGAACAAGTCTATGCTGCATTGTCCAGTTAGTTAACATTTGTTTAACAAAAGCCAAGTGTATACAATGTTTTAAATCCAACATATCTATTGGACACCATGACATTTCATCATACCCTTCAGCACCATTATGAGCGGGCACATGCCTTAAAGTAACTGAAAAAAGCTGATTGTGTCTGTGTGACTCTGGAGGGTTTCTCTATCGGAATATTTTTCTCCAAAGACCATTTTGTTTGTCTGCTTTCCTGTTCCTCTTGTTTCCGTTTTTTCTTCATCCGCTTTTACCAAAGGTGAGTTTTTCTTTCCCAATCCTTCAACTTCTTTCTGCACTTTTTCCAGCTGTCCAATTAAGTCTGCATTTCTTTCCAAAAGGATAGAATTTACTAACACTTCTGGCTTTCCTATCTTATAAGCTTTCCTTCCAATACTTCTAAGAATGAAATACAATAAAAGACATAGAAAAAAAAAAAACCAGAAAATTCCCTCTAAATATAAAACAGGTAAGAATTTTGCCACAGCAGCTGCAATTTTGCTGATGCCCTGAAACAGCATTTCTATATCCTCAAAATTAGAATCTTCCCTCATGCAACTAGAAATTACAGAACCCATGAGACCCCACATCGAGTGCCATTTGTTGACTCTGACTCCTTACTGATTCTACTTTACTAGGGAGTCATTAAAGGCATGTAACTTCCTTACAACCTGACTACCCTAATTAGGAGGGAAAGGAGATTAAGGGGGAACAAGAATGAAACCTTCTGGGTATCAGTTCTATGTAGCAATTCCCCTGGCATATTTCTTAGGAGTCTAGAAGATCATCTATCTGACAGAAGAAGCCACAATGCCCATGGACTGAACTTGGAGGTATCCACAAAGATCACCTCCACCAATGTTGAAACTCTTGACAATGTGGGCATGAACCTCCCATCTCCCACTTCCTATCTAACTCCCTCACTCCCCATCCCTTACCCCTCTATCCCACCACCCACCCAACCTCCATCTTGCAATACAATACCTGGCCAGCCTCACTGGCCCCTGTCTTTTGTCTTGGGCTAATACTTACTTCCTCTGAGTCTATACTAAGGTGTTTATCAGCTTGTAGAAACAAAGTATCAGTGTGGTCAAGCATCACAAGACTGTTTTCACCTTGGGCCCAGACTAAGGCAAGATTACACTCTCTTTACAATCATTATGACCAGAAGCACGGCAGCATCCAGGCATACATGCTGGAGAAGGGGCAGAGAGTTCTACATCTTGATCCATAGGCAGCAAAAAGAAACTGTGTGTGACACTGGGTGGACTTGAGCTTAGCAAACAGTAACACATTTCCTCCAACAAAGCCACACCTACTCCAACAACACCTCCTAATAATGCCACCATCTACGGACAAGCATTCGAAGCTATGGGGGCCATGTCAATTCAAACCACCACAGCTCGTTTTCTCCTCTTTGTTTTGTTCTATTCCAAATTGCTTATATTTATCTGGTTTATTTTATTATTGTTTAGATGAGATACTTGTTTACTTTCTAAGGAGAAACAGAAAGGGTATAGAATCTGGATCAGAGAGGAGGGCAGAGGAATAAGGAGGAGTTGGGGGGGGTAGAAACTGTCATCAGAATATACTGTATGAAAAAAATCTATTTTCAACAAAGAATTACTTTAAAAATTATTTATTAGAGTATTTGTTTCAAGTGTGTGTGTGTGTATGTGTGTGCAAACCAGAGATAGACACTGGGTCTTTTGTGCAGGAAAGGGTCTCTCAGTTAACCCAGACTTTACAGGGTCAGCAAGAGCCAACAGTAAGCTCTGATGATCCTCCTGCCCTCACCTTCCGGTGCTGAGATTACAGGCAGATGCCAGGATATCACATTTTTTACACGGGTGCTAGAAATTATGGAAAACACTTTACCAAACCAGCCATTTCTCCAGCCTCGACTTCTACTTTTTCTTTCTTATTTTCATTTTTCATTCTTATTTCCTATGCTGGCTATTTTTGGTTATCAACTTGACCATATTTGGAATGATCTAAAACCTGGGTACACCTTTGACGTATTTTTTTTTCTTAATTAAACTTTTGGCGTGGGAAGAACAACTGCTAAATCCTTGAACCTTCCATTGGTGAACAGGCTTTGTTGGACTAGCTGAATCACAGCAGATAAACTATTTTAATAAGTTTCATATATATATCATAATATATTTTATACAGATATATATATATATAGAGAGAGATGTAGATAGATTCGTTCTATATGCTCTGTTCCTCTCTGAAACTAATATACCCCCAATTATTCATTAAGTCCCAAGTGTCCTCTTTACATCTTTGTATTCATGTATCATCTCTAGACTTATTGTCTAGGCTACTTTTGTAGACTAGAATTCAATTTTAGAATATGGATGTTATTAACATTCCTTTGGATAACAATTGAGGATCTGGGTGAAACTCTATAATTCTGAGATGAATGAAAATTTCATTACAAAACCTACTGAAGACTAAAGGTGCCTGGTAGAAGAGCCATATGTCATAAACTAAGCACTTTATATCCCAGCCAAACATCAGTTTGACATTATCAATGTTTTAAATTCATTGAGGGAGAATGATGGATGAGAAAAGAGGAAATAACTCATAAAAAAAGTCATAAAGGAAAGTTTAAAGAAGAAAGATGTGCATGCTGGCTAGTTTTATGTCAACTTGATACAAGCTAGAGTCATCTGAGGGAAGGCAACCTCAGCTGAGAAAATGCCTCCGTAAGATCTAGTTAAGGGCAGGCTTGTAGCACATTTTCTTAATTAGTGATTGTAGGGGAGGACCCAGCCCATTGTGGGTGGGGCAATCCCTGGTCCAGAGGTCCTGGTCTCTATAAGGAAAGTGGGCGGAGCAAGACAGTAACACTCCTCAGTGGCCTCTACATCAGCCTTGCCTCCAGGGACTGACCGTGTTTGAGTTCCTGACCTGACTTCCTTTGATAATGAACTATCATGTGGAAGGATAAGCCAAATAAATTCTTTCTTCCTCAGCTTGCTTTTGGTCATGGTGCTTCATCATAAAAAAAGTAGATTTAACTAAGACAAAGCAAGAACGGAATTTTTTACTTTGACCTGATAATCAGGTCACTGAGAAAAAACATTAGCAATAACATCTGCCACCAAACATCTTACATATCTTATATATGAGAATAAGATAATGATAGATACAAGATACTAGATACTATACTATTATATGTGGTTTATTAAACGAGCATGGGGAGAGAAGGAAAGGGAGGAGACGTACCCCAGAGAGAGAGAGAGAGAGAGACAGAGAGAGAGAGACAGAGAGAGAGACAAGAAGAATAAGAAGGGAGAGACCACGTGGAGGGTCTGTTCTTTTATATGGCCCTGGGCAGGGCCACGCACCTGTGTCAGGTAAGCAATGGCATCACAAGTAGGCAGACTGAATCCGAATCCTAACATGGTGGGCATTGGGGTAAGTGCAAACGAAAATAAGCCCATCCAAACAAAACAGAACAGTACCTGAAAGAGAACAAAGGTTTATTGTCTAGCCAGAACAGATAAGGAAAGCATGGTACTTATTTCCAAAATAACATAAAGAAAAGAAACATGCAGCCTTTATTCAGGGAGTCTATGCATAGTCACATAACAATTTCCAAGGCTTGAGATGCTCAGTTAAGGAGTGTCCCTGAATACACTCAGGTGGAGGTTGTAATTCAACAAGGAAGGATAACAGGTACTGAAGTTCATTAGACTCATATTAGAAAAATTGTTGGTCAGGAAACCTTTGGGGCTTGTTCAGTTTGTGTCATTAAGGTGATAGGCATGCCTCAGCCTCTCACAATCAAGCTATAGCTAAAATGAACATACATAAGAATGCCCAGTACTCTAGGAGATTGCAGGAAAGTGGTTAGCAAAGGGCCTATAAAGTGTATAGGGTCAACTCACTCAGGAGGTAGAAACAAGCAGATCACTGTGAGTTCGAGGCCACTCTAGTCTTCAGAGTGAATTCCAGAACAACCAGGTATACACAATCAAGAAATTTTTATTTTATGAAAGCGAAAAAATGGTTAAATGATTATTAAGGTAGTGAATATTGAATCACTTACAAATTGATCCAACCAAAGGAAATATAATGATGGGGGAGGAGAATTTAAATATATGATAAAGTTAGAGATTTTTGAGAAAGCAAATGACTGGTAAAGAGAAGAAAAGTTTTAAAAAGTACAGAGCTTTGAGGCAGAGGTAGGCAGAGCAACTTAGGCCCCATCATCTCAGTATCCTTTGGCATTAGGAAAGACACATACTTACCAGAAAATGATTAGTGCTACAGATCAATTTACAGAAAGTAAGGAAGCTCATCAAAACTGCCGTAGTGAGCGGGGTAGGGGTTGGAAGGGAGGGCTAGAATGGGATGGGGTAGGGTGGTGTGAGGTGGTGAACACAATGTGTAGAAGAAATACAGAACAGCACTGGGGCCCCAGCTGAGCCTGAAAAGGAATTTCAGGGAAATAAACCATTCTTTTTGTGATTATTTTTGCACCGTCTAAGAACTTGGATTTAAAAAAAAAAAGATGAAGTGTGTATGTATATTAATAAAAGGCTATGAAATTTTGTCTAGGTTCCTAGTGGAGGAGCGGTTCTCAGCCTGTGGGTCAAGATGGTTATCTATGAGATATCCTGCATATCAGGTATCCACATGGCCCATAACTAGCGGAGTTACAGTTATGAAGTCATAAAATAGCAATGAAAGAATTGTATGGTTGAGTGTCATCACAACCTAAGGAACTGTATTAAAGGGTCAAAGCAAGAGGGAGGTTGAGAACCACTGAGAGAAACAGTTATGAAGCCGGGCTGTAAAAACAAACCAGAAGGAAGAGAGGAGGAGGAAGTGGTGGTGGAGGAGGAAGTTGTTACGCAACCTCGGCCGTTGTGAAGCTGAGGCCAAAGTGCCTCAGCCTGAGCTATGTAGTTAGGCCTGTTCTCTAAGGCAAAGCCCAAGCCTTTAATCACAGCACTTGGGAGGCAGAGGCAGGCAGATCCTGAGTTCAAAACCAGCCTGGTCTAACAGAGAGAGGCTAAGACTGCCAAGATAACACAGAGAAAAAGTATCTGGAAAAACTAAAACAAACAAACAAAAAGTGTGTGTGTGTGTGTGTGTGTGTGTGTGTGTGTGTGTGTGTACATGTGATGTCTGAATGTGTGTGTGTGATGATTGTGTACATGTGATATCTGCATGTGTGTTTGTGATGTGTGTGTGTACAGGGGATGTCTGCATTTGTATGTGATGTGTGTGTGGGTACATGCGATGTCCACATGTGTGTGTGTGTGATGTATGGGTGGGTGGGTGTTTGGGTGAGTGACTATTAAATAATTCATTTTTTTTAGGCTAAACTATAAACTTCCTCCAAAAACTATAATAGGAAGGATCAAATGGAAGGTCAAGTTCTTAAGGTATAATAAATGAAAACGTGGGAGCAGAGTCAGTGGAAATAAAGCAAGAAAAGCAGTGAGGAATGGAGTTGGCATTCTGCTATTATTACACAAGAGTATAGGATCATGGAGCCTGACAACCTTAGAATAACTTGGAATTACCAGTGGACTTTGTTTATAAAGCTCAGTTTACACAATCTTTGCCACAACTAGGCAAGACTTTGTAGATAGATAATAGAAATATTATCATTGGCTATAATAAATTTTGTCACAGGAATAATAGGAGCCAGAAAGGAAAACAGTTGTCAGTAAAATTTAAATAACAAAATGCATTTGAAACGCTAAAAATTTAAAGTGACACAATTTTAAATTGCAATTATGAATATTACCAGAGATAATGAATGAACATAGCCTATGGATGGTCATAAAAATAAAAGTGCTCATGACATATACAAAAGTATGAAAGATTCACAAATTCTTGAGATGTAGATAGATAGATTAATCTGGCTTTACAAAAAGCAGTAGTTCCACCCATAAGATACATTTGTTTTAGATATACTTATTTTATTTGTGAGTCTTTTACTTACATGTATGCAGGTATCACACATATACACTTGATGACTGCAGAGGTCAGGAAAGGGCATCGGATCTCCTGGAACTGGAGTTAGGGATGGCTGTGAGCCACCATGTAGGTGCTAGGAGCTGACGCCTGGTTCTTATCTACTCAGATTGGGAAGCATGAAGAACATCTCATGGTGATTCTCACATGTGGCTCTAACATGAGCTGTTGCTGTTGCTGGAGGGGAGGCTACAGGGCTAGGGTGGAAGGCTTGGTGCTGTTAGGGTGGTCTATATTTCTAGCAGAATAGGGTTTTAACAAGGATCCTGGAACCGACTCCTGCCTTCTATCATGACTCCTGGTTCTTCTTGGGCCAGAAGTTCTAATGTGAGAATTTCATCTACTCAATGCCCAACCACAGAGATTCTTTTCCCCCTCTGTATGAATTCAAGCCTTGTTTGTTTGTTTGTTTGTTTGTTTTGTCTGTTATTCAAGACAGGGTTTCTCTGTGTAGCCATGGCTGTCCTGAACTCACTTTGTAGACCAGGCTCCTCTCGAACCCGCAGTGATCTGCCTACCTCTGCCTCCTGAATGCTAGGATTAAAGGCGTACACCACCATGCCCGGCCTACAGTTGAAAATAGAGCTTTAGAAATACAACATATTCTGATTACAGCTTCCTCTCCTCCAGCTCCTCCTAGATCCCCTCCACTCACTCCCTCATCCATTCAAATCCAAGTCCACACGATTTTTTTTTAACACTCTGTCATTAGGGTAAAAACTGGGGCCAGATAAAAGCCAGGTGTGGGAGATGGCATGCCTTTAGTCCCAGCACTGAGGAGGCAGAGGCAGGCATATATATCTCTGTGAGTTCAAGGCCAGCCTGGTCTACAAAGGGAGTCTGTAGGACAGCCAGGGCTGTTAGGCAGAGAAACGCTGTCTCAAAAAAAACAAAAAACAAATAATAATAAAAATAATAATAAATAACTTAAATAAAAATATAAGCCAGAAAAAAGATTAATCAAGCAGGAGAAAAAATAGCCAGTGTTAATGTTGTGTATTGACAGACAGGAACCAGCCACAATACCTGCAGAGGGGCTCCCAGGCTCCAGACATCTACCACTGGTGACTACATTGTTGGTGCAGAGAAGTCTAGAGAAGCAGAAGAGAGGTTGCTAATTGACACAATAGACAATTTGATGAGAAGATAGTTTACATATCAGCTTTGTGTGTTTTCTGCCCTTAGGTCCCTGGATATAATGGCAATCCTATATAGCACACATTATATGATAGAAATGTGTAGAAACTTTCTAATTCACATTCTCTCTCTCTCTCTCTCTCTCTCTCTCTCTCTCTCTCTCTCTCT
>OU015752.1:14701454-14713821 GCA_907169655.1 Acomys percivali
TCTCTCTCTCTCTCTCTCTCTCTCTCTCTCTCTCTCTCTCTCTCTTTCTCTCTCTCTGTCTCCTTCTGGTCTGTCATGTGTCTCTTCATTTCAGATAGAATTGGGAGAGCAAAGAAATGATTTCATACAAGCCCATCTTGGAGGGGGAAAAAAATCTCACTCGAGTTACTTCCAGGAGCACGGATGACTCTTACCTGCTTCATTAAAAAGCCCCTCCCCAGAATGAATTTTTACTCAGGAAAAGCTGCATCCTTGGAGTCCTCTGCGTCCTTGGGGTCCTCAGCTTAGTCAGCCTGCACCTCCTAGGTAATCTGATATCCACCAGTACTTATATAACCTAGAGAGAGGAAGGATCTTAAAAGCCTCCTGACTCTCTTAGTTGGGGTTTCTGTTGCTGTGAGAAGACACCATGAGCACGGCAACTCTTACCAAGGAAAACATTAACTGGGATTAGCTTACAGTTTCAGAGGGTTTAGCATCTATTGTCACGGCGAGAGGCATGGCAGCATGCAGGCAGACATGGCGATGGAGAAGTAGCAGAGTTCCACATCTTGATCCTCAAGAGACTAAGTTCCACTTTGGGCATAGCGTGAGCTTTGCACACCTCAAAGCCCGCCCTCGCAGTGACACAGTTCCTCCAAAAAAAGCCACACCTATTCCATCAGGGCCACACCTCCTAATGGTGCCACTCCTCGTAGGCCAATCATTCACACGCATTAGTCTATCGGGCCAAAACCTATTCAAGTCCCCACAAGGGACAATGAGCACAGCGATCACAGGGTCTCTGCTGTAAGACTGAGATGGTCACGTCCAGGGACACGACTGCTTCTGTGAACCAGGCTCCAGCATCTCGACCGCCACACTCTCTCTAACCGTTCGGTTTCAAGTGGTCTTTGGGAAATAGTTGTACGAGGCTGGGAAAGTTTTGCTGCATCTTGTAAATGCTTTCCACACCAGGCTTTTGCCTTTTCACCTCGGCGAAGTTACTCCTACTATGATTTCAGGAGACCAAGTTTCCCATCTGGGTGTGGCTACTACTGGATTTAGACAGGAAGAATCCCAAAGTTGGGTGGAATTTGATAAAAAGCTGGTGAGAAGCTTCGCTCAAATTACTTTGAAAGAGATCAGGGTCAAAAGTCAGCTTGTAGAAATGAGTATTATAAAGAAATTTTTAAAAAGATTTACTTATTTTATTTTATGGGCATCGGTGGCTTGCCTGCATGAATGTCAGAGAAGGTGCCCAAATCCCCACAGCTGGAGCTGTGGACAGTTGTGAGCTGCCAGGTGGGTGCTGGGAATTGAATCCAGGTCCTCCGGAAGAGCAGCCAGTGCTCTTAAAGTGCTAAGCCATCACTCTAGCCCCCATAGCATTTTGGTATACTTTTTTTTTCCTACACAGAGTTTCTCTCTATAGCCCTGGCTGTCCTGGAACTCACTGTGTATGTAGATCAGGCTGGCCTGGAATCCACCCCCTGAGTGCAGGGATTAAAGGTGTGCACCACAAAAGCCTGGATATAAGAGAATCTAAACATATAACAAACCAAAATTAATAATAATAATAATAATAACAACAACAACAACAAGGAAAACAAGCAAATTATGAGAAAGACTAATAAAAATAAGAAAAAACGTATAAAGAAGATCACGAAGTTTGAAAACAAATATCAATAGTTAGCAATGAAGAGGGAAACAAAGAAAATAAGAACGGGAAAGAAGAGATGGAACAGGAAAAATACAAACGTAATGAAGAACAGGTTTGGAATCAAAGAGTAAACCTGACTTTGGTTTCAGGCTTTCAGGTCAATTAAAACTAGTTTTCTGTTCTGAATCAAGTATGTCCCAGGTCAGTGACTTAAGTTCTTAGAAAAATAGCTCAGTATAGGGTCATAGCAAACAGTCAAACAAATACTAGACCTGCTTTTCCCATTTTGATGCCATCTCAACAACTTGTTAATCAAACAGTATGTATAGGGTAGGGGGTTCCAATTTTTTTTTAATTTAATTTTTATGTCTGTGTGTGTGTGTGTGTGTGTGTGTGTGTGTGTGTGTGTGTGTGTTTGTAATATATAATGTAAGTGGAGGGGTATTCATGGGTGCCAGAAGGGGGGGGGGTGTCAGATACCCTGGAGCTAGAATTACAGGTGGTTGTGAGTTGCCTTCTGTGGGTGCTGGGAACTGAATTTTGGTCCTTTTTTCTTTCTTTCTTTCTTTCTTTTTTCTTTTTTTTTTTTTTGGTTTTTCAAGACAGGGTTTCTCTGTTACCAAGAGCCCTGGATGTCTCTTTGTAGACTAGGCTGGCCTCGAACTCACAGAGATCCTCCTGCCTCTGCCTCCCAAGTATTCTGATTTAAAGGCATGTACCACCACACCCAGCTTCAAAACATTTTCTTTAAGGTGCTTACATTCACCCTCTTAGAAAAGAAGGAATGTAGGATATTAGGTGTTCTCTTTATTTTAGTTTGAAAACCCATCATCCTTTTTGGCTTCTAATGAATTCATAATATCGGCACTTAAAATATTTAATTCCTTTGCCTTTGGGCTTAGCTGAGAGAACAAAATTATATGAAAAAGGCCCGTCACACAAGATACCATAAGACATATTATCAACCTCTGTAAAGCTGAAGAGAGCTTTCCTCATAGTTTCACTTCTCACCTAGAATTCTGTCACATCACTGAAGAAATTCTGCTTTTCTATTCACCAGAGATTTTGCTAGTTTCATTTCATTTCATTATTCCAGACATAGAGGTTGTATGAATAGTTTGAGAGAAAGAACATTTCTGGTTGTGCCTGCCTGACATCTGTCCGTACTTCTTTCTTTCTTCATCTTTTTCTCCTCTTCATATTTAATACACTTTTATGATGATTTCTATATTCATAGCACACTGGACAGAAGCCAAAGATTTAGCACAGGCTTTGTGCCCCCTAATATTCTACCGTCTGCACACATGAACGTTTACCTACACTTCACCTACTCAAGGACATCGTGCTTGCTTCCACATTAGGGCACACACATGCTTGTTACCTGCCGGCACAAATCCAGACACCCACACACATACACCAAAACTCTCCGTTACAACCAAAAAGGTAACATTAGTATTATTCATGACAGAAAAACTGGGGTTAAACGTACTGTGTGGTTTTCCAACATTACGCAACTGCTGAATTTCAGAGTAAGAATTGGCACCAAGATCTTCACTCCTTCCCCTGGGCAATACTGACTTTAATCTAACTTAATATCTCTTGATTGTAACTTGTTCCTCTTCTGTCCTGATTCTCATTATTACATCAGTCCCCTGCTCGTGCTGCCAAACACTGTCCTTTTGTATCTGACATGCATCCATAATTATTTTATAACCACACTAATTTAGTGTTTGTAGCTTATTGTAGTTTGGGGGTCTTAAAAGTATGGAACTTAGGCTGTCTTTTTATTCCATTGTTGGATTATTTTTCATTTTCTTGAATATTTAAAAACATATTTGTTATAACTTACTTGAGGCAATAGACATATAATGACAGTAACAATAAAATTCCACGTTACATGATCCCTAAATAATTTAGATCTGAAATGTCCTCCAAAAAAGACCTGGGCCCTAACTTATGGTTACTGGGAGCGAGAGATAGTGAAAAACATTAAGATACAAAGCCTAGCGGTTGGTGTTCAGGTGAGTGGGCATGCCCTCAAAGGAGATGACAGGATCCTGAATGCTTCCTGTTCCCAGTCAGTAGGTGAGTTGTTTTCCCTGCCTGTCACATGCTCCCACCACTCTGTGCTGTCATGTTGTACCTCAAAAGCAACGGAGACAATTGAATGCAGAACAAACCTTCAAACCATTGAACTAACATAAATATTTTCTCTCTGAAAAGATGATACCAATGGAAGGCTAGCTAACACTGGCCCTCAGCATAGACTTCAGTCCTTTTTCTATTTTTCATATTTAACCTAATTTATTTTCAAACTTCAATTGCTTTATCTCCAACCCACTAGTGTGTGGGAGTATCTATGTTTATAGCTTCGGCAAGCCACTGCCACTAAATGCTCTCCATTAGACTTGTAATAAAACCACAGAGTTATATAATCTCGCAGAATTCACTTAGCCTAGAGCAAAACATCTGAATTTATCAAATATAATTAACAAGGCTTTAGCTAACACGCCACAGATACTGTTTCTCATTGGAGTACCCTCTTTGTATTAATATGTATCATGGTATTCGCCAGTACTCTTCTTTCATTACATCTCCTTTTCTACCCTAAATTATTAAGTTATTTTAAGTGGGAAAACTGAGAGAATGGAAATTTAAATAAATTCATGCAAGTTCACAGAGAAACTTAGGAAGTCTGATTCTATCACTCATACTGTGTGAACATAGTCAACATGTCTTTTAGAAGGCTACAGTTTATTATTCTTGGCCATGGATGGTACATGTACCAGTCCAAAGCTGGGACTTGGAATACAAAAACATAATGCATAGTTTTATACTTGATTATATTCTCCTGATAAATAGCTTAGAAACAATAAGTGCTCTCAAAAAAAAAAAATCAGTGCTGGGAAATGTAGACCTTTGCTCATTGATCACTACTTAGAAGAGGGATTGTCAGAAGCCCACAGAGGCCTGATGGGATGGATGAGCGGCTGGCCCTCAGGGCGCTTCTAACTGAGGTGGGAAGAGCCACCCTGGATGGGGTGGTACCACTTCATAGGCTCAGATGCTGAAATGAAAGAAAAAGCAAGTTAAGCACTGGAAGTCACTGTTCTCTATTTCCTTAACCCCCACAATACAAACAGCTATCTCACTCTCTTGCTACCATCCTTTGGGCACTATGAAGGACTGTGCCCTGAAGACCCAGGAGCTAACAAACTTTTCCTCCTTTAAGATGCTCCATGTCAATTATTTTGCCATAGTGATGAGAAAGGTAACTAGCAGTTAGTAATTTCTGCTGCTGACAAAATGAAAATAATGTTTGCAAATGTAAAGTATTTTTCTAAAATGTGTGGGTAAATCTTTCAACATCCTTTGTAAGTGTTTGACATTTTCCAACATGAATATGGTGGTGACATAGAAAACTGAGGGCTGGTTCTATCTTTGAGCATAGTGGTGCCACTTTCAAGCTACAGCATGTGAGTTTTATATCCCACCCTTGGGGTTGGGGTTGGGGCCTACTTTCTGTCATTACATTCAGCCTCTGACAGATTTTCTTTCTATTACTTATGTCAGGCAAAATTACTATAACTTCAACTTAAGTAAGAAAGACAGTGGGGGGTCTCAGTTTTCAAAAGTGACCAGAAAAAAAAAAAAAAAAAAAGAACTTTAATCCTCTCGCATGACTTTCATTGAGACCATGTTTTCATTCCTGAATTCAACAAATAAAAATAATATTATGGGCTATACCCAAAACAGATGGACTGAGAGGAGGAAAACAAAATAATTACTGACGAATGTGAAAAAGTAACTTTGGTAACATGAAAGTCTACTTATTAATTCTGTTCATAGAGTGTTTGAGATGTTTCATTTATGATGGAGAGAAAATAGCTGGACCACTCTGGATATCGGGTAGAAAATGAGAGTTGCGGATGCTGATGAGGCAAGGCTGCACTGAAGACCAACGGGTTGCAAAGTGTGACACTTGCCATCATTACCATTAGCATCCACAATGAAAACTACTAGGAATGATTTGCTGTTCTGTGTCCTGTTTTCATGGTGGTGTTCCAGAAAGATCATCATGCACCAAACCAAAGCAAGAATAATGCAAAGTGTTCGGGCTAAAGATTACAATCCACCAGTCATGCTCTATTTAGGCATTCATTGGAGAAATTTCAAAATATCAACTAATTTTCCTATTTTACTAAGTATAAATATGTAATGGAAAATTTTACAAAGGGAGGCAGATCGCTGTGAGTTCAAGGCTAGCCTGATCTACAAAGTGAATCCAGGACAGCCAAGGCTACACAGAGAAAGCCTGCCTCAAAAACCAAACAAAAAGCACATTTTACCTAGTTTTATTTGCAAATGATTTATTAGTGCTTTTATAAGATAAAATTATAAGTATTTCTATAAGCATTTTCTATTTTAATTTATCATAATTTTTAATAAATATGAGACATAAAGATAAACTTTTGGGATTCCTTAATATTTTTTTTAATTTTTATTTAATTTATTCAGATTACAACTCAGTTGTTATCCCATCACTTGTATCCTCCCATTGCTCTCTCCCTCCCACTTTCACTCTATTCCCCTCCCTATGTCTATAACCAAGGGGACCTCCTCCCCTACCATATGGTCATAGACTATCAAGTCTCATCTTGGGAGCCCGCTTATTCTTTCTTTTAAGAATGTGGAAGAGCCATCTCATGTGTCCCTGCTTTCCACAAGAGACCTGAGTTAAGGAAGTCAAAGTCAGTTATACTGCAAACAATGTCCATTTTCAGAGATTTCAAATATGCATACACGCATGCACCTTCATAACCTCATGTATGTCATATGTGATATATATGTACATCTATACCCATGTATGTATATGTAATATGTACTTAGGGATATGTTTTAAATATGAATGCAGCATTTAGCAATACAGTTGGGAGATGTCTTAGACTCTTCACATTTGCAGGTTGTGCCCTCAGAATTATAGAATCAATCTGAGTGTGTTAGGACAGAATTCTGACAATGAAGATAATGAAACAAGAGGCTTAACTTCAAGACAGGTCATGTATAAGGATGGAGCCATGACCAGTTAGAGAAACAATCAGAGAAAAAATGTTATGGCAGGAAGTAGGATGCAGAATGAAGCTGGAGTTTGGAAGATGATTGCCATATGAAAACAGATTATCACATCAGAAGGGCAGAGGCTTAAAAACAAAAAGCTGCTGTTTCTGCTCACATGCCTTTATCTCCAAGGAGAACATGTGTTCCTAAAGGCTTTGGATACTAGTGTGTTCCTCCATATTCCACACTCTAAGACTCCCAGGGTAAGAATGGGAGTAGGGAGAAGAAGATAAAGAAAAAATCCCAACAGTACGGGGAAATGTAGTTATGGGAGCACGGCCTCTGATTAGTGATGAGAGCACAAGGATCAATAATTCATTTTTAAAAGTAATATCAAATAAATTATACTTACATTTTAAATGTTATTTTGTGTTTCTTTTGCTCTGTCATTTAATTAAAACACTTGGAAAACAATGATGTTTTGTTTGACCTGAGGTTTGTTTTCTTTATTCAGGCATCCTGACTTCTCAAATACTTTTCCATTACTAAAACCCCACACGCTGATTCTATTATAACACTTATCGCACTGTGTTAGAATTGTTTTTCAGTGTTTCCATTAGACCATGACATTCTGGAATGTAGAAAATTGGTCTTTCTGAGTTTATTATCTCAGAACCAAGTACAAGCCTACATCACAATCATTAGTCAAGAGGTTGGTGAAATCAAGAATGAATAAATAAACATGACAATATGAAGTCAAAGTAGATTAAGACCAGTGCATTTTGGGATGTCTCCAAAAGAAGCCAGAGGTTATTCTAATCTTTCCCAATGTATTTTCCATTATAAGTATATACTTTCATAAAACTAGATCTTCCAGCTCTTTACAAGTAAATCTATCAATTTTTCTGGAAGAACCTGGATATATTTGTAAACTAGTACCAAGAGCTGGCTTTAAGAATAACCAATATAAAAATTATTTTGTTTATTTATTACATTCAAAACTATAGTTAATGGTAATGACAAAGATGGTCTCTCTCGACGACAGCTGAAATGATAACAATGTTTGCATGGCAACAACACTGTTAGTAGTCAGTGGTATCCAAGCACATCCCAGAAACCTGGAACACGTTCTAACAGTTCTTTCTAAAGCATGCATATCATATCTTGTTGATTTTGCCCCCACCTCTTGTCAGCAGGAAAACTAGACATTGCTGTTGCTCATTCTAAAGCAGTTCTCTTGTTTTCAATCGATTGACAACATACACTCCATTCCTTCCCAAACAACAACAGGTTTCAGATTTCTAGATCTCAAAACAATCTTCTCAATATTTAATTCTTCTGAATGCAATACAAAATAAATTTTGTGATATAAAAGGAATTATCTTTGCATTGAATGGAAAGTGTAGTATCAGACACGCACAAAGCTAAAGGTTTGGCAGTTTTAAAGTTGGACAAAAGCAGTCAAAAAAACATGTGGAGCATCAAAGAACCTTCATATGGAGATGCCTTCAAATGTGGCAAACAAGCCACTGGGCAAAATGTCCTCATTTCTGCAACAGACAGAATTCTGCCTGAAAATAGGCAAGATTGGATATAGGCAGAGTCGACAGCCAAACTCTGCCAAGACAGGGTAAACAAGTCCTCAACAATTCCTGCCTCACAAATATGTCGGTCAGATATATTGGACCAGAAGACTGAAGATGATGCTCCAATATTATAGAGAGTTTTGGATGTCTGTTGAGGCAGCAAACTGTTCCTGTTGTCTTCTCATTTGGAAAGCTACTAACCTGTACTCCTAGTATACTCAGGTAATCAATTTTATTCCTTCCCAAGTTTCTGATGAGGTTGAATACCAGATAGTCTAGATTTACAATTAAGCTTAGTTGTTTAGGGGTTAAGACGTTTTTAGGTCTAGATAGATGTTTAAGTTGATAATGATGAGATATGATACATATTGATTTACATTCAGAATTTTAGGTGCACCAAGATAGGAAGGATGTTTTCAAGTTTCCCAAATACAAATAGCCAAATCACTATGAATGTAACATTTATATAATTCCTGATTGTGTCATGGTTCTTCTTGCTATTGGTAGTTTATTGTAAAAATGTATATGTAAAAATAAAAAAATATTTTTAAAAAAGGAAAAAAATAGGTCTAGTGGAGGAAGTAGGATGTTAGTAGAGACATTGATGAAGTGTTTTCTATCTTAAATACTTGTTTTCAAGTTTGAAATTAAAATAGTGGGAACTCTAACAACAACAAAAAGATGTGGGGTAGTTTTAAGAAAATACAGAAAGTGGTATGTATCCTGGATAACCATAAGTTCTTGGTGACAGTATTAAGTAAAGAGATAGCTTACTAATACATTTTTTATTTTGCTTGTACTGTACAGTACATTGTACTGTAGGTAAGACAGCCAGCCTATAGCTTGGAACACATGTTGGGAAGAAGTAGGTTGCCAAGGTAAGGCAGGCCTGCACTGTGCTCTGGTATAGTATCATTGGAAATGCTGACTCAAGTCTCCTCAGCCATCACTGGCTCCTCATTTTCATTCAGGGCTTCTGCTTTGAAAGATGACCTGGAGTCTTCTTCCTCACCTCACTGAGTCTTATCAGGGACTCCAGCTGATTGTTATCACCGGGATTGTGGTTCTATGTAATAACGGTTCTGGTATGATTTGCATAGAAAAGCTAACAGTGTTTTTGGTTAAAGAAGGGAAGCTAGGAATAAGGACGATTATGTCATGTTAACTGTCTACCTAATGAGAAGATTATTAAATTCTAAACAGTAAGTTAGTGTGGTTGCTTTTTGTTTTGTTCTGAGAGAAGTTGTGTGGAGTAATGAGAGGAGAAGTTGGGGACCTTTCCTCTTCTTCTCCAATATCCATAACATGTTCATAAAACTAAGACTGGACCTACTGAAAAATTTAAACAAACACTGTAAGCCTTTCAGTTAAACACAATGATGGTTGTTGGCTAGACATGGCCTGACATATTGTCAACTTAAGTTGTGTAATCTGTGCTAATTGATAACTGTTTTCAGAGTTTTCTTGTTGCTCCCGTTTATATTTTCAGTGACTCACTTGACAGCAAAAAAGAGAAGGATAGCTCAGAAGCAGCACCAGAAGACCTTGAAAGGAACAAACCTAGGTTATGTATTTCTATGGTTATTATTATTATGAACTGGAAATAGCAGAAGTTTTCTCTAAGAAACTGACTATGGCAGAGCAGATGCTCCCTTTGCTCTTCCTGCTTCCCTCTGACCTCATAGTGTTAAGTCCAAAATCGCTGCTCGGAGACCATCATTCACACATGCAAGAGGCAAGAATGATTTTATTTTGGGAAAGTAAGAATCCTGTGTGCAGGGTTCATCCACTTTACAAAATGGCTACCCTGAGTGGAACTTGAAGGCTCCTTTTAAAGCCAGAACGGGGAATTCCAGTAAGGGTTCAGTAATCTTTAACCTGACTGGAGAGCAGCAAGGCAGTTACATGGGTTGGGTTTTGATGGGCCTGGGCCCAGGTGAACATTTAACCACAAGATGAAATACCAAACCAAATAGGGATGCCAAGCATAGATGGCCAGGCTTGGGGTAAGATTTCTCCATGCTTTTGTGGCTATCTCCCAGCTGCTCTTTTCTTTGATTGGCTGGAATCAATGACAGTTAAGGTTCAGGCTTGTCCTGGTCTGTCCTTCAGGTAGGGAATTTTAGCACCATTAGTTGAGCAGTGGAGATCTTATCAGGCTCACACTGGCTCTTCAATAGCTTACAAAGGTAGTATTTTAGAATGGCTTTATTTTTTTTAGATTTAGGACACCCACTTTGGAAACAAGACAAAGATGGCTTTTGAAACAAAAATAAGCTTTGTTGATAAGAGGTAGATTTTTTAGATAGTGAGTATAGAGTCTTAAGAGAGAGAGTTTTGGTCACTGTTCTATGAAGATACACCAAGACTTCAGCAACTCTTATAAAAGAAAGCATTTAATTGGGGTTTGCTTAGTTTCAGAGGTTTAGTCCATTATCATCACATGGTGGGGAGCATGGTGGCATGCAGGCAGACATGTTGATGAAGAAGGCAGTCATTGAGGGTTCTATGTCTGGATCCCTAGGCAGTGGGAAGAGAAAATTAGCTGAGAGTTCTACATCTGGATCCCTAGACAGTGGGAAGAAAGAATTAGCTAAGAGTTCTACATCTGGATCCCTAGGCAGGATCCAGTGAATCCTCACTTAGCAGGAAGAGTGATACACTATGCCTGTCTTGCAGTTTTAAAACCTCCAAACCCATGACACACTTCCTCTAAACAAGGCCACAGCTAGTCTTAGCAAGGCCACATCCTCCTAATCCTTCTCAAATAGTGCCACTCCCCATGACTAAGCATTCAAATAATGGGGGTCCTTTGGAGGCAGTTTTTTATTCAAACCACCACAAGAAGGAAATAATTTTACAAAGTAGTAATTACTGATGGAAAAAAAAAAACAAGATTAGGAATTTCTGAGTCTCCATTAGGCACTGAAAAATATATTTAACTTCGTTGTTTTCATGCTTGGAATTTGAATTGTAATGAGACACATATTTTGCATTTAGTGTTAAGTTCTTCCCAATTACATGAAGTTATTTGCTTGTTTGTTTGTTTTTTGAGACAGGGTTTCCCTGTATGAGTTCACTCTGCCTCCCAGAGTGCTGGGATCACGGGTGTGCATCACTGCACCCCATTGCACCCCACTGAAGTTCCTTTGTTATAGCAGCTCTCATGGGAAAGCAGATGCACCATTTAGCACTAGGGTACTGAAGGATGGAATATGAAGGGACTGGAAATTCACCTGATGTGTGGATATTATGTACTTACCCATGACTGCAGCATTGGCACTGCCACCCTCCAGGCCTAATTCTGCCTATTTGTCTAGCCATCAATGACAAAAGAGTGGCACAGGAAAGGATAAGAACAACTAAGCAGGTAAAACACAGGACTCAGGATCAACCCACCGCTTTACACAAAATACAAGGCAAGCCAGCCACGTGAAGGGGGGCTAATGCTTGGACTTCCTGGGTTATTAGTTCTATTGGTTTGATTAATCACTCACTCCATGGTTTCAAGTTTGGAAAAGTCAGCAATTTAGAAGTATATGAGAAAGCAAATGGGTGAAATGAACGGGTTGAATAGGGAGTGTGGCTGGCAGGGCTGCTTCCTTTCCTAGACACTTCCGGGAGAAATCAGCCTCTGCGCTAATTCGTCTCAGGAGGCAACAGTGCCATCTCGTGGCAATTTTAGAACGGTTTCGCACTTAAAAAGCATTTGAAAAGCTAGCATTGTCCTAGATAAGACATTTATAAATTTGTTCAGATGATATCTGAAATATTGTTTTAAGATACAAACTTTGACCAAGTGAAAAGTACCCATAATTTTTACTATTAAGAATTTAATTATTTTCCCACTAGAGAGACAGATTTCATCATTTATCACTCCCCGTTTCTAGCTCTTCTCTCCACCAATAACTGTTCGAAGACACTTTAATGTTGATAATAGAAAATTTGGAATAATAGTAGGTAATAAATAGCAGAGTAGTTAGCCAGGGGACCAAGGAACAGAGACTGGTATTAATTATCTGATGTTCTCTCTCTCTCTCTCTCTCTCTCTCTCTCTCTCTCTCTCTCTCTCTCTCTCTCT
>OU015752.1:14720429-14736466 GCA_907169655.1 Acomys percivali
CACACACACACACACACACACACACACACACACACACACACACACACCAAAATACCCCAAGACATATATATATTCCAAAGCCAATAGAGAAAAAATAGTAAGAACTGCAGCTCAAGGTAGAGGCACAAGGAAAGACCTCGAAATAGGACTTGAGTTGCTTAGAAAATGAGGCTGATGCATAAGAAATGGGTCCTCATGAAATTAAAAGTTTTCTGTACAGCAGAGGGAATGGTTAATCAAGTAAAGTGGAAGCCCTGAGGATGGGAAAAATATTTGCCTTATATGCATTTGATAGAGCATTAACATATAGTATATACAAAGAACTAAAAGCCCTAAATATCAAGAAAACAAACAGTCTAATAAAAATAAACTATAGAACCAGGGAGGCATGGTGGCGCACACCTATAATTCCAGCACTAGGGAGGCAAAGGCAGGTGGATCTCCATGACATCCATCATCAAGGATAGCCTAGTTTACATAGTGAGTTCAGACAGGCAAAGCTACATAGTTGAGACTGTCTCAAAAAACAGAGAACAACAAAAAACGATATCACTGAACAAAGAGTTTTCAAAAGAAAAACTACAAATAACCACTAATTATTTTTAAAGCTTTCAATATTTGTAGCCAGCAGGAAAATGCCAATCAAACCTACTTAGAGATTCCATCTCCAGCCAGTCAAATGTTTGTAGTAAAGAAAGCAAAGGACCACAAACATGGGAGACGATGGGGAAAAGAAGAAAACCACATTCACCGTTAGTGAGAGTATAAACTGGTGCAACCATGTGATAATCGGTGTGGAGGCTTCTCAACACTCATACTAGCACTACTACAGAATATCGCTCTTCTGCTGCAGAGATAGATGCATACCCATGTTGGCTGCTACACTCTTAGCTTATAACTATGTAATGGAAATAGCCTTACTCTGCATCAAAAGATGGACAGGAAAACATGGCAAATTTACACAATGTAATTTTATTCAGCTGTAAAGAAATATGGAATTATGGCTCTTTTGGGGAAAATATACTAAGGGACGTAACCCAGGAAGACAAACATCACACATTCTCTCAGGTGTGAGAGAAAATAGCTCTGAGTTTTTAGATTTGTATTTTTCAGTTGTAGTGAATGTCTACAGAGGTTGAAAAGCCAGAAGGGGTCCTGAGAAACAAATAAAAGGGAGCAGAGTAAGACACATAAATATGAAAGTAGAGGGAGCAGCTACTAGGAACAAGACTGTTTAAGCAGGGATAGAAGTGGAGGCATGGGATAGCAGAAGAGGGTGGGACACACCTCATTAAGATTAAGAATATATGCAAAAGCATATGGAAGTCTACTCTGAAAGCTACCAATTGGTTATCCAACACTAAATGCACAGCCCAAAACACATAAAATGAACCACAGGGGAGTCTAGTGGGAAATGGGGGAAGGATAAAAGGACCTGGAGGTGACAAGAGCACACAGGAAGACCAACAGAGACAACTAACCAGGGCCCAGATGAGCCTGTGGAGTCTGAGGCACCAACCAAGGACCATCCATGGACTGGACCTAGGACCCCTACATAGATGTCACTAATGGGCTGCTCAGACTTCCCCCTAGTAAGCAGAGCAGGGGCTGTTTCTGACATGGACTCTACTGCCTGCTTTTTCATCACTTCCCTCCTGATGGGACTGCTTTGCCAGGCCACATGGGAAGAGGATGAACTCAGTCCTGCTGTGGCTTGATGAGCTAGGGTGGATGGGTAGAGGGGGCTCCCCTTTTCTGAGGACTAGAGGAGGTAAGATAGGGGAGGGAGGGTGAGACTGGGAGAAGAAAAGGGAGGGGCTATAACTGGAATGTAAGTGAACAAAAAAAAAGTAATAAAAAGACACAAATACAAGAAACATTATATAGACTGAGCATGTTGGGTTTATGTATTTTGGAATATATATGCAAACTTATAAATACATAGACATAAATATGTAGATATGAATATATATATATGGAATTGCCATTACTGTTGGCTGCTCACAAGAACTAAATTCTAAAATCCTGTTGCTGCAGATACTGCACACACTTTGGTTGCAGAACAAAGAGAAATCAAACTAGAACTGAGCTGGAAGCTTCCTCCCCACTGGTTAGCTTCATAGCTCTGGAAGGCGGTATGTAGGCTGCTAGAGGAGGAAAATCATCGCTGACCTGGCCTGGCATTGGAACGGCTCATGGGGACTCAATTCTCCCCAAGGAGCAGTTAAAGGCTGCAAGGGATGCTGGGTGGAATAACTGTTGATCAGTTTCTGTTTTTTAGTAAATAACTCCCTACTAAGCTAATGCAAGCAACTCTAGCTACACACAGTGGGTCACACACAGACTGCAAAATTAAAAAGAAATGAAAGTAGGAGGGGTGGTTGTTGTGGAGAAGTGGTTGTGCCAGAGTGGAAGGGGCAAGCAAGGGAAATGAGAAAATGTCATCACTGTATGCTGCACATATTCTGAGGTTGTGAAAAATAAAAACATTTTACAGTGGTTGAAGATATTTTTGGCTTCATATTAGGAGAGAATGTCCAGCAACATTTGAAATGGACTAAACCATGCTCCTGCCACGTTGACCAAGTATTGAAGTGGATTTGCAACATTTACCAGAACCAAATAAGAATATTGGTCAACTGAAAAACCTTTGAAGATGCTCTGTGTCCTGCAGGGACAACTGTTTGGCTATGATTTAATTATTTATTAAAATTAATTTATAAAATTTATAAAAATTAAACAAGCACATCTATCTCATTGGTATGCACATTTACTCTCATTTTTAAGGAACACTAAAATATGTATCCCCAAAGAACTGTTTTAAATTAACATCCTTCATGATTTATTTGCAATATATATTCATATTATATGAATTTGTGTGGGTTTTAATTTTCCTTTGAGCTGTTTATGATATCCTGATCCATAAAATTTTCATAAATGTAGAAGGGCCATACGATTGCTTTTTTTTTTTTTAATCTTAAAGAATTTTTTGAGACAGCTTCTCACACTGTATCCACAGTGGTCCTAGAACCTTTTATGTAGCCCACACTGGACTCAGACATCAGACAATCTGTTACGTTCTCCCACCTTAACACACGTACTTCAAACTTTGACTATATCTTTCAAGAATTAGTTGGGAAATTCTTTTGCATGATAGTAATAAAAAGATAAGATGCTCTGGCAATTAAAGGTTTAGACAATGCTTAGAAATTGATTTCTGTTCTGTTTTGCTTCTCTGTTCTGATAAAACATTGGCCAAAGGCAATTTGGGCAGTGAAGGGTTTATTTTACCTTACACTTCCATGTGACAGTCTATCATCTGGTGAAGCCAGGGCAGAAAATGAAGCAGAAACCATGGAGAAATAAAACTTTTTGGGTTGCTTTCATACATAACCGAGGACCACCTTCCCAGGAATGGCACTACTCACAGTGAACTGGACCCTCCCACTATATCAAACAAATTTTTGATGGCAGTGACGGCACATGCCTCTGATGCCAGCACTTGTAAGGCAGACACTGTTAAACCTCCGAGTTTGAGCACAGCCTGGTCTACAGAGTGAGCTCCAGGACAGTCAGGGCTACACAGAAAGAGTGAAAAAAATTAAAGAAAGAAAGAAAGAAAGAAAGAAAGAAAGAAAGAAAGGAAGGAGAGAGAGAAAGAAAGAAAATATCTACATTATAAAATTTACCAACCATGAAAAATATAAAGTAATATATTGCTTTCACATTTCATAATTTATATTAGAGAGCTTTTCTTTCTGGCAAGCATTCATTCTGTAAACTGAAAACACTATGGTAACAGAGCCAATGCCCTGAGGCTTAGTTTTGTAACAGCTCTGAAAAGCATACCCAAAGGGAACTGGCCATATTTTCTGAACCAATTTTTATGAAGATTGGATTTTTACTTGTTGCTATCATTTCAGGATTCAAAAAATAAGATTAAAAAATTAACTTCACTTTAATCTGGTGTCATTAAAAGACCTTGGATTAAAGATAGGTGCTAGCAGCCAGTTTTACACAAAAATGGTCGTATCTAGGGACACAAAGTCTTCTGAAATGTTTTCAACAAATTGTTCCATATGGGACTCCCAGACAGAGCTACATCTTGCTTTGTTGTCATAGCAAAAAGGCTCCAGGCATAGTTGCTGGAACCAGATGCCTGGCTCTGCTTTTACCTTTTGTTCCGTGTTAGCATATTTAATATACTTTTTTAATGATGATAAGCACCATGTACTTGAAATAGCAAGAGCTAATAATGACTCAGAACATGTCAGTCATCCTGAGTGATGGACACTTTTTTTTCTTCCTGGCGAAATGGAACATCCCTTCAGATATTAGCTAAACAGAAGACTGAAAAGTGGAGTGAAGCTACCCTTCCTTTAGAGATGAGGTGATACTGTTGCTCTGGATCTAACCCTGATTGCAATTGTTTAACTCTCATGTTGAAAACCTACTGAGCCAAACTGCTAGACACACAGCCCCACTGGTAATGGTGCCTACTGCCAAACCAGACCACCAGTCTTTGATTGTCAGGACTCACTCAGTGAAAGGAGAAAACCAGCTCCCACAAGTGGTTCTCTGGCACTCACGGGTGTGTTGTGTATGTACTGTTTATAGACAGGGCGTGTATACTACATAAACTCCGTTATCTTTTTATGCAACAATATTTTCTTTGTCTTTCAAAAAAAAGTGAGTTAGAGACTGCTGGATGTATATGTCTCATTCAGGTTTTTTTCTCATATGGAGATATTTTTTTTCCTCTTTAGGCCTATTATCAAGCATTCATTTCTGTACTCTAAGCCAATTATAAAAATTGTAGCATATTTTCATATAAATGTCCTTGTCACTCTTGTTTTCATCATTATAGCCCAGGCAACTGACTGCCCCCCCCCCCTGAATCAAGCATGCCTTTCATCTATCTGTAGCCTTATATACAACCCCCTAGAAGTCATTCCTTAAGAAAAAGCTCAATTTTTATTAATTTTAATGGACTCTCATGGCCATGAGAGGTTAATGTTTGACCTAAATACTGATTTCTGTATCACCCAAATCTGGTTTTCCTATTTTGATAGCTTTAGTTTTCCTTTTACAGTTCTAGATCCTTTCATACCTATGGATAGCCACACTCACCTCCCACAAAAAAAGCAAGCAGGACAAAATAAATCCATGGTGTACTTTCCTAGTGCTGTCCATGTTGCATAGGGCCCCCCCCTCTCTTCCCCTTCTACTCTTCCTATAGCCTTGGCTGTCCTGGACTCTCCTTCCATGAGTGCTGGGATTACAGATGTGCAGCACCATGCCTGACTAGTCCATCCCTTTTTCTGTCTTATGAAATCCTAACTGTATTTCCTGAATAATTCGACAGAAATTTTTCTTTATAACTCTCTCTTCTGAAATAAACACATAGCATCTTTATATAAGTATGTTTAGAGTTCAATATAAAGTTCTATGTTTTAATTCTTATTGTCTTTCAGGATGCTATGTGCCACTGAGATTTCATTAATAACTAATTAATTCATTCATTCATTCTACATCTATTGGAGACCTGCTATTGTTAGTCACTTCATTATAGTGTAGGGCAAACAGTTGTAAGATATAGTCTTAAATTTTTGTTGTTGTTAGTTTTTTATTTTGTTTTTTGTCAAGACAGGAGTTCTCTGTGTCTCCCTGACTGTCCTGGACTCACTTTATAGACCAGGCTGGCCTCAAACTCACAGTGCCTCTGCCTCCCAAGTGGTGGGACTAAAGGTACGTGCCACCACGCCTGGCTCTAGTCTTAACATTTAACAAATTTATTTTCTACAAGGAGAGTTAACTTTTAAGTAGATTTTGATTTACAAATATAGCATAAGTGACTTCAAAGGAACAGTGTCTCTAGAGAATATGTAGAAAATAGCAACAAAATATATTGTGCAGGTAAGCAGGAATTATTTCCAGAGCACTTCTCTTGTAAGGTAGATGGTTATTCAGAACTTAGCATATGATTGGAGCTCTAAGTGCTATAAGTGAACTACATTTTGTGAGCTGAATTTCTCTTTAAAAAAATTCACAGTTATGTAGAAGCTAACTAAATAGACCTCCCGTGATTGTAAAGAGTTGGGGAAAGGTCCATAGCCAAAATTATTTGGGACCACTTTACTCTCCTTAATAGGTATTTTTGTCTAGTATCTGATATAACATGCCTTTGACTATTACATAAAGCCTTTCAAATATATTAACTTGACAGACCATTCTTCGAACCAAAGGCTAAGTAATGTCTTTAGACAGCATCCCGTAGATTTACCAGCTTTGTGTAATCTGTTTACCTGATGTTTTGTGACTATAGTTTGTTAACTATTTCTACTTTGGAAGGCACTATTTGGGACAACTTGAATCCCTGTTCCTTGACCATATTCTCTCACATTGATTCTGAGTACTTGCTTACTTCCTTTGGAGTGAATACTCTGCTTTCAAAGATCAATTTCTTCCTTTTGTTTTGTTTTGTTTCGAGACAGGGTTTCTCTGAGTAGCTTTGGCTCTGTGTAGACTAGCTTCTTAGACCTGGCCTCGAACTCAGAGATCAGCCTGCTGTTTCCCTGAGTGCTGGGATTAAAGGCATATGCCACCACGCTGGGCTTAAAGTCAGTTTCAAGTACATAAAGGCCAATTTCCTCTAATGTGTTGACTAAAGGACCTAATTAAAGAAGCGATTTCAGAAATATATATCCTAATTACATGAGTAACAGCAGCAAACATTTGAATTTCACCAGAGTCCACAGGGCAAATATGTTTTGCTTACCGTTTGGCTAGATATTTTAACTGTATGCAGCTGGACTAATCGAAACAATCATTTACAGATGTGGGTCATGGGGCTAAGAGAACCAATCAGATGGTAAGAAGTGCGGGACAGACAGCATTCTACACTAACATTCCAAGCAATGGCTCAAGAAAAATGTAGAAGCCAGTTGGCTTGTTTCTAGTTCATTCGACTCAGTGTTATATACGGTACAGCTTCGATGTGGAATATTAGGTAGTGACAAAGCTGGTGGATCACAGTCCCTCTGCCTCACCTTTTAAAATCTCATTGTCTGTGCTCGGCTTGCAGCCTTGCTCCAGTGCTTAGGAATTGCACCTTCTGTATAGCAGTCACGTTGCTGGGTAACCAACTCTCTCCTTGCCCTGCTTCCAGGGGTCACCAGGGCCTTCCGCCTCCCTGTCCCAAGTGCTCCAATCAGACACTAGAGTGGTCGTCACGTGCAATTCTAGGGCGGGACCCTGAGTGCAGTCGGCCCCACCCTGCACTGTGGAGGGTGGGCGGAACCCTCCTGTAGGTCAGGGATGTTCAGGGCCGCCCCGCCCCTGAGAGCTGAGCGGGCGGCAGGGAGGGCGTGGCGGGTGCGCGGGCCGGGGCGTTCCCTCCGGCCGTTCCTGCTTCAGCACCGGTCGACGTCCACGGCTGCAGCAGCTGTCTCTGCAAGGTAAGGCTCCCGGTAGGGTGGCAGAGTAGGAGACGCGGGTCTGCGCCCGATGGAAGAGGGTGGTGTTTGAGCGAGTTGGCTTCGCGTCAAAGACCAGCCCTGTGAGTTCGCCGCAGACTAGGGCTCCGTGCCTCCTCCAGTGCTGTGCAAACTGTGGTGCCTAGCGGGGCTAATCCCTGGAGTTTTACAGCCACACACCTGAGTATTATAAGGCATAGTAAGGACTCAACATGTATGTAGATTCTGCCTGCATGGAAGCTGAGGTTTTTTCTAGACATATGTTTGATTTCATTTTTAAGGTTATTAAATGTCTAGAGCCGAGAAATGTTATTCATTCAGTGCATAGGTTACCTTCTCCCTTTGAAATAGTAATGCTAAACCCGAGAAAAGATTATTGTATATTAAGGAAATCATGAAAGTACTTTCTTGTTCTGTTCCCCATATATCCGTTTTTGTATGCAAATATTTATAGGAGCAAAACTATGCTATTTAAAATCAATTAGAATAAAACACACTAAAAGTTGACCCATGTATCCAACACAAGTCACATTTATTTCATATAAATGTCTTTAACATAGATTTGAAGATCTATTACATTTCTAAGGTATTCAGAAAGAACTATCCTCCAAAGAATACTAAGAACTAAACATAAACACACACCCTTAGCTTAAGGGACATGACATATTTAATTTTAAATTAAATAATATGAGATTGTAATTGCCAATTTAGCACATTAATGTCTAGGTTACTATAACCAAAAGTTAGTTAGATGCAAGAAAATTTACAAGGATTTAAAAACTTAAACTCAGGAAGATGGAAGTATTTTATGCATTTGTTGGTTCATGAACTGTCTTATTATTTCAAATGGGAAGAAAGAAACACTGTCACACTAGTGACTGTAACCTGTGTGGAAAGAGCATTCCTTTTACAAGGTGCTGCTGAAGCAGCCCGGGTGAGCAAGGGCACCATAATAGTTTCATGTTGGAAGGCAGAACTCTGAGGCTGTCTGACAAACTTCTGTGACTCTGAAAAGTCATCAGTTCAAGAAATTAGAAAGACTTTCTTTAGTGGATTATTTATGGGGTACACAACAGATGGTAGTTTTAGGACATTAAGAGTTCTTGGGATGTGTTTTAAATCAAAATCAAGTAGTGATCTATTTCAAAAGACACCCATAAAAGCATAAACATGTTTTTGAGTGAGCTCTACAAATGTACATACAAGGACTAGTTGGATTTCTTAAACTTATGTTGATCTGATATCCCCTTATGTCAATTTTAATAGAAATTGCTGAAGAATCATAGACACATCTGGGAAAATACTGTATGTAGTTGACTCATAAACACTTTATTTTTTTAATTTTGTAATTAAAAAATTGGTATGTTCGAACTCTAAAATCACCCTTTTGTCACAATATATAATACTATGGACAGAAAGGTATGAGTGAACTTAGCTTAGAAAACTAGTTTTTAAAAGTCATCTGCTCTAAGTAGAGACAACTAGAGTTAGGTTGGTTTTTGCTATTGTTTTCAGTTAATAGCTTTGAAGCCTTTAGCCTAAGCAGAGATGGGCTAAGAGGGCTTTTTTAATCATTCAGAGAAGAATATAACCTAACCTGTCCTATGTTTGTTTGCTGTATATTGTGCTTGTTTCAACTTGCTGAGCCACACAAGGCCAACATGGATAGTTACTATGTTGTTATTAATAAAATGTATAAACGTTTTGCTAATTTTATTTTCTGAAACATTGTAATGAAGACTAAAGTGAATGCTCCATTACTTTGAAAGATTAACATCGCATTGCCCTATTCTAGAGTTAGTTAAACTTTGATACAGTTAAACTTTGATACATACAGGAACACTAGCAGTAGTTAATATTACTTGAATAATCAGCTTAGTTAGCCATTCGCGGTGATGCTGTTTCTATGCATGAAAGGCTGAAATGTTAGTTGTATGATTTCCAGTGTATCTTCATGGATGGATATCATACAAAGAATATTTTATTTTTAAAGCAGCCTTATTAGGAGACAGGGAAAGATTTCTTATAGCTTCTTAATCATATCCTTTCATTTGAGTTAGAAGCACATTAAGCTACAAGGGACTCTTCTGGTGTCTATGACCATATAATATCATGGCCATTCTTCCAGTGTTAATGAGACTGTGCCTTTGAGATTTGAGAGCAAGTAATTACATGTGAATGCCTAAAGAGAATTTTAAAAATTCCCTCGAGAGAATCTGCTATAGAAACAAAACCTACAGGAAAACTGATTTCTCATCTGGTATTATTTAAGTTCCAAGAAGAACTCACCTCTTCCTTGGGCACCATGAAGCTGTAAAGCACTGTTAAATCTCTGCTAAAATCACTGTTGATGCTACATGTCTCACGCCAAGCAAGAACTCCATAACACTGAATTCGAGAGCCCGAGGACCAGGTTTCCTAGCACAAGGTGCCAGCAATTACTGCTTGAGTGTGGAAGAAATGGTGGGTGGGGTGGAGTCCTTAGGGATGGCACAATGTGTCCACTCCATGGATGCTGCCGCCTGTAGGGGAGGGGAAGCCCAGCCTGCTTGAGCCCCACCACACTTGACACTCTAGTTTTGGAACGCCCGTCTGGCTGGTTGTTCTGGCTCCTGCGTGTTTTGAGACAGAGGCTGATGTCCCTAGCTGACAGTGACCGGGGATAATTGAAAGTGCAGCTGACATTCTCCACCATTGAGTGGAGAGTGAGGTCTGACTTTCATACTAACTCTGGTGCCCCATTTCTGACCACATCCCCTTGATGGGGAGGCCTGGTGGCAGTCAGAAGATGGCTAGCAGGCTACCAAGAAGAGACTCGATACCCTATGAGCATATTCAGGGGGAGGAGGTCCCTCTCAGTCAGAGACATAGGGGAGGAGAGTAGGGGGCAAGCAGGAGGGAGGAAGGAATGGGAGAACACAAGGGATGGGCTAACAATTGAGATGCAATATGAATACATTAATAAGAAAGAAAAAAAGAAAGTGCAGCCGAAAGCTTTAGAGTGGCCTGGGCTAGAGGAAAAGAACCTGCAGATGTTGAGCACTAGAAAAGTGTGAGAGTTCTGAATCTTCAGGGTCAAAGGTCTCAGACTGGAGACTGAGAGCTGGTAACACTTGTACAGCTAATGACCTCCATGTCCCAGCCCTGCATAGGGCTATGGACTTGCTACTTCCAACTGCCTCCTGTCACACCCCTAGATGCCAACACTCAGAGAACCTAAAACCGCTAGAGGCCAGGATTTGAAAAGCTTATTTACCGAGGCTTCGCTCCAGGTAGAGCTGAGAACCCTCAAGCAGCTGGTTGGGGCCATGTGCCAATAAATGTAGAAAGAAAAGTATCATTTTTAGAGAGATTCAAGGGAAATCCAGTCATTTCAGATTTGCTAGACTTTGTCCAAAAGAAAGGAGAACAGGCATTCTGACTTTGGTGTCACATTGTCAGCTATGGGAAACAATGTTTCTCTTTGCAATGATAAAGACAGTGATTGTATTGCCTTATAAATACTTAAGGAGTATGGCTTGTTAGGCAACCTCCAAATTCCTAGAACTCCAGTTTATAAAACCCAACAACACAGGGACTGGTAGTGATATAACTCTTCAACAGGATGACGCTATATGAGATAGTTCCCCAGCATCATTTGCTTTGTCAAGGCTGGTTGATAAGTATCACGTTCAGGTAAGCCCTGGCAGAGAGTCTTGAAATAAATCTCCATGTTCCTATGAGGATCTTAGAACATATAGTGTTTATTTCATAGATTCAAATGTTCAGCGGTGGGGAATTCA
This sequence comes from Acomys percivali, assembly GCA_907169655.1. Lineage (NCBI taxonomy): Eukaryota > Metazoa > Chordata > Mammalia > Rodentia > Muridae > Acomys > Acomys percivali. Next base: position 14,731,687 of record OU015752.1, read on the forward strand.
AAAACAGAGTTCCTTATGCAGGTTGCCATGTACTTCGGCTTACTGTTTACCACTGCCAGTTCTTGATGGCTTAAATAATGAAATTTGGTAACTTTCTAGGCATGTCATGTACAATAAGGTACATGTCATATTATACATGTAGAAAACTTGCTTTGTAATTGGAAAGCAGAAAGTAATTCTTATTACACAGAGCACTCATGTTTAATGTGGTATAAAACAGCTTTTTTTTCTTTTTTGTTTTGGTTTTTGGTTTTGTTGTTGTTGTTTTCTTTTGTTTTTTCTTTTTTCTTTTCTTTTTTTTTTTTTTTTCTGTTTTGTTTTTTGAGACAGGGTTTCTCTGTGTAGCCTTACCTGTCATGGACTCTCTTTGTAGACCAGGCTGCCCTCGAACTCAAAGAGATCTGCCTACCTCTACCTCCCCTAGTGCTGGCATCACAGGCATGCTCCACCATGGTGGGCTAGCTTTCATTTTCTTACAAAAATATCTGGACACGAAGTCTTGAAAACTGAGTAGTTGCTTCATAATAGCTTATATATAGTTCTCTTCTCTGGTCATAAATATATATTTGAGTAAATCTCAATGAAAATGTAATTATGTGTTATTTTGTTTTGAGTTAGACTCTAACACTGGCAGCGAGTAGGGCCTGCGGCTCACTCTGGAGCCCAGGCTGGCCTGAAAGTCACAGCAATCCTCCTCCTTGAGCCTCTGGAGTGTTGGGTTTGGAGGCATAAGTCACCTGATCTTTCTATCTAGTATTTTTTTCTTAGATGGAAATAAGACAACAGATTTGAAGGAATCAGTTCAGAATCTAAGATGCAAGGATCTTCAGAGCAGTGTTATCCTCTGATGAGAACCAAAGATGTTCAGATTGGCTCTCAAAATTAGAAATGGAAGCCTGGTTTAGAACCTCTCAGGCCCTGGGTTCCTAGCACTCCTCAGTCCTTCTCAAGAGTCGCACATGTACTCCCAACATTTTCACACTCACTGTAACTCTTCCTGTAATAATTCAATCATTTCAAATAGTTACAATGTAAATTACTTATATATTGCTAAAAAAAAATACTTGCACCTAACAGACAATATCCATGTATTTGATCTCATCATATAAGACCTTTTACAGAAAATACTGGTCAACAATTTCATTGCCACAATTATTGTAACTTGCTGATTTGCTTGTGAATGAATGTAATTAAAATTTGGCCTCCAAGTCTTTGGTGATTGCAATTTGGTCCTTCAACCCAGTGCACCTCTAGTTAAAAATGTAAGGTTGTATGTGTTTAAAGACTTGTCACCTGCTTTGGTACTAAATGGCGTCTATAACTCTCTTTGACCAGGAGCATTAGCTTTTCTGAGAGCTCCATAGACAGTAAATTAGCTTATCTGTTAAATCAGAATTTCTCATCAAGTTTCCCAGAAATCTTGTTTATTTTTAACTAGCTTCAAGGAACTGGTGAAGTAGAGATGGAAGGACCTCTGGAGCTCACTGACCATGCACTCTAGCCTAATTGGGGAGCTGCAGGCCAATGAGAGACATTATCTCAGAGGAGATGGACATATCTTGAAGATGACCCTGAAGGATGTCCTCTGGTATCCACATACATGCACATATGAGCATCTCCACACTTATAAACACATATCTACATACTCACATAAAAACTGCATTTACATCGATGGTGAAAATAACTCATTGACATTTCTACCTCTTTGAATTGGTGTCTTGGTTATCTGCTTGATACCAAGTATTAGACCTCACATACAATTCCTATTTTTTTTTTCTGGACAAATTGAAATTTACACAGGTTATTATAAGTGGACAGTTTGTAAGCCCAATCTAAAACCATTTAATAACCTTATTCGTTTCTACTTACCATGGAATCCAGGATTTCAAAGTAGGCTAATGCTATTCTTATTGTGACCTATTTTTATCATCTAATCTTTTAAGAACATCAGGAATTGACATACACTGAGAATGCTTATACAAAATGTTGGGTCAAAGCATATAAAACATAAACTCAAGAATGACAGGAATTTAAGAGATTATTCCTTGTTCGTAAAAGATACGAGACAGACCTTTTCTGGTAAATTGTCTCTGCTGTTGCCTTTAGTCACTACTTCTGTAGCTCTGCTGCACATTTACATCATGTGGGGGTGTGCTGACACACTGCACCCATAGTCGTGCCTCCTTAGAATTAAACAGCGTAAGAGTCAGACAGCTTCACTTGTAGCAAACGTCTAAGTTAACTGCACTGCCAGACACCTGAGAAATGCATATGGTGATGAACTCATTTGGAGAATTAAAAAATCCTGTTTATGTGTAATAAAAAAGTATCCCTGTGAGGAGAGTAGTTATTTGGCATTATAAATCCTGGGAACAGGAAGATTTTGGTATTTGTGAGCCAAAGGGATGTTTAAAATTAATCCTGCCAATTTTCTGTAATTTTCACATGTTTCACCAAACAGTAACACACATTAATTGTATAATTAGAGCATAACTTTAGCATGTCTCTATTTGCATTCATATTTTGAACACTGCTACTGGCTTTTTTCTCTATACCAAAAATCATGTTAATATGTATATGATATATATATGTTGTATATTTGAAATTTCATATTATATATCTATTGATTCATTTCTTTGAACAATCACACCTAGTATCTGAGTATATATGTATATGTGTGTGTATGTGTGTGTGTACATATTTATAAACATTTGCTTATCCTCCCATTCTATAAAACTAAAAGTTACAGAAAAATATTACTTTCATCAGTTTTGTTGAGTGAATTTTCTTCCCTAAGTAGTATATATCTATTGGTTAGAGAACATTCGTTTAATATATAAATTATTTGAGAAGTGGTGAGTAAAATTATATATAGGAATTGAAGGAATATCATATTCTCCCAAATCTTATCACTCAGGAATAGCTAATTATTTTGTGATCTGTATTTAATTTTTTTAATATTTTTCATATATTTATTTCTTTACTTATTTATCACTTTACAACCTGATCCCAGCTCCCTCTCACCTCTCCTCCCTGTCCCAGCCACATACCCCTTCCTCCCATTCGCCTCTCTCTTTCTCAGAGAAAGGGAGGCCCCCAAAGGGAGATTAACCCACCCTGGCTCCTCAAGTTGCAGCCAGAGTAAGTGCACCCTCTCTCATTGGGGCCTGATAAGGTAGCCCAGCTAGTGGAAAGGAATCCAGTGTCAGGCAACACAGTCAGAGACAGGCCCTACTCCCATTGTTAGGGAACCCACAAAAGGACCACACTGAACATCTGCTGCATAGTGTAGGGGTACAAGGTCCAGCCCATGTAATTGTATTTAATTTTTAATGTGTGTGCACATATCTATATATAGATGTAATTGTTTTTAATGATATGCTATTTAAGTTACATGCAGACTTTTTCCAAATAAATGTACTTATAATAATTCCTTGTATATTAATATACTTTATTGAAATGTTTATATTAATTTAGTGGCATAGTTTAACATAAAGGTTTTAAAACAATTTGTGACCATCACTTCATATTTTTTAAATGATGAAATATTGTTAAATCAAAATTTTCTTGATAGTCTGTATACGTTTTCTAGCTAAGAATGAAAATGGTTATCTAATGATTATTTATATTAAATGATAAACTATTTTAAATTATTATCTTCTTTTTAAATCTCTTTTTCCTAAATCCCATTATCAGGGCAAACAAAACCTACTATTTGAACTTTTATAGCTAATTGTGTGTAACATCTATCTTCTTTCAAATTTTTCTGTCTTCATTGTTATCTTCATCATCATGTTCAGGGTTTTCTGCTTAATATATTTAAAAAATTACAATACCTTCATATTATATAGTTTTGTTCTTCATAATATCCAAAAGCCTAGATTTCCTGTTCAAATACTTTTAGTAAGATAATATGGGTAAAATTATTTTCTAAAGTTTTGTACTTATAAGATTATTTTTACAAGAGAGGGGATAACATTCAGGATGACATCTGAATAAATTATTATAACAAACAAACAAACAGATTATTTTTTTGCTGGGCTTGGTGGCATACATCTTTAATCCCAGCACTCAGGGAGGCAGAGGCAGGCAAATCTCTGGGAGTTTGAAGCCAGCCTAGTCTACAAAGTGAGTCCAAGACAGCCAAGGCTACACAGAGAAACCCCATCTCAAAACACCAAAACAAAACAAAAAGATTATATTTTGATTAATTTCCTTCATAGATGAGTAGTATTTACTTTGTATAACAGTGAAAGCACAATAATTCTTAAGTTACTGTAGCTCAGATTTGAAATCTGGTTTCTCTTCTTTCCCACTTACTTTGTTTAGCATTAGTGATTGAACCTATGGCTTCACACATGACAGACAAAGATGTAACCTCTGTAATACACCAAGTCTTTTTAACTTTTCTATTTTGTGATAGAATGTCACTAATCACCTAGGTTCGCTTTGACCATTCCTGTAACCCAAGGCAAGCCTCAAACCTGAGATTCCTATGCCTAAACTACCCAAGTAGTTGGGATTACAATAACCTGTACCACCAGGGCTAGCTATATCTCTGGGCTTTTAATTCAGTATAACAGTGAGAAATGATTCAACATGAATTCTCTCCAATTGCACACACCACTTAAAATATATATTTATAAACTCAGAAGACTGTGGAAGAATGAACTGCATAGTCCTGGATACAGTGATAGCTCTCTCTCTCTCTCTCTCTCTCTCTCTCTCTCTCTCTGTGTGTGTGTGTGTGTGTGTGTGTGTGTGTGTGTGTGTGTGTGTG
>OU015752.1:14744498-14756387 GCA_907169655.1 Acomys percivali
TGTGTGTGTGTGTGTGTGTGTGTGTGTGTGTGTGTGTGTGTGTGTGTAACTTTGATGGTATAGGAACAAATTTTTAAAAATATTTTGAAGCTAGGGTTACACAGAGAAACTCTGTTTCGAAAAATCAAAAAGAAAAAAAAAAAGGAGAAAAGTAGAGGCCTGAGATTCCAAACACACACTCCTTATACATTGTAATGTATATAATTATAACTAGTATTTTTTTTTCCAGAAGCAAATGAAACTAAACTAATATTAAATTGTGATTTTTGTCACTCTAACTAATTAGCGCTATATTAAGCAATGCATAATCTTTAAATTTTTGATGCAGTTGCCTGATTGGTAGTTCACTAACTGAAAAATGATTTCTCTCTTGAGTATTGTAACAGAAACAAACAGAAATACACAACTGACATATTCTGCTTGCTGTTTGTTTTTTTAGAATTAAAAAAAAACTGTTAACTTTTATAAATTGTTTGCTTGTTATTAAAAGAAAAGTAAATCTAAGATGTTTCTAGAATATGAGGATAAGGCCTAATATTTGATAGTATGTCCTGGAACTACACAACATCAAATTATTTTAGTTTTCATTTTTGTATAGTATAGGTTTGTGTTGCCTGACTTGACTTTCTCTCAACAGCTATTAGTAAGCTATTTAAACTGTTTCCGTTGAAGTATTTGTCTGCTCTTAGCTTCCTGCACTGAGCATGATTTCACAGGGAGGCCCTGGTGAAACGTGTGGTTGAAACACATTGTTGTTACTTTAGGCGCTGACTGGTCTCCAGCTGACTGGAGTAAAGTGCAGACAGTCTATGGCTTGGATGACTTGCGTTTCACATTGGTTTGAGCAAGATGATTGGTATGAAGGACTACAAAGAGTAAGATTATATTTATGTTATAATTATGATTTTCTGTGAAGATTTCTTTTGCCTTCTTTTCTTCTTGTAGAGCTCTCTTCCATTCCTTATATTCATTGAACAAAGGCTTCACTTCCATTCCAATTTTAGATAATTTTTTTTTTCAGCTCTGAGTGGAACCTAGGGCCTCCTGTGTGCTAGGTGAGTGTTCTACCCTTCATCTGTATACCCAACTCTCTTTACATTTTTTGTTTTGAAATAGGGCCTCAATAAACTGCCTAGGAAGGCCTTGAACCTGTGGCCCTCCTGCCTCAGTCTTCTGAGCAGCTGAGGTCATAGGCCTGAGCCATCATGCCTATCTAGATAAACTCGCATTAATATTTCCAGACTGTCTTTGAGACTGAACTATATAATACTATTCTGTATGAGACTCATGTATAAAAAGAGCAGTGATTACAAACCTTATGCCATAAATAAAAATATTTAGTTAAACAGAAGGCAGTTGTATGCTAATACTATTATGATACTATTATTAGAGGAAAAACAAACATTCCAAGCACCATATTATATCCCATACATTTTAAGAAAAGTATAATGCTTATAATTATCTTTTAAAGGGAGTTAAAATGTTACCATGGCAACTTAGCCCGTAATTTTTTAAAAGTATAACTTAGCATTGCAATAGTAAGGAAAAAAACTTATTTAAAATATATCATGTCAAAGTGTATTTATCTTAGAAAAAATGGTTTTTTCTTTACTTTTTCAGTGGAGGATTTATCGATATTTAAAAGAAGACTGGGTTTTCTTTGCATTAAGTGTGAACAAAAGAGCCAGAGTAGAGGCTGGACCCCAGTTCTCTAGATTCCTATTCAAGGGCCCATGCTACCAGAGATACACAGACGATTTTTTTCCCTCTTTTTCGTCACTTCTTTGCGTTCTAATCACTCCAATCACAAATATTTTCTGCTTATTTTACTTCTTTTTATTTATAAATGTTCAGCAGTTCATAGCCTCCTGGGACTTCTTTTTCAGATAGTCTCTTTTTTTTCTTTGCTGTGGAACAAGATGATTAGCATCTCTGGATCCAGTAGCCATCAGCGCTGGAGAAACACACTGATAAGCTCTAAAGCATTCTTCAGAAACGATGCTGTGACCCAGGAAGGGTTCTCCATCCTGAGTTCTTCACTTTGATATGGGATAATGCAATGAAAATGACAGGAAAGTTTCAGCCTGTGAAATATATTTTTTCTTTTGTTTATTTATTCATATTAGATCTCAGTTGTTATCCCATCTCTTGTATCCTCCCATTCCTCCCTCCCTCCCATTTTCCCCTTACTCCCTTTCCCTATGACTGTGACTGAGGGGGACCTCCTCCCCCTATATATGCTCATAGGGTATCAAGTCTCTCCTTGGTAGCCTGCTATCCTTCCTCTGAGTGACACCAGGTCTCCCCATTCAGGGCACATGGTCAAATATGGGGAACCAGAGTACGTGTGAAAGTCAGTCCCCTCTCTCAACTCAACTGTGGAGAATGTCCTGTCCATTGGCTAGATCTGAGTAGGGGTTCAAAGTTTATTGCATGTATTGCCCTTGGTTGGTGCCATAGTTTGAGCAGGACCCTAGTTCCAGATCCGCCTGTCATAATTTTTTTCATGTAGGTTTCTAGGACCCACTGGATCCTTCTACATTGCTATTCTCCCATGCTTCTCTCACCTAGAGTCCCAATAGGATGTCCTTCCCACTGTCCCACTTTCCTGGTAAGTGAAGACTTTCATGGGACATGCCCCTTGGGCTAGTGTCCAGATATAAGTGAGTATACACCATTTGACTCTTTCTGCTTCTGGGTTAACTCACTCATTATGATCATTTCTAGTTCGATCCATTTGTCCACAAATTTCAGGAATTCCTTGTTTTTAATAGCTGAGTAGTATTCCATAGTGTAAATGTACCACAGTTTCTTTATCCATTCTTCTACTGAGGGACATTTAGGCTGTTTCCATGATCTGGCTATTATGAATAAGGCTGCTATGAACATGGTTGAGCATATGTCCCTGTTGTGTGCTGGAGCATCTTCTGGGTATATTCCAAGGAGTGGAATAGCTGGGTCTTGAGGAAGCCTTGTTCCCAGTTTTCTGATATAGCGCCAGATAGATTTCCAAATTCAGCCTGTGAAATTTAAAAGCAAGGTTCCAAACTTCACTGAGCAAATGTCTATGCCCATTTTAATGTGTGAAGACACCTTAAGCACAGTAAAGATTCATTTTTAGTGTTTCAAAAAAGATTTTCTTTGAGGTGCAATCCAGATGATAATAGTATAATTTAGAGTCAAGAAAGGACTGATTTTAATTAAAAAATGCTTTTTACTAAAATGTATGTTATTTGAAGTGCCTTTAGAGCATCAGATAGAAATTGTGAGGGTTCAAATTCTTTCTCTTTCAGTCACTAATATTATTATGGGGCTTTGTTACTAAACCAAGACATTAACAGAAGAAATGTTTTAAATCGCAAAAATAGTTTAGTCCTCATATTAGCCCTGTTATCTTTGTGAGTTTGGGCGCCTTCTTGCTCAGGCCATGTTCATTTGCAGACGAGATGAAAACTCATTCTGTAAATGCAAAAAAAACAGCACATGAGTTTTGGCTTTTATCACTTCTAAACATCAAGCTTATTTTTAGGTTGTGCATATATATGTATACATGTATTTCCTATATTATCACCATTTTAAATGTTAATAAGAAAAATGAATTTTTGATTTAAAAATTACAAACTCAAAATGTTGAATACAAAAATTGACATGAAGTGTGAATTTGATACTTATAGCAATAATTTGATATTTGTACTTTACTATAAGGACTATATATGACATAATATATAGAAAAAATATATATACAAACTTTATTTTATAATTTATTTTGTCAGTATTGTAATTCTATAACATTTATATATAGATTTTAACCATATTCATTTCATAATAATCCTACACATTCAAAAGTAAACCTTTATAAACATAATCTATAAAATATTCTTGTGTCTTGTTTTCTGTTATACTTCATCTACTGACCATGAACTAGTGAATTTTCCATAATCTCCTTTCTCTCTCTCTCTCTCTCTCTCTCTCTCTCTCTCTCTCTCTCTCTCTGTGTGTGTGTGTACATGTTTTGTATATGGGGTTGAGAGCAAACCTAGCACACAGGTTTGCAAAGTGAAAGTACTATCCCTGTTGTCAACCACTGACACTGGCAGTTGCATGTGGCTTTAACAATGTAAAGGTTTTCTTCCCCAACCCACTACATGCCTGCATTATCCAGTGAGCTTCTGTGCTCAGTATTTCATCAGTAAAGTGTGTGTATCATTTCTGGACCAAAAGGATTGCTTTTCTCAACTATCACATGCTTAGAGTGCACATGGAACTCCCACCTGGTGCCTGTGAGGTTAATGAGGATTTGTTCTGTCCATCTGAAAAATGCTACGTGTCACAGTGAAAAGCTTATTCATCTTTCTGTATGACTTTTTAAAGTTTATTTTTAAAATTGTTCTAAAATAGCTTTTAGAACATCCCTTAAGTTGAATTTTTAGTCACGGAGAGAATCATGAGTTGTGTAACAATTCAGCTGACAACAAAATAAATAAAGGCTGCTGGGAATTTCATTTTAGCTCCTCAGTAGCAGATTTACCCTATTAAAACATGTATAGGTCTTACATCAATTTTATGATCCTGTTGAAAAAGTATCCTAAAAGCTCCAAATACTAGAATTTATTTGAATACCCATATGAGATATTTTTCAGTAAACAAAGTTTATTGCCATAAAAATTGGACACTTAGAAGGAATTTAATAAACTTGTGACTTTCTGATAATTTAATTTTTTAAATTTAACATAGATAGTAATATACATGGAATTTATTAATACATATAAGTCTGAATGTTGTGAGTTCAAAAGCATGATTTCATCTTTATTTGTTTGTTTGTTTATGTTCTTGTTTTTGGTTTTTTTTTTGAGACAAGATTTCTCTTTGTAATAGCATGATTTCATCTTTAATAAAACAACTGATTTCTGTTTGACTGGGTGGTCAGAATTTTTTTATGCAATGGTATTGATTTGTTTATGGTACATGATATTTTAAAAATTCATTCAAAATAATGGATTTTATAAAATCAATGTTATTTTGTTTTTTATTTATTATTTTAGCATTAATTTTCAATAGATAAAGTTTTAAAATTCAAGTAGACATTTGAGATAAAATTGAATGCATGGATGTTAAATTTAAATTAATTTCAGTGAGGTTCGTTGCTTAGCAATTACCTGCCTCCTACTTCAAATTTCAGAATAGGGAGCTGTGTATATCTTCTAAAAGCAGACTTGATGAGCCAGGGTGCCCCTCCAATGTCCGGAACTGATTCTGAGCAGAAACTGGTGCGTCTGGTCAGAGGGACAGGCAGAAACAACAAGCATGCGTCACTTGTCTCCTGTGCTGGGAAGCCCCTGTCTTCCTGTCTGCAGTGAGCAAGGAACAATGAAAGGGTTAATACACTTTTCTTATAGACTTCCTATTGTTTCTTTTTTTAACATTGTTTGGAGCCATTCTTTAAAGGCTAGATATTTAAACACAACCACACATGCAGAGACTATCAGAAAGTTGCTATATATATAACCAGGTACTCGCATATGCTTAAACAACTCTCAAACACCTAATCTATATCCAAGGCTGGTCCTTGGCAGATAAGAAAACAAGACAGTAAGTAAAAACCACAACAACAACAACAACAAAAAAAAAACAATGACAAAATACTGGATAAGAGAGAACTTCATTTCTAGAGCTATTACATCATTCAATTCAAATGTCAGGGTTTTAACCAAGGCATCAAGACCTAACAGAGAGGTGGGGGTATAAGCCAGTGATCCTACCTACTTGTGAGGCCAGAGTAGATGGTTCACAAGTTGCAGTTAAAGGCCACTCTGGGCAACTTAGTGAGGCTTTGTCTACCAATAAAGGAAAGGAAAGGCTTGAGGTGGGGGTTGATATAGTTTAGTGGTCTACTATGCATGAGGTCCTGGGTTCAGTCCCCCAAACTGCAACACACACACACACACACACACACACACACACACACACACACACACATGTGCTGATCTATTAGACAAGGACCTTATAATAGCTATTTTAAAGGTGTACAAAGAACTAAGGGAAGACATGGAGAAAATCAAGTAAGTAGTGTATGGAGACCATGAAACTATATAAGATAATCAGAAAAGCAATATTAGGACCAAAATGTCCAATTACTGATTTACCATTTTATTATAACAACTTAAAAAACAATTTTGAAAGTCAGGGGAAAATATATCTGCAGATTTGGAGGCAGAGTAATGGAATTTATTGAGTTGGGACAAAAAGGAGAATGAATGTTGAGAGAAGTAAATGAAACTAAAGGACCTAAGCGATAGCTTCAGTAGACTAACATGCTTTCATGTAGGAGTTCAAAGAGAAGAGAGGGAAAAGGCTATGTGCAGACATAATAGCATGTACAGTTTCAGATTTGATGAAAGACATAACCACGAACCTTCAAGAATTTCAGCACAGTTCATTTAACCAGAATTCTAGTAGATCCAAATGAAGTCAATATAATCAAAAAAAATTTTTGTTTTGTTTTGCTTTTTGTTTTTTAATATATTTTATTAATTTATTCATATTACATATCAATTGTTATCCCATCCCTTGTATCCTCCCATTCCTCCCTCCCTCCCATTTTCCCCTTATTCCCCTCCCCTATGACTGTGACTGAGGGGGACCTCCTCCCCCTGTATATGCTCACAGGGTATGTCCCATGAAAGTCTTCACTTAACAGGAAAGTGGGACAGAGGGGAGGACATCCTATTGGGACTCTAGGTGAGAGACGCGTGGGAGAATGGGGAAATAGAAGGATCCAGAGGGTCCTAGAAATCTACAAGAAGAACATTATGATGGGCCGATCTGGGCCCAGGGGTCCTGCTCAAACTATGGCACCAGCCAAGGACAATATTTGCAGTAAACTTCGAACCCCTACCCAGATCTAGCCAATGGACAGGACATTCTCCACAGTTGAGTAGAGAGTGAGGACTGACTTTCACATGAACTCTGGTGCCCCATATTTGACCACATCCCATGGATGGGGAGGCCTGGTGGCACTCAGAGGAAGGATAGCAGGCTACCAAAAAGAGACTTGATACCCTATGAGTATAATCAAAATTCAAGGGTAAAGTCCAGACACAGAATCTTGAAATCAAAAGAGAGAAGGATATCGTCACATACGCTGAACCCTCTCTAAGATAACCATCAAGATTCTTATCAGACACATTGGAAAGCAGGAGGCGACAGAACAAGAAACTGTTGAAAGAGAAGTGTGTGTCCACCAAACCTTCCAGTTTTGGCCAAACTGTCTTTTAGAAGCGATTCTGCAAGCACGTATGAAAGTCTTCAATACTAACTGTCCTGAAACATATTCAAGGAAATCTCCCTGGCTAAGAGAAAAGGACACTAAAGCATTACCATATACTATATGATACAATGGTGATCTCAATGAAATGGCCATATGGGTAACTATAAAAGCTAATGTTATAAAAAATGGTTTGTAAATCTACTATCCAGTCTCTCTAAAATTTAAGAACATAAAATTAAACTCCTGTCTACAAGCAGTGTTACCACGACTCTTATAATGACTTAAGAGAATAAAATGTTCAAAAGAAAGATGAGAATGTTTGTATACGTTTAGCCATGCACCGCTTTTATAATATTTCATCTGTTCTTGCAAGAGCCAGAGCTACAGGAAGTACTAGAGCTACATGTACTTTATAATGTTCTCGAAGCAAAAGATAAAGACAGGCAGAGTGGGTTCAACAGTTAATCCACTTTATTTCTGCAGACACATACTTCATAAATGTGAAAAATGAAAGTAATTTTCATTCACACAGTAACCAGAAGAAAGTATCATGACTATATTAGTATCAGCCAACACTGACAGTGATTCCAAAGCTCTTTAGAAGAGGCAAAGAAGAAAATCCAATGTGTGATAAACATTCCCTTCCCAGGCGATCATGATAACATATGAAGTAAAACCTGAATGGAAGAGACACACGGTGACTTCGCCAAGAATGGTAACAGGATTAACTACTCTCACAGTATTAAACAGGCATGGTCTGCCGACCAAAACAAAGTCAAGGAAAAGGAGTACAGTAGATATCAGTCTAGTTAGGACTATAGACATGCACAAACAGCTCACCCAACAACTGCATACACATTTTTCTGAATAAAGAAATTTCCCAGGAATGATATATTAGACAACAAATGAGGTCTCAATAGGTTTAAGAAAACAACCTTCATGCAATAAATATTCTCTAATCGCACTGAGATACGATTAGAAGGTGAAACAGAAAGAAAACAGTAAAACTGTCTAATCTATGTAAATTAGTAAAAAAAAAAAAACCCTCTTATAAAACCCACTCATGAAAATCAGAAATATCCAAATAATATAGGAAGTAGTTAAATATGAAGATAAAGACACAACAAACAGAAGCATGGGGTGCAATGAGTGCAGCACCAAAACCAGATATGCAGCATTAGATATTTGCCAACCAGGAAGATCTTAAATCACAATCAAGTTGTATAGCTTAACGGGATGAGAAAATAAACTAGGTTGCCTAATTACATGATAAATAGCACAGGAATGTTACATGAAAGAGAGACTAGAAAGGCATTAGAGATAAATCAATGAAACCAGAGATTATTCCCTGCCAAGGTAGCCACAACTGACAAATGTAATCAACTGGCATAAAAGTACAAGAGAGCAGGCACAAATGATCAACGTCAGAATATCAAGATATTGTATCGAAATTAAAATCATTATTATAAACAGTATTAAAGATAAGTGTACACAAACAGATTGGATCAACTGGATGAACTGAAAATTTCATAGAAGTAGAAAACCAACCAGCATTATACCATGAAGAAACGCAAACTATAAATAGTCCCATAATTTGTAAGTAGGTTGGATGAGTAGCCAAAAACCTCCCAACAAGCAGGTGTAGTGGATTACTCTGATAATCTCCACCTCATATCTAGGAAGCTGGGGCATGAAAATTGCCACAAGCTCAAGATCAAGGCAACATTTCCAATTACCATAGCTTTAAAACTATAAAATATTTGATACTTAGTTTAACCACAGATGTCAAATACTTTTCTAGTAAGATAACACAACATTGCTAAAAAGAAATTAAAGGCATCAGTAGAAATGCATCTCATGTGGTTAAGACGACAGTGTAGGCTTTAAATTCAGTGTATTCCCTGCCAAAATCTAAATGACCTTTTTGCAGAAATTAAAAATTCCTCACATTTATGTAGAATTGCAGGGGAATCCTACATAGGAAAGCTAAAAGTCTTGGAATAAAAATTATAGGGAAAAATTCACAGTACTGAATAAGCCATTGCCTTCTTGTGAATTACACAAGAAACACAGGCATCCAAAGAAAAAGATGGGATTTCAGTTTAAAATAAAAAGTTTTGCACGTTAACATTATCAAAACAGCCATCTAAGGTTCATGCTGGATTCCAGCCCATAGTCACACCTGGAGGAGAGATGCCCTTCACCTTATGTTCTTGGTTTCTGCCCTGAGTATCCTTTGCTGTGTCGCAGTTCTCCATTGCAGAGGGTCAGTGAGAGGCTTACTGTTCATTGTCCAAAATCCAGCAGGAGATGGGCCATGGGGCATGCTTGTTGTGGGGGGGGGGGGGGAGGGGGGAGGGGGGGGGGGGGGGGGTGGGGGGAGGGGGGAGGGGGAGTGGGTTTCCTAAGTTAATTGCTGTGGAAGAACAGTCTTAGTTATGGGTGGGAACTGAGCTATATAAGCTGAGAGAATCACGTTGAACAGCAACATGCTTGTGTCCATCGCTCTCTCTCTCTCCATGACTGTGGATTTGAGGTGACAAGCTCCCTCAAGTTCCTTCCTCTGTGACTCTCCAACTACTGTGGACTCTAGCCTGGACCAGGAAGCTAAGATAATCTCTTCGTTAGTTAAGTTGCTTTTCTTGGGTGATTTTATCACAGCAGTAGAAAGGGACAAATAGTTGTTTATTTAAACCCTTATTGTGACACTCAAGTATAGTTTCTAGTTTTCTACTGTCCCCTCCTTAACAACTGTCAGTGTTGTTATCACCGCTTGTTCATCTGTCTTTTATGCCTCAAATGCCCTGCCCCCAAGGATAAAGATTAGTGTGAAAACAGCAGGCTCAATGACATAGGTCACAGTTGTTCCAACATCCTCACATAGTATTTCAAATTTGAATTTACTACCTTAAGTGCATTGGCAATATTTGAAAATTTGTATTCATCACATAAAAGTCTGGGTGTTTCTTTTATTTTGGAAGGTCTTCCTACCCAGCCACATGTGTGACCTTCTTCAGTGGTTCTGAAATCATGTAGATGTATTTCCACGTGTCTTCCGCTCCCCATCAGCCCTGACAGGCTTCCTGCCTAGGTCCATATCTTACGACATTTATTGTCTTATGATCTCCTCCTTTCCTAACTCAAATTGCCTGCTTTGAGGTCTATTTGACATTTTTAAACTATTTTTATCTGAAAATATCAAGTTGAGATGAATACCACCAGCAATATATTTTCAGTGCATAAAATCAAGTACTCAAGAAGATAAAACTATGAAGTGTGTCAAATGATGAAAATGATTGACATTTCTTCAACTTTGCTTTAAAGGCAACCATGTCCCAGGTCAGGCAAGTGGGACTGCTGGCTGCTGGGTGTCAGCCATGGAACAAAGATGTATGTGCTGCCAACGGAGACCGCTTTGCATACTGCGCAACTCTGGCCATCTATATATACCAGGTCTAATAGCACGAATTATTTCAATTTATGGTTATAATGTGAACACTTACTGTTTAACTAATGTTCCTGTATAACTCTGTCATTTTAGCCAGGAGCTCTCATGGCCCCTAGGTGCTCTCTCCCTCCCCTCTCCCCCTCCCCTCTCCCCCTCCCCTCCTCCTTTCCCTTTTCCTCTTCCCTTTGAATATTTTTCCCTTTGGTACTTATAGTAACTTCATAAATTATATCCCAAACAATGACATTAATCATAATTAAGCTTGTACTTTAAAATATCATCTAATCTGCCTTGAAAATTATGGTATATAAATAGAAAGTGTTAAAAATTATTTTTAGTGGCTGAAGAAATGTGTCTGTGGTTAAGAACACTTATGCTCTTCCAGAGAAGCTGGGTTTGTTTTCCAGAGCCCACGACACAGCTAACAGCAGGCTGTACGTCCAGCTATAGGGGACCTGGTGCTCTTTTCTGATTATAGAAAGATATAATCTTTAATTTAATGACTTTTTTAAACATTAAGGGATACTGTGAAGGCTAATTGGTATATATTTAAAGGAAAAGGGACTTAATGAAGGTACAAGACATAATAAATTCAAGTGATAAAATAATGAGAAATTAATTCTGGCAGTTATTAATGGAGGCATTTATAAACGAAATAGGACAAGTGATTAATTCACTTTATCCACTTATACATACAAATACAATAAAACCACCAATAATATATAAACCCTCTACTAAGCTGTTAATAGTTTAAAAGCAAGTAGCTGAACCATTTGCAGGGGGGATGGGAGAGAGGGAGGGGGAGGGAGGGGGGAAGAAAGGGAGGGGAGAGGGGAGGAACAGGAAGGGAATAGGGAGAGGGAGGGAGACAGTACCTAGAGGCCAAGAGAGTTCCTGGTTAAAATGGCAGAGTTATATAGGAAATAGAAGCTGGGGAAAGGGAAGAGAAGGTGCTAGGCTGGGCTAGGGTAGGGGGCAGGCTGAGAAGTGATTAAAGGAGCCAGGACAGTAGCATGTTAGGGCAGGCATTATATTGCCTTGTGGAAGCACTGTTGATCCCACCAGGTTCCAGTGGACTATCCTAATCCAGCACTCACATAGATGGTCCTAGTGAAACTAAGTAAGTTATACACACACACACACACACACACACACACACACACACACACACACA
>OU015752.1:14756397-14767956 GCA_907169655.1 Acomys percivali
CACACACACACACACACACACACACACACACACACACACACACACAGAGTCATGCATCTAGAAAAGGGACAGATAGGGAGGAGGTGGAGTTGAGTTGATAGGCTGGGAGGAAAAATAAGAAAGCTAGTGGGAGACAATAACCAGGATGTATTATATGTGTACCTGAGGTAGTAGAAACATATTTTTAAAAAAGAAACACTTAATATTTTGGAGAGTTGTTTTTGAACACGATTGAAAACTTTTTTAAAAAGTTTTTATAAACAGTTAAATGTTTATAACAGTTTAAATAAACTGCTTTAAAAATAAACTTAAAAGCCTATCCATGTTCTTCCTTAGGAAAAAAAAAAAACGATTTAGTTAAACTAAGTTTTTTTTAATTTAAGTATCTGTAAAAAAAAACTTTTGTTTTGTTGTGTTTTGGGTTTTTTGTTTTTGTTTTTTTCTGTGTAACCCTGGCTGTCCCAGAACTCACTATGTAGACAAGGTTGTCCTTGAACTAAAAAATCTGCCTGCCTCTGCCTCCCAAGTTCAAAGGAATTTTTATACTTCATAAAATATATTGATAAAAATATAATAAAATTATGAAGCTTAATTTTAAATATTTATTTTGATACTTCTAATACAAAATCTTTGTTTTCCTCAGTTATTTTTCAAATGGTTTCTTTCAGGTTACTGAATTCAGTTGAATGAAAACCAAATCATGAATTGAATTCATACTTATTATTATGCAAACCAGTGTTCCTGTGCTCAGCTTCTGTTTTCTGTAATGTGGTTACTCATTGAGAGCGTAGTAGTTCAAAAGGAGAACTGACTGTTCAACATGGTGTGTTTTAGTTGGATCGTCGTTACAATGAATTTAAACTTCATGCGATTATGTCGGAACATAAGAAAACAATCACGGCCATCTCATGGTGCCCACATAACCCTGACCTGTTTGCAAGCAGCAGTACCGATAACTTAGTGATTATTTGGAACGTCGCAGAGCAAAAGGTCATCGCTAAACTTGACAACATCAAAGGTATATTTGTCACTACAACTGATTTCATCCAGTCAAATATTTATATTTCAACGATCGCTTTGTTTAATTAGTTTAGATTTTAAGACAACATTTAAGATTTCTAGTAGTTACATGTATAAGAAACACATTTCATGCCATGACAAGTGCATAGGTACAGAAATGAAATGAAAACCTCTCAAATATCCATAGATGTATTTAACTACAGCTATAGACAATTATAAACAATTACATTAATGTTAATTTTTAATATGAACATTTTCAGAGTAGGTACATAAACAAAACCAGAAAAATGAATTAGGTAAGTATGAGGCTTTGCCTCTACACTGGTATATTCTAATGTTGACACATAAGGATGATAATACTCAGATACTATGCATCTACATGATCTATAGCTGAGCACATTTTGTGACTTTATGTGATTTTGGTAGAGATGAAAATTTGTTTCAACAAACAGGTCTTTGGGAATTTGGTAATATCATCATCTTTTCTAATTTGAAGATTGAAGCTTTAATACTGTGTTTATAAATTTTGAAATAATATTATTTTTAGACTCAATGTTAATTCTTGAGGTATCTTAGACTTCATTTGTTTGGAAATTGAGCTTCAGCAAAGAAAAAAATGCTGTTCAGTCAGTTTTTTTTTTTTCATTGTCCACATAACAGTATTAAACCTGTGTGTTTTTCCTTTCAATTTTCTTTCCTACCTTAGTAAACTAATCTATGTAGTGGAAAATGAGTATTTGATTTTTCCAATTGTTAAATGTTAAGCTTGTCTCCAGCTCTACACAGTAACATATTGAGTAACCCGACATATTTCAAATATCAAAACTACTGGATTAAATGAGTTAATATTTTCTACGTATATTCCCTGTAGTTTTAAAAAATTTAAATATTAGCTAATTAATGTATTAATTTCACATCCCAGTCATAGGCCCCTCCCTCCTCTCCCCCCAGTGCCACCATCCTTCCCTCATGCCCCCTCCCCTATTCCTCAGAAAAGGGGAGTCCCCCACCCACCTACTCAGTTCATCAAGTTGCATCAGGACTGAGTTCATCCTCTTCCTCTGTGGCGTAGCAAGGCAGTCTTCTCAGGGGGAAGTGATTGAAAAGCAGGCAATAGAGTCCATGTCAGATAGAACCCCTGCTCCCCTTACTAGGGGGCCCACATGAAGCCTGAGATGCCCATTCTCTACATTTATGTAGAGGACCTAAGTCCAGTCCATGCGTGGTCCTCGGTTGGTGCTTCAGACTCCACAGGCCCCTCTGGGCCCTGGTTAGTTGGCTCTGTTGGTCTTCTTGTGGAGCTCTTGTTACCTCCAGGACCTTTTATATTCCTCTCATTTTCCCACTACACTCCCTATGCTTCACCCAATGTTTGGCTCTTGAGTCTCAGCATCTGTTTGGAACTGCTGCTTGGTGGAGCCTCTCAGAGGAGAGCTCTCATAGGCTCCTGCCTGGAGGCATAGCGGAGTATCATTAATAGTGTCAGGGATTGGCTCTCTTTCATGGAAAGAGTCGGGTTGAGCCAGGCATTGGTTGGACATTGCCTCAATCTCTGTTCTATCTATTCTTTCTTTATCTCTGCATGGCTTGTAGCCAGGGTGAGTTTTAGCACAAAGTTTTTGTGGGTAGGTTGGTGTTCTTCCTCTACTAAGAGTCTTATCCAGTTAGAGTGTGTCCTTTTAGTTGCCACCGTGCCTGCGCCTAGGCATCTTGCCTATCATTCCCCTTATATCTTCCCAGAGGCCTATTCTGACTTAGGTCTCCGGCTTGTCACAGAGATGCCCCCACCACAATCTCTCTTTTCTCTGTAGGCCTCTGTCCTCCCACCCCTGCTCTTCCTAGGTCTGATCTCCACCCTTACCTCTCTCTGGGATCCTTATCCTAGCCTTTCCCCTCTATTCAACCACGACCTCTGTCTACTCTACTCTTCTGAGTGAGATGTAAGCATCCTCCATTGGACCCATGTTACTTATCTTCTTTGAGTCCATGCATTATAGTATGCTTATCCTGTACTAATTGGATAAAACCCACTTCTAAGTTAGTACATACCATGTGTGTCTTTCTGGGTCTGGGTTAAGTCACTCAGGATGATCTTTTCTAGTTCCATCCATTTGCCTACATTTTTCATGATTTCCTTGTTTTTAATAGATAAGTATTATTCCACTGTGTAAACGTACCATAGTTTCTTTATCCATTCTTCAGTTGAGGGACATCTAGGTTGTTTCCAGATTCTGGCTATTACGAATAAGGCTGCTATGAACATATTTGAGCAAATGTCCTTGTTGTATAGTGGAGCAACTTTTGGGTGTATGCCCAGAAGTGGTATAGCTGGGTCTTCAGATACAATTATTCCCAATTTCCTGAGAAAATGCCAGATTGATTTCAAAAGTGATTGTACAAGTTTGCATTCTTACTAGCAATGGAAGGGTGTTTGACTTTCTCCACATCCTTGCGAGCATGTGCTGTCACTTGAAAATTTGATCTTAGCCATTCTGACAGGTCTAAGATGGAATCTCAGAGTTGTTTTAATTTTCACTTCCCTGATTACTAAGGATGTTGAACATTTCGTTAAGTGTTTCTTGGCCATTCGATATTCCTTTGCTGAGAATTCTTTGTTTAACTATGAGCCCCATTTTTAAATTGGGTTATTTTCTTTGTTGGTATTTAATTTTCTGAGTTCCTTATATATTTTAGAGTAACCCTTTGTCAGATGTAGGGTTGATAAAGATCTTTCCCAGTCTGTAGACTCATGTTTTGTTCTGTTGACAGTGTCTTTTGCCTTACAGAAGCTTTTCAGTGTCATGAGGTCCCATTTATTAATTAATGATCTTAGAGCCTGAGCTGTTGGCATTTTGTTCAGGAAGTTGTCTCCTGTGCCATTGAGAATCTCATCTAAGATTCTTTTTTAGATTATTTTCTAAGTACAGTTCCCATGATAGAAGTTGGTTGTTTTTAAAATAATGAAATAATTATTGTATTTCATTTTTTTGCATGTACAGTGTAAACAACAGTTACACAAATCTAATTGTCTATCCATCTTTCTCTTGTGTGTGTTTGTGTTTACTCTTTCCCAGGGACACCTGCTTGTCTCGGCTGGTGCTGGAACACAGAAGATGCTGTGGCATTTGTTTCCCAGAAAGGTCCTCTGTTCATTTGGACCATCTCAGGACCAGATAATGGAGTATCTGTACACAAAGAAGCTCATAGTTTTGTGTCTGATATATGTATATTTAGATGGCACACCCAGAAGAAGGGAAAAGTTGCATTTGGTCATATTGATGGAAGCATATCAATTTTTCAGCCTGGCAAGTATTTAGTTATCATGATCCTATCTATATTTCTTAGCAAATATACTTTCTTACGCATGAGGTATTAGTCTGAAATTAAACACCTTGAAAAGAAGACATTGCCCCACAGTTTGACTTACAAAGTGGGAGGTTTGGTCTCTGATAAATTTCCCCATTGCTTTCAATCTATGTGAGTATATCATGTCTTAGACAGAAACTATGACAGGAATATCTTACTCATCACATGGTGGGGTGTGAAAGGAGAAGAGGAAGGGAAAGCAATCCCAGTATTTTCATCAAAGGCATGTTCCTAGTGACCCTCCCAGTACAGCCTGCTTTTAAAAACATATTTCTTTTCCTTTTGAGATTATAATATAATTACACAGCTCCTCTCCCTTTCTTTCCTACAACCCCCCCCCCCACAACCTTCTGTGCTCTCTTTCAACTTCATGGACTCTTCTTTCATTAATTGTTATATGCATATATGTACATGTATAGAAACTATATATTCCTAAGTACAACCTGCTCAGCTATATAATGTTATGCATATGTATTCTTTCAGAACTGCCCAATTGGGATTGGATAGCCAGAACCTGATTATTTTTCCATTCTCTTTTTTTTCCAATTTTTAAATTATATTTCCTTTTTACATATACATGTATATTATTACACATAAATAAAATAAACTATATACAGCAAGAAAAACCATGAAACAGTCAGGAATTATGTAAATGTTACACTCGTAGTGATTTGGCTATTTGTATTTAACAAACTTGAAAATATCTTTCCTATCTTGGTTAGTCTAAAATTCTGAATGAAAACCAATGTTTATCATATCTCATCTCTATCAACTTAAAGCATCTATCTAGACCTAAAAACATTTTGACCCTTGAACAACTAATCTTAATTGTACAGCTAAACTATCTGGTCTTCAACCCCATCAGATACTCAAAAAGGAATAAAGCTTAATTACCTGAGGGAACCGGAAGTGCAAGTTAGCAGCCTTCATGTTAAAAAAAAAAAAAATGACAGAGACAGTTTGCTGCCTGAACAGTCTCCCAAAATTCTCCATCATGTTGGCGCATCATCTTCAGCCTTATGGCCCAATATATCTGACAGACATATTTGTGAGACCGGGGCTACTGAGGACTTGCTTGCCCTGTCTTGTCAGAGTTTGGCTGTCAACTCTGCCTGCATCCAAGCTAAAGGCCCCACCACCTCCCTCTACAGCCCATCAGCACCACAGGCTGTGGACCAAACCTTCTACATATGAGGCCTAGGAGGACTCTGCAAACTGCAAACCATAGCAGTACTTAAAGTCTAATTTCACAACATTTTAGCAGAAGTCCAATAGTGAAACTACACGCAGATTTGCTGAGTCGTCCTTACAGGCATGGTGTTTACCTTCATGTCATCTCTGCAGTGCTTTTTTAAAATTAACTCCAATCAACCATTTGTCATTGTCTGGAAATTTTATATCAGCTCTTAACAGCTTCTCATTTACTAAAAGTAAGAACAAATTTTTTTAGAGCAGGGAGGTATAATGGTTTTCTAGTACCATCCAGAAGATGATTTACCTTTTGATGAAAATACTTTAATACCATATTTCTTTATCAAAGATGTCACCCCTCACAGAGAAAAGGACAGTACATCTTTAAACTCTTACTTACTTAGCAGGACTAACTGGGCCTGTTATGAATTACTGCCCTGGTTTATATTCATTTGAAAATGTGGGCAATAATAAAATATAGCTTGAAAATTAAAAGTTACCTTAATTGCTTTCCTCTCGTTAATGAGCATTGTTAGCTCTGGGAAGCATAATCAAAATTTCCAGGCACCTGTCCTCTCTGTTAGCATGTAACCACTGACTGGCCAGATGGGTAGATAAAGGTGCTCTTTCAAGAATGAAATAATTGAAAAAAAGTAATGTTCAGTTTTTCTGATAGTATAAAGAATTAAAATTGAGTGGGAAGAGTTTTCTTTGTGAACATACATCCCATGTGTTGCTTTTACATTTTCCCTCTGTAATGGACACAGTGAAGTGTGGAAACTTACATTAATTTCTGTACTCTTTTCTTAAGCTATCTACTTTCAAAGTCAAAATTTTAATAGTTTTATGACACATCACATTCAGTTTTTCAACATCAAGCTCCCTTGACTACTGAGAAGTGTAGGCACCAACAATTGTGTCTTGTCTAGGGAAGCAAAGCTAGTCAGTGTTAAAACTAGAATGTGGCCATATGCAACCAAGGCCAAAGTTAATGTTTTTACTCACGGCTGATATTCTTTATTTGATAACCACTTCCCTGCCCCTGTTCTAATGTGAGAAAGTGAAATTTCTTGCTGATGAGATAGGCAAGTCCTTTTCTTCCAGATTTTCAGTAAAAAAGCATAAGAGATTCTGAAAGCATGAGAGAGTATCAGAGAAAAAGCAACTAACTCACCATGAGGACAAACTGATTCTCCCCATCCCTCCACTCATGCCAGCCATGCCTTCCACACAAGAAAGCCAGATCAGACTCCCAGGCATCTCAGAGACTGCTGACATACAGGAGAAAACACGAGTAGAACTCTGACCCTATGATGTTCTTTGAAACAATTTTCTTTGTATGAAATAGGTAGTAAAAATCAGAAACACGTTCTGAGACCCGACTCTCTTGAAGGAACAGATGAGGAGGATCCAGTTACAGCCCTGGAATGGGACCCACTATCCACTGATTATCTTCTGGTAGCTAATTTGCATCATGGGATTCGTCTACTGGATTCTGAGTCACTTTACTGCATCACGACATTTCGTTTTCCCAGTGCAGCAGTGTCTGTGCAGTGCTTAGCCTGGGTTCCCAGTGCTCCGGGCATGTTTATAACTGGAGGTAAATGTACCCATATTTCTGACTTGTCAAATATGTGCATACTCGTTAACTGAACTAGATAAATTGTATTTTGTTAGCTGGTTCTCATAAAACTTGTTAATTTGCATCGCAAATGTTATTTAATGTCGTAAATGTCTAATCACAAAGTGTGTCATTGACATGATTAAACTGAGATTAAGGAACCGTATTTCTTCTGTATGGAAATACATTGTAATATATTATATATATGCACATGTACCTATGATTATATATTCACAGACAACAAAAGGTTGGGATCCAGGTGTGGAAAGAAAATAGGAAAGATATTGATTGGAAAATAATCTTCCTGATAGGAACTCTTTTACCCTCACTAATTTTGACATATTTAACTCAGATGATATGTTTTCAATCAAATTTAAAAATGAAAGTAGCGTATAATTGCATGGTTGAAAGGGTACTTGTTCTTGCCTGAGAGAAGTTGCAAAAGTAGGTAATGAAATCTGAGAAGAAGGAAGAATTTAGGACCAGTGATAAGAAATTAAGTGGCCTCCAACTTTTAGAATTTACTAAGACTCAGGGAGAGAAAAAGAGAGATAGAGAAGGGGGGAGGAGGACAGAGAGAAAGAGGAGAGAGAGAAAGAGGAGAGATCATCTTTGGAACAAGAAGACAGCCAGTGATTCCATAAGAGTTACACTTGCTTTAGCACAAAATAAGATTATTTTACATCTCATTGGTTGGCGGGATTCTGTACTTGTTTGTTTTACTTTTAGTGTTTTAATTTTAATAAAGAAATAATTCTAATATATATATATATTTGTAAGCTTTATTTAAGTTTATGGGACTTTATTAATGATAGAAAAATTTTAAGTATATCTATTACTATTAAGAGAAACTATGAAATTCACCTGTTTCAAACCACAGTTCAGTGGTTTGTAGTCTATTCTCAAGGTTATATAGCTATTATCTTAATCTAGAGTATTTCATTTTTTTCCTGTAAAAACCTATATCTACTAATACCCAGTAGATACCCACTATAGTTCCCCATACCCTGAAAAGCAATATAAACCAATAATCCACTTTCTGTCTCTGAATGTGCCTTTTTGGGACATTTCAGGCAACCATTCCAAATGTGGGTTGTTGTGTTTGCTCCTTTCACTTAACACAGTATTTTCAAGATTTTTCTATGCTATGGCATAGAGCAATATCCCATTATGGGATCTGACAGATGTTGGTGGCAGCTATTTATACTATTTACACTTTAGATGATTATGACTATGATGAACATCAATGTAGAGCTGTTATGTGGACTTATGGTTCTGTTAACTTATAAACACTTCTAAAATTGCTGTATTCTAAGGGGCTAGATACTATGTGTGACTGTTTGAGGCATGGACAGACTTTCCTCCAAGACTCTGAAGTTCTTTATCATTACTTTTATGACTGTGTATTTTTAGTGTCAAACAAAATGTGTTGACATTTGCATTTCTGATGATCTGACTAGATTCTCAAGTGGGTGTTTTACGCATTTGGAATGTTTCAAGGACAACACCTATCGATAATTTTAAATTAAAGAAAACTGGATTTCACTGCTTGCATGTAGTTAATTCTCCTCCAAAGAAAAAATGTAAGTAAAAGTATCAAAGTTTTAATACTTCACAGTATCATGTTTCCTACAAATAAACTGATAACACCATATAAATGTATCATGTTTTATACTGCTGAAAATACTGAAGGAGCCATCAAAGCCACAGAATAACTAATATTCCTAATATATTTCTAATCATGAGGCTTTTTAATAAAAAAATAAATAATTTAAGGTTTGAGCTTAATGGTTAAAAGAGAACTTGCTGCTCTTCCAGAGGACTTGATTTCAGGTCTTAGCGCCCACACCAGGGAGCTCACAGTCCATGTAACTCAGCTTCAGAACATCTGACAGCTTCTTCTAGCTTCAGACACACACACACACACACACACACACACACACACACACACACATACACACACACACACACACACACACACACACACACAGCATTTTCTCCTTACTCAAGCCTTTTTTCCTCATGCAAATAAAGTAATTAACAATGGCTCTTTCAAATTAGTTTTTTTCTAAATTAGAGGGCATTGATGAATAATTAGAAGTGACTATATTTGAATCCCAAACATTTTTGTAAATTACAACCTTTCTGTAGAGAGATTTCAAACTGAGTTAAGAAGAAACAGGATCCGTGGATGATGTTTGAGAGGCTGTCATATTGCACTTGGCTTCTGTATGCCTTTTCAATCTGCATTGCTTTCTTTATTTTTGTCATTTTCAATTTTCATATCTTGGAAAGATTTAGACTTCATAATCCTTTTCTTTCATATTTTTCTGGAAGTGTCTATGTCTATTAGTGAAAAAAACAGATGTAAAAAGTACATACTAATATTGTCATTTTTAAAATAGTATCTTTCAGATACACTTGATAGATAGACTTCTAGGCTTATTTTCCTAGATTGCATTAAATATAATACCATGAACTACGAATCATTATAACAGAAATTTAAAAAAACATTTAATTCTAAACAACGAACATTGTTAGCTGATTGATGCATGAGGTTTGTCAAGACCATTCTTGATGTCAAGTCGTTAAAACATCAGGGAAACACTATGGATCATAATAACTTTTACCCAGACTACATGTCAATGAACTAAATTGATGACCATCAAATGCCTAGTTTATTATTATCCATTCTGGTTTGGATTTCCTGTTACTCGCAGGTTCAAAGAAATGAGCAACATCTACAATGAATGCAAAGGCCTTTCTTATATTTTAAACAGAAAATAAAATACTGAGAGGTATTTATGCACATTTCAATATGTAATTATTAATAGGTTATACTAATCATTTACAATAGCATCAAGTAGTAGAAGTGGTTGTTATCACTGACTTGAAAATTATTTCATAAAGTTATTTGCATTGACAGGAAAACATCACATATGGTTGGATAGGGAGCTTTTGTACTGCTGATTTGATTCTATGTGTGTGCCTACGTGTGTGTCTCCATGTGTTTGTAGAGTATACGAGCACATGTGTGTGTATATGACCCTTCATGTGTGGGGGCAGAAGAGGGCATTGGATTCACTAGAGATGGAGCTTCAGATATTTGTGAGACATCAGATTGTTGCATAGGTACTAAACTTCTAACTCTAGTTCTCAGGATTGTACAGCAAGCCATGTCTTCAGGGCCCCTAAGGCAGCATTTTGAAAGGAGATTGTTTTTAAAATTAATCATGTCATATTCTTAATTTATGAAGTGATAACAATCTAACTGCACATTATTTAAGGACTATAATTACTAATTTTTAGCTATATTGGTTTATGCTAGCATATACTTATTTAACATAATCAAATTTTATGGTCCTATTTCCACATTTCTGGAGACTGTGTAGAGGTAGAAATTGTGCTCATTGATACAGATTATGAATTTAGAACAAAACAAAGTTACAGTATAAATTAAGCCCTGTGATTTTATTCTAAAGAAAAGTAATTGCTATTTTCCCCTCATATTTTAGTTTTAGTCTCATCTCCAAATAAAAATCATTATACATCTTCAACAAGTGAAGCTGTCCCACCCCCCGAATCTGACACAGAACCAAGCATTTTCTCTTCCTCCTGGTCATGTTGTGTGCTGTTTCTTGGATGGTGGAGTTGGGCTTTATGACATGGGAGCCAAAAAGTGGGATTTTCTTAGAGAACTGGTAGGTCCTCTGCTATTCCTTCTGTTATGCATAATGTTCATTTTGTGTAAACTTGTGATATTTATTTACACCCATATAGTAATATTTATAAACACTATTTTGTAGGAAATAATAGCCTGACTTTGTTGTTGTTGAAACATTTTAGTAAATAACAGTAATAACAACAACATCAGCAACAACGTAAAGCTGGATGTGGCTTGTAACAGGTAGAGGGTTTGTCTTACATTTGAGACCCAGTTTAATCCCTAGTGCCACAGAAGAGAAAGAAGGGAAAAAAGAATTCTAGGAATCCTATGGTTCCTATGATTATTAAGGGATTAAGGCCTCTGCTTAAGACACTAGCAACCTTTTTTTTTTTTTGGTTTCATGTTCAGTTCTGCAGAACTGAATTGGCCGCATCCAGTTCCGTGCTGTGGCCTGGATACCTAACATTGTGCCTGGAGCCAGGCCTGCCGTCTTGCGGGCAGGAGGGCATGTTTGCACTGTGATGATTCACGTTGCTTGTTGTTTGCACTGTGATTCACGTTGGTTGTTGTTTGCACTGTGATTCACGTTGGTTGTTGTTTGCACTGTGATTCACGTTCCTTGTTGTTTGCACTGTGATTCATGTTGGTTGTTGTTTGCACTGTGATTCACGTTGGTTGTTGTTTGCACTGTGAT
>OU015752.1:14767966-14779608 GCA_907169655.1 Acomys percivali
TTGTTGTTTGCACTGTGATTCACGTTGGTTGTTGTTTGCACTGTGATGAGTCACGTTGCTTGTTGCTTCCTCCCTCTATTCTTCCGTAGAGCTTCCGAATGTCCTAAATTCCCCATAACTTGAATTATATTAAGGTGTCCGTTTAACATGCTTAAGTGTGCACTGTTTTCTGCGATCACATCTAGAAAAGGAATTGAATTAGTTTTCTGTTTCTGTGACAAAGCACCCAAGAGGACTCAAGAGAGAAAGATTTATTTTGGCTCATGGTGTTAGAGAATCAGGTCACAGTCCCCTGGCTCCACTGCTTCTGGGCCTGTGGAAAGCAGAACATCACAGCGGGACCGTGGGTAAAATATAGTAATTATTTAGAGTCAACTCTTTATCAATTATTCTCTTGTTTCCCAGTACTTAAAACAAACAAGCAAACAAAAGAAGACAACAGCAGCCTGCTGGGAGATGGATCAGCAGTTAAGACTGTGAACTGAGTTTGGGTCCCAGCACTCACATGCACATGTGGACACAATTTGAGAATGATGAAAATTAAATCTTTAAAATAGAAAAATATTTTTTCATCCATTTGAAATTGAAAAATGAAACTTGTAGAGACCTTGCAATTTAGTTGCTGCATGAAAATGAGGTTGAGGGAAATCAATGTCTGTGCCAAATACAGGTTGAATATCTTCTATTCTACAATTTGAAATCTGAGTTTTAAAAACCCTGTAACTTTTTAAATACTGGTAGATACAAGGAGAAAAATACCACAGCTGAAATTGTGTTAGAAGTTAATGCCTGAAAATGAACAAAATATAGGTTGCAAAAAATATACACATATATATAAAGTCTTTACATATTAAATAGAAATGTAAACAGATTTCTGGTTTGGACTTGGCTTATATCATCCCCTTGTATCTCATTATACATAAGGAAACTATTTTTGTTCTTTGGCTTTTAGAGACAGGTTTCTCTGTGTAGCCTTGGCTATCCTGGACTAGCTTTGTAGACCAGGCTGGCCTCAAGCTCACAGAGATCCACCTGCTTCTGCCTTCCCAAGTGCTGGGATTACAGTTGTGCTCCATGGCGCCTAGCCATATCAAAGCCTATGAAGAAAAGAAATCTGAAACTCGTAACACTGGGCGCAAGCATTTTGTATGCAGGATGCACAACCTGTGATTCAATAACAGCCCAGCATTCATTCAGAGCAATGAGTACAATGTGTGTATATTTTGCACTTTCAAACAATAGTTTGAAAACTAGTATATGTATAAACTTCCTTTTGTATTATGCTTTATTAATAAGGGTTCCTTCCTGATGTGGTTTCTTTTTAAATAACGATTCCTAGGGACATGTGGAAACTATATTTGACTGTAAATTCAAACCTGATGATCCAAATCTCTTAGCAACCGCTTCCTTTGACGGCACTATAAAAGTCTGGGATATAAACACACTGACAGCAGTGTATACTTCGCCTGGTAACGAAGGGGTCATTTTTGCTCTTTCATGGGCTCCAGGTAAAACTTTCTTTTATTAAAATCCAGAATGAAATCTTTACCCTTCCTAAATTTTATTTAATTTTATCTTCTTTCTCTAGGTTTAATCTTGTTCCAAATGATTGTAGAGGCAAATTGGTGGCATCATTTGGTCAGCTCAGCTTCTGGGAGGTGTCTAACAGTTTAGAATAGCCCATCCACAGAAGAACTCTGGTCCCTAGGCAACTAAGATGACAGCCACATAGAAAACCTACAACAAATGTAGATGACATGAATAGTATCTAATTTTGGCTGTATTTGGACAGCCCTTAAAGATTAATGGATTTTGCATGATAAAATTTTTTTCCTGGCATTTTTCATGTGATTTGGATTTGTGAAAAGAAAAACTACCTAGCAGCAGTTTTATTTATGTGTATGTTTTCATTTTGAAAAAATAAGTAAGGTTGTGTTTTCAACTGAATTTTTTTATTTGATCACCTTACAAAAATAATTTCCTAACCATTAAAATATTACTAGATAGGAAGTAAATATGAACAGAAACACATTTCATATCCATGTAATACTTAGAAGTCGGTAATAATTTAGGGGATTGTGACTATAGCAGCTGGCCTGATGATAGAGCCATCTCTGTCTTTCTAACTTCTATATAGAATTATTTATTGATCATAAAATGTTATCATAGATTTGTTCTAAAACGTCATAGGGGCTGTAGACTAAATAAACTGACCATATAACTATTGAAGTCATATAACAAGTACATTCAGTGCGTTCTCTCTCATATTGATGCACTGATACAGTTATATAATTATACTTCTGAAATTTTCCATTATAAACTTTATCAATTATGGGGTGATAATGCAGAGAAATGGCCGGGGGGAAAGGACGCTAATGGCTAAGCCAATGACCTGAGTTTATTCCCTGGTGCCAACATAGTAGGCTGGGAGAACCAGTTCCTGCAAATCTCCCTTTAAGCTTCAAAGGCGTGCACATGCCCCTCCCCACACAAATAAAAAATTTTAAAGTATCAACTGTTATTATTAAATAAATTTCAAGTTTTACTTTTCCAAAAATTACATTTTAAAAGAGACTCACATTTATAGAAAAGAGTAAATGTATAATCTCCAACAAATTGTGTTTTAAGGTGATTTAAATTGCATTGCTGGTGCAACTTCCCGAAATGGCGCTTTTATTTGGGATGTTCAAAAGGGAAAAATGATACAGAGATTTAATGAGGTAAGATTAATTTACTGCTACGGAGTAGTATGGTGTCTTACTGCATATCATGTAAATATTGCACCTCAACATGTACCAATAAAACAGCATGTATGTTTTATCAATTAGAAGGAACTGCAAGGACCTTTAGGTGGTCGGCCTAAAATGAATCTGAGAATTACAACTGACTTTAGAAAACAAATCATCTGAAATTGCATCATAGATTCAAAAGAATTTTAAGTTATACTTTTCACAAGATCTAAGCAAATATTAAATAATGAGCAGAGCACTAAACTCAGAAATCCCCAAATATTGCCTTATGGTGTGTCTTTTCCTATGGAATCACAAAGAAATTTCTGCTCACACATCAAAAACAGAACCCCATCTAAGTTCAGCTTTGTGAACCCTTAGGTTTATTGTGGTTATGGAAAGAGCAAGTAGTACTCAAAAAGCTGTTACGCTTCTGGGAAGTTCCCTCTCCTAATATGGCTCACCTTGTAGCAATGTCACCGAAGACCCCTCGGTAGGTCACTCCCCCCTCCCCCCTTCAATGTACTCTGGTAACCTCCAAAAACAAGCATCTAAAGCCAGAGTGAATAGTGATCTAGTCTCTCCTCCTAGGTGGTAGTGCTAACACTCTCATTAGCATTATTGTAGCCGTGGCCATCCTTGGATTGTACTTATTTTGTTTTCAGACATATGAGGCAAGGTAGGGGCAACATAGCAATAGCTCATGATGGCGATGGCCCAGCTGGAGAAACAGGTTCACTACAATACCTGGTTCTCTTAGCAGTAGCTCTTTGTATAGACTTGTTCTATTGTATTGAGCCTATTACTTCATCTAAGAAATGATGAAGTTAGATTCCACAATTGCTTTGATCTCCTTTCAATTTCTATTGGAAGAATTGAGAAACAAAATTCCATGCTGAGATGTCTGAGATGTCTCTTCACAGATACTCTGGTGTCAGCCATATTGAAGCAAATTAAAGTGTGTGTGTGTGTGTGTGTGCGCGCGCGCGCGCATGCCTGTGTGTGATTTCAACATAGTTTAAGTGTGCTAATTAAAGGAGAAAAACATATAATTAGGGAAGTACAGTACACACCTATAACATGAGATTTCTTTTGAGAGAATGTCACGTCTGTGTGTCTTAACAATCACCACGTGGATGACTTGGGTGACTTCTGAAGTGACATTGCTTAAAGAGGTTCTCAGTATATATTTTAAAAATGAAATCAGAGGTTATTTCCCAAGAGCAGTGGAAAGGATTCCAGGCCAATAAGACGAAACTATAGATCACAGGGTAACCATCACCTCACTGTGACCTTCCCTGAAGGTCTTTGTAATTGCTGCTAAAGAATTCAAAGAAGCCATATAGAATATAATGAAGAATATAAGATTGTTATAAGGTAAAAGGTAGTATCCTATTAGACAGCTACCCAAGAATCATGGCGGAGAAAAAAAAACGCTGTCATGCATGAGAACGGACAATGACCGTGGAGACTTTTGTATAAACTTGATTGTGTAAATAGGCTTTATGTCTTTCCTAAAGTCACTAGAATAGAGAGTTTCCCTAAAGGGAGTTTTCCTGTACAGATGATCAAGAATTCCATTTAAACTACCTCTTAGAAAGGACACAATGGTATGTTCTGTTCTTTTCCAGAATGTCTCTGCTCAGATAGTAATCTTAGGATCTTTTGAGCAATTTAGATTGAATGTCATGTATCTACACAGGGCCAGAGATATTCAGATCCCATTATTCCAACCACAAAGCAAAGCCTATAGTCTAAGACCTTGCTTTTAGAAGCTGCTGGGTATGAAAGAGGTATTTATCCTTTATGCTGTTAGATCTTTCTTACATCTGACCAATTACCTAATTATAAGAGTCAAAATTCCCACTAAGGGAGGTCACAGAGAGTTAAGACATATGCTTTGGCTAGAAACAAAATTCATAATCTTAAAACATTCTCAAAAAGTGCCTATGAGCTTAAAAATATGGAGGACTAGTCCTATTTTTAATTCACTTGGGTTAATTTACCTTCTGTGCCTCTTCAAAGTATTAAAAACATCTAAAAATTGCCATAACAGTTTGAGAATATGTTTTTTGTAAATCAGCCTTATAATGGGAGTTATAAAGTTCCTTTGGATTTACTCTAATAGCCGCCATGATTTAAGGAATTCGTAAAATAGAAAATTTTTGATTAAAATCTAGGAGTGGGTTAGTTACAACTTTTATGTCCTCATTACCCTGGTGATAAAAGACATTTACCAGCTTAGATGTGCTTTAAAAGTTCTCCTTATGTGAACTGCAACTATACCCCTTAGGTCTTCCCCAATCCTAGACATTTCCCCTTCATCTTTATGAAAATAAACCTTTGAAACTAGAGGAACAACAAGTGCAAAAAGTTATTGACAATGTTCCTTATATATTAGTTGTGGTGTCCTGTGTTAAAAAGAAGGGAGGGAATGCTAGCAACTGTGTACTGAAATTCACAGGGACAGACAGGTAGATCCAAATCCTATGAACAGCCTAAGAAAATGACGTTAATTTTTAACCTGTGTCCAACAAAAACAACTTTATGCTTACAAAATGTGTTTCTTAAGAGTGGTCACTTCTTTATAGTCTTACAATGTACATTCAGGTGCTGAGTAAAAGTGACAGCATGGTGAAACCTCCAAACTTCACTCCTCTATGAGTAGAAAGAGGTTTATTGGGGAATTCAAACTGTCAGGCTGTCCCTCAGGAGACAAAGAGAATAGCAAAAACGCTGATCGAGCCTTGCCAGTTTTTAAGACAGGTTGTGGGCAGGAGGGAGCTTGCAAGCTGGAACAGCCTGGCAATTAGAGCAGTGACAATGGGACATGCCAACCTAGGAGCTGGAGTGGGGACTTTGATGTCTGTTGCAGACTTGTTTGAGTTAATAGGGAACTAGACTTCTCATTGTGGGAAGTAGCCAGCTGCAGAGGCAGATTAGGGAAGTAATGGCTTTACAGGATTTTGGAGGAATGCTGACTTTAACTAGCAATCCTGTTTATGGGTCAGAGCACAGCCTGAGCACAGCCCAGATGGTCATTCAGGACTTGTCACCATGAAATAAAATGAAAACTCTTAAGTTGAAAGAATGAACTGCATTATGACATTGTCAGCAGCACTGTTTTGGGGGACCCACTTTTGAACCTAGCACTAGGGAGCAGTCTTAAGTGGATAAAGTGCTTGCCATGGAAGTGAACTTGTGAATGCTCAGAGCCTACATAAAACTCTGGTGCAGTCCTGTAAGATGAAAGGCAGTATAGGAGAATTCCTGGAGGGTTGAGACTCAGCTAGTGTGATAAGATGCGGTTGTGAAAAAAACAAGAAATCTTGTTTCAAAAAAAAATGTAGAGCCCAAGGACAATAACTGAGGTTGGCCTTTGAACTCTGCATACATGCCATGACATGCATTCACACACATGCACATATGTGAACATACACACATTATACACTAACACACACTCTAAAAATTAAGTATGTATGTGTATATGCATAACATATATTCATATTTCTGCCCACTGATATTAATATATATTTTAGTATCATCTAGAATAAGTTACTAATAGGAAAATGATTCCTAGAAATAAGTAAAATTTTTAAATGAGATAATTACTTTCTGCTGATAACTATTTTATATTTTTTAAGCATGGAAAAAATGGGATATTCTACATTGCCTGGAGTCATAAAGATTCTAAAAGAATAGCAACCTGCAGTGGTGATGGGTTTTGGTAAGTACTATATCTGATAGTGTGAGATTAATCTATCTAGAAAGGGCACATCTGATCATGTGAGATGTACATTTTGTTTATACACCTGTACAATTATAAATATTATTTAAATACCCCATAGACACGTGCTATATTGCTGTGATTTATCATTATTAAAGAACAATGCAATACAAAAGCACTTCAAACTACAAAACGAACCAAATATAGAGGGTTTTTCAAGTTTTCTTTGAGACAGGGTGTCTTAAGGCTTAGGTTGATTTTCACCTCCTTATGTAGCTGAGTACGGCCTTGATCCCCTGTTCCTCCTGCCTTCACCTTCCAAGTTTGGGATTATACGTGTGAGCCACCACGCCTGGCACAGACATTGCCTTCTAAATGAAAACACCGACCTGAAAGAATGAACTGCTTTAAGGAAACTCAATTTCCAAGAAAATTTAAGAGGCACTAAACAATATTAAAAAGAAACTGATGTTCACATTCCACTATTCATAAAGGGATAAATGCTGTTGAAAATAATATGACAATGAGGTGAAAAGGACCTTTAGAGGAGCTAATTTCACACCGTGTTTCGGGCACACTTGCTCTCTTAATTCTAACACATCCCAGAGAGAAGAGGGGAGTATAAATTTCCAAGTAAAAACCCATGCAGAGATGGTTTTATTTTAAATCACCACCACCCTGTATTAGGAATGAAGTTGTCATTGAGAATTGCTCATTAAGAATGGGGAAGCTTGTCTTCCTCGTTAGATTTTGCTTTACAAAGTGCGCCCCCATTTTAAAAACTCCAACAGGAAGAAACAGGAAAGGTAAACAAAGCTGCCCTTCACCGTAACACCCATAGCGACTTTCCTTATTGAAGAGTGATTTGCTATGGGGAACACACTAAACTCTAAACGATATGCTTAAGGTGTTTTTTAAATTAAATAATCCATAATTAGCTTCACCATATGTCCTTGGAGCCTTAGTTAGCCTCATTTGTCAGTGCTAGCAATCAGCGCTGGGTAGGCACCCACTAAGCTTCGGCAAGCTTCATGCGGTTTAAAAGCATTTTCCAAGGACTCCTAGGACATGGCATGTGCTAATTCACACACGGCTTCTTGTATTCCTATGGAAGCAATAGTGCTCCCGTTGTGCTAGTAATAACGTAGGCTGTCTGGGGGGCGACTTCATTTTCTGTGATCAGATTATCAGGGATACTTTCCTGTACTAAAGAGCTCTTGAACTTAGGTTGCACTTCTGAATGTACACCAGGCAAATAGCATAATACAACTTTTGGTCTTGGTGAAATAGTGCATTGAGTGAAGTTTGTGAATGAGCAAGCAAAATAAATTTTAAGCCCTTAAATGTCAAGCTGGAAAATGTAATGTATACATATATTATAGTTTTATGTATATCTGAAGGTACAGAAGTCTATATTTTTCTATAATTACAAAGTTTCTAAAAACAGCTTCTAAATCTATCACCTTTAATTTGATCTAAGTGGATTATTGTAATTCATATTATGCATGTGAAGACTTGTAATTGGTAATACAGTTCTCTGTCTCTCTCTGTCTCTGTATCTCTGTCTCTCTGTCTCTGTCTCTGTCTCTCTCTCTCTCTCCCTCTGTGTGTGTGTGTGTGTGTGTGTGTGTGTGTGTGTGTTTTATAGGGTCTCTTTGTGTAACCTTGGCTGGCCTTGAACACATAGATATCTATATGCCCCTGTCTCCTCAGAGGTGGGATTAAAGGCTTGTGCTGCCACACTTGGCACTTTTTTCCTGTTAAATGTTCTCTGTAGTTAGCAGAGATGCCTTTTATCTGAGATTACTGACCTTTGAATCTTGCAGTTATGACTTGGTTCGTTTTCCTCATTTTAGTATTATTCGGACAATTGATGGTAAACTTCTGCACAAGTACAAGCACCCAGCTGCAGTCTTCGGTTGTGATTGGAGCCAAAACAACAAGTAAGTTCTCTTTTCCTAAATAATAATTGTTTCAGAGAGTGAAAAAAAAAGTTATAGTTACTCCCATAGACCGTACCTATTCTCCTTGGATACCGCTCCCTTTACCTGCACACGAGGAGCCTTGTAACTGCTCATTTGTTATTGGCAGTATGTTTTTCTCCAGTGTATTTTGAAATTTTTTTGAGGCTAGTAAATCAATATTCTTAAGTCATATATGAAAGCACCATGTACTACAAACAGCCGGAACAAATGAAACTAATGAAAACTAGAAGTGAGCCTATTCAATGTGCAACTCTATGGTAGAAATGTCGTTCTTTTTCTAACTTCTTTTAGGCATCTATTCAGTTCTGCATTGGCTTTCTACCGCCCCCAGCTTGTGCTACCGCCTCTGCATTGCATAATTTCCCAAGATGTAGAACGTCGGTGGGTGGATTTGAAAGACAGGCTTGTGTGAGAACTACTTATCCTGTAAAAATCAGCTTTCATTTAAAATTAAATCCGAGCAAAATTCCACTAAAATTAGACCTCCAACTGACTGCATTTCAAAGAATTGTGCTTAAAAGCTCCTTTTGATTGGGTATAGTGTGTTTTAAAAGGAGCTTTCTTTAGATATTGTCCAAAGCAGCATGAATACCTTTATTCTTTCCTGTACTAAATATGGAAAACATCCATAAATATTTAAAAAATATACTTTCTGAATTAAATAACATACAATACAAAATAATAGACTTGTGTTTCTTCCATTAGGTATACTGCAATAGGTAGCAGACTTTATTAGCACATATGTAGGCAAGATACCAATGGTTACACAAAATATAACCGATAAGAAAGCCGCCCTCCCTTCATTATTTCTTGTCTTGAAAACTTAACAGTCACTGACAACAAAAGCTGCCGTGCAGGAGGCATTGGTGGTTTTATCACTCCCTGTCATTTCAGTTTCCATTTTCGGTCAACCACCGATGCTGGTGATACTGGTTAAGAGGAGTGAGGCAGAGAAGCAGACAGACTCAGTCTCCACAGGCTCAGACTGCAGTATTGGAATAGCAAGGGGCTCCAGGCTTTCCATGGGATGAAGGTGCATCACATTTAGAGGGGCTGGCATGACACATACACACATGTGCATGCGCGCACACACACAAACACACAACACACACATAGTATTAAGTTGGGGCTAAGCATTTTTTTAAACTTCTTATTGATTTTTTGTGAG
Organism: Acomys percivali; assembly: GCA_907169655.1. Taxonomy (NCBI): domain Eukaryota; kingdom Metazoa; phylum Chordata; class Mammalia; order Rodentia; family Muridae; genus Acomys; species Acomys percivali. The sequence goes on from OU015752.1 coordinate 14,777,576, forward strand.
TTTCACATCATGTACCCTAACCCCACTCATCTCCCAGTTCCTTCATATCTGCCCTCCCCCAAAAAAATAAAAAACAAAAATAAACAAAACAAAACATTAAAAAAAATAGCCCATTGTGGATGCTGTAGTGTGTCACAGTGTGTCCATTTTGCCCAAACAGCTCTACTTGTAAACATTCATTGCAGTGAGTCATTGGCCTGGGTCAAGGCCTCTGTTATCTGCTACACCATCGATATTGCCTCTTCACTGGAACGCCTCGCAGATATCCTGCAGTTGCTCTCTGTTATGGAGACCCTGCAGCTTTGGTCATTCAAGACTGGCCCCTTCACTTGCTCCAGCAGTTCATAGATGAGGTAGATGAAGGGGGGAGGGTGCGGAGGCGACTCAAAGCCCTGGATCTGAGGCTGGGTAGCAGCTGAGTTTGTCATCCTACCAGTGCTCCCACATCCACACCACCCGGGTGAGCTCTCCAGCACTGCCCTGCTAGCTCATCCAATGCCCAAACTGATCCAGCTTTCTTGATCCCATGCCTCCAGGACTGTCTCTCTGCACCTACACCACCAGAGCTAGCTCCGCAGGGCTGGGCTGGGCTAAGCAGGATGGCTTGGAGCTATTTCCCAGTACAGCTTGACTCAATTCCTCAGACTCTCTATCTGAATATCTTTATCCACATATACCCCTTCTAGTATGCAGTTTTGGCTTTTATGTAGTTGGCTTTTGGTTCCTTCAAAGTCCCTTCACCTTTGCTATGTGACCAGGTTGAACATTTAAAACACAGATGTGAGGGCTGTGGCTACAGCTCAAAGATAAGTATTTGTCTAGCATATGTGAGGCCCTAGAGCATCTCTTCCCAGCACAAAGGATCAAAAGAAACCATAGATCTGCATAAATGATTCCTATGGGTAAATCCATGACTGTCTTCCCGTTGCCTGCTGGATAAAAATGCAAGTTCTCTTTTAAAGCATAAAAAGACTCATTTAGTCACAGAAGACAACCAGTGTTGTAGTCTTAGGGATGGCAACTTTTTAGTAATAGATGAAAGATACAGTCTTCTCATGGTTCTTCTTCCTTAGAAAGTAAGGAGAACCCAGGAGACCCTCAAATTCTCTCTTTAGGAGGGACTTTGTAATTTTTTGTGTACATTTTATTTTTTTTTACATTTTAATTTTTATTAGCATATTCAGTATTGTATTTTATTTCTGCACTTTCAGACAAAATGTGTTTCTTTTCTCTCCTGTTTTCTCCCCCATATTCCTGGACCCCGTTTGTTTCATTCCTCTCCAAAGTCTCTTTCGGCTTTCCTGTCACAGTTGTCCTATTGTCTCTCTTATTTCTCTTCCCTGCCCACTTTATTGTGAAGAGGTTTGCTGTTGTGGCAGAGAGTGTGTGTGTGTGTGTGTGTGTGTGTGTGAGAGAGAGAGAGAGAGAGAGAGAGAGAGAGAGAGAGAGAGAGAGAGCGCACACGCATCCAGAGGCATGTGGAGGAGAGTGGAGCAGAGAGGAAAAGAGGCAGACTGTACACAGCCAGGGCTAGGGAAATGCGGAGATGGAAAACCCCTATGGGTTATAAGGAGATGAGTAGTTGGGAAGCAGGAGGCCCGTGAACTGGAGCAGCCTGGGAGGTCCAGATAGAGGAGGTAAGATGGACTAGTGTGGGCTTTGAGATGCATAGCAACTACGTTTGGATAGGAGCAAGGAGCCTGGAGGCCAGCATGGGTTTGCTATACTCATAGGCGGTGCAGGAAATGACTCTTAGGGGGAGGATGGGAGGGAACCATTTCACAATTTCCTGAGGAATGGCAGGTTTTTACCTAACATATATAGTCCAACTTAAGCTAAGCCTAGACTCAGTTTGGGACCAAATCAGTGGGCCAGATCCTTTAGGGGGAGAAATAAAGCATCCTTTGGGTCTGGCATGGATCTTGCCCATTTATCTCCAAGGCATCCAAGTACTTTGGCTACTAGTTTCCTGAACTAGCTAGATGGTTCTTTCTTTCTTTCTTTCTTTCTTTCTTTCTTTCTTTCTTTCTTTC
>OU015752.1:14779618-14792044 GCA_907169655.1 Acomys percivali
TTCTTTCTTTCTTTCTTTCTTTCTTTCTTTCTTTCTTTCTTTCTTTCTTTCTTTCTTTCTTTTTGGTTTTTTGAGACAGGGTTTCTCTGTGTAGCCTTGAACGTCTCGGACTCCCTTCGTAGACCAGGCTGGCCTCCAGCTCATAGTGATCCTCCTGCCTCTGCCTCCCAAGAGCCGGGATTAAAGGCGTGTACCACCACTGCCTGGCCAACTAGATGACTTCTTATCCTCAAAGTTTCACTCATGTTGTCCCCCTTTATTTAAGATTTTGTTCCCTGCCATACTCTCCATCTGAGGTTGGACATAGATGAAATCTACCTGCCTCTCTGTACAAAAGCTACTTTTAAAATTTTTATGTACTTGAAACTTTACACATGTATACAATTTATTTTACTGTATTTCCCAGGCACTCACCCTCCTCCTTCTCCCAGGAATTACCCCTCCTGACCCAACATCCTGATAACAAATATTGTATAAGAAATCTTTTTATGACTTCGCAATTCTGTTTGTCCATAATATATGCATCAGTGCACATGACAAATAAATTTTAAACTGTATGATTTGATACATATTGACTATTTCTCTCTCATAGATATTGTTCTAATTTGCTTTACTGTGTTGCGCTAAGCACCGTGGCTGAAAGGACCTTTAGGAGAAAAGAGTTGATTTCATCTAACGAGTTATAGGCCACAATTGAGGGCAGGAATATGGAGGACAAAACTGAATCAGACTCTGAACAAAGCAGCCTACTGGGTTCCATCTTTAGTAATTAGAACTGTGACATATTTTTAAAACTGTCAGTAGTAATTAGCTGTTGGTTGTCATATCTTAACATTCCTTTGGTGGCCTTTCAGAGACATGATAGCTACTGGCTGTGAAGACAAAAATGTCCGCGTCTTTTATGTAGCCACCAGCTCTAGCCAGCCACTGAAAGTATTTAGCGGGCACACAGCAAGGGTGTTCCACGTTAAGTGGTCCCCGCTGAGGGAAGGGATTCTCTGCAGTGGTTCCGATGATGGGTATGTATATTAGAATTCTAATTTTCTTGTCCTTTAAATCATAAATGTACAGATTCCCAGAAATACACATGTAATATTAAATTAGTTATGGAGAGATAAAAATAAGCACTTAATACACAGACAAATAATGAGACAAAATGAGTTTTAAAAACTAAATTAAATCCCATCCTGTTTATACTGCCACTATATTTCTAACTTTAACTTTGTTTATTTTGTTCAATGTAGATGTTTATTTCTTGCTTATTGTCAAGAATGTTTGTAGAAAATAATTTTAAAATGAAAGATGAAACAAATCAAATATAATATATAAATAATTTATAACATTTTTATGTTTTATGTAAAAACATTTGTATTATCATGAAGCCTCGATTTAAAAAGTAACTGAATTTTAACATAAAGAGAAACATTAGAAATGAGAGTAATTTTACACTTTGTGCTATTGCCAAGCGTTTTGAAATCTTGTATGTATCTTTTTGATTTTTATATAATTGCTTTAATCACTATTTGAAGGTAAACATATATTGAAAATTATCAAAAAAAGAAAATTATCTTATTTTGTACAAATAAAAGTCATTCTGCATAATACCTGGAGATTTAAATTGAATAGCTGAGGATTTTCACTTTCACTTTTTAGCATTAAATTCCAATTAGCTAGAAAAAATTATCTGAAATGTGACTTTGATTATTGTATGAAAGTGAGTATACATTTATTTATGAGATTATTCTAGTCACTACACATAAACTTTAATATCTAAATTCTATTCTGCATAAAAATAGTGTCATCTTATAATTGTCTAAGACATATTCTTTTGAAACATCATTTTACTGATTTACAATGACAGTTGTAAGCCTTTACAAAATCCAGCTTGCTTATTCCTCTAGTAGCCATCATTAGTATGGATGACATTTATACGTCTTGAATGTATCTTCCACATTTAAACAAAGGAAAATACAGTCAGTACTATAGTTAGTCTTTATAAACCCAGTGGTTCATATTAAATACATATTAAATATATATTCTGAAAAATTGTTTTCCTTCTTTTGATTTAAAAATGTTTCTATAATGTATTTTTATCACTTTCCTTTCCCTCCTCCAGCTCCTCCGGATCTTCCTCACCTCTCTACCTTCCCAACATCAGGTTCTTACTCTCTCTTTCTCTGTCCCAAAGAAAAATAAAAACACAATACAAATAAAAAATAAATAAAAACAATAGGAAAATTACTGAAAATAAGTGTGAACATTTCTGAAACACTGCATTTGCTATCAGTATTAATTTACCAGTAAAAGTTAAAAGACAGTTTTTGGGAACAGATAGCACTAACATATTCATTTAGGCCTGCTGTAAAAAATAAAATGTACATGCATTGAACATAAAATGCCTTTTAAGAGTTTATTGTTTTACATGTATAGGTGCTTTGCTTGCGTGTGTGTGCCATGTGCATGTTTGGTGCCCAAGGAGGCCAGAAGAGGATGTCATATGACCTGGAACTGGAGTTACAGATGGTTATGAGCCATCATGTGCATGCTAGAAACCAAATCCATATCTTCTGGAAGAGCAGTTTTTGCTCTCAACGTCTGAGCCATCTCTCCTGCTCCACAAATGCTTTTTTAAAAAATGTGCTATGAACTAACCATATTGTGTTTCATGAAGACAATGTTAATATTTGGGAGAAGTTATAATTTAGACATGAAATTGTCTTTCAGCTCTGTTCGAATCTGGGACTATACACAAGATGCTTGCATAATCATCCTTAATGGACACACTGCACCTGTGAGGGGACTAATGTGGAATCCTGAGATTCCTTACCTGCTAATCTCTGGAAGCTGGGACTATACTATTAAAGTATGGGATACTCGAGGAGGAGTTTGCCTAGACACTGTGTACGATCATGGTGCAGACGTATATGGTAAACTGTTTTCCATGTGTTTATTATTTGGATATAACTATGATGCTTTTTTTTGAGCAATGCAATATTTTTAAATAAGTCACAGTATTTCATTTTGAAATGACATTCTTTAACATTGGAGAAAACATTTATTTATTGTTATATAAAACAATTAGGATCACTACAAAATAGCCAAAGAAGACATTCGAGTTAGTCAGAGGCTGGGGTTAGCATGTGGAGCCCATGCTGCAGAATTGTGTTTCTGTGTTCCTGCACAGAACGTGCGCATATATGTGTGATGTGTACATTTGCAGGCTGGATCCTGCCACTTCCCTACCTCCAGAACATGAAATTAATGATAGCATGGATACAATTTATCTAACCATTATTTTATTTGGAGATATTGTGGGTGATGGTCTTTTTTTTTTTTTTTTTTTTCTTGAATTCAACAATTGTTGGTAAAACTAAGCTTGGAGTAAAAAGAAAATTGCCCATTTTTATTTGTATTTTCTGTCATTCTTAAGCCTTGCTGAGACTAAGTAGGCATGTGCTAGGGAAAACAAACCAAATCTAAGCATTCACAGCTATGTGCTTCCCTCCACTGCCTTCTAGTTGAGGCTGTGTAGCCCTACCCTTAGGCAAAGGGCTGCAGGCAGGACGTGGCTGCTGAGAGAGCACAACTCAGTTTTTTTCCAGGGATGAATATCCAAGCACGGCATCCAATTTCAAATGGTCAGCTGTAAACACATGTATATATGCGCATTACTATATAGGATCAGTAGGAGGGTATATGCACATATACCCACACATGTACATATGTACAATAATTATAGAAAATACGTCTGAATCTGCAGAGCACAGAGAGGGAGAGGGAGGGAGGAGAACTCTATATAAAGTAATCCTTTATGAAATTCCAAATACATAATCCTTTTCCTGATGTCTAAACTTTTTTTATTAATTTCTTCCAATTACACTTTCTTCACCTGTTAGTTCATAGATTTCATAACCACTGGTGGAATTACAATATACTTAATGCTTAACCAAATGAAATTCTGCTTTCTCATAACATGCATTTCTAACCGTGTTTGCAGAACACACTAAGCAACAGTTGCCTTCGTGTATTACTTAAGTGCAAATAGGAGGCTGACTCAGAGCGCCTCGGAGTTCCTCACATTTCGTCTTAACTTCAGTTTTTGTCGTAATTTAATAAAAAGTGCATGAGGTTTTGCACTTTCGTTAAAACAGGCTTATTTTTTCCATCAGGTTTAACTTGCCATCCAAGCCGTCCTTTCACTATGGCTTCCTGCTCCCGCGACTCTACAGTGAGACTCTGGTCATTAATACCTTTAATCACCCCTTTACAAATAAATATTCTGGCAGACAGATCTTGGGAAGAAATTATCGGGAACACTGGTATTGAATATGTGCATGCACTTGATTTTTTTCTTTAAATAACATTTTCTAAGGACAATGTCCTCACTGAATCATGTTTTCCCTCAGATAATGCTATAGATCAAGGCATTCCTCCTCTACTGTGTGGGAAAGTGTCGAGAGACATTAAGCAAGAAGTGGAAAAGCTAACGTGTAACCCTCGAGCGAAAAAGCTAAGATTGTTTTCAGAATGTTTATCAGTAAGTACTATAGAAATTATGAGTGGACATTGCCTCATTAGCCAGAATGAGTCATCCCAACTATTAACTTTGGATTGTATCCTCTTTGCATTTACCATCCCTGAGCAGTACATGCATTTTAGCATGATCTATACAATATTAGAGAGCAGATATGAAGCCAGAAAAAAGCAAATGGGAATGTGTAAATGTGTATTTAGTTTTCTGTTAATTTTTTTTTTTTTTTTAGAGATCGGTGTTGTAGTGAGGATTTTTCTTCTGTGCTCTTATCTTTGGTTATTCTGTTCTCACTTCCAGCCTCCAGGTGGCAGTGACAATTTGTGGAACTTGGTCTCTGTGATTAAAGGACAAGATGACAGCTTGCTTCCTCAAAACTACTGCAAAGGAATGATGCATTTGAAACACCTGATTAAATTTAGAACAGTAAGTGAAGTAGACAGGGTGTCCAAATAAAATTGCCCATATTCACTATTAAAGTAAGAAAATTGTTGGTAGGCTGAAATAAACACTGAGAAGATAAAATAGTAAGACCAATAATGGAAATATGAACTATTTAAGAACAGGTTAAGGTAGCCATAGTTTGTATAGATTGAAATCCATGAGTTAAGTTGGGACGCCATGAAAACTGTTATCTTTACCCTGTGGCCTTAGGAGGTTATAGCCTGTGGACTCTTGTGACTATTAATTGTCTTGTGCCTGAAATACATATACGTCATCATCAACAAAGCCTGACCTGGGGTTAAGAAAAAGCAATGGTTTATATATTTTTAATGAAATTTCAATAGATCAGTCAGCAAGAAAATCATACTAGGTATCAGATTTGATGGTCCCTTTCATAAAAAGAGAATTCCTAACTAACAAATGAAACGCCTGATCCATACTTTTCGAAAAGCACATTTCTTTCTTTTTATAGGAGCTGATTTGAACCACTAAGTTCACTTTCTTGGCGAGTAGTTTTATTTGTTGTATCTTAGCACCACTGGCCTCTGGAATTCAGAATAACCTACGCAGGCAAAGAGTACAGACAGGAAGGATGGGGGATTTCTATTCTTTTTCTGAAAAGAATTTTAGATATTTTACAATTGTGAGACAACACCTCTTCCAAAGTGCTCACTCTATGAGCTGGTCAAAACATTCCAAAGACTATAATATTTTGCAGATAAAAATATCGCTTGCAAACATTTAGCTTCCAATATTGGATGCTTTAAAAATATCTGTTCTCATACCCATTCATCTATTTATAATTTTCCTTGTAGTCCGAAGCCCAAGAACTAACAACAATCAAGATGTCTAAATTTGGTGGTGGCATTGGTGCACCTACTAAGGAGAAAAAGCTGAAAGAAGCTGCTGAAATACACTTGCGATTAGGACAAATTCAGCGATACTGTGAACTTATGGTAGAACTTGGAGAGGTAATGTGATCTCAAAAGAAAAGTGGTGTGTCTAACATAGTATCCCACATATTAGGGACAGAGTTCCACATCAAAGTTAACTATGCCGCAGGTAATTACCGCTTTGCCAAGCTCCTATCAGGTGAGGTTCCCAGGCTAGCAACGTAGAAACACCTATGACCTACAAAAATCATAAATTTTGGTGCACAATTCAACCGTCTCTGCTTGCTTTTCTTAGCCCTCCTGGCTATTCTCCATTACGATGAAGCTGGAGAGTTGCTGCTGAGATCTTTTTCATGTATTTGTGTTGGCTGATAGGCTCAGAGCTAAATCTCCGCCAGTAGTCACAACTAGATCGACCCTGGCCGAAAGAGACATTTTTAGTGGGTGCCATTTACTTCACCATGTGAAAAGGACTGCCACAAATTCTAAAGATGACTAAAGCAAAAAGGACAGTTTTTGGAAAAGCTTAGAGTGAATGTGTACAAGCAAACTGTAGCACACAGGCTTCCTCTGGCTGGTGGGTACCGTCTGAAACGGGATAACGGAGACAAGAGACTAGGCATCTCTTCATGGACTTGGGTACTGGTTATATGCTTGTAAGAGTTTATTAGGTTTTTTTTTCCCCTTTCTTTCAGATGTATTTTATTCCCTTGTTGTTCTTTTGGTTTGTTTGTTTTTAAAACAGGGTTTTTCTGTGAAGCTCTGGCTATCCTGGAATTGTCTCTATAGACCAAGCTGGCCTCAAACTCACAGAGATCCGCCTGCCTCTGCCTCCTGAGTGCTGGGATTGAAGGTGTGTGCCACCACCACCTGTCCCTTCTAGCTTGCTTCCCAGGGCTCACAGCCACTCTCATCTCCAGCTCCAGAGGATCTGACACCTTCTTCTGGCCTCTGTAGACACCCATGCTCACGTGGCCTACATTCACATAGACACACTCATACATAAATAAAATAAGAATCTATCTAAAGCAAAGGGATATAAAGCAAATAAGTAAAATTAAACATACAGTGGGTTGAAGTATATCAAAATGCAATTTAACCCACCCTTTTATAACTTTAGATTTACTCATAGGTAAACAATGAATTGCAGATTGACCTAAAGTGATAAAATATCCTAATTATAACAAAGGCACTTAAAAATACTTAAAAGTAATGAAAATTTTTATTTATCACATAGTGACAATTTGATTAACTGTTACATTTTCAACAGCGCCTTAAAAGTCGGGGTGATGAATGAATAAGTGAATTTGGGGAGAATGGTGCAATTCCTCACTGAGGATTGCTTGTATCTGAGTTTACATAATTTTAAACCATCTTAGCTCCAACCTGTTCTCAGCTGGGGATGTATGGATGAGGCTGTATTCTTGTTCTGTCACACACGTTCTGATGGGCTTAGTGACCCCTGACCTTTTGCTTGAATTCTTCAGGAAGCAATGCTTATAAATATTTGTCACCACCATTTTAAGAGCAGTTTCTAATTCAGCAAACGTAATACTATGGGATCAAGGAAGCATTTTACCTTTTCTCTTACAAGATTTGTTTATTTATTTTTATTGAAGCAGCTTTAGTGAATTCAAAGTTCATCTAGATTTCAACTTTTGTTCTTTCATTCCCCCTACAATAAAGACATCTTTCTAGCAAAGACATATCTAAGGTATCTTTTTAGTAACCTGATTAAATATGCAGTTTTAAAAAATGATCTAAAATCTAGCATATCACAGATACCCACATACCTGAAACTGTAAACATATAAATCGAAATACTTATTTATTTAAATTTTGACTTACAATTTTTAAGTTAATTACCAGTCTTGTAGCCTTCGTTACACTATAAATCCCGTTGTTTTGGAAAGCCTTACTTAAAATGAAGTTTTCACTTGTCTAGTGATATTTTGAAGCATTTTGTTTTCCATTCCTTCTTAGACCTCAAACCCATATTTTGAAGTAACAGTAATACTCCAGTTTTGATTTAGTAATGAGCTTCTTCAAATGCTATCCAACTTATAAAAACATGACTTGTTTTCATTTTAAATAAAGCAATGATGGTAAAAAAAAATTTTTTTACACAGTAATTAACACTATAAAAATGTGGCATCTACTTAGTGAAAGACACTGATTCCTTCTTTTTTAAGTTTGTAGTTGGATTTCCCTGAAATAATAGAATTTAATGTATTTTATTTTACAGTATGTTGGTATTTATCTCCTTTGAACTGCACTAAATAGTTTACAGTTATATTCCTGATATTCTGATAATTTTAAAAGTTATTTATGATTAGCATAAATCTCTAAAAGGTCTATTTAGAATTATATCATAAGTTCTAAATATGCATATTTCTATTCTTGTTCAATTTTGTAGTGGGACAAGGCCCTGTCAGTTGCCCCTGGAGTCTCTGTGAAGTACTGGAGGAAGTTAATGCAGAGGTAAAGCCAACAGTCTGTGTCCAAAGGGAGGTTTTAGGGTTATATGTTGACATAGAAAGAACATATAAATACGGAAATAGTCCTTAGTATTTCTTATATCTGGTCACATTAAATAATAAAATGATTTTTTATCTTCAAGTATAATTAGATGAACTGGTTACAAATCATTTTAGTATTATGTTTATTCAGATTGATAATGAAGGAGGAAGTTTCTCCTTATCAATGGACAAGAACAAAGACCAGCAAATTACTGAATATATATTCCTACGGAAGTATCAGTGGGAAGATTTTCTGAGGGACATCAAAAGCTTGTAAGATGCTATTCTATGCATAATTGCAACTCTTTGAAGACACTATTTCTGGCATTTTCCCCCACTAAGGGGGAGAGTACATTTTTACAAGATTTTTTTTCTTCACGTACATTACTTTCCTAGAGTTATTGTATCAAATGGCCACTAGCTGGGTTTTATCTCATAATTCTTGAGGTCAAACATCCAGAATCAGCTTGTTGGCAGAGTTGCTTTAACACTGGAGACTCTGAAGGAGAATCTTCTGGTAGCTCCTGCAGTCTTCAGATCTACTAGTTAGTGACATGTCACTGCCCTCACTGGCTTTATCCACTGTGTCTGTTTAGCTAAATTAATTTTTTTTAAATATTCATACTGGAATATAGGCCTACCTTGTCCTAATGTGGTATAATCCCCTATTAATTTAGAAAATACATAGGAAAATATTGTATTTCTTTATGAGAATGTATTCAAAGGTCCCACATGTTGAGAGTTAAGTGTGCCCTTTTGGGAACACGTTTATACTCAGAACATATTCTATCTAATGTGCCACTCAGTAACTGTTTTATCCCCATTATGTGTTAATCCCTGTGCTAAGCCAGCCAAGTAATATTACAGAGTATTATCTTCCTTTTGCTATTATTAGAGAAATTTGAGAGTATCTTTTTCTTTTAAGACATAGTTGGCTGAAGAGATGGCTCAGAGATTAAGGGCACTATCTGCTCTTCCAAAGATCCTGAGTTCAATTCCCCACAACTACATGGTGGTTCACAACCATCTATAATATGATCTGGTGCCCTCTTCTGGCCTGCAGGTGTGCATGCAAGCAGAACACTGTGTACATAATAAATAAATCTTTTTTTTAAAAAAAAGACATGGTTTAGGAAAAATTCTGCATGTAAATTAAAATTAACAAAGGATAAGCATGAGAGCTACATGGATGTATACAGTTTGCCATGGGGAAGTAGACTTTCACCTAGCATCCTGTCTTCCAGAAAAAGGTTAAGTCAAGCTCCCAGAATGCCAGATCCCTTCTATTTAAAGGACCACACCTAGGAATGATACTGTTCCCATGAATGCTTAATAAATTCAAGTTAATGGTAACTTATTTTACATGAAACACTGTTTTGTCTCAATAATGAATGTCATTTAGGATCAAAGCATTGTCACTTGTTCATTGTTACTAGCAGATAAACTAAACAATGTTTGGTGTTGTGTGAGTGTCAATGTACTTTTGAAGCATCTATTACCATATTAGTATTTAAAGTAGTGCTTCTAATGATAGATATTTATAAGATAAATGTCAAAAGCTTCAAACAGATTGTAAAAGAAGACACATGGTATTGACTTGCATTCATACTACTACAAATCATAAGAAACTAATGGAAGGCACTAGAAAACGTGTTTCAGGCCCAATCAATAGAGAAAAGGAAGTAAATGATGCTATTGTATTGAGGTGCAGAGTCCTAGTGTGAGTGCCTAGTGAGAAGGCAATGGAACTAGGGCCAACTGTTCTGGGGTTTCTGAACATGTAACTTGTGTTTTTCTTGATCCTAAGACCAACAGAAGACATTAAAGGATTTTTAAAAACAGGCTAGGAAGTGACCAGCTCAAATTTCCATGTTGAAAATTCACATATGATGAAGAATATGGCAGAGAAGGTCAACAGCAGATATGGGAACAGCAGAGTGGCATCTGCTCCTTTTTCTCTGAATCAAGAGCCAAGAGTAGCATTGAGGTCTTATACAGAGATGGGGAAGAAGAAGAAGAAGAAAGGCAAATAAATGTAACTTACTTAAGAGTTAAAATGAGCTGGCTTCAGTATTAGATATAGGGGTTGTACAAATAATACTTGGGTTTTGTTTGCTACTTACTGAGATTTTAAACAGAGTAAAATACAAACAGAAACTTGCAAGTGCTTGAATTAAGTAGCAGTAAGACAATATTTTAAAGCGTCTGGCTAGCCTGAAGATTTCTGTGCTATTTTCATAATGATATAAGATAGACAATATTACTTCTTTAGTCCATACAATAAATTTGGACCACATAAGATTATTATTTTCCTTTGTAAAAGTTTAAAGACCAAAAACTTTGGGCACTTAAGAGAAGAAGCAAGGTTAGAATGCATTGAGTAGGACAAGAGGAGAAATGAAGAAGCAGTTTGGAATGCAGAAAAAATTTCCCAGTATATTTATCTTCAAATGCTGGCACCTGATCTTTTTTCTTCTATTTCTCAAATGTTACTCAGTTGTTAGAGTGCATACCTAGAAAGAACAAAGCCCTGGGACTGATCACTAGTGAACTATATATGTTGAGTGCATGGCACATGTCTGTAATCCCAGCACTCTGGACATGGAAGCAGGAGGAACACAAGTTCAGGATCATTTTCAGCTATATAGTGAGTTCAAGACTAGACTGGGATACATGCAACATTTTCTCTAAATAGATAGATGGTACCTAGATATATAGATAGATGCATAGATAAGTAGGTAGAGAGAGAGATAGATAGATAGATAGATAGATAGATAGATAGATAGATAGATAGATAGACTTACAGTGTTCCAAGGGAAAATCAATAAAGTATTTTATAGAGCTTTTATTTGTATTCCATACATGATCTACTTTTAAAATATAAACTTAAGCCTTTATGAAGCCTAGAAATTTTAGGCATTTAAAAAATATCAATCTAGCTACTGGGCATGGTGGCGCATGCCTGTAATCCCAGAACTCAAGAGGCAGAGACAGGCGGATCACTGTGGGTTCAAGGTCAGCCTGGTCTACAAAGCCAGTCCAGGACAGCCAAGGCTACATAGAGAAACCCTGTTTTGAAAAACTAAAAAAAAAAAAAAAAAATCAGTCTAATTGAAAAACCTTAAAGATAATATTCCAATTAAATTTAGTATAATAAAAGTAGTATTTATTTCCTTAGGAGAGCTGACCAATTAATTCAAGAAGATAAGGATGATGTCATTCCATACTGTATAGCCATTGGTGATGTGAAAAAACTGGTCAATTTTTTTGTGTCCAGGGGTCAGCTCAAAGAAGCCCTGCTTGTTGCACAGGTATGATCACATGAGCATGCCAGATAAATACTTTAGGGGAAGAGGTGGATATGAGAAATGGGAAAAGCCATGTTGGTCAGTTTGCCTTCATGTGATGGACAGTCAGAGATGGCTTCTTGTATTGAGTTCGCTTTCCCAACCTTCTACCTCAATATTGTACTCATGCTATCCTAGTGTGTTCACACTGGATTCATTCTAGACTTTTTACTTAAACAATTGTATCTTGACTTGCAACCATCTCTGAGCCCTGAACATCTAACTTCAAGTTTGAGCAACTTTTGCTTTAATCAGTTACTTGACATTTTATGTCAGTACTCACAATGGAATTAACATTGTCTCTTTTTAAATTTTCAGCCTGTTTATAAAACATACTATAAACTTCAAACATGATTTAAATATAATTTGTTCAAAATAATAGCTTGGGCCTGGGAGGATGGCTCAGTGTCTACAAATGCTTTCCACACAAGCTCCACAACCTGAGTTTGATCCCTAAAAGTCACAAAATCCAGGTGGCTGTTGCTGTTGTCCATTTCTAAGCAGTCTTACTTTGAGGTGGGAAGCTGCGAAAATGTAATCAGCAAGAAGCTAGAGTGTACAGTGCAGTGCAAAGACAGAAATTAGAGAGAGACTGGGCACCAAATCAAAGTGGAAGATAAGAACTGACGTGCATGCCCATACTCATACACACACACACACACACACACACACACACACACACACACACACACA
>OU015752.1:14805071-14867282 GCA_907169655.1 Acomys percivali
TGTGTGTGTGTGTGTGTGTGTGTGTGTGTGTGTGTGTGTGTGTGTGTTTGTTTGTTATTGTTGTTGTTGTTTATAAATTTATTAATTTATTCAGATTACAACTCAATTATTATCCCATCATTTGTATCCTCCCGTTCCTCCCTTCCTCTTGCTTTCACCCTATTCCCCTCCCCTAGGTCTATGACCGAGAGAGGCCTCCTCCTCCACTATATGGTTATAGGCTATCAAGTTTCATCTTGGTAGTCAGCTTATTCTTTCTCTGAGTGCCACCAGGCCTCCCCACCAAAAGGAAGTGGTCAAATATGGGGCACCAGAGTTCACGTCAGAGTCAGTCCCCATTCGCCACATAAATGTGGAGAATGTTCTATCCATTGGCTAGATCAGAGTAGGGATTCAATGTTTGCTTTTTATTGTCCTTGGTTAGTACAATAGTTTGAGCAGACCCCTCTGGGTGCCAATCCATCTGTCACGATGTTCTTCTTGTAGGTTTCTAGGATCCTCTGGGTCCTTCTATTTCCCCATCTCCCATATTTCTCATACCTAGAGTCCCAGTGCAATGTCCTCACATCTGTCCCAATCTTCTGGTAAGTGAAGATTTTCATGGGACATGCCTTTTAGGCTAGTTCCCAATTATAAGTGAGTATATACCATGTGAATCTTTCTGCTTCTGGGTTAACTCACTCAGTATGATCATTTCTAGTTCTATCCATTTGTCCACAAATTTCGGCATTTTTTAAATAGTTGAGTAGTGTTCCATAGTGTAAATGTACCACAGTTTCTTTATCCATTCTTCTACTGAGGGACATTTATGATGTTTCCAAGGTCTGGCTATTATGAATAAGGCTGCTGTGAACATGGTTGAGCAAATGTTCTTGTGTGGTGGAGCATTTTCTGGGTATATTCCAAGGAGTGGAATAGCTGGGTCTTGAGGAAGTCCTATTCCCAGTTTTCTGAGAAAGCACCAGATAGATTTTCAAAGTGGTTGTACAAGTTTGCATTTCCACCAGCAATGAAGGAGGGTTCCTCTTTCTCCACATCCTTGCCAGCATGTGGTGTCACTTGAATTTTTTATCTTCGCCATTCTGATGAGTGTAAGATGGAATCTCAGAATAGTTTTGATTAGCATTTCTTTGTTTCTCAGTCATTTGATATTCCACAGAGGAATTTCGAATAGCCATGAAGCAAGTAAATAAATCTCAACATCCTTAGTCATCCAGGAAATGATAAACATAATGACCCTGATATTCTATCTCACACTCCTCAAAATGGCAGCGATAAAAAACACAAGGAACAGGTCATGCTAGAGAGGATGTAGATCCAGAGGAACACGTCTCCATTGCAGGTGGGAGTACAATCTCGTACAACTACTTTGGAAAATTTGGCGGTCTGGGAATCATTTTACCTCAAGACCCAGCTAGAGTAGTCCTGGGAATATACTCAGAAGACCTTTCACCATACCTCAAGGACACTTGCTCAGCTTTATTCAGAGCAGCTTAATTCATAGTAGCCAGAGACTGGTAACAACCTCAATGTCCCTCAACTGAAGAATGGAGAAAGAAAAAAGTGGTACATTTACACAATGGAATACTACCCAGCTATAAAGACAATGACATCAGGCAAATAGATGGAAGTAGAAAATAACACCTGGAGTAAGATAAACAGACCCAGAAAGACATGCATGGTATCTACTCACTTATAAGTGGATATTAGCCATGAAGTACAGGATAACCATGCTACAACCCAATAGACTCAAAGCAGCTAACGAACAAGGAGGATCCAAGGGGGCATGCTCGGCTCTGAAGCTCTTAGCCCTTTTGTCCTGTGTGAGTTTCCCAAGGTCACAGATAGATGCTAGCCCCCTATACATCATGTCTGTAGTCTATGGAGGACACAAAGGTGAGGGAGAAAGGGATCCTAAAGTACTTCTGCAGGCAGACTTCTTCATTTCGTCCTGAAAAGTCCCCCAACCATTTTCATTCCGACATTTCCCTCCCATCATTCTGTAACACCACTGCTAAAATATAGGAAGCCATATTCATTGCTTCTCATTCTCTGTGGCAGAAAACTTCAAGTAAAGGACACTGTAAAGCGATAAAGAAGCTAGTGTTTTATGGTCACGATAGCCTGTATTTTATAACCGGCCAGGCAAGCACCTACATTCCCTACCAGCCTGCTAACCTTTAGTGATATCCATTATCCTTACAACCTACGTCACTCACAAATAAAATCCAAGGCTGAAACAAGGGATCTTCATTCTCCTCCGCTCCAGTACTTAACAGGCCACACCTCACTGTGTGAATATGATTTTGGGAATAAACGGATCCACACAGTATTTCCTGAAAACTGATTTCCAAGCCCATTAGCTTGCTGAGCGGTATAGTGTGCAACTTTTTGATTCCTGATGCTTAGAATCCTGGGGGAAACATTTTTCTGAGTACATTTTACAGAAGGTAGGAAATTATAAGAGAAAAGGAGAGCTTTCTTGTTTCTAAACAACTATGGTGAAGAGCAACCACTGCTGCCAAGTATAACTTAAGCAATGAGGTCGACCAATGCCCTCAGGATGCTCAAAGAAAATGCATCTCTATACAGGCACCAAACCAAATTTCAAACCCCACTTTCAACCTGAAAATACAGGAACATTAGGCTGTACCACAGACATTAAAATAATGTTGAATTTTTCCAGCTATATGTGACTTCGCCAGTGACAAGTGAGAGGAAAAAAGTCTCTTAAAATAGTACTAATAATAAAAATCTGAAAGCCACAATGGTGGCTCATATCTTAAGTCTCAGCATGAGAAACTGGGGTAAAGGGATTCTCGCTGGTTCAAGTCCAGCCCTGAGAGTTCCACATCTGCCTGCATTTGGAGTGGGACAGCCTCAGACACTGGGAAGCAGAAAAGCAAAGAATAAATGTTATTATGTGTAAGGCAGGAGAAACTTTATAGACTATGTCTCGGTTAAGGGAAACCTGGTAATTAAGAGAGAACTTTAGAATGTCCCAGCTTTAGAGACTTTATTTTTGGTGATGATTCTGTCTGTAATATCCTGCAGCTTGTTTTCATTTTTCAAGTTTACTAAACCTCCATTTCCTCCATTGTGCTGTTCTATTTCTATTTATCTTCTTTCCCTCCTTTCAAACCCTGTCCCCTATTCTTATATCTTATCGTCACATCTCTTCTGTCTGCATTCTGTCATTTGGTGTACTGAAGGTTCATTTGTAAATTCTGTGCGTGTTTGCATGTGCGTGTGCGTGTGTGTTCACGTGTGCCCATTCACTTCTTAGCTTTACCTGTCATCACTTTGGAGACATCTCATTTTCATGTTCAGATGTAATTTAACTTCAAAACTCCTCATGTGTGAGTCTAGCCCCCTGTACTACAATCCAGCGTCAAATTCAGTAAACTCAGAAGTATAACAAGGTACTCAAATCTATCTTTTCCTTTTTCTTCTTAGCGTCATTATATTTCCGTTATACAGAATTAAGGCAAGGCCTGGATTAGCTCTTCTCTCGCCCTCCTGCTGTTCAGCATTGCTTATCTTGTCTTGCCACACCCTATAGAGTATGCAGTGCATTTAACTAGAGTCACTGATCCAGCCATGTTTCTTGAGTATTTTAGAATCAGCAGGAACTTTAATGATAAACGTGTGAGCACATATATGCCTGGATGTGTATAATTGTATGTACACATACTATTGAACAATTTTCACAATAAAATTTCAGTTATTAAAGTGTATTTGTTTTGTCTGGTGTTTTGTTGTTATTCCAGATGCCATTTTTTTTTTTCATGTTTCAGTCAGCTATTAAAACGCCGAGTGGTGTCACTACCTTTAAAAATCGAGCATCTCTCAAAGGAATTGGATGCATGGAGAGCTTGCACACAATCTGCCAACCAGTGAGTAAATACAGTTTAACATCCAAATGCAGAAGTAATTTAGTGTTACAGACGACAAGTGTTGGGATGTGCATGTTTTCAATCCAGTTTAGAAAAATAGTTTGTCAATTTCTTTAGCATATATTCTATACTAATTTATTGTGACGTTAATTTCTGCCTTTCTAATGTCCTTTGGTTTTTGGGTTTTTTTGTTTGTTTGTTTGTTTGTTTTTTTTGTATAATTTCAATTTAAATTGATTTGCCTCCAGCTATAAAGGATAATGAACTAACCAGAGACCATTTCTCATCTAAAGCTCAGTAATTCTATAATTCTATAAATGAAATGCGGATGTTATTTAAAATGTAGATCATCAGGAGATTCTCCATACACACCCCCTTCTGAGTTACAAAGAACGGTTTATGAGGCTTTATTAAAGAGACTGAAAGAGGAGCCACTCAAAGGAATTACTGGACCGGATAATGTGACTGGATCAAATCTTCCAAGCCATTCAGATATTCACATCTCCTGTCTTAATGGACTAAAAATCCAGGTACAGACTAACATCAGACATTGACTTTATATTTCTATTATGGGCCTCTCAATGCTATCTTGAAACAAATAAAAGCAAATGTACAAGCTTCAGTAAGAAAATATTGCCCTGAGTGCTTCCATCATAACATAAGTAGTCTCTTTTCTCTATTGTCATGGAAACAATTGTGTAATACATACATTTAGCAGCAATTTATTTACACATATAGTGATAATAATGTAAGTCAGTGACATAATCAACAATTTCACATGATTTTATCTAGAAGATTGTATTTTACTTTCTAGTCCCCAGTTTCATTGCATAAGCACAATAAAATATGAAACCAACAGATGCTTATTACTGATAACTCAAGTGTCCTTGCAGCATTCTACTGAATGTTTAGCAGTTACAGTTCACTGTGATTCGTCACATAGGATGACTGATTTCCAAAGAGCATTCTTTACAGTCAAATTAGTGATGAACAGTTATGCTTAGAGTTTCTGATGTAACCCAAAGGGATTGCTATCTTGATGAATAGAGGTCACTGTAAGATAACAAGAACCAAATGCCACAAAGTGAGTTATCATAATCTGTCACAAAGTGCTCCAGATGCCAGTGGTATATAGATTTTAATGAGTGGGTCCTCATAGTTCTAAAATAATATTACAAACATATTTATTATGCTGACATGCCAGGCCAATTAGTGATCCAGCCACTCAAAGTAAGTGTAGGGGCTGGTTATTAATACAAATGCTGCCAATAGCTTAGCTGGCCAATTTTAAGCCAGGCTTGAGAGCAGAACCATCTCCAAAGCATAGGACACATAACTGTGTACACGGATATCATTCACTTGTGTTTAGTGATTTAAAAAACAAAATCAGTCAATTTAATGGCTTAGCAGTGAATCATGAAACTTTGAAAATCTAAAAATCAGTTTCTGCTCTCAGGAAACATTTTAGTACTTTGTCCTTCCATCCTTTTTCCCACAAGTCCCTTTTGCTCCCTGCAGGATAGCCAAAACATCAGTAGACCCCAGCTGAGGTTTTCTTCACACAGGACCACATCAACAAAAGGATCTACAGATTATCCAATGCCCACATAGCTAATGTAGATTATGTAGTATCCTCCAAGTGTATTTTTAATTAGAAATTAATGTATTTGCATTTTATGAACATCAAGTACTTCCTAATGGGAAGTTAACTAATGATTAACTTTTCCAACTGTAAAAGTAAATTACAAACAATAAAACATATCATTAAAAATTATAACCAGAAGGACCAGGCATGGTAGTGCACACCTTTAATCCCAGCACTGGAGAGGCAGGGGCAAGCAGATCTCTGTGAGTTCAAGGTCTGCCTGGAGTAAAAAGTGAATTCAGAACTGCCAGAGCTCTCTTAAACAGAGAAACCCTGTCTTGAAAACCAACCATGACAAAAATTATAACCAGAACTTGTTAAATTTAGATCTCAGTAAAAAAATGCAAATTGCATTGCCTTTGTGATTTCTTTTTAACATCCTGCTTTTTGTTGTAAGATCTGAGTGAGGTACAATGACGTTTCAAAGTACTCAGGGTGTGCTCATAACCGATGGGACTAAATTATAAATGGTCTCTCAAGTCACATGACAGAATATCACTTTAAGTCACACACATGTAGAGCAATATCTACTTCCTGTTCTCCAGAGAACGATCCAAGTTTCTGGCTTTCGTTACTTCCCTGCCTTGCTGAAGCCAGCTGCATAACTCATACAATGAAGTATACCCCACTCTGTTACTTGAGAGTGTGCTTTCGTAAAAGTTCTCTGGGGCAATTAATAAATTAACAACACTTATTGTAATTGATAGTCCTGCTGTATACAAGGAATTAAAATGACAGTATAAATCTCTGTTTTAACATCCACCATTGAATAGTGGTACATTAATGAGGTACTTGAAGATATTTCTACAGTTGGTAGCCTTAATGAAAATCCTTTTCTCTTATACTACTAATTGCCTAATTGCACCAATGTTTTTTTTCAAGTGGTGACTTTCTGTAACTATAAGTAAATGTTGCAAATTTATGGTCTCATTTTCTCTTTTCTCAACTCCGTCAACAGGGCCCCGTGTATTTCCTGGAAGATGGGAAATCAGCTATTTCTTTGAATGATGCTCTGATGTGGGCAAAGGTGAATCCATTTTCACCTTTAGGAACTGGGATACGACTCAATCCATTTTGACTGAAGATTTTCCTTCATACTTTGTAGTTTTTGTAAAAAGGAAATTTGGGGTATTTATAACTTTCATCTTTTTTGGGAGGTGGATTGGTGGTTAGAAGATATGAGGGAATAATATTAAATTTTATTAACTTCAGAATAAAATATTTATATAATTCCAAAGGAAAAATATGTGTCTCACTGATAAATGGTCTTATTTATATTTATAAGGAAGTTTTAAATAAATTATAAAGAACTAAATCAGCAAAACAGGTTTTAAATGACAAAAATGTCAACAAAACACTGTAAAAACATTGAAACACATAAAGTACATCACCTAGATCTTGGCACATACAAGATTTTGATGAAAATTTAATGAATATCTTGAGATATCAAAATTTGTGCAATACACTGCTGATTTCCAATTCAACAAGCTCTCAAATGATCCTTTTGTTGCTGTTGTTGCTTTACTTTCTTTTTTAAAAATTTGGTTCACTTTATACCCCTATTGTACCCTAGTCCCTCATCGATTCCCAGTCCCACCCTCTCTCCCTCATCCCCCTCCAGCCCTTCCTTAGTCTTCAGAAAAAGGGAGTCCTCCTCTCCTAACATCTGACCTCAGCCTATCAAGTCTCATCTGGACTGTCTGTATCCTCTTCCTCTGTGGTCTAGCAAGGCTGCCCTGCTAGGGGAAGTGATCAACATGTGGGGGCCAGAATCCATGTCAGTAGTAATTCCTACTCCTCATAATAGGGGATGCAAAAGAGACTGTGCTGCCTATCTACTACATCTGAGCAGAGGGTCTAGATCCTCACCATGCCTGGTCCTTGGTTGGTGCATCCATCTCTGCAGCACCTCCCCTCTTCAGCCACAATTTGTTGGCTCCATTGGTCTCCTTGTGGATCTCCTCACCCCTCCAGGTCCTTCTGTCCCAAACTCTTCCATAAGACTCCCTGTGTTCCACCCCAAAGTTTGGCTGTGAGTCTCAGCATCTGCTTTGATTCTCTGCTGGATGGAGTCTTTCAGAGCACCTCTAGGGCAGGCTCCTGACCTGTTCCTTCTCTTCTACTATTTCCAGGGTCTGTTCTATTTGCCCTTCTGAGTGAGAGTTAAACATCCTCCCTAGGGTCCTCCTTGTTATTTAGCTTCTTTAGGTCTGTGTATTGTAGTGTGATTACCCTGTATTATGTGGCTAATATCCACTTATAAGTGAGTATATACCATGTGTGTCTTTCTGGGTCTGGGTTACCTCATGCAGGATGATCATTTCTAGTTCTATCCATTTGCCTGCAAAATTTTAACATCTTGTTTTTAATAGCTGAGTAATATTCCATTGTGTAAATGTACCACTGTTTCTTTATTGATTCTTTGGTTGGGGGACATCTAGGTTGTTTCCGGATTCTGGCTATTACAAATAAAGCTGCTATGAACATAGTTGAGCAAATGTCCTTGTTGTATGGTGGAGCATCTTTCGGGGATATGCCCAGGAGTGGTATAGCTGGGTCTTGAGGTAGTACTATTCCTAGTTTTCTGAGATAGCACCAGATTGATTTCCAAAGTGGTTGTACAAGTTTAAACTCCCACCAGCAATGGAGGAGTGTCCCCTTTCTCCACATCCTCACCAGCATGTGCTGTCACCTGAATTTTTTATCTTAGCCATTCTGACAGGTGTAAGATGGAATCTCAGAGTCGTTTTGATTTGCATTTCCCTGATGACTAGGGACACTGAGCATTTCTTTAAGTATTTCTCGGCCAGTCAATATTGCTTTTTTGAGAATTCTGTTTAGCTTGTGCCCCATTTTTTAATTGGACTGTTTGGTTTGGTGGTGTTTAATTTCTTGAGTTCTTTATATATATTTGGATACTAGCCCTCCACCCTGCACAAACTAAAGTCCAAGTGGACTAAAGATCTCAATATAAGACCAGACATACTAAATCTGTTAGAAGAGAAAGTGGGGAAGAACCTTGAGCTCACTGGCACAGGAGACAACTTCCTGAGCAAAACACCAATAGCTCAGACTCTAAAATCAACAATTAATAAATGGAATCTCATGAAACTGAAAAGCTTCTGTAAGGCAAAGGACACTGTCAACAGAACAAAGCAATAGCCTACAGACTTGGAAAAGATCTTCACCATATGATCATTTATAAAAATTTGTTTCAAATAAATTTCTGTATGTAAATAGGATGCTATTAAAATATTGAGTAAATTTTATAAATTTATTCTTATTCATTGATTTTATTTTTATTCAGAACAAAAAGCTAAGGACCCAATACATGACTCTATTTCAACTAAAATAGAATTTTTACTTACGCATGTATGAAGTTAATTTACACTAAAGAACTTCAATACTCAAATTGTATCACTTAAAAATAAATAATATAAATGATTCTGTCTGAATAAAGAATGAGTTTATAAAACTACAATAATTGTGGTTTATATTATCCTTGATATGTCCTATTAAAATATTTGAAATCTTAAACAAGCTTTTAAAAACTGATGTATTACCATAATGATCAATCAATCATAATGCCTCATAAAGACGACAAGCTAACAATTTATTTTACAAAATAATAGTAATAAGGAACATGGAAAATAATATAGGAAATTCAATGTATAGTGGCCCTATGTATCTGAGAAGTGATAGCTACAACTTCAATTTTTCTCTATTAGTTAACACACATGCACTATAACCCACACTTAAGAATGGTAGCCTAAATACTATTCCCATTCTCTTAATTTTACTTTAAAATATATTAATATGTTTATCTTTATTGTGTTTTCTAATAATTCATGTAGAAACATTAGGTTTGACTTATAAATGAATTACTACCTCTTATATTTTAATGAGTGCAATAAAAATACTTTATGTATAAACTACAACAAGAAAAGCCCTGTGTATTTTCTTCCTAAAGAGAAAATAAGCACCTGAGTAAAATGGAAAATTAACTTTTTTTTAGTGTAAAATCTGAGCAGGATTAATTCAGTCCTATTTTATTGTAATGACCTCTACAAGGTAGGACAAAAGAAACATTGACAGTGTTTTGTTTTTCTCATGACAAGAAATTTATACTTTGGCTTTAAAGCAAATGCATTACAAATTATTTGTAAAATTTAGTATTTCGTTTTTACTGACTCAGTAGTAGCCAACACCTATTAAATGCTTATTGTATTATACCTTCAAGACACACGTGCTTATGTAGTTTACACATGTACCTCAGGACAAATATAGAACGTATAACTGAGACATACTACAACATTTCATTATCATATGGGTCTATGTGTGCAAATATATTTTAGGCCCATTAATTTAATGCAATTGCTATCATTAAAGCCAAACATGGCATAGCTCCCAACTACAATGAGGAGAAATCTCACTCCTACAAACACAGTAGAGAGAACAGTGTATCAGAGTGTCAGAAGTATAAGGGACCAAGCATCTAACCTGTTAACTCACTCAAAAATCTTGCAAATCCACTTCATAGGATTGTTCCACAGGCTGATTTTCCACTCCCAAAGAGCGCTGACTACTTAGCACTCTGAAATCACTCCTGTAATGGCTATTCTTGGTTGTCAACTTGGACTACATCTGGAATTAGCTAAAACACAAGGAGCTGGGAGGGATTTTTCTTAATTAGATCATTTGAGGTAGGAAGACACATTTTTAATCCCCAAAATTTGAGGTGGGAAAATACACCTCTATTCCAGATCTTTTGAGATGGAAATACTCACCTTTAATCTGGGCTACAATTTCTACTAGCAGTCTAAAAAAGAACACTGAAGCAGGAAGCTTGCTCTCTTCACCTGCTTGCTCTCGTTCTCAGCGGCAAGTCCACTCCTTGGCATTAAAGCTTACTTCCACTTCTTCAGGATTCCGACAGGTACTGAGGACCATCTGAGACATACAGCCTCATGGGTTGGACAAGTACTGGATTCTTGGGATTTTGTGTTGGTAAACACTGTTGGACTAGCTGAACCACAGCCTTTAATCCATTTTAATAATCCTCAAACCCCCATCTATATTCATACTATAAGTTCTGCTCCTCTAGAGAATGTGGATTTAACCGCCTATCCCTGAGGTCACCCAATGTGGCCTCTTTCTTCTTCCTTCTGGGGATTTTCTCTGTCCTCTTGACTTCTCAGACAGGATGAGTGGAATGAAAAT
The DNA here is from genome assembly GCA_907169655.1 of Acomys percivali. Classification (NCBI taxonomy): domain Eukaryota; kingdom Metazoa; phylum Chordata; class Mammalia; order Rodentia; family Muridae; genus Acomys; species Acomys percivali. The sequence continues at coordinate 14,815,833 of OU015752.1, forward strand.
TCAAATATACTCACCTTCTGTCCCATCTCTGGTTGCAGACCTGATCTTTGACTTACATGCCATCTGTTGTCAGAACTGTGGCATCTTTACCACCTATACAAGACTCTCCTGCCTCCACATTTCCAATAACCTCAATACTTTTGTTTTTCTCAGGATCAAACAAATATAGCCTGTCTGTCTGATTCCTCCTGTGGTAGATGTCCCAACTGAGGATGTACATATCATTACTCTGAGCCAGAATGAAGCATGTAGCCCCAACAACTTCACTTCCAGCTTGGACATGGTATGGTTGCTTTCACCATCCAACCTCCCCAGGACAAAAGGTGGACTGAGGAGGTCATGGAGCTATTTATATCAGCAGGGCAGAACTGTCCCAGCTCACAGAGGGTGAGTCCTTGAAGAAGCCCTCTTACATCCCTTATAGACACCACAGACAAGGCCTTTAAATACTCTGTATCCAACCTAGACACAGAATTCAATACATGTAATCCTTTAAACCCCACCTCATAGATGAGCATCTTAAATGACTCCCTATACCTTCCCTCCACCTACAGCAGAGATACGGGTTTCATCAACAGCATCTTTTCTCCATGCTTCCTTGCTACAATCCCTATGGTGGCCATACTCCTTCCTCTCCAACGTAACCTTGACATCAACTCCATTTAATCCTGAGTACACTTCCCCCCAGCTCTCTAAGCTAGTACCTCTTTACCCACCTGGGAAATCCAGCAATTTGTCTATTCAACAAGATCTTCCAGCCTTTTTCCTTATTATAAGGCTAGTTCAGTGTCAAAACCCATGCTAAGCCCAGAGGAGACACCCTTCTAAGCTCTGTAAATGCAGAGCTGCATCAGCCCTGGTTGCTGCTTCCCAATCATATTTGTTCCTCAGCTGACCCTATATGATGAACAGGAAGTCTATACTCTTCTTCAGCATTCCCATTGGGCCAGGGAAGCTGTGGCCCTTCTACTGCTGATTTGAGTAAACTTGATAACCCCAGAGGCTGCTATTGGCTTGGCAGCATAAGGGAAGAGTCACAGACTATGTATCTGAACAGATCTCCACCAAGATGGCAGGCACCATCCAGCATTCTACTTTAGCCATGCTGCTAAGCCAATAACAGACACCACCTCCCTGGTCTCAGTGGTCTTCCAAAATCTGCTGGCAGCTGAGGAAAGAGGCACTTGTTTCTTTCTCAGTGAAAGATGCTGCTACTATGTAAGCTAATCTGGCCAGGCAAAAAAGCAGATTAAAACCTTGAATAATACACTTGGACTTGAGTTTTGTACAGGGTGATAAATATGGATCTATTTGCATTTTTCTATTTGTAGACATCCAGTCAGTTAGATCACCACCATTTGTTGAAGATGCTATCTTTTTTCCATTGTATGGTTTTGGCTCCTTTGTCAAAAATCAATTATCCATAGGTATGTAGATTTATTTCTGGGTCTTCTATTCAATTCCGTTGATCAATCAGTCTATTCTATGCCAGTACCATACAGTCTTTATCACTATTGCTCTGTAATATAGCTTTTAAAGAATAGAGGTGGTTTAGGAGGAGGAGTGAGGGAGGGTGAGACCAGGAGGAGAGGAGGGAGGGGGGCTATTATTGGGATGTAAAATGAACAAATAAGTTTGTTTTTTTAAACCTACATGAGCTGGCATTTGGAGTTCAACCCCCAGTTGCTGATCCCAATACAGACCCTTCACTGTGCTCTCTTATGGCCTCATGGCTTGTTCCTCTCCTCTGCCCTCCAACTTGTATTTCCTCATAGAAATATTTTCCCAGTCTCTTCAGACTCTTTTCAGAAAAGAATGAGTTTACTTGATGTCAGTCAACTAGATGATCCTGATGCAGTTTCCCCAGGTCCTTTATCACCATCTGCCAGCTCCAGGCCCTGCTTGGGACCGGCATTCCAAACCTTCCTCTTTGCAATATTTCTAGCCAGCAGTACATAGCTTAAGACAACTCCTGTGGTCCTTATCACCAACAAAGGACTGGAAAGTTAGGTATCTAAGAAAGAACCCCCCAAAATGGCAAAGCTAATGGTAATATTTTAGGATGCTGTTCCAGGTCCCACCAGGGTCTCACTTTGCAAGGAGACTTGGTTTTGCTTAGAAGCAAAACAAAAAAACAAAACAAAACAAAACAAAACAAAAAACAAATGAACAAACAACAACAACAAAAACCCAAAAACCAATAGAAACAAAACAAAACAAAATCTGAAGCATTCCCAGAAAATCCTAGTGGCTCTCTAAGCATCCTGACCAGAGCAGCAGTTGGGGTACCTGAATGCTTATGATCACAATTGAAGAGTCTCCAGAGTTCCCATGGTTACCCACCTGGCTATTTCAAGTGCTTGAGTCCTCCCACTGAATCTAACCCTATATAATCTAACAAACTCTCCCAGCTTGGTGCTTTCTTATCCATAGAGTTTGACTGTCTTCAGTGGTTCCTTGATGCACCCACATACAACCTGTTTTTGGAATCACATTAAAAACAAAAAGCAATGCTTTGTAGCCAAATTGCAGTTAAGACACCAATTTTAGTTATTTATTTTAAAAATGCATCCAAGAGTGAGTGGGCTGTTATATACTCATATTGTGGTAGGTGGTAGTGACATCTCTAAGAGGCATTTGTGTGTGTCTTTCGTTGTTTCTTCCATATTTCTCATAGGTTTTGTAATGGACTCACAAGAAGGTTTTCCACTTTGCTTCACCTGAATTTCTGTATGTGGCTTGCCATCGTTACCTGATTTTCCTGGGATATTTAAAGTAATAAAGAATTAATTTTTTATTAATTTTTGAAATATCTATACCAGTATCAGTATCTCTGTAACATGTCAAATATATCCAGAATAACAATAATCTGAGCACTGGCTATAGTTAGTCAATTAGTAGAACTGGTTATAATTAATGAATTAGTAAAAAGAATATTTAAATCATATATAATGTGTTACCTCCTCCAAATTTATTAGCAGTGCCTAAAAATATCCAGGGTTTATTTTGGTACATTTGATATGACTCATGTATTTTTAGAAATTGCTTCAAAAAGCAGCTGAGCAAAGAGAGACATGGTTTCATACTCAGCTCTGGCACATAGACATGGCTCATAACACAGTTTATAGAGCTCCAATTACTCTGTCATCCATGCTGGGTGCCCAGACTCCGGGTCATTCAGTTTTAATGTGAGGGGCCACTGAAACTAAAACATTTGCCTTTGTTGCTCCTTGAAACACAAAATTTAGGCAAGTACAGAAACTTAGACAATGTGATTTACTGTTACTTGGGATTTTATATTCCAGAGAACAGCCTGTAATTTCAGTGACGTAATGACCAAATGTAAATGGCCAGGTTCCTAGAGTGTAGTGCTTGCTTCTCCTCCTTTAATTAACTTTCAGTGTATGAAAGCTGACTTGACGTCATCACTTGTATCCTTTCATCAAAACCGACTGAACTGGAATTAATTGAATAAAAATAATAAAATGTTTAAAATATTTTTCATATATTAAATAACCCAAATCAAATTCATACCATCCCTTGTGTGGCTTGAGCAGCTAGAACAGGATGGATAGAAGTAAAGAGTGAAGTTGTGTGTTCAACATCCCATTCATCTGGCCTTACCCAGTCAGGTTCTCCTTCCTCAAACCGGTCAACCATTTGGAAAAAGAAGAAAAATCACAAATCTTAAAGGCTATTTAGAGGGTCATTAATAGGAATGCTGAAGGAAGATATGAGGGATGAAGTGTCTACGCAACAGTAAGTTTTTCAAATGGGAAAAGCAAACATGTGTTCTATTTGAATGCTTTCTGAAGTAATGACAAGAGGCTGTTTAATTCTCTTGTTTTATTTTTTTTATGGTTTACTTTTTGATTTATTTGTTTAGACACAGTGTCTCACTATGTAGTTCAAGCTGGCTTAACACTCAGACACTTCCTGCGAAAGCCCAATAAGTGATGGATTTAACTCCAGACAGACACCACCTTGTCTAGTTTGGCATTCAGCTTTTGTAAATACCAGGTGAGTTTTTAGAGTGTCACAAAGTAAACAACCACAATCATACTATTCTTTAGCAATTTAATTAGTATTGAGCATTCAGATTTTTGTCTTGTTTTGTTACACTTAATTAGGTATCAGGCTGTTTTAGAGTTACTATTGCTAAGCAACTTGGGGGAAAAGGGCTTATTTCAATCACAGTTCCATATCACAGTTCATCATCAAAAGCAGTGAGGGCAGGAACTCAAGCAGGGCAGGAATCTGGAGGCAGGAGCTGATGCAGAGGCCATGAAAGGGTGCTGCTTACTGGCTTGCTTCCCATAAATGCTCAGCCTGCTTTCTTATAGAACCCAGGACTGTCAGCCCAGGGGATGGTATCACCATCAATCACAAATTAACAAAATGCCCTTCAGGACTGCCTACAACTCAATCTTAGGGAGGCATTTTCTGACATTGAAGCTCCCTCCTCTCTGATGACTCTAGCTTTTGACAAGTTGACATAAAACTAGCCAGCACACAGGCCCTGTTCTAAATTATGTTAACTAATTAACTCAGATGTGACCACTGTGGGAACATGGAGATCCAGGAGTTTGTATTCTGCCTCTCTTTCTTTTTAAAATTTTTTAATTTTTTATAATTTATTCACATTACATCTAGATTGTTATCCCCTCCCTCTTTTCTTCCCATTCTCACCCTCCCTCCCTCCACCTTCTGCCCTATTCTCCTCCCCTAGACCTCTGACAGGGGGGCCCTCCTCCCCCATCTTCTGGCCACAGCTTATCAAGTCTCATCCGGATAGCCTGCATGGCCTTCTTCTGTGTGCTTTCAGGGCCTCACCGCCAAGGGGAAGTGATCAAATCTCAGACACCAGAGTTCATGTCTAAAGATCAGAGATAGCCCCACGTCCATCCCACATGAAGAATTAGCTGTCCATTGGCTGTCTAAAGAGGGGGTCTAGGCTCACTGCATACATTGTCCTTGGTAGGTGCATCAGTTTACGCTGGTCCTTCAGGCTTTGTGTTGTGGAGCTCCTGACCCCTCTGGGTTCTTCCATCACTCCCTCTTCCATACAACTCTCAGCACTCCTCCCAGAGTCTGGTTTCTAGTCCCAGCTTCTGTCCTGATCCCTTTATGAGTAGAGTCTCTCAGAGGACCTCTATGTTGGGCTAATATCCCCTTAAAAGTGACTATCTGTATGTCTTTCTGAATCTGGGTTACCTCACTCAGGATGATTGTCTCTAGTTCCATCCATTTGTCTAAAAATTTCAAGATTTCCTTGTTTTTTAATAGCTGTGTAGTATTCCATTATGTCAAAGTACCATAGTTTCTTTATCCATTCTTTGGTTGAGGGACATCTAGGTTGTTTCCAGATTCTGGCTATTACAAATAAAGCTGCTATGAACATAGTTGAGCAAATGTCCTTGTTGTATGGTGGAGCATCTTTCGGGTATATGTCCAGGAGTGGTATAGCTGGGTCTTGAAGTAGCACTATTGCCAATCTTCTGAGAAAGAGCCAGATTGACTTCCAAAGTGGTTGTACAAGTTTAAACTCCCACCAGCAATGGAGGAGTGTTCCGCTTTCTCCACATCCTTGCCAGTTTGTGCTGTCACTTAAATTTTTTATCTTAGCCATACTGATGGGTATAAGGTAGAATTTCAGTCATTTTAATTTGCATTTCCCTGATAAACAAAGATGTTGAGCATTTCTTTAAGTGTTTCTCAGCCATTTGATATTTCTCTGTTTAGTTCTGTATCCCATTTTTTCATTGGATAATTTGGTTTGATGGTGTTTAAGTTCTTGAGTTCTTTATATGTTTTGGATATTAGCCCTTTGTTAGATGTAGAGTTAGTGAAGATCTTTTCCCAGTCTGTAGGCTGTCACTTTGTTCTGATGACAGTGTCACTTGCCTTATAGAAGAAGTATTTCAGTTTTATGAGGTCCCATTTATTAATTGTTGATCTTAGATCTTGAGCTATTTGTGTTTTGTTCAGGAAGTTGTCTCCTATGCCAATTAGCTCATGTCTCCTTCCCGTTTTTTCTTCTAACAGATTTAGTGTGTCTGGTTTTACATTGAAGTCTTGAATCCATTGAAACTTGAGTTTTGTGTAGGGTGCTAAATATAGATCTATTTGCATTTTTCTACATGTAGACATCCAGTTAGACCAGCACCATTTGTTGAAGAGCTTTTTTCCATTGTATGGTTTTTGCTTGTTTGTCAAAAATCAAGTGTCCATAGGTGTGTGGATTTATTTCTGGATTGTCAGTTTGATTCCATTGGTCAACCAGCCTATTTCTATGCCAGTATCATGCTGTTTTTATTACAGCTTGAGATCTGGGATGGAGATTCCTCTGGAAGATCTTCTCTTGTGCAGGATTTTTTTTTTTTTTGTTTCTTTTGTTTTGTTGGATAGTGATTGCATTGAATCTGTAGATTGTTTTATGTAAAATGGCCATTTTTACCATGTTGATTCTCCTAATCCATGAGTGTGGGAGATCTTTCCATCTTTTGACGTCATCTTCAGTTTCTTTCTTCAGACACTTGAAGTGTTCTTCATACAAGTTTTCACTTGCTTGGTTAGAGTTAAACCAATATACTTTATATTACTTGTGACTATTGAGAAGTGTGTACTTTTGCTAATGTCTTTCTCATCCCATTTGTCATTTGTGTACAAGAGGGATATTGATTTTTTAAAAATTAATCTTGTATATCACTACTTTGCTGAAGCTGTTTACCCTCTGTAAGAGTTCTCTGGTGTAATTTTGGGGGTCACTTATGTAAACTATTATATCACCTGAAAATATTGATATTTTGACTTCTTCCTTTGTGATATGGATCCCCCTTGATCTCCTTTTGTTGTCTTATTCCTCTAGGTAGAACTTCAAGTGCTATATTGAAGAGATATGAAGAGAGTGGGCAGCCTTGTCTAGTCCCTGATTTTAGTGGAATTCTTTTGAGTATCTCTCTATTTAGTTTTATGTTGGCTATCAGCTTGCTGTAATGGCCTTTATTATGTCTAGGTATGTGCTTTGTATCCCTGATCTCTCCAAGACTTTAAACACACATGGGTTTTGGATTTTGTCAAATCATTTTTCAGCATCTAAGGAGATAATCATGTGGATTTTTCTTTCAGTTTGTTTATATGATGGATTACATTGATGGATTTCTGTAAACTGAAGCAACCCTCTATGTCTGGGATGAAGCTTACTTGGTACAATGGATAATATTTTGATGTATTGTTGACTCAGTTTGTGAGTATTTTATTGAGTATTTTTGCATCAATGTTCATAAGAGAGATTGGTCTGAAATTCTCTTTCTTTGTTGGGTCTTTCTGTGGCTTAGGTAACAAGGTGACTGTGGCTTATAGAATGAGTTTGGTAATGATCCTTCTGTTTTCATTTTGTAGAATAGTTTGAGGAGTATTGGTTTCAGTTATTCTTTGAGGCTTTTGTAGAGTTCTGCACTGAATCCATCACCTCTGGGCTGTTTTTGGTTGGGATATTTTTGATGACTGCTTCTATTACCTTAGGGGTTATAGGTCTATTTAATTTCCTTACTTGATCTTTATTAAACTTTTGTAAGTGGAATCTATTCAGGAAATTGTCCATTTCATTTTTTCTTAGGACTTTCAAGTGTTCCTTTAAATTGCTTGTATGTTCAAGGGCATCTCTTTCTTTAGGTTGGGGAGATTTTCTTCTGTGATTTTCTTGAAAATATTTTCTGGTCCTTGGAACCTAGAATCTTCTTTTTCATCCATTCCTTTTCTTTTTTTTTTTCATCTTTTCATGGTGCCCTTGATTTCTTGGATGTTTTGTGCCATAAACTTTTTTGTTCTAATATTTTCTTTGAAAGATGTATCAATTTCTTCAACTGTATCTTCAGTGCCTAAGATTCTCTCCTCCATCTCTTGTATTCTGTTGATGATACTCTATGATTCCTGATCTCTAAGTTTTCCATTTCCAAGGTTTTCTCGGTTTGTGTTATCTTAATTGATTCTAATTCTGTGTTCATGTCTTGAACAGCTTTACTCATTTCTTCCGCCTATTTGATTGTGGTTTCCTGCTTCTCCTCGATGGCCTCTATTCTTTTGTTTGTATTTTCCTGTAATTCTTTGAAGGATTTATTCATTTCCTCTTTATGTTTCTCAAATAACTGCATAAGCATAGCTTTAAGGTCTTTTTCCTGAGATTCAGTGCATTAGAGTATCCACTGTTTGGGGGGGGAATTTCTGGTGCAGCCATGCTATCCTGGTTTTGTTGATTGTGTTCTTACTCCTCTCTTTAGCCATCTTCTCTGGGGGCTCTGGTTTTCTAACTTTGTAGTCAAAGGGGTGAGTTCCTTGGGATGGCAGCTGCACAGTTTACAGGTCTAGAAGACACTGTTCTCCTGGAAATTAGATTTGTCTGAGCTCTCCACCCAGGATCCAGGATTCAGCATTATTGCACTGCCTATCTTGTCTCCTCAGCAGGATCAGCAGCAAAGTAGAATATTGTCTTGGAGGTCAGAACACTGTACCTGGGATGCATATGCTGTTCTTGAGGATCCCATATGTGAGAATGCAGGGCACTCATAGTTCATGACTTCTAAACCAGGGCATGGCTACAAACTCTTAGTTTGTCCCATTCTGTTAAGAAGCCCCAAATTTGGTGTTTTGGATCCAGTAGCCCGTTTAACCGGTTTTGTTGCATGGATACTCAGCTCTAGTATGTGAGTATGCAAACTGTAGATTGCTAGCGATTCATGATTCCTGAGCCCAGGCCCAGATATCTGGCTTTGGGAGGTGGTGGTGGTAGTGATGGTGGTGTGGAGTTCTGATCCTTCATAACTCCTATATGGCAGTTTTCAGTGTGAGAAGCACCAAAGGGGTGTTTTGGATCCAGCAGCCCATTCACTCACAAGTCTTGCTGTGCTGATCCTCATCTCCAGTGCAGAGTGCTCACAGCTTGTGACTTCAGAATTTGGCCATGATGGCGAGGGGCGGGGGTGGGGGGGTGGGTAACTGGTTCTGATTTTCCCCAACTCCTCAGTTGTTCCCTTCATTCCTTTCAGTCGGTTTTGAAGCCTTTGATCTTCTGCTTCCTAAACATGGTACACACCGGATGCCATCATATTGTCCAACAGCTGCTTTTTTCCCCACCTTTCTTTCTTACACAGGAAGGAAACCATGCTAGGAATCCACTGCTCCCTCCCACCATTTCCCATCCCTAGTCGGATCCAACAGCTGTAAGGAAAAAGAAGCAAGGAGATGAACGTGGCGCCAAAGTCCCTAGAGGTCTCCTTCCCATAAAGGAACAGCCTCAACAATCCGGAGCCTTTATTACAAATCCCAGTCATAGAATGTGGCTTATAGAGGCTGAAAGACAGATGCATTCCTAGAACCCAGAGAAACTCTGGATATGTTTTTTCATATAAGCATTGCTAGACACATTTGCTAGGTTCTAACACACCAAGTGCTCTATGCCTCAGCTAGATGATGAGTTAGGGGGTGCGTTGGACAGCCTCATGTGTGGAAATTACAATTTTGGCTCTGTAGAACACTTGTTCTATAGAGCCATTAAACAGTAGTAACTTATGATTTTTAAAAGGGATTAAAACACTTTTTAAAAATAATTACAATATATATTTGTATATTAAAGGCTCCTAGAGGTCATAATTATTAATGGATCTTTTGAGATTTGCTCTATCATATCTGATGGAAGCAAAGAATACCTCCTACCTATTAAAATTTAACACTTAAAGAAACTTGTTCTAACATGAACAAGTGTGTTCTATAAAGAACTTGATAATATTTTAGACTTGTCAGATAAAATGCAGAATACTCAGTAAATGACTATTCAAGATAAGCGTTATCTTTTACCTTTTAAATGAAAATGTGTTCTAAGTAAATATGCTATTCATTATAGCCTTGTATGGCAGGAAAAATCTATAAACATTTAGAAGGCTAAGGCAGGAAGATTGTTGTAAATCAAAGGCTATCCTAGATGATAAAACAAGATGGTGTCTCAAAACAAAAACAAATTTAAAAGAATTTTAAATTAAAAATTAAATAATAAGACCTTTCTTTGGCTGCCTTTGGATTGGCTAATTGTCCAAGCTGCAGAGGACATGAGTTTTGAGATCAATGAAGCTCCCCTTATTTCAAGCAGATGCACTTGAGGATATGAGAGAACTCAGATGGTTGATGTAATGTCAGTTGGAGAAGAATACCTTTGACTATACCACTACAGAGAAGCACTAAGTTAATATCTGGTGTTAATGTGAAGTTCAAACCAACCTTTTTACTTACTCTAAAACTTTAAAGGGACAGTTTTACAAACTCAGCAGACAAAAACCTCAAAATCAAAACTTACGTAAAGCAGAGGCAACTTTTTCCTTTGAAACCTTTCTTTTGTATCTGCGCCCACAGCTATGGACAGGAAGATGGTTGATTGTGATTTCTCCCACTGTTGGTTTGCAATCAAACCACCCTATAAAGTACAAACACCAAAGTCATTTTTAAAATCTATACATTCAATAATCCCATGTAGATGATGGGAATTGAACTCAGGTCCTCTGAAAGATCAGCCAGTGCTCTTAACTGCTGAGCATTTTTCCAACCCCATCCCATTGGTCATATTTTATGGACAACGTAGTCATTATACTTTAAAATTACTTTAAAGCCAATATCTTTATTTCCCTGTAATTTTTAAAAAATTTTGTTGCTTCTATTTGCTTATTTTAGTGTGTGGGGGGGGGAAAGGGGGTGCATGAGTGTCATGTGTGCCTGTGGAAATCAGAGGATGGTTTGAAGGAATCCCTTCTCTCCTTCTGCATCAAACACAGGTCATTAGGCTTTGTGCCACACTTCCTTTCCCATGGAAACTTCTGGGTGGCCTCTTCTGTTTTATAATAGTTTTATTCAAGATCTAAGTGTAACACATACCAACAATTTTTTTTGGAATGAATACACATAAACATCATTACTCAGCTCAAGATAAATCTTATGATGCCAATGCCCCAAGCAATCCACTGCTGCCAAAAGCATCCAACAAGAGCATTGACAACCATCACTGCAAGTTAGTTGTACTTATTTCTGTAGGTCATACAAATAAATCATTCAGCATCTAGTTTGTTTTGCAGACATGGATTTACTTCAGTGACAAAATTATTTCCACATTTCTCTAATTTATTTAAAAATTATCCTATAAATTGCAGCACTTGAGCATTTTCTTTCTACCCCTAAAGGCCTTTTCCATCTCTGTAGTTTATCTTACACCAAGGTTTCACACACATCACTCATGCCTTCTGAGGGAGGAAAACCCACTATCGGTAGCAGCAGCATTTCCATAACTATAACAATCTCTATCAACTGCTTTGGGAATAGATTTTTTAAAAATTTTACAATCAAAAGTACCAAAAATCAAGATAAGACCAGTGAAATGGCTCAGCGGGCTAAAAGGTAAAGGAGGAAGGAGCGAACTGATTCCACAAAGTTGTCCTATAGCCATGTGTGCTATGGTATGCACACAACCCCCCCCCACATATACACACACATAAACACACATATACACAAACACATGCACACACACATACACACAACCCTATACACAAAACCCTACACATATGTTCACACATAACCCTACACACACACATACATACACACATACACACAATCCTATATACACACAACGTGCACACACATACATACACACACAACCCTACACATACACATATACATATACACACAACCCTACTCACACACATACACACACACAACCCTACATACACACAACACTACACACACACACACACACAGATACACTAAAAATATGAAAAATACGAATTACCAAAGGAGCCTGAAAGGAGACTGAGTATTATTTAAAGAATGAGAAAAGTGACCATGTCCATATGAAGGCATGTTCAAACGAAAACAATATACAGGAATAATGATGAGGCTTTAAATGAAATAAACATTCAGAAGTTGTTGTTTTAAAAGTAATCTAGCTGGGGTGTGGAGACTGTGTCTTGTGCTCTTAGTTTTTCTTAGTTTTGTCTTTTTTATTTGACTGTTTTCTTGAGAGAGAGAGAGAGAGAGAGAGAGAGAGAGAGAGAGAGAGAGAAAGAAGGTATGGAGTTGGAGTAGGAAGGGTGAGGAGGACCTGGCAGGGGTTGGGGAAGAACTGTCATCAGAGTATATTGTAAAAAAAAAAAAAAAACAAAAAAACAAAAAAAAAAAAAAAAAAAAACCTTAGTTTTAAAAAAATGGGTGGGAAGATGGGGAGGACCTAGGAGGAGAATATATTATTGGAAAATTTTTTCTTAATAAAAGAAAAAAATAATTTCTCAGAAAAGCAATAACTGAATAAAATTAAAGAAATTCACCTTTTTTAAAAAAAAAGGGAAAAGAAGAAGTATTGATAAGGCATGGAGATACAACTAATTAGTAGAGAATTTGCCTAGCATCTACAAAGCCCTGGATTCAATCACTAATACAACACATGCACAATATGCAAGCCAGTGCACGTGTGTGTGTGACTAAAGTTAAGAATTACATGATAGTATATAGCTTAACTTTATTTTATCTAGGAAACTATCAACCAAAGAAGGAAGACCGTGGTTTCCCTGGGAGGAGCATGAGATGAGCTCAGTCAATGGGGAGGTGCTAGTAACATGCCATTTGTTTGTTTGTTTGTTTGTTTTTGTTTTTCAAGACAGGGTCTCTCTCTATTAGCCTTGGCTATCCTAGACTCACTTTGTAGACCAGACTGGCCTTAAACTCACAGCAATCCACCTGCTTCTGCCTGCTGAGTGCTGGGATTAAAGGCATGTGCCACCATGCCCAGCTAACATGCCATTTCTTAAACTGCACCAAGATGTACAGCTGCGTACCTTATCATCAGCTTTTAAAGCTGTTCAAATATTATATACAGGGATGAATGGTACATTCTGCAGCAAGTAATGTTTAACTATAATATTTAAAACATACATATTTTAAATATAAAATCCCTCAAGAGGATCAATGCCTTGTAGGCTTTGTTTGTTCACAAACTCATGGATAGGACCCAAGATCATAACAAATTAAGAAAGAGAAATAATATATGAGTTTGGAAAATGAACGTATTTGGAAGACAAAGCCCCACAAAGCACTTATGGGTAGGCCTTCCAAATAACCCAAATGTGGAGAAGAATTCAAGCGGTGGCCTTCCAACTTCTGGATACAAGTGAGAAACTGTCTCTTTCCTTCAGAGAATACTGTTCAAAGGGAAGAAACATCCTATTGACACCCATAATTTGAATAGTTGATATTATACAGGAATGATCAATCTTCTATCTGTGCAGTACAGTCAGTGAATTAGATATAGATATGAGATTTAATAAAGAGGCAAAAATGGAGATAATGATAGAGCTAGAATACCACTTTCACTCACTTTGCCACCTGCCAAGGAGAACTGATGGACAGTATGGCAAGATGACTTAATAAGTATTTTGGCCAACCTTTGTAAAGATGTCCTTCCATCCACATACCAACAAATACACGATGGAAAAAAGTATCTCTGACCATATTCTCCCAAATAGCATTCAGAGTGAATCATGTTGATCTATTCTATTCTCAACAACTAAAAGATCACTTAAGTCAAATAAATGTTTGATATGTGAACTATTTCTCATAGAGGTTTAACTAATGGACTAACAAACATTGTTCTAAAAATGAGTTTCTATCCCTCTGTATCTTGGGCTTCCACAGAAAGAAATGGACTGAGAGGTACTCCACTCCACTGATAATTAATCATGCTACTGCATGATTTTCTCTCATCCGATCATAACATCAGTCTTACTGATTTCACAACTCACTTATCTTCAGGGAAGGCTTACCTGGATTCAGTTTTCTACTTAATTTTCTTTGCAACATTTGTAAAAGGCAGAGGAATTCTATCTTGAGTTCATTGCTGAGTACATTGGGGTTACTTAGTAGTTCTGATAACCTAATGTTATCTTTAATAGACTTTGAAATTGTAGACCTTGGCACCAGGGGCAAACGCATTTGGTAACTATAGTCGGTGAAATTGGCAAACTCATCCTGGATACTTTTAATTCTGGAAAGAAGAAACAAAGTATCATTGGCAAACCACAGCTTATTACACAGTATCATTGGTAAATCACGGCTTATTAGAGAACTTTATGTCACAAGTTTACATTAAATTATTTTGTTAGGACATTGTAAACATAATAAATAAATCTTTACAAAAGAAAAGAAAATTTCAAGCTACTTACTCTTGGTGTGTTAGTAATGTGTAAACCTCCTGTATCAGTATTTCAGGCACCCCAGCTTTACAGTGAATTGTTCCATGGATTAGTTCTTTAGGTAGTTTAAATTTTTTTTTGGCTAGAAACTTTAATAACAGAAAGAATATTTCATTATTAATCCTATGAAAAATAAGCAAAACACTACAAATTTACTTTAACCAACCCTCTCCTCTTTTGAACTAATTTTTATGTTAATTATTAACATTCACTATTGTTCTTCTAGAAAGCCACTATTACACACCACACTGATTGGCATATGCAAAATTTCATAGTTTATAGTTTTATAATATAAACAATTGGAATTTGGCAAGCCAGCTATATCCTAGATTTGACATAATGTCTCTCTGTGTCTGTCTCTGTCTGTCCCTGTTCTCTGTCTCTGTGTGTCTCTCTCTCCTGTCTTTCTGTTTCTCTCACACAGAAGTAATGTAAATAGTGTACTTTCTAAGACAAACCCCACAATAAACTGTTGCTAATTTGGTAATTTACCTTCTCTATCTGCGCCCAGTTATCCAACTTGACTTTTAAGGAGGTTCCGTTTTCAAAGGACGATAGTCTAAGGTCCCAGGGGTAGTATATACAGAATATCTCTGCAACTAGGTAGCCATTTGAAAAATCCCTGATGAACAATATGAAGGAAATAATTAAGTTAATTTAAGTTATATAATGTTGTAATTAATGGCTGTCTAATACCTCATATCTGGGAAAACGTATGTTGGTTCATTTCTTTGGGGACAACTCTCAATCGGAAGGCAGCTTGCTAACATTACTGTCTAAGGCTTTGGTGTTCCTTTAATGAATCCAAATTATTAGATTTGACAATGTTTCTAAATGATTAAATTGATAATTGAAAGTTTCACAGATGTTTGTTTGAAAACCCCTATAACGAAATCATTAAACTAGAGATTTTCTGCGAAAAAACCCTGGTTTTCATTTTTATGGAATTTTGTTCACATTCCATATTAAAGGCCAGTTACATTCGGTGTAGTTTCCGTTAAACAGCAGCTTTTAAAATCTCAAGTAAAACACTCAAAACTACATAACTTTCCTAAAGGAAAATAAATTGATCCTATCATTAATACAAAAACCGCTCTGCCTTAGTTAGCAAAGCATTCCTGCTCAGCTTAAGTCTACAATTTAATGATCAGTTGAATAAAACCAAATTAACAGAATGTTTCGTATTTTTCTGGAGCTTCCTATCTTGATGTGTATGCCTTGTGGAGTGAGCGAGCACCGTGTGGCTGGGGAGGATGTCTCCATCCTCAGCAAAAGCCAGGACAGGGTGGCCAAGCCTAAGTTTAGGGAGCCTGCGCTGACCGCCGCAGGTGGCGGAGGAGACCTGAAACTTGGGGCCCTTGTTCCAGGCTAGCTTCAGCACCTGGTGACATTCCTAGGGAAAAAGCTGAGATCCAGGGCCTGGAGCCAGCGTAGGACGGAACGAGACAGGCGAGAGTTCCTCGGGGGATGCGGATACACCAGACGTGCTTTTGGTTTCCTTCCTGCAGCCTGTAAAGAAGGTGGGGCCGGCTTGCTTGGGGCTGCCGCCGGCAGTGGCAAAGGCTCCTCAGCTGGGCCGGCGGCAGCCATAGCACTTTCTGGGTTTCTATGGTAACAGAGTAGCTGAGCGCCCGAGGGAGTAGGGGTGGGACGCTTTGCGTCGAGGGGCGGGGCTTAGGCCTTCAAGCAGCTTTAAAGCGCTACAGTAGGTTAGGATGCACTGCAGTGTATTGGGGTCCAGAATCCCATCGGACCTTAAGAGTCTGAGGAACTTAAACCTTAGACAGAGCTTCAAGTGGAAATTGTTGGCTTCATTTGCAGTATGTTGAGAGATCTTTTTATATCCCGGTTCACAAATTTTATATTGTACGTATTATGGTCGGCCAGCCAAAGGCCAATGTTCAATAAAGCATTTTGAAGAGAGAAGTGAGAAAGATCTAGAAGACCGTAAAAGTTTTTTGGAGCGGCAAGGTGTGGGAATGGAAGATAGAATTGGAAACCGCGGGAATTTAGTTTCAAGAATAAAATTTTAGAATTTATCATACCTATTTTCTAAACAATTATATCAAATGTACATGAAAGTCACATATCTTAAAACAATTTATAGATTATATTTTTATACTTCAAGATTTCTTGGATATATAGTTCCATTCAAAAATATTTACTGAGTCTTTTTTTCTGTGCCAGTAACTGATCTAGTCACTTGTAATTCATTAGCAAATGATGTAGAAAACGAAAAATTATTTTAAAGAGGTCACAGGCAATTGTAAATTAAATAGATATGCAGAAAAGAGAATGATAATCCCTTAAAATCTTTAAAGCAAAAATACATTTAATGTCAAATACGAATACATATCCCGCATGTAAAACATAGACTGGATCTTGGTGGTACTCCATACTTTTTTATTGAATGTTTATGTACATGTGTGCTCATTAATAAGGTAAACTAACCTGAGTTTGTATATGGTTAAAATGAGGGATGGCTCAGATAGTCAAAGCACTTGCTCCTACACATGACTACTTCAGTTTATTCACTGGTAGAGGGAGAATACCAACTCCTCCAGTTGTCCTTTGGCATCACATGCACCCATGGCACATAAGTGCCCACGGAAACACTTACATTGAAAATGCAATTCTTAAAGACTACAATGAAAGAGAGAAATGAAGTACCTTGTTTTCTCTTTGCAAGTGATATTGTGTCTTATCAATGATTCATTCATTTAATGAGCATCTTTAAGATACTGTGTTAAGCCATGAAGTAGATCTTTACTGTCTATTGTTGTACCCTCTAGACACAGATAGGTGTTTGTAGTTAAATCAACTTAATATATGCAGTGGTACTAGATACCTTTCATCTCTCCAGTACCATATGTGATCCTCTTTACGATAGAAGATAGAACTGATAAGGGCTTCCCCACTGTGGGGACATTTTATAAGGTACAAATATATTTACATAAATGAAGAGAGTACCTACACTGACAAGTTCTGCCGTGTTGGGAAATACATATAAGGGGTGTGTGTGTGTTTGTGTGTGTGTGTGTGTGTGTGTGTGTAGGGGAGGCGGACAATAAAGGAACACGTAATTTGGCCTGGGGGAATCTAGCAAGTATTCTCAGAGAAGTTGACCATGCAACTGGATTTCATAGGGCAGAATTCCAAGTAAAACACAGTTTCAGAACCTGGAGAGACTGCTCAGAGGCTAGCAGCACATACTGCTCTTGCAAGGGACTGAGTTCAAGTCCCAGAACTATGTCAGGCAGCTCACAGCCACTGTGACTCCAGCTCTAGGGGACTCAGGCACTCACGTGTATGTATCCACACACATCTACACATAACTAAAATAATATGTTTAAAACAAGCCTTAAAGAACTGGTTATACTTCTTATTAGCCATGTGACTTTGGGCAAGTTATTTAACCAACCTTAGTTGTAAAATATGAAAATAAGATAAATGGAACTTTTTAGAAGGTTTGTAAGGATTTAATAAAGAAGTCAAAAGTGTATTTCTTAAAGAAGAGAGGAAACAGGTAATAATTTGTCCTCAGTGTAAGTGAGCACTTCTGTGACTCTGGAAATATGTTTCATAATAGTTCAAAGGAAAGAATGGATAATGTGAGCAAAAAGATAGAGATATATGTTATTTTTTATTTTTTTGGTACAGACACACACACACACACACATCTGAGTCCGGTTTTTGTTTTTGTTTTTGGTGGTGTGTACATATGATTTCAAAACTGACTATTTTGCATTAGACAACAAAAAGGCTGTTAGCTAGTCACACCAGCTCTAGCTTTTCCTGTAAATGTAGTTTTTATTTCCTCAGCTGAGGGCATGAGATGAGAGCTACACCCAAGCTTTATGAATACATGGCTTGGGCTGAGCCCAGAGCATTTGTGTCTAACTATCCCTAAGCCTAGGCCTGGAAGCTTCTGGCCTCCCTACAATCTAATCTTCTGCGAGGCCAGTCCTTGAAGGCTTCAGCTTCCAGCCTCTGTCTGCTAACATAGGCCTAGAATGTTTGCCGTAAACGTCTGTAGGGGAAGCCTTTCCCTTCAGACCTGCAACACTTCCAGGGGCTCAATCCTGTGGGAGGCTAGCTCTCCTTCTCTCAGCACTAGACTCAGATCGTCACAGTCTATTCCTGGAAGCCCAATTGAGAGCCAGAGTTCAGGGTTGATGCAAAAGCAAAGGAATTTTATTGAGCCAACCTGCCGGGGTCCACCAAGCTCAAGAGAGTTGGGGGACCTTGTCCTGCAAAAGCTGAGGGTTTAAATACCCTTTATGGAAGCAGAACTCAGCACACAGTGGTTAGTTAACGACAAATTGACTAACAAAGGTGACCGTTTGGGGGTTGGGGGCAGTTGATTCTGGCAGATATATGGACAAGGCCTTTTCTCAGAGGCCTGTAAATTCCAATCAGGGTGAAGTAGAGGCAGTAAATTCCGAGCCAGCAGCTGGAGGGCTCTTGCTCGGCTAACAATGTTAACTTGTTCTCTTTGTCCCTGTGATCAGCTTATGATGCTATTGCTAAGGTGGCTGAGCTCCGGCCACCTGCAATCTTACATCAGCCCTCTGAAGTTCCCTGTAGTTCTTTGTCTAGGTGTGGGACCCCATGACATTTTCACGCATCCCTGTTAACATGCCCTCGGGTATTCCCATTATTTTATGAATATCTGGGAACATATTACCCATTAGGCTTATAGAAAGTGTGTATGCATGAACACCAACACAAGATTTGGTTGCTAAAGCCTGCAGAGGCAAATTAGCTACCCTCTGGGGTTTAATTCTGGACTCTCACTCTAAAGTTGGAATTTTATTTCTGTAATGTGTCAGTTATAACATACTCTATGCTTCCGGCTTCTCTTTTGCTAAACATCTGTTAAGCTCTGCCAATAAAGGAGATGGAAGAACCCAGAAGGCAAGAGGAAGAGAAGCAAGATTTGCTGTTCCTAGTTTGCTTGCTATTCATTTCCATGTTACCATAGCAACAAAGCCTTACCTGGCACTTGCTTTTGATTCCAGTATAAAATCCAATTTTCCTTTCTTTCTTTTGCTTTATTATTTTTTTTTCCTCCAGATCTTGCCTGGTTTTATCAAATTCTCACAGGGATTTTTAGCAACCACCCACAAGTTGTCCTCCTGAAAAGTCTGAGACCTAGATTTTGTTCTCAGATGGTCCCGTGGAGCTCCTGAAATACAGCACTGGCTAGGGACACCTCTGCTCAGAATTCTGATTCCACAGGCGTTTGCCTCCAAGCCCCAGGCTCATAAACCTTCAGCATCCCCAGTGAGGTTGATAATTGCTTCCAAAAGCATCAATAGCAATAGTAGTTTGACATTCCCATTTTAGCTGCTCAGTTTTTAAGCCCCTGCTTTCCGTGATTAGTGCACAGAGCAACTTCACTTTTCCGATAGGATACTGACTGATATCTATGAGCTCACCTACCTTTTACTAAGGCATCTAAGGGACTAGCTGGGTTGTTATTGTTGTAACTCCCTTGAGAAGAAACTTCTCTAACAGCCATAAATAACTATTTCCAGCCCCTCAAGGTAGGAGGCTGGCCAGAACCTGCCCTAGAGGAACAAAAAGAAAATAAAGCCCAAGGTCAGGCCACAAAGTCCCTCTAATCCCTGAATTTGCCCTAAAGTCAAGCCACAAAAATCCCTTGAATCCCAGGCCACCCTGGAAAGCCCCACACTCCCCTCAAGAAAAACAAACAAACAACCCCCCACCCCCACCCCCGCAAAACAAAACCCTGTATAAAGCTTGCCTCCTGCCCATTTCTTTGGTGCTCCTCTCTGGAGCACAGGCTGCCAGCCTCCCTCCAGTGTTTTTCCCAGTAAATGTCCTGTGTGAGATTTGTTGTGCAGTGTGACTTTGTGGTATTCTTGGGTTCCTGGCTGCCAGGATACCTTTCCCCTCAGAGCTGTAACACTTAAGTGAAGTATGGTGTGACTCTCCGTGTGAGATCTCTATATTAAGATCTCACAAATCTCTGCTGATTTTAGTTAGGGGCAGCGAGCAAACGTCTCTGTGCTCTCACTTGAATTTGTTCAAGTTTACTTGCTCATCACATTAATGGTTAAAGAGACAATGCTATCAAGAATTGTAAATGGTATGACGGGTTTATTTCTTCTGTCTAGGGAGGTTTGTTTGCTTTCTATTTTCAGTAAAGACTATCTGAAGAGAGTTACCCTATTTGTTTCATGGATCCTGCAGAAGACATCAGACTCTGAGAACAGTTACTGATTTCAAATGATTAAATCCCTCAAGTGATATTATTAGTTTGAATAATTTTGATGCTAATAAGTCAGGAAACGTTTTGTCTTTCATCTACTCATTAGTATCAGTTACTCTACTATATCCAGGCTAGATATATAATAAAAGCATTCTCAACAGTAATATTTTGAAAATACATTCCTGCCTGTATCTATGTTACAAGTGAACGGCAGAGGTTAGAGGTGAACGGCGGAGCTGTACAGAGGAATGGAATCACACCACGCAGCAGATCCAATTAAAGGAATACAGAGGGAGAGGGAGAGGGAGAGGGAGAGGGAGAGGGAGAGAGAGAGAGAGAGAGAGAGAAATGGGAGGAGTTCCCTTTAAAAACTGTCTAGCACACACACATGCGCAGAAGGTGCACATGTAGCTTAGGGGGCTTGAGTCCGGCCGGCGGGGGTGGGGAGGGTGGGGATGGGGGTGATGACGTGTAGTCTGTTTTCCTGCCGTCATCAGGACCTTCAGGGGTGACTGCATTGCTGCCTGATTACTAACATTCCTCACTTGTGGTTATTATAAAAAGAAATGAAGAACCAGGGGGCAGTGACTGTGGGAGAAGGGGATATGGGTGGAGCTTTGTTCATCACCCTACTTCCTGCTGACAAGGGGCGTTGTCTTTCTCAGGATGTACCAGGGCATGTTTGATTGTCGATGGCATCTGGTTCTCTGTTTAAGGGGTAAAAGACAACTCATTAAGAGTTTGGTTAGAAGCCGGGCGTGATGGCGCACGCCTTTAATCCCAGCACTCGGGAGGCAGAGGCAGGCGGATCGCTGTGAGTTCGAGGCCAGCCTGGTCTACAAAGCGAGTCCAGGACAGCCAAGGCTACACAGAGAGACCTTGTCTTGAAAAACCAAAAAAAAACCAAAAAAAAAAAAAAAAAAAAAAAAAAGAGTTTGGTTAGAGTTTTTTATTTTTTGTTTTTTTCTTTAATTTGGTGTTGGAGGAATGTAGAGAAGAAGTTAATAAAGAAGGAAGGTAGGGTTGGTTTTTTTGTTTGTTTGTTTGTTTGTTTTTAATAGATTTTCTATGAAGATCTAGTCACAGATTTAACTTGGTAGAATCGGGAAATGGCCTCAAGGATATTTTGTCAATAATTGTATTTCTTTGTTTCCCTATTTTATTCTTGTTTGTTATCTCAAAACTCTGACCTTACAAACTGGATGATTGAAGACATTAGAGAAGTTTCTTGCCAGGAAGATGACAAGACAAATTTGCTATCAACACCAGCAGACTCTGTAGCCCACATGTAGTTGTAATTGTAATGTAAATGTAATTGTAAATGTAAAATTCCCACAGAATTCCTTATAAGGAACGACAATGATTGAGAAGTGAAGAAATACGATGGAAGTAATCATAAACCCCTGGCGTGAGATATTTCTATCTTATTGCCATCTACTGCTGTATAATAAAGCTATCATGACATTTACTGGTTAAATCATATAAACATGCATTACTTTCATACAGTCATATGGAGCAGCCCTTGGGCGGGGCTCAAGTTGCTCTGTTTGTTGGCCCTGCTTAAGGTCATTAAGGTGGCTTTAGTTCTTCTCAGCTGTTGCCTGGGCAGCACCACCCCTGATGGCCACTAGTAGTTGTTTGAATGAGAATGCCTCCCACGGGTCCATGCATTGAATACATCCTTCCCAGTTGGTGGCCCCATGTGGGAAGGCTTAGGAAGGAATCACTTTAGTGTAGGAAGTATATTACTGGATGTAGGCATTGAGGTTTCCAAGCCAATGTTCATGCCCAGCGCTCTATCTCTGTTTTGAGATTTTGATTCATAACAGCAGAAAAATTCTAGTTATGAAGTAGCAACAAAAAGAATTTTATGGTCACCATACCATGAGGAACTGGATTAAAAAGCTGCAGCATTAGGAAGTTTGAGAACCATAGCTTTAGAACCATAAGCCCAAATAAGCTCCTTCTACTATTAGTTGCATTGAACATGGAGTTTCATTTAAACCATAAAAAAGTAAGTAGTACACCACACTTACATGGTTGGTTCTTGGCACTGGCTGTTACTAAGTCCTCTTTCTCACCTTCTAGTATGCCAACCTAAGTTTGGTCCCTTGATGGTCTCAGTCTTCCTGATGGAGACAGAAGCTGAAGTTTGCAGTGGTATTTCATAGTGAGCTTAGTCTTGGCAAGAAACAGGATCCAGCCAGGTGTGGTGGCGCACACCTTTAATCCCAGCACTTGGGAGGCAGAGGTAGGTGGATCGATGTGAGTTCAAGGCCAGCCTGGTCTACAAAGTGAGTCCAGGACAGCCAAGGCAACACAGAGAGACCCTGTCTAGAAAAAAAAAAAAAAAAAAAAAGAAAGAAAGAAAGAAAAAGAAACAGGATGCACCTGAACGTGAGTCATAGAATCAGATTCTTCCTCTTGAGGGCAGTAAGGAAACAGCCCACATGGTAAAGATGTGTGCAGTGAGAAGAGGAAACCTGGCAATTTCCAATAACTATAAGCCCTTCCTTTGCTCTCAAACTCGAGTATAATTTAATTTTATCTAGGTAATTTTCCTGGAAGGATTTAAGACAGTGGTCCTCAACCTTCTTAATGTTGTGACCCTTTAATAAAGTTCCTCATGTGATGATCCCCCCAAAACCACAAGAAACATATTTTTATATGATTTAACCAGTAAAATTATTTTTGCTGCTACTTCATAACTGTAATTTTGCTACTGTTATGAATCATAATGTAAATATCTGTGTTTTTTGATGGCCTTGAGTGACCCCTGTGAAATAGTCATTTGACTCCTCCAAGGGGCCATAACCCACAAGTTGAGAACTACTGACATAATGAGAGACTGGCAGGCAGGTGACAGTTCCCAAGGTGAAAAGTTAATCTGCTTTTTGCCTTGGTCTTTGATAAAAAACACTAACCAAAAACAACAGGAAAGGGGCTTGTTATATCTTACAGGGCAGAAAAAGGTTCATTATATCTTCCAGGTTAGAGCCCATCATAAAGGGGAAAAAGGAACAGGAGTTCAAAGCAGGAACCTGGCAGCAGGAATGGAAGCAGAGACCATGGTAGATGCTACCTAATGGCTGATCCCCTCTGCTTTGCGGGGTTACTTTTCTTGCACAGCACAGGCCCACCTGCCTAGGTGTAGTGCTGCCCACAGTGAACTGGGCCTTCCTACATCAACTTACAATTCAGAAAATAATATGCATACAACAACAACACATGAAAAAAGAGATCATAAATTTGAATGGTTGCAAGGAAAGGTATTAAAAAAAGGTTTGGAGAGAGAAAAGAGAATGGAGAAATGAAATGACAGTATCAAAAATAAACAAAAAGGAAAACGTCCCCCAGGCCAGCCTGATGGAGAAAATTCTTCAGTGGATATTCCTTCTTCCCAGCTGACTCTAGTTTGGATCAGCTTGAGAAAAACTAAGCAGTACAGCAACTATTTTCCTCTTGTTCTCTAAGTGCAAGGAATTCCATGAGAAATCCCTCCTTGACCTAAGCAGAAAGGAAGACTTCTCCCACGTGGGTATCATTTGTTGGTGTATAACTAACTGCATGAGAGAACAAAGCTGGTTACACAATTTCAGTTAAAAAAAAAAATCTAACATTCAAACTTAAGTCAGTATGGAGCCCCATTTAACTGTGCAGCTACGCAAGAGACTCTAGCTCAGCATTTCTCTCTGTCTCTCTCTCCCTCCCTCTCTCTCTGTTCCTCCCTCTCCCTCTCTCCCTCCCTCTCTCTCTCTCTCTCTGTGTGTGTGTGTTCAGAGTATTCCAAATCACATACCTCTCAACATTTACATGGGTTCTAGAGGACTGACTTTGTTTGTATAGTAAGAGGTTTTGTCTGTTGTTGTTGTCATTGTTGTTGTCATTGTTTGTGGGAAAGATTAAGCTTTGTCACAGGTGGAAGCAGTCTTGGCGGGCTTTACCCTTGGGGCACCCCATGAATACCTTGTGATAGACTGAGTGGAGCCATCCTGGGCCTGGAATTCAGGAAGCAGACTTGGGAACCCCACCTGGGCTATTGTTTTCCTAATGGACCCTCAACTGGAGAAGGAGACCGCCCTTCCCATGTGACTCAGGCAGGTGGGGAAGAGAAAAACAACAGATTCAGCAGGTTTTTGGGAGAGCGTGTGGAGAAAGGGAACAGGCTGGACTATCACGCGGGCCAGAGAGACACCTAAGGACTCATCCTGTGGAACAGATACCGGAAGGTTCACTCTTTTGTCCCTTTAACCTTTTTTCCTTCTTGTGTAAGTTAGTTGGGTTGTATAATAAAGTTTAATTGTTAAGAAACAGAGCCAACAATTGTTTCTTTTGTTTTTATCATCTAAGCCATTACCTAAGTCCTTACTAAACCTTTTTATAAGTAACTTTGGGGACTCAAATACATTTTAAAACAAATTTGGCCTATGAAAACCATATATTGGGCCAGGTGTGGTGCCACACACCTTTAATCCTAGCACATGGGAGGCAGAGGCAGGCAGATTTTTACACAGCAAGTCAAGTACAGCCAAGGTTACACAGAGAAACCCTGTCTCTGAAAACAAGAAAATCATATATTGGGAGTGAAAATTGAACCAACTACACACTCCTGTTTTCAAAAAGTCTACATTAAACAGAATTTATTTACTTCTTGTTATCTCAAACTTTCCTTTCCAAAGTGAAATGTGACCAAACCGAGCCAATTCAGTAATCTCTTACTTTCTTTGGGGGGAAACCATTCAAATGACTAAGTTAATCCAAACCTCCCCATTTTTACTCTGTCTTTTCCAGGGACATTGTCTAATTTTGAGAAGATTTCTATGGAATGCAGTATGTGTTCCCCAGTATGTGTTGCCCAGCCAGCATCTGTCCCCTGTAAGCCTTGAGTGTGTCAGGAAAGCAAGTGTTGTACAGATGCCATGGAGCTGGGATGTGTTCATAACAAAGAAGACAGCCTTCCTGAGCTCATGTTGCTACTCTGTTCCCTCTGCCTAGAACACACCTAATGCATCTTATCTTCAAACTACACTTCTATGAACCATTGACCAAAAAAAATTACTGTTTTAAGAAGTAATTAAAGCTTTCAGTACTGTTATATGTGTGTTTATCTTTAGAACCCTGTGCAAATTACACGATCTTTTTTGATGTGAGTTTTCTGTAGGTCACACTGTGTCATAGTCACATGTCTCCATCTTAGGGAATATTAAAGTTCCTCTTCTAACCTCTTTCCAGGAGGGGTATATGTAACTGTGCATGGAAAGAAAGCCTCCTTTCTCCTAGTGTGAAACAAGAGAAAGGGGATATAGAATGAAATCATCTACTTTAAAGGTTGAATTCTTTTATCAAGAGAGTGACCCAGTCACTTAAAGTACATACATGAAGGAGTTGGGGAGCCCTGGCACCCACTCTCCTGGGACAGTTATTAAAGATCTCTCTCTTACTCACTGTGCGATTTGATGGCACAAAGGATAACTCAGGACTTTATCACTAAGGCATAAAGTCCATTTTCTTCAGTCTTCTATTGCTAAGTACTGACAATTTTTGAACTACGAGAAGACTACAGTAACATCAGAAATCACTGAAGACCTTCAGAAACCTTTTTTAGAGGTCTTTGAATAGCCCTCATGGGTGTCTAGCCTCCTAAGTCTGTGGGTGTGAGCAGCAGGACTAATTTTCAGTCCTAACTTTTGGTTTATCGCAAGACTTCTTTACCATGTGAAAGCACATTGGAGATCTTTGTACATAGGACGGAAGATTATCTGTTTCTTAGAAACTGACCACCACAAAAGCAACTGTATAATTCATCTTTATTTCAAAAAGCATATTAGTTGCTCTAATATTTTTGTCAATATTAAAAACACAGAGATAACCAATGACATTTGTTGAAATTGCAGTTAACCCATTATATGAAGAATAGGGATCCACCAAAACGTAACACAAGATGAAATTTACAATTAAATTAAAATTTTAGTAAAAGTGCACAATTTTCTTTTCCGCTCTATAATAAAAAAAACTAATAAAATTCTCATTTTCCTCTAAATCAAGGAGGTACACTGAGAATGCTAAGATGATACATATATTTTAATTGTCATCCAAACACAATAGAAATTCATAAACAATACTAATAAGTGTTCTTCAGATGAAAATCCATTGAGACTTTACTGCTTTCCTGGGTGAAATTATACTCATTTTTACCCTTATCATACTATATTTGAAGAAGAAAATAAAATAGAAAAATCTGATTTTCTGAGAACGTAAAACTATTTACTGTGTTATCGGTACTGTAAGAAATTCTGCAGCAATGTTGGTAACTGGAGCTGGGAAATAAGATGCAATCTCTGTCTTCCTATGTAGTTGCGAATAGAGAGTCGGCAGAGCTGACAAAGAGAGCTCGGGGTAGCTACAGGAAGACATGAACATATTTATTAAAAACAAAATTATTGTTTATGGGTAGTAAGATATATTAACTTAAAGCATAATGAAACAATGAATTCATTTGGTTAATGACAAATGTCTTTCATTATTTATATTGCATTAATATAATATGATATAAATATATAAACATATAATATAAATATGAGAGATATTGAGATATATTTCATGAGATCTCATGACTAAGAAATGTCCTATACATGTTCTGTAAAGCATGATAGTTCACAGTGTTGAAGAGATGGCTCTGCAGTTAAGAGCACCTGCTGCTCCTACAGAGGACTTGGGTGTAGTTCCCAGAATCCACATGACAGCTGACAACCATCCTTAACTCCAACTCCAGGAGATCTGATGCCCTGCTCTATCTTCTGCAGGCACCAGGCATCTTATGTACTTGCATGCATGCAGGCAAAATACTCATACACACAAAATGCAAATAAATAATAAAAGACATATTATCTTAAAGCTTATAAAATTATTATTTCACTGAAAATTTCAGAACAAATTCTAATCTTTAAAGATCTAAATCAAAAGGGCTAAGATATATACCAAAAAGGCAAATTGCTAAATTGCAATTATATTTCTAAACAAATTTTGCTTAAGAAAAAATAAGTCTTAGAAGTAAAATTCTTTCTCACAGAACACACACCATGCCTTATAAAATGGGGCAGGAATGGGTTAGCGATGGAACACAGTTGCTAGACTGCTTGCCTAAAATGCATGGAGTTCTAGTTTGACCCACAGCACTGCATAAACTAGGCATGGTGGTGTATGTCTATAATTCCAGCACTTGAGAGGCAGAGGCAGAGCATTAGAATTGGCTATCTAGTGAGTTCAAGGCCAACGTGAGTACATAAAATCCTGCCCCTTGCCAAAAAGAGGCAATCTGGTGGAGGGAGTGGTTGGGGAAGTATTCAGGCCTTGGAGATGTGGCTCACTGTACATGTGGCCTAGCATGTTCTAGTGTGCTATGTGCTAGACCTAGGGCTCAATTATCCAGTACTCAAATCTTTTTAAAAATAGTGCATGTAAAAAAAAAAATAATAAAATAAAATAAAATAAAAATAGTGCATGTACACAGGGAGCAGGGGCGCACACCTGTAATCCCAGCACTTGGGAGGCAGAGGCAGGCGGATCGCTATGAGTTCGAGGCCAGCCTGGTCTACAAAAGCGAGTCCAGGGCAACCAAGGCTACACAGAGAACCCCTGTCTCAATAAATAAATAAGCCAAAAAAACAGTGCATGTAGGTAAATATTTTTATTAGAAAACTACATATTATGCATTGTTGAAAGAAGTTCAACATATTTTACTAAAGGAATATAAAAGTTTAGATACAATATGATCATGAAATCATATTTTTCCTTACATAGGACCTAAGTTGAATTTTTTTTGCAATATATACTTGAGATTTCATGCTCTTCTTACTTCCTATGGTAACAAAGCACTTTTACCTCCATCTATTTGGGAGAAGTATATTTTTGCATTTACAAGCATTCTTATGTATTCTCCCTACCTTCATGTTGAAGAAGTATTCTTTCCACAGCACTGTTAGATGTAGCCACATCGACAGGCCGCAAAAGTTCCATGTTCTTGGCATTGATGTCTGCTCCAAATTCTAGCAATAAGGTCACAATTTCAGTGCTTGGCTGTTGAGCAGCAGCATGGAGTGGGGTGTCCCAGTACTTGCCTTTGTGGACATCAGCACCTGTATGTAAACAGAAATGATATGAAAGCAATTAGTACATGAGTAAGGTACCTTTGTAGGGAAAAGAGAGGAAGACAACTTGGAGAAGTGTGCATGAAGGACCTTAATTGATAATGAGTTGTGTTCTGACAAAATATGTATTATGTTTCCAATATAATATGTATTCTTTTTTTGTTACATATAAATTCATAAACTTGGCACCTCTCAATATGTAGTATATATATTAGTTGTATTACTTTCAAATACTTTTCTGACATCTGAAAATATTTCAGAAGAAATATGTATAATTTTGAAAAGGTTCTTATTTATTTTTTATTATTATTTGTGTGTGTGCCTCAGATGTGGGTGCAGGTGTGTACATCACAAGTGTGCATGTTTGGCTCACAGAACAGCTTCAAGGAGTCAGTTCTCTCCTTCCGTCTTCACATGGTCTCCAGGGATAACACTCAGCTCACAGGGCTTGCAAGGCAAATGTCTTTACCCATTGAGCCATCTCTCCAGCGCCAAAGCATGATTACATTCACACATACCTATTTTTATCATCGAAAATAGCTCTTAAATGTTATCTGAAATAATATCACGTTCACTTTTTCATTTGAGGCATGAAAGCTCATGGGTTTCTTTGAAACCTCATGAATATATACATATGTGAATCACTTAGGTAAAATGTATATAGATTTGCCTGTCAAGTTTCAATATTCACTTGTGTAGTTTCAGTCAGCAAACACATAACGGCATTAAGCCACTGTAGTGGAAAAACACTTTAATGATGTCTGCATAAAAAAAATCAAACTTTTGAAAATGTTTTCTTTAAAGAACATAAATCTATACATGCAAAATTCTCTATTGCCTAGTTATTCATCTGGCATACCAGAGTCTGGCATACAAGAGTCATTCAGTGCCTCTGTAATGAGCAGATTATATTTAATACAATAAAATATAATAACACCATTGTCTTGTATGGCCTCAAACCAAGAAATGTCTGCTAATAAAAATGATATATTCTTTTAAATTTTTTTCTTTTGTTACATATACATTTATATTATTACACATATATGCAATAATAAAACAAATATAAAATGTTTAGTGGAGAAATGTTTATGATGGAAATCATAACCTTCAATCAGCTTATCAACTTTATCAGAGCAAAGAGGCCTAAAAAAAGCAACCAATCAACCATTGCAAACAGCAATTTTTCAATTTTAACACATGTTAAAGTATTTGGTGAAAAAGATTTCTAGAAAAAGGAAGAAGGGTGATATACTGTATCAGTTATACTAAACTTATGGGCAATTTGTCTAAGAAATAATTTACCAGTGTTAACAGAACTTATGTTTAAGACTCTATGCACAATGTGAATAAATATTGGCTGCAAGTTCCGCTTCTAAGACATTTATAGGTCAGCTAAGATAATGTGAGTAATATGTAAAGCAGATGCTAAAATGACATGCCTGAATATATGAGAAGCAAATTTTAGTCTCAAAGTAAATAAACAGCATAAAAACCTAGGATCTCATTCATGTATACTCTTAGGACCTACCACATAACAGAGGCACTCTTCTCGGGCCAATAGATGCTGAGGGGACACACAAACTATCTTGAAGGAGTTCTCAGCTCTAATGTGGGGAGACCACCAAAGTATGGATGGACTGGGATTCTTCTTCAAGGAGCAAAAGCTGAAATTTGAGGAACGTAGTCCTTTCATGTAAGTGGAGAAGGCAGTAGGCCACTTTAAGTAACAGTACAGCAAGGACAAAGCCTGGGACAGTCCATGAGCATTTATAGTTGGTAGGCAATAAGGTTATCCAAGACTTTAGAATCCCTATGTTCTTTGTGGGATTTGTCTATGTACTTAGCAACATTATATTCAGTCTGGAGAATCTTAATTTTATGATTGATTACAAGGAAAGGCTTTTGACTCAACTATGTAACAAATGGGTATTGATGATTCAGATGCAGCCCACAGAGCTTTGAAGTATTCTCATGAAGTATACATTTCCTTAATAGATTGTATATGCATACGTGAAAATGTTTACAATAAGAACAACTTAGCAATGAGAGGTGATTTTTAAAAGAAATGTATTTAGGACTATGACAGAGACATATAAGCCAAATAACCCTTTTCTCCCAAGATTGCTGTTGGTATTTCAGCATAATAGTAGCCTTAAGACGAACGGTGACTGTATGAACACCGGTACATAGACCACAGTTTCACTACAAACTTGGTGATCAATGGATAGTTAGACTGTTTCATACCTCAGAAATAATTTTTAGAGTGATGAGATCTTGTTTTTGTTGCTGTTTTGCTTATGTTTGTTTTTTTGTTTGTTTGTTTTTTCTTTTTGTTTTGCTGCTGAGAGTTGAATACAAGGCCGTGTGCAGGCTAAATAAGCACTCTGGCAATTAGCTTTATCTTTAATCTCATCATGCTAATTAAGAATAAACTTCAAACATTACAACACTAAAAAAAAAAAAGCTTACTTAGATGAACAAATACTTATCTACATGTATAGACAGAATGGAAAAGCACCAGCATAAAGAAGTTTCCAGATGCAATGAAACTGCTGTGATGTACAAGCTACATAAAGAGGAGTCCCCAAGTGAGGAATGTCTTGGTCAACATCTATGCCCCAGGCGATCAAAATGTCGAGACATTCGTGGTGACCTGGCAACACAAAGAAAAGACAGATGTACTTTTTGTTAATGCTCATCTCTTGAACACGCGCCTCCACTTGTTTCCAATGGAAGTATAATTCATTGCGAGACAAACAGGGGTATGCACGTCCAGAGATATTTTCCCTTTTTAATTTAATTCTGTAACTAACCTTTATTGGCAGCCTCATGTGTTGGAGATGGAAAAGAGGACTCCAGTTGGGCTTTGGCACCGTATTCCAAAAGGAGCTCTGCACAGCTTGCGCTGCCTTGTGAACATGCATTGAACAAGGGAGTCACACCATCTATTGTGATTGCATTTACCTAAACGAAACCCAAAATTTGAGAATGAGATTGAAGTCACACAGGACTATACAGGACTTGCTTGTGCATTGCCAAAACATATATGATTTGCTGATTGGGAAATGTGGAGTGTCAATATGACAATGTATATCTACTTCATACACATCAATAAAAGAAGCCCTAAAGATTCAAGAGATAAATAGAAACATAATGTGGAAGAAAAGTCACATGAATGGGCACCCTACTATTGAAATTCATTTAAAAACCAATATTCAAATTCACCAGTAAGTCAAAAATGATGAAGTCAAGTAAGTCACGTAGTGGTGATGGAAATGACAGGGCCACTTTACTAGTGGATCTTTGAACACAGTATATTGGTGTGTGTGTGTGTGTGTGTGTGTGTGTGTATTATGTATGTACGCATTTTGAGAGGATCTAATGTCACCTGAGCTAGCCTGAGCTTACTATATAACATGATCTTGAACTCATTACCCTGCCTGCAAAGACCCAGGAATACAGGCAACGCACCTAGCTATTATTTCTGACAATTTATTTCGGAAACTTGTTCAGAAAATAAAGATACAAGATACAGATGCTCATCTGTTGTTATTTTGATTCACGGACACAGAAGGAGCCTCAGTGCACTCCTCTACACAGTGACTGGGATTCCTTCGCCGAGTGTCCTGAGGAGGCTGAGGCAGTTCTAGGGTACCGTTTGTATTGCTATGTTTCCAATTCCACCACGAAAGCAGGAAAGGAAAGGAAAATGAGAACTTGGCTTCTGTGGGTCAGAAGATGTTAAATTCTTACTTTACTTTTTAAACTTACATTAGCTCCAGCTTCCAGAAGGGTCCGTGCACATGCCACATGATCACCTAGGCAGGCCTCATGGAGTGGGGTGACATGGTCTATAGTTACTGCATTTACATTATAACCCTACAGTGAGAAAAGAAGGTATATAATATCATTCCTGTAAATGTTACAGAGGCTGCTTACAAGTCAAAGAATCCAAGCAATTGGCTTCTTGCTTAGCAGTTGAGCCAGTCGGTTGTTGAAACTCCTTAACCCCTTCTAGTGATGCACAATATGCATGTTAAGTCACTGTGATGTCATCTGACCATGTTCTAGAACTCTCTGTCTTCAAGTCAATATTTTAAAGTTTTTCTACATGTGGTATTTGTCTTTCTGGTCAATTGTTTACTTAATATCTGCATCTCATTTTTACTTGTGGTTCTGTCCTGAGTGGCTTCTTGTATGATAATTGGTCTCAGTAATGAGAAAAGTAACTAATATAAATCAATTATTCTGGTTTGCCCTGTCAGAGAGAATATATATGTTGAAACATTACACTGTCCTCAGTAAATACATATAATTAAATGTTAATTGAAGTTGACTGTAGAAGGCTTGACATGGAAAAGGTAACTACCTTTGATCATTTTACAGAATGTACACATTTCAGCACACTGTGCCTATGAACATGTAATGTCATGTCTCCCACCCACAAACACAATTGAAGCTTAACATCCCTGCCATTACTGTCTTGCCCACAAGTTGATCACTTCCTCCTGGCAGGGAAACCTTGCCAGGCCACAGAGGCAGGGAATGCAGGCAGCCCAGATGAGACTTGATAGGCTGGCCTCAGAACTTAGGGGAGGAGGGATCCAGGTTTCTGAGGATTAGGGGAAGGGGGAAGAAGGGTGGGACCAGGAAGAGACAAGGGAGGGAGCTACAATGGGATGTAAAGTAAATAAACTTTTTTTTGAGACGTAAAGGGTTTATTTTGCTTGTAGTTCAGTATAACAACTCATCATTAAAAGCAGTGAGGGTAGGAACTCATTGCAGGGCTGGAACCTGAAGGTCCAAGCTACTCCCATAGGAGGTGCAGCTTACTGCTTGCTCTGCATGCTTGCTCAGCCTGCCTTCTCTTTTAAAAATATATTTTATTAATTTATTTATATTACATCTAAATTGTTATCCCAGCCTTTGTATCCTCCCATTCCTCCCTCTCTCCCGTTCTCCCCTTACTCCCCTCCCCTATGACTGTGACTCAGTTTAAAAAAATTTTTTTAAAGACTCCTGCCATTACTGTAGCACTGCCATCTAACAATGTCGAGTATTTTGTTACTAGATTCTGGCACATTTTCTTTAAAGTTGGTTTTCTTAGGATTTTTGGTGTGATGCAGATTCCCTCTTATTTTATTTTATAGGATTAAAGACTTTTTATAAACTGGATAATTTGTTTTGATTGTGACTGGTCAACCGAGACTGGAAAAATAAATTCTGGTAAATAGATTTATGAATGTGCCACTGAATAGTTATTCATTAGCTAGATAAGAGTAAGTTATACAGTAAGGTCGAGAACTATGTCTTCAAAATTAGACTTGTGTTTAAAGCCCAATCCACACAATAAACATGGTAATTGAAACAAATGCTTTGAGTTCTAAGCTTTAGGGTGGTCGAGAGAGTTAAATGCGATAACACTTTTACAGCAATCATCACAGTTCCCAGTGGGTGGAAAGTAAGAGATTTCCCTTCATTCTCTAACTTAATAAACACTTAACTGTGCTTCAATTAAGCTTACAAGATGAGGCTAAATCAGATAAAATTATTAGGATGTGAGCTTCTTTGCCTTCTGGGGGATCATTAATAACTCACTGTCCCTTATTGATCATTTTACTAAGAACTTTGTATGATGTTTCAAGGCAAGAGCGCCTAACAGTACTGAGTGTCCTAAGCTGTAACCCAGGAACACATGAAGGCACAGGCATAGACAGTCACACTGTATTGTTGTGGCCAGCAAGTAGAGTTTGTTGTTGTTGTTTGTTTGTTTTTCAATCCCCATCCTTTCCAAGATCTTGAGTTCCTAGTAAGCAGTCTTGTCTGAGGAGCTGCTATGACACCCTAGTGAGCAGATGATTGAAGCATGTGAGAGGGCCCCATGGGAGACTCTCCCTCTCCTTGCCATTGAGAAACACTGGGACTGCCGGTCTCTGAGAGCACTCTGTGACCCTCTCCAAGGGATTATCCTTTGAAACCACTGACCTTTTTATACAGGGCCTCCCCCCCCACCATAGTGAAGAGCAAAACAAGTCACATGGCTGTCACAGGACTGGATACTCCAAGGGAACACCTTGGCCATGTCTTCATGTTACAGGTGAGAAAATGAGACCGGGGTAGGCTGTGGCTGCCTCAAGTGTCAGGTGTTACTCAAACTAGGCTGTTAG
The DNA here is from genome assembly GCA_907169655.1 of Acomys percivali. Lineage (NCBI taxonomy): Eukaryota > Metazoa > Chordata > Mammalia > Rodentia > Muridae > Acomys > Acomys percivali. The sequence goes on from OU015752.1 coordinate 14,850,661, forward strand.
GAACCTTCCTTTCACAGAGTCATCTGAGGGATTCCTTCCTAGGTGACACGAACTCATCAGTGCCCCCACACTGGGTATACATTTCAGTCAGACTGGAGGCTGAAAATACGTAATGGCTGATCCAAGCTAGGCCACTTTCTGTTTGCAGGGGACATCTTTGCTTTTCTTTCTCCCTCCGCTCACTCTGATGAAGTAGACAGGTATAGAAATAAACATTCTACAGCCTTCACAGGCAGTTTACCATAATATTCCATAAATTACTACAATGTGACATGTGCTGTTTGCACATTGGATCTGATTATTCTTTTGGAGATAGTATATGACTGAACTAAGTTTGCACTTAGCTGTTCATACTGCATAAAATTAAGAATATCCAGAGTGCTTAACAAATAATACATAAATGGAATTGCTAATTTCTAAATATCCTTATTAATAACCAAAGATAGTGTAAGAGAAACTTGAGCGAGAAAGGCATAGCATTATAACAAAACATTCATGAAAGAGTTTCAAATGGGAAACAAAAAAGACTGTCTTGTCTGATACAAGCTAGAATGACGGAGCAGTATTAACACTTAAGAAAGTTTATTACTTTTGAACGACTTTGTTTTGACAGTGTTCTACGGTCATGGGAAGGGAGCTTGTTTGGAAGTATAATGTAATAGTTTACTTGTGATAATAATGTCCTCAGAGCAAGAAGGCGACCTTGACTTGCAGCTTCATGTAGTGGTGACCGATCTGCCCAGGATCCTGCCAAAAAGAATGAAAACAAGATCATGTGGGTCAATGTAAACTCTATTAGGTTCAGTCAGTTCCAATATAATATAAATTACTCACATTCAGCATTTAACAAGGTGACCCAGTGACTGTTCCCATAGCTTAGGAAACACGTTTAGCTGAAAAGTCTAGCTAGTGAGGAGTTTGTCAATCAAGATGGCTGGATGTGCTCTAGAATTGACTTACTTCGGGCTTACAGTGTCTATTGAATTGCCAACTAAAAACGATTGGTCACAAAAAAAAGTTCCAAAGTTGGAGCTACGTACTTTCCCGTAGATACCCAGGAATGCATTTATTTATTGTATTTTCAGCATTCTGTGTTTCACATCCTAAGCCTGCCCTATCACCTCTCCTAACCCCAGGCCTCAGACCGTCCTAGTTCTGATATGTATGAGTGGCAACATGTTGCTAAGAAGCCCAAGTCTGAAACATGGCAGAGCCTAGATAGATCCTAGAAAGGGTTATCAAAGGGGACCCAGGGCCAACTACTTTTGAAACAGTGCTAATAGTGTTAATGGCTCACTGGTAGATCATTCCTTCTCCTTGTGTTTGGTGTGGGTAGACCAGGGCACTTAGCTCTCAACCTAGATATCATGTCCCCCAATTTCCTCTTCTCAGATGTCTCTTATATCTCACCCAGTAGGAAAAGCAGTCTTCCTGCATAGTCTCCCCTCTTCTTCTTCCAAGAAATACAACAACTGCTGCTACCTCTCTATCCCTGTGTTGCCCAAACAGTTAAAAAGGATACTAAATCGGTTCACCATGATTTTCCTGCAATGAAAGAAGCCCCAGTCCTGCTTCAGTTGGTTTAATTTACTGGATACTATAGATACTATCACAGGCTTAATGTGATTAAATAAGCAGACTAGGATTTCCAGAAACATTTATTTAGATAAATTTTAAAAAATAAAAGCAATACTAACTAAAGAGAAAATATTCATTAAACAGCATGATTCTAAATACTAATATCTACCTTCCTCTCCACTCTTCTTCCCCTGTTAAACACATAGGATAAATAATTTTTAAGGCCTATGATTAATTTTGCTGCATATATTGATATAAAGTAACTTGAATATTCATAAAAATGCAAGTTTTATGAAATACCTAAAATTTGTTTAATTTAAATTCTGAAATAATTGGAGATATAAGTATGGAAGAATTCTGTGTTTTAGAAGTGATTTCATTATTTCCACCTTTTAGAGAATTCAAAAGCCCACTTGAGTCTACCTATGATTTAGTATTATAATCTTGCCACAAGCTTGACGAGAACCCTACAAATGATAGCCAAATAATTCCACTGACCAAAATCTGGACACATGTGACAAGGAAAATAAGTGAGCACAAGAATATGATACAGAGGGTTGTGCCTGCCTGCCAATCAACACTTTCTTTATAATTAATGACATATCGTATTTTATTGAAAACACAGACATTAACATTGAAGGGGAAAAGACCATTTTCTTTTTAGTGTTAATGTATAAGTCCTGGTAATAGTTAATATTAAATAGACTCACTATGTGTATGATAGTAATCTAAACACTTTACATGCACTCTAAACTGTTTACATGCATGCACGGCCACATACATGCAAACTGACATACATACAGGCACATGCGCTCACCCCCGCCACACACACACACACACACACACACACACACACACTACACAAAGACAGAAAGAAAAATACTTTAATGGTGGCTGAAGTGGCTCAGCAGGTAAGCATGCCTGTCAACTGGAGTAGGTTCCCTGTAACCCACATGATGGATAGAGAGAACCAATCCCATTAGTTGTCTTCTAACCCCCATTTTTGTGCTTTGACTTAGATTCCATGATGAAACACAGTGCCTCACAAATCATACACATTTGTTCATCACTAAATGTTTTAATGCAAAATGAAATGTTGGTGGCCTTTAAAATGTCTATCAGTTCTTATAGTGAACATTCAAGGATGAGGATGGTAGCTTTCAAAACAGATTGGATATTGGGAACTTTTACACTATGTTTCATCAACAGAGGAGTAGGAAGTCACTGAGTTTCAAATAACAAATGCTTAGATATACAACTAAATTCAATCATTTGTAATATTTACAATGTCAGGTTTTTAGCTCCTATTTGATGACATAATAAAGTCCAGTATTTATAATTATCCTAAAACCAGATGCCAAATTATATGATCCTGCTTCATTATGACTATCCATTTTCCCACTGCTAGCTAACGTGACAACTAGATGTTAAGATTGGCAAAGGCCTAGAAAAATGACCTTTGGAGTTTATTTTAGGCCCAAACATTTCCAGAGTTGTCAAGGCATTTAAGAAGCAACAAAACTAGCAACATTTGCCCCTGAGGGCTCCTCCACAGCGCTCCAAGCAAGTTCTCCTCTGTATTCTAATGTTGTGTTCCTCACAATGACTATATTGATGTTCAGAACAACTGGTCCTATCACGACCAAAATAAATAGCTGCATCACCTTTTTTTTTTCTGGATTAGCCAACTAACCAATCAATATATGAATCAATCTATTAAATAGATAATTTATAGATATGCACATCACCCTATGCAAAAATTATTTGTTAGCCAGGCGGTGGTGGCACAAACCTTTAATCTCAGAACTTGGAAGGCACGGACAGGTCTGAGTTCGAGACCAGCCTGGCCTACAGAGTGAGTTCCAGGGCAGTCAGGGCTACACAGAGAAACTTGGTATCGATAAAATGAACAGACAGGCAGACAAACAGGCAGACAGACAGACAAAAACAAAATATTTTAAAAAATATTTCACTTGACTATCTTCCAAACAACCTCAAATTCCTTGCTTCATCTAATTTCTCAGAATTTCTGTAATTAATATTGATAACATGAGAATCAAATGATATTAGCTTATGTTCCAATATCTGTTTCAAAATGTTTTTGCTCATCCCTGCTTTTTCCTGTCTATATCAGAAACATAGCAACTACAAGTTACAAGAATCTATTAAAATATATTCAATGTTACATGCCTTATTTTCCATATGGACATGAATTATAGTATTTAATATGCTTTTTCCAAGATCAAACAAGAATAAATATCTTCATATATGGCTAATTGTAATCTTTTAATCTTTGTACTTTGAGTGTCTAAGATAAAGGCAATAAAATCCTTACTTGAAAAAATATTCAGCTTAACTCATGAAGATCAATTATCAGCATGAAATTGTTTTTCAAGGTATCTGTAACTTTCACCATGCTAATGAAGTTCATACTGCTATGGTGTGTGGTGCTATGCTGGGGTGACTGTCTATATTTAGAAACAGCACTAGTTCCCAGACATCTGGTTTATTATTATGCGGTGAGAGCCTGCTCTGCTTGGTAAATATCATATCGCAAGAGGGAAAAAAATCATGGTTTAATATCTCTCTCTATGCAGCTTCATAAAGATCTACAATATACCTAAGTCACCATCTCCCCAGGGTACTTCAAGCCAGCCACTGCTGAGGTAAATCCGACTCATCTTTTTCACTATCTGTGTTCGGCCATTTTAATGAGCTCAAAGCTCCTTGTAATATGATGACTTGTTGCTTAAAAAATATTATTTATCTTCAAAAATGGTTTCTTTCCTCACTGATTGCCCTTTGAGAAATTGTAACCCTAGCTTATTTTTTATCTTAAGACTATGGAAACTGTCATGAAATGACAGCATTTACTTTCACTCCTGTTCCTGGCTCTGAGAGCGTGCTGTTATTGAGATAGTCTTTGCCTGTTCCAAATCTTAGCCCCATCAATGACGTGACAGCCAGACTCACTGAGGTGTTAATGATGTGACGTATGTAGAGCACTTGGCGGTACTTGGGAGTTTGGGCACTTCTGCCTTTTTTTATTAATACTATTTTCCCAAATAACAATTGCGTCACACTTACGTCAAACAAGGAATTGTAAGCAGGTGAGAATCAGTGGCATTTTCATGTAACCTTCTCATTGTGTTGGGAAACGTTAAGGACGTTTATAGCTCTCTTACTTATAAACTATTAAGTCAGCTGTGTTCTCTGCAGTGGGTGCAGATTCACTATGACTCTAAGGCAACTTAAGTTTATGACCATAGCTGTAACTTGAGAATTAAAAAAAAAAGTCCCCAGACACATGTAAGCTCCAGGTGCAACAGCATTTGGTCCATCATTTCTCACGTGACTTTACAAATAAGTCACCAGGCATGTGATGAGCTATGCTGTGTGCCTTCAAACAGCTAATTCACAGAGGTTCTCAAGGATGTGGTTACTATGAGGGAAGTAATGTGCTGTCAAAACCAGTGTCTTCAAGAACTGAGACTGACCTCATCTCTCTATGTCATCACCTCTCTGAAAATTTCCTTATGATAATGTTAGGCCAGACTTAGCCAGACACTTCATTGCTACAGAATGACATATTAAATTACATGGACAGGCAGCTTATTATAATTCATTTCTTCTTGTTCATTACTAGCCATTACTTACCTCATAAGAAAGCCCATACCTACGGGGTTGGGTAAAAAAGAAAAGCCAAAGGGGGAAAACCTGTTACAATTTATTTCAATAAAATGATCTAAATGTTCAGTTTCTTTACTGATTCATTTCTTCTATAAATATCTCAAAGTCAAGAGAAATGAACTTGAACATTTTTCAGGAAAAGGTTTCAATTTGAGGCACATAATAACCACTCTAGATCAATGGTGCTGCCAGGAGGGCACGCTGAACTTGGCCATCAGATATTCTTACTTTCAAAATCAAGCATACACATCTAACAACCTACATGGCCTTTGTACATCAGCTCCTGAAGCTGGGGTTTTTATAATTGCAAATGTGACAATAATTTCACCTCCTTCAGGGACTGAAGTTAGTGTCAATAAAGTACTTAGCCTGTGCTATAGATATTTAAATAAAACATTATAAAAGAAGTATTTTCATGTTGCTTCTGTCAAGAACTTCTAGATGCACATCACTTATTCCCAATTTCTGAAATCCTCCATAGAGAAGAAAATATTGGATCAAATAAACAATGAAAAATTTCACAGAAAACAGTTAACACCTGCTGTTGAGTTTATTAGAATCAAAGACATTTACATAATATACTCAACTGACTTCAGGTTAGCTTAGCTTTAAACCACAATTACAAATTATCATAGATCCTACTGGTTTCTTCTCACCACTCTGATCATAGGCATTGGTAGATGATAGTAGCCATTTTTATGACTCCTGATGAAAATATTGTGCAAAGCCAATGAAATAAAGTAATACATTTCATTTGAAAGCCAAATAGTAAAGCTATACGTTAGTCTTTTATTCTTAAATTTTCTCCTCCACTTTTTCAACTCTTCTCCACCTACCTCCCCACCTAATTTCATGTTTTTTCCATTCTCCTTCAAAAAGAAAGAAGAGAAAAAAGAAGAAAAACCAAAAGCACACACACAACCAACCCAAAAAAAACCAAAATAGAAACAAACTAAAAATATCAATAAGACAAAAATACCAAAATCAAAAGCACACACAGAAACCACGGAGACTATCTGAGGGCTGGAGAGATAGTTCAGCGGTTAAAAGCACTTGCTCCTGCAGAAGACCCTCTTTGGCTCAGAACACCTACATGGAGGTTCACAGGCATCCATAACTGCAGCTCCAGAACATAAACCTGCCTCTTCTGACCTCCAATGGCACCAGATGTGCACAGGGTGCACATACATACATGTACAGAAAACTCTCATTACTCATACACATAAAACAAATGTTAAGAATTAGTTAATGTTATACTTAGACATGGGCTTTTGATATTAAAGAGTTTGTGAATAAATACATACACTATTAAGAGATTAGCATCATGTAAACTAACAGCTATCAACATGAAGATTTCCGTGGTTTCTATTCATCGCCCAGCATTGTTTTGGTTCCCTTTACTTTATTATGTGTGAGTAAATGTCCGGAAATGCCTAAACAAATACAGAAAGAAATGGTTTTGGCATGGTATTTTAGTTTTGATTACTGGTTCCTAATTGTTTTTCTCACAGTGAATATCTCTTACAAGAAACAAGTTAGCTACATAAAATGAACAGAAAAAAAGAATGACTTAAGATTATGGAGCTTTATGCCATCTAACCCCTTTATCCATAATTCTTAAGTGAGATGAGTAGATGAGAAACAGTCATGGTGATGGACCAGTTACCATGCATATATGGGCAATTCCACAGTCTAGGAGTCTGCGCAATTCCATCAATCTCAGTGCCTTCATTGGAGCTCTCATGCAGATAATGTCCTGAGTTCCAAAGCATTTCTAAAAAGCAAACTCATTGTTTTCTTAAAAGCAGCTACTTTTTCTTTTCATTCTTCACTGGTTTAAACAGAATTATACTGGACACAGTAACACTGTCTTAAGGTTGAGCCTATGGCTTTCAAGAACCTCATGCATAGACTATTCTTTTGCTTCTTAGATAGGAACCAGCTCTTACTGGCTCAGATGTTTTCACTTTGTCTCCTCCTTTCTGGTGATCCCTCATTTTCCCAAGCTAAGACGTTGTGTCTATCTTCACTCTCACTTGCAGTCTTTACCAGTCCACTGGGTATACCACCACCCACAGGTTGGGTGTCCTAGTTGTATGCCCCCAGACCAGTCCTCTCTCCTATTTGAGACTTCATTTCCAGATGGCTATTCAACTTCTTCATTTAGATGTCTAAACAGGCAATTCAACCTCAGTGAATTCTTGATTTGAAGCCCCTAAAACCTCAATGTTGGTAAATAGCAATTCTACCTATCTATGTACTGTTCATAATTTTAAAAAATTAAGCATTTAAAACTGAGATGCAGCTATATTTTTCACACTGCTTTGAATCTATGTGGGCTTTTGTTTTCAAGGTTTTTAAACAGTGGATCACTTTGTATTTCAGGCTATCCTGGAACTCATTAGGTAGCTCAAGCTGGCTTTAACTCATCACAATCATCCTACCTCAACCTCCAGTAGGCTGAGATTAAAGAAGTCACCTACCGTGCCTGTGCTCTGTTCCATTTAGTCATATTGGTCATTGTTTGATGTCACAAAATAAAATTCTGTAACATTTTACATAACTACTATCTAATAGAGGTCATTTATGACAGTCGTATCACTGCTTAGCTCATCACATGTCAACTAATGGTTAATACACTTTTTATTATATTTAATTATTTAATGTGTGTGAATGTGTATGTTTGCATGTCACATGGACAACTGGCCACCATATATGGGTGGATATCAGAGAACACTTGTGGAAGACATTTCTGTCTTTCTTCTCTGTGGGTTCTAAGAATCGAACTCTTCTTGGCTGAGGGGCATGCACCTTTTACCCTCTGAACCATTTTTTTTGGTATGAATATTACTTACACATTGGTTACCCCAATTGTTTATCTCAGACCAATTCTCTCCTCTCAACTTAAGATTTAATTTCCAACTTAGATATATAAATAGACAATCCAATGTAACTGAACTCTTGATTGAAACCCTTAAAAAATCTCCCTATTCGTAAACCAGAGTTCTACCTATCTATACGTTTATTGGTCTTCAAATGGCTTCTAGATTTAGGAAATCAACAGATTCACTTACCTTTGTGAATATAACTTCATACATGCTTAGGATAACTTTGTAAAATTTTGATCCTTACCATCAAATGACCTCCATCGTGACTGGACCTATTTATACTCTTGTTAACAATACTAGAAAATTCTGGAGCTCAATCTAATAGAAGTTTGCTAAGTCTTGCTCTTTTCCTCAAAACATAGGCCATTTCTCATTTACCATAATTTCAGCATATTTAAAGTAGGTCAAAGATCAATTATCAAAATTAGATTTGGAATGTCCTTTTATAAGGTAACTTTCAATCACATATGGCATCTCTTATCAGCACTGAGATGCAAGAGATTCATTTCAGTGAGTTCAGGCACTGGATTTTTGCCATCTCTTACACATCAATCATCACTACTTTCTGAGGTCTCCCATAGAGATAATTTTCTCTCCACTTAAGTAAAATCAGGAAGATCTTCATTTCTACCATAGTCACTGTATTCACTGAAGACATAAATGCTTAACAGGAGGTGTGGTACTATTTATTGATGCTTCCCAGCACATAACCAACACACAATAAAACAGCAGTTTGTGGATCATTGAGTTAGGCTTTCATATTTTAAAATGATAGCTCATTTCCCCCTTTGTTTCTATTTGTTTCCTTTTAGTTAACTTTTGCCCCTGCTGTTGAGCTCTCTATTTTATTGCTAAGCATATTGGTAACATTTAGTAAGGAGATGTGTTTGTAGTGAGGAGAAAAGTTCCAGTTGCTTGTTTTAATCTTTTAAAGAAATGGCATGTGTCCTACTTAAAAAATGTTTTGTCTGGAAATTAATCATCATCTATAAATAACAATTTTCAAATCTTATTACATAGTAAACGTAACTATTAGGATGGGATGACATTATGTTTCAGACTCGACATTTCCAGCATTTAAATATTTTATAGACTATATTGGTGGTCTGTTATTGGCTAAGGTATTTTCTCTTTTTAATATAAAATGTCCTCCCGTAACGGCTCTTTTAACTACTGCATTCATTCTTCTTTGTAGTCAGTACAATTTTCAATTATTAAAATTCACAAAATGTGAGGACATTTCGACAAAGTCCTTGCACTCATTTTCTTACTTAACCATCCTTCCAGCTTATGGTCTAATTAACATGTTTTAAATTTTCCTTATTGCTTGTAAATAGTCTTTTCTTTTTCCTGCTTAGTAGCCTGTTTCCATTTCCTTGCCAACTCAGAGATACCTGCTAAAATGAAAAGAGCATTAACACAGACCCTGAAAGTTTACCATCGCCTTGAAATCATAAGCAAAGTGGAGAATCAGCAGGTACATTTTCCAAAACCTAACAGATGAAATAACTGTGCAGTCCTGTGCCATGCCATACACTCACATCTCAAAATTCACATTCTGGAAAACACCCACAGTTTCAAGTTAGTATTTGCAAAAGTAGCTCAAAATGGTTTATCACAATGGCTGCTATACTAACCTTGACTGGTCAGAATACCCCAGCTAGCTTTTCGCTTAGAAGAACATTCCTCTACATTTGCTAGCTTTCTTTTCGGAAGGATTTGCTTAATGCCGTGCCCTTCAACAGCAATGTCTGCAGACATTCTTGGGTTGGTGTTTTTTTTGTCTGTAACAAGCAGGTGTCATAAGTACAAGTGCTCTACCCAGAAGAAATATTAGCATCTGGCTTTCTACCTACTTTTTCCTTCCCTTTAGACTTTCACAAATGTGCCTTGTGTGCTGCCTGGAGAAAGGGTTCGACATTGAACTCCATTGAGAAATACTTGGAAAGGCTTGGTAGATGCAGAGTGGGGGAAGGGCCAGAAATGCTGTGGTGTTTTCTATTTTTAAAGAGGTGTATCACCACAGCAAGCAATGTTTAACTGTTTGTGTGATACAAACTGTAAAATATTATTAAAGTAGCTTTTCTGGGTAAAGACAGAAGAGGAATAAGTTGTTGTTTTAATGTCTAAGCCTAATTTTTATGATACACATGCCAATCAAATATAAAATTGCCCACTGATAATGGCTGCAGACACAACTTCCAAGTCACAAGGCTCAGGAGTAATCAACAACTCCCTAGGATTTCCCTCATTGTCATCAGAAATAAGCATTATGCACACATAGAACCAGCTGGCATCTAACTCATGTCTTAATTTTGTGAGAATCTAAGTTTAAAATTGGAAAAAAAAAATCACAGACTTCTTATTTTTATAGTCACATCTCGCTATTGTGAGCTTTCCAGAGGTCGTTTCTAAACCAAAAGATGCCAGCAGGCAATTTAAGTACAGCTGAGATTTTTTTTTCACCCTAAAAGGTAAAGGAAGGAGAAGCTGGAGAGATGAGAGGAAAAACTAACCATGCACCTGATCGTTTCTGCTGGCGTGTAGACCTGACCAGGGCTCACCACGGTCCAAGATGGAGGGAAGAAGAGCATCTAACTGGGAAGGGACTCCAAGGATTAACTGAGCTGCCCCTCACATTACAGGGGATTAACATCCTGAGATTTGCCCAGATGAGGAATAGTGCAGAATCCATTATCTGACTTTACTTCTTATTCCCATCACTAAGGCTCTAGCTGCTATTGGCCCATAGGGGAAATTAAACAATCAAAGTGCTGCCTCTCGGCAATAAGTAGGAGGGAAAAAAAATCATTTAGTAAACAAAACAATTTTCCATGCTCCACCTGATGACATCTGCTGCTACATTACAGTGCTGGTATTTACATCAAATAAATCACCAGTGGCTACAAGAAATATCTTTCTCCTATCTCAAGTTCTGAGTTTACTATTTGGATGATTCTGGAAGTGTCACCTATCTATAACCCGTCTTCATTTCTTACAACCCAGGTCATGTGGGTGTTATATACTCTTCAAGCAATAGGAGCATTTCGCTTAGTTTTTATGAGTCACACACGAAAGAAAACCTAGCACATGCATTTTAGGTATAGTATATTACTACCGAGAGGCCCAGATATTTCCAACAAAACTGAAGCTCACACTCAGCTCAGCTTGAGCAATCTGCATGGGTGGCATACTCCGCATTTGAAATAAAGACTAACAAGGCGTGTTCTGTCTTTGGTATTCATTTGACCCAATGCTAATTAACGACAGGCTCCTTGTTGCATAGTTTATATTTATAAAGAGAGCTTGAAATCTTTCAAATAGAAGAAATAGTAATTTTGTTTTAAAAGTAATTAAATCAATGAAAAGAAAATTCAGCTTTAAGCTTGGGATTTTTCGCTTCATTCTTTTATTAATGTAAAATGAACACAGGAGTCTTCAAATACTGGAGAAATTTTGTTCTGAAGACAATTTTGGATGCTATGTATTCCACTGAATTACCTCTGTGTCCGACTTTCCCTCTAAGTTGAGTATTATGACTGCAAAGCCCAAAGCACTATGTTATTTCCCAGGCCCATATCTCTTAAATAGTATGCCACTTTAAAGAGTAATTGAAATATGAAATTTAAGAATACCTCAGAAGTTTCTCTATGACTTTGGGGATGTAAATAAATTTCCAGTGCAGTGAGGGGGAGAAATAACCTACTATTACCACTTTACTAGGCCAGCATAATTCCTTACTACTTTCTAAATGCTGTCTTTATGCTCAAGGATAAGTGCAGCTATCACTGCTCATCAAAGAAGTCCCTCTTTGTAGGAAATGAAGAACACCACAGAAAACCACAACTGACACAATGCAGAGGTAAACAGATCCTGGGAAGCCCAGCCTCAGTGGATACAACCATACCACAGCTCTCACATCCAAGAAAACATTGAGGAAGAGAGGGAGGACAGGCTGTAGGAGCTAGATACAGGGAAGTCTTCTGTGAACCCGTCTCTCCTATAAATGGCCACATAAACAAGACCACAACTATGACACTACTAATGGAAATATTAATGTGGAAGGGAGAAAATGTCATGGCACATCTAGAGGAAGTACTAGAGGTGACTAATAACTTCTGGGAGAAGGAGAATTAGCTTTTGCTAAGAATGAACACCCTTATTGCTTGTCCAGTAGGGGGTCAGCTTTGAAACAGTATATACACCACCACCAAAATCAGGCTCAGCTTCAAGCAACCAATCTATGTATGTGTGTATATATGTATGTATGTATGTACTATGTATGTATGTATACTTAGGAATCCAAATTACTCATGAGTCAGTGAGTGCTAGAGAGGGTCTTGACTTTGTGGCATCACGAAAGCTCCTAAGAATGCCTTACCTCTCAGTGGTAAGTTCTCCCCCCTTACAGAGCCGCATTACTCACTCCCAAGAGGCTGTGTTGGACCTTCCTTACGAGACCATGTGTCCACACAATTCCTGGGAGACATGCCTGAGCCCTATTCTTGCGCCAGTTTGCTTCTTATTCTATTTTATTTAAGCATGAATAGCTAAGTCCATTGATGGCCTAGGGATCCTCAGTGAGGGTAGATGAAGACTGAGAACAAGTCAAACAGGAGTGTCCAGAGTGATTGTTATCTAATAGTTAGCCTTTGTTTCAAAAGTCAGTGAAACCTACAGTTGCCAGTCGTGTGGTCCATGATGTTTTCCCTCTGAACTAGAGCAGAGTGGATAGAAAGGGGCAGAGGTGACTACAAAATCACACAGAAAAGATGGCTGGACAGCACAGAAGAGCCAGGCTAAACTGTGGCAAAGGACATTTAATCATGTGTGGAGAAAATTTTGAGAAGACATGCTACATAAGTAAGTTCTAAGTTTCACCAACTTGGTTACAATTTAACAAACATAAGCAGAGGGGATTGCTGGAGAGACGGCTCAGCGGTTAAGAGCATGGGCTGCTCTTCCAGAGGACCTGGATCAACTCCCACCTCCCACATGGCAGCTCAACAAGGTCTGTAACTCTTGTCCCAACATCCTCATACAGACATACATGCAGGCAAAACACCAGTGTACATAAAATAAAAATAGTTTTTAAAAAACCCCTCAGGACAAGTAGCTTACTATGGTGTTAATTAGCATATCAAAGGGCACGCTGGCCTGTAGGGTCTCTCAGCAAGTCCCTGTTATAAAGGCTGCTGGTCTTGGCTCCTCTCAGCTCTTCTCACCCTACCTCCTACCCTAAACTTCTCCAGGGTATGGGCTGGGGCTCTTCCCCAAGCTCCTCATTCCTATATCACCATGCCATTGTGGTCTGCCACGTGCTCTCTTGGTTCTCTTTGATTCTTCTGTCCACTTGGCTCTCTCTACTCTCCCCACCCCCACCCACTTCGACTCATGGCCAGGTTCAGTCTACTACTTTTTCTTCCAGCTGTGGACTCTTCCAGATGCCTCAGGCCATATTCTCTCCCTCAATCTACAATAAAGAACCTTTTCTTCAACCACACACACCTCTTGGAGGGGGCATGTCCTCATTTCATTCAGCTATAAAACACAATATGTAAAAGAACAGTCATTTTTATGTGAAAGGAATATTTTGGAAACCAGGAACGAGGAATTATTCCATATTATTTATTTATTTTTATTTGTTATTTCTCATGTCCTTAAATTCTTCTGTAGCTGAAGTGCTGGGATTACAATGCTGTGGTACCATGCCAAGCTTGAGATAAAAAAAAAAAAAAAGTTGAGAAGAGGCCAAAGAGTTTGAAGTAACTTGAACCACCAACACATGTAAAGCTTAGGATTCTCCTGATCATCCTATCACTACTCCACAGACAGGTTCTAGGAGGTCTTGAGTCAACTATGTGGTCTAGACAATGCCAACCACAGGTTTGTTGGTATAAACTGAATACTGTTACCTGAATATTCCCCCAGGTGAACTTGAGCTCAGTAGAGGACTAATGGTAATTACGTATTTAAAAATGTAGACTCAGGGTTACACTGGAAATGTCTTCATAAACTCAATTATCCACACCCCAGGACCTTTTTACTGAAGTGGAAGTGTGTAAGATCCGATTCATTACTGAACTATGTCAATTCACCACTCTGACCCTTCCTGGATTATCTCCATATTTTATTTCTAATTCCTTTGCTCCTGAGGCCAAGTTTTCAAAATACCATCAAAAAGCCCAAGAATGCACTTTACTAGAAATCTCTTCTTTAGTACATACAAGGCTCTGGCTTTGACCACCAGCATGGAAAAAAAAAAAAAAACAAAAAAAAAAACAAAGAAAATACTGAAACAGTTGCTGACAGTGTTCTCCCCTTCCCCTCCACCCAGTGGCCATCATCTGATGCATTCACTCTCTACTGATTAAGTTAATTCTATCAAGTTTTCTTCAAAATAATTTACTTGGGAGGTGGGGGGGGCATCAAAAGCTTGTACTGTTTTTAAAAAAGCAAGTCTGTATGTATTAAAATATTATTTATTTTCTTCCCAATTTATAACCAGAGTTTTATCTAAAATAGAAAACTTTCACAATAAAATTATTTGAAAGCTCATTCATCGATGCTGGATATAATTAGTGAATACTTGAAAATTTCCCCAGATGTATTCATGAATGAGACTCTCCTACATTTTCTTTCCTTGTAGTGAAAGTTAGAGGCTTGGTAAAGATCTATGAGCTTGATCTCTGAGTACGAGGAGTATGCTATGCTACATTATAGGTTCTACCTTTGCAGAATCTGACTGAGAAGTCTCTGTACCTGAGGTTGGGCTTGGAGTCACTGCAGTCAACCTCATTAATAGGTGGCTATGAGTGCTAATGTGATGTGGGACAAGGAAAAGAATGAAGCAGAACATACAGGGAACGTCTACAACCATGTCCGTCAATAAATATGTTCCTGCTCAGTGACAAGTGACAAGAAGAGAAGCTGGTATCCTACATAAAAGTGTTTGTGGGCCTGACATGGGGACATAAGCTGATCAAAATATGGGTGTGGGGACCAGGTGGAGCATAGCTAGCTGTAGATCAGGGTGTCTACTCCTGGCATTTGCAGCCATGGAACTTGCTGCCCTACACTAACTTCATGGAGTAACACTGACAACATTGTATTGTTGCTAGCAAACCTTACATTAAGTGATCTGGTCTGGCCAGATTGAAAGGCATTCCGGGGTAATGAAGGCAACACAGCATAAAGCCTCAACAAGTGGCCAGTTAACAAAAAAACATCAGGAAGAAAACCACAGCTAGAATGATTTTAAAATAGAGGAAAGCACTACCAGAAAACGTCTAGCTCCATAATAAAGAGAGGCCCAAAATATTTATCTGATGACCTTTATTCCATGTTGAATATTAATGGGTCTTCTTGCTCTCCCTGACTGGCTACATCTTCTGAATGCTGCCTTTATTAGTAAGTAAGAACAATAAGAGAATAGCGTGTCTCCCTATGTACACCATGGAGTAAGTGTTTGTGTTTGTGGAGCAAAAGGAACACTAAAAATGACCTAGCAGCATTGTCCAAGTACTTCAAATATGTTTGGTGGAGGTGATGAGGACATGGGCAAATAAAAGAGTAACTTTGCTCACAATGCCCCAACTCAGCCTGGGAAATACATGAGAGGAAGTAAATTATATATATATATTTTCAAGTTCACAGGAAGTGCCCTAAAACAACTGCCATTTGCAGATCTCTTAAGTACATTCCAAAAGTTCAGTGAAGCAATGGCATGGGGTGAGATCATGACCATGAGATAACTTGGACTCTCTATGCTGAAAGCTTTTCTGGTACAGAAATAACTACCTTTGGGTCAAAATATGAACAACAGTGTTTTGGAACTAAAAGCAAAGTTAGTTACTGTCAACTCTATGACTCACAAATATCTTCAAAGAGTCTTATAACCATAACAGAACTGCCAGACGGTGCTGGGGTGTGCAGGATGGTATGTGTCTTCACACAGGGGAGCATCCAGAGTATCAGCTTCTGAAGTGAGCTTCCACATCAATGGAAGGGTCAATGAGGATGGGTGTGGCTGGGTGGGCTTCAATACATCTGATCCAGTCTAGTACCATTTTGCTGATGAAACTCATGTACTGAAAGATAAAATGTTATCTCAATGTCACCACTACGACTGAGAGCGAAGGTAACACGTGGAACCGAAGTTGCCTTAAGCTCTTCCCAGCATACACTGTTGCTCACACATCTGAACCAGTGAATAGAAAATAAGGACGGGAAAACCATATTGAACCACCAATACCACACATGTCACTAAATGCTGTCTAATGAAGTGCATTCATAAAGTGATGTGTTTAGGATAGACTCCAGAACTTGCGTAAGAAGAATAAGGTTCTTACTAGACTCATAAAGTAGCACTTTCCTTACACATTATTACTTTGTTCACATACATTTGTAGCGCCACCAGCTGCCAGCTTGAAACCTTAGAAGGGTCACAAATCTGTACAGGGAGTA
>OU015752.1:14867292-14878763 GCA_907169655.1 Acomys percivali
AAATTAATAAAATTAAAATTAAAAAATAATCAAAGATATCCTGAGTCTTTGACATAAAACTCCTTGCTTATCTTGCTTAGGTTTTTGGCCAACTTTGTGTTTTGTAGACTTTTTGAATAATTCACATTCTCTGGTATTCAGCCTTCTGTAGAGTGGAGGCCAGTAGAGAGAGCAGACAGGGTAGGGCAGAGAACTGTGAATTTGACCATTTATTTTTTTCATTCACTCTGCTTCTCCTGTCAGTGTGAATGATTAGGGTTGAAGCTACTGGGTAGTAGCAAAAGTTCATCATCCAACAAAACCTGGTTTCAAATTGTTCCACTTCTTTTTTTTTAAATTTTTAATTTTATTAATTTATTCTTGTTACATCTCTATGGTTATCCCATCCCTTGTATCCTCCCATTCTCCCCTCCCTCCCATTTTCCCCTTATTCCCCTCCCCTATGACTGTTCCTGAGAGGGATTACCTCCCCCTGTATATGCTCATAGGGTATCAAGTCTCTTCTCAGTGACCTGCTGTCCTTCCTCTGAGTGCCACCAGGTCTCCCCCTCCAGGGGACATAGTCAAATGTGAGGCACCAGAGTACATGAGAAAGTCATATCCCACTCTTCACTCTACATAGATACTTAATGAACATATAACAACGTACTAACTATTCCAGGACCTCCACTGATTAGTAGAAAATTGACATATAAAATCAAACATGAGTTCTGATATTATTTAAGTAATATGAAGTATGTTTAGTAGATACAACCTTGCACAACAACATGGCTTCTTGGAAAAATATAGTTTATTATTAGAATTCCAAAGTCTTTTCTTTTTTAATTTTAATTATTTTGGGAGTGTCATACATTTGTATGCTGTATTTATTTTTATCATTTCCATCCTTCCTTCTTTCCCCTATAACTACTTCCATGTCCCTTCTACCCTTTCTTAAATTTGTGACTGCTTCTTCTAGAATAATTGCTACACATGCACACATATACACACACACACACACACCCTACTAGATATAATTAGTGTTATAATTATGTATATATGTTTAGAGATGACTATGTAGGATTGGATAACCTATCAGTGGGTTTACAACTAAGTTATGGCAAGTTATATGCCATTTTGAAAATTATAAATAACAATGTAGCGTAAAAAGGAAACATTTATGTAGTATACATTGTAAGCTACATATAGTAGGAAGTAATTTAGGTAATTTTAGACAATTTATTTCTCATGTAAGACTCATACTACTCCATTGAAGTAAAGACTGCTATTTTAATTCTACTGATAAAGAAACTGGGGCCTGCAGACATTAAGCTACTTCCTATGGGTCACATACCTAAAGCAAGATAGAATCAGATAGGTCTGTGTCTGAGTGATTTACTTGGCCATTCATAATGTAACTCTAATCTCCATTTTCTCTAAGTAGGGTCTCTTATTTCTTCTACAAACATTTGCTGACTTTCTTTAATATCTAAGACATTGCTTTTCCTGTATGCCATGAACAGCTATTTTAAAGATCAAGTGGCATTTTTTTTCTAGCAAGCTATAATTTACTTCTTCAGAATAGCAATAGTCTTGAGATATGCACTTGTCATACTGTTTATTTAATCTATACTTAAATACTTGGCAAGAGTTGTGTAAGTATTGCTAAGTATGCTTTTCCTCTTCTCATGAATATTCTGTCATCTAGAAATATTTTTAAAATATAATTTTATTCTGTAGACATTTTAACAGAATTAAATCCACAGAATTACACTCTGTAGTTGTATAACATAATAAAATATTTGATCTTTAAATAATTAATTCAATTCTTAATACAACTGACCTTCCTATGTGGAATTTTTTAAAAATCTGTTTCAGTAGATCTTAATTGCTCAACTTACTTAAAGAGACTCGTCTTTCATATTCTTGGAATATCATATCAATTACGTACACAAGTATTGCTGTAGGACTTAAAATTCAGAAGATTTTATTTTCAATTCAAACTGGTCTTGTTTTGTTGACTTTTTTAAATTAGAAAAAGTCCTAAAACATGGCCAGTGAGTCACTTCCTCATAACTGTACAAAATGGGAATGATGGAGATGAAAGAAGAATGAAAATAGCATTCAACTCCTTGACTTGTAATGCTAGAAGCGTCACTACTACGAAGACGTTGTTCACTGTTTTCTGTGTATTCAGATGCAGAAGGAACTAATATTTCGTCATTTTCCAAATTTACCACTGTGTATCAAGTTCAAGAGGGAAACAAGACACAAAGCTTCCAAGTCCAGTCATATATTTGCCATATCACTTCATTCTAAAGACTCCTTTTCACTTTCACTTAGTGGATGGTACAAGTTATTTTCTTAGTAACCGAGGTAGGATTTAGAAAACAGTGCTTTTGATTCCCACCAGTGATTAATCAAAGATGTGCTTATTTGTTCCTGAGTTGATTCATAGAGGCATCTTTGCTTCTGGACACATTGTTAAAGCACCTTGGACTGTAACTAAACCTTTTCAGATGGGTGGCTTGTCTGACTCTTGGGAAGCTGCTCCTGGCTCACTCCAATAAGGGACTTTGTGATGCTGTGATGGAGAACAGTAGATTTTCAGTGACTAAACTTTACCTTAATAGTTGTCATTTTTTCTCTGACTCATGCTGCACACTTGACAGGGGACAAGAGCTAGTGCTTCTATTTAAGAACACGAGTGGAATTCTGGTGTCACATTTCAGTTTGTTTGTTCTCTGCCCGGAGTTTAAGACTATAAGCCTTCTGGAAAGAGTCTATGGATTTCTGAAGGCTTCTGTTTTCCTCGGGAGGTAATGGTGCCATGGAAAGTGTAGCTGCCCTCTTGGAGGAAAGCTGCCCTCATGCCTCCTCACAGTTATTCACATTCCTGAAGGGCCCAAAATGTTAACTGTTGTTCTAATCCCAACCTGAGAATGTTACTAGATGTTTGGTTATGGGTCATATTATAAGATGGTTAGGATCTTTAATGATGCAGACAACTTATTAAATTGTGTGTTAGTATCTGGGGTGGTTTAGTTGTAAATATTATCTTATCTTATTCTTTGAAGAAAACCTCATCTACTGCCCAGCTTATGAAAACTCATGAAGATAGATTTGTTCCAGCTGAAGAGAGAAAGGAGCCCATGAAAATCTTATTTTCCCCACGCTCTTAGTCTTCTAGCCTCGCCCAGAGCTCTCTTAATATAATAGTGTGACTTTGAAACTCCTTTCTTAAAACTCATGGAGTTTTACATGATCACAAAATTATATAGCATTCTATTTGTTGTTAATCTAAACTTAGCGTGGACTTGCTTACTCACAGACACTATCTGTAGCCATTGACTGTTCCCATTCTAGAAGCCTATGGTTTACTTTGTAGTACTGATAAGGGAAGGCTGGAGAAAAGGACTGTTACCTACGCAGCTCCTACAGAAGAAATGCCATACATCCCTCACAGGCCATACATACATACATACACCTCTTCCCTCCCTCCCTCCTTCCCTCTCTCCTCCCTCCTTCCTTCCCTCTCTCCCTCCCTCCCTCCCTCCCTTATCCTTCCTCCCCTCCCTCTCTTCCACTTCCGTGTGGATTTGGAGGAAGAGTCATTCTATATAAGTAATTATCTTTTCAATCACATCATTTTGGGCAGGAGGTTCACTGAGAAAAATCTTTCTCCAGTTTAGAAAATGTGCTTAGCATATTAAAATTTTCCCAGGCCCCACGGAACACCCACGGAGACACTATGAGGACATGTACTGCTAAGCCAATAACAAGGAGGCCATCTATCTTCTCCGACATATAGTTCATGCAATGTATACCATGACATGCAAAATCACCACAACAAGGCCTTTGCAAAGTAATTATGGTGGTGATTATTTCTACCATCAGCTAATGGCACTTTCATATGCTTAGTCCAGTAAAGACATTAGAAAGCTTTGAATAGAACTGTGAGTGCTTGGATACAGGGTTTGAGAAAAGGTGCATCACCTACTTAACAATGTATCATTACCTCTAATTCATATTTCAATCTTTGGAAAAACAAACCATAATTCTTATGTTTTGCATTTTAAATTTGCCCTCTTTTTCTTGGTACCCAACTTGGTTTTATTTATACTTCTTAATAAGCATATTTTCAGTCCTAAACTATCAATAGACCTCAGATTTTTCCTTCACTGAATTCTAAGACAGCAGTTATTGCAAAAATGTGGTATTTTTAATTTAAAAATTAATGAATTCTCCCTAGGCTGTTATTTATTTCACATGTGCAACATTTGGCTCTTAATGACATTGTTTCCTTTTATTCAAAGGAAGTTATATACTATACCACATATGCATCATAAATATAAACATATAACATTTAACATATTGTGGGTCTAGAAAGTACACATGCATGTGTTCTATATGTATTATGCATATTAAAGTGTGAATACTTAGCATACATCACTGGGCCTGGAATGAAGTGGGATCCAATATCTGTTGGGCTAAGTTGACTGAACTATTTCAGTTATGTCAACAAGTGGGGAAAATAGCTTAAGACTTTACTAATTTCTAGAAGAAATAGCAACACAGGAAACAAGTTCAAATTTCATTTTTTATTTCTTTACTGTCTGAACTGATATGAAAAATTTATGAGTTTGTGGACTGACCATGCTATTTCTTTTTAAAAAGCCCAGTAAACATGAGAATACCAGGATGTGCCTTTCCTAGAAATAAAAAAAAATTTTTTTTAAACAGTAAAATGAGTTTCAGGTAAAGTTTTATGTGTGAGATATATGACTTAGAAGTGACAAGTTGAGAAATGAACAAGAAATATGGAGCAAAAGTGGAGAATTAGAAATTCTGAAAAACCGTGAAAAGAAACATGCGCACAATTTAGAAAGAGAACATGAATATTGTTAGTACCGCTTGTAGCTGACTTGTCCCAGATTACTCCTGGCTGTGTCCTTGCCATCCACATGCCCATAGCAATCGGTTGACTTTGTAGAATACCATTTACAGTGTCTTTAATTATTTGGTTATTTTTCTCCCCCACACATTAAGGAGACTGTATAGATAAGAAGTATACTTATCCCGTTGAAGCTACCATGAGCTAAGTTAGGTTCTTTAATTCTGGAATTAATGTATTTCTCACCAAATACAGCAGGAGGAATTACAAATATATTAAAAATTTGACATGACAGCCACTTCTAAACTTGGAACTTTGTTCCCAAACTATCTTTTTTTTTTAACTCAGAAGAGAACAATAGCCTCTTCCAGCACAGATATTCTGGCATCTAAAGCATAATAGAGCTTGAACAAATTAAAAGGTCTTTTGAGTGTAATGTGATGTCTTCTGTCATTGTCGAGCAGCCCTGCCGATTTCAGCTATTCCTATGTGGAGCTATTTCATCTAAGTTCAGAATATGTGTTCAAGATGTTCTTATGCATTGATATAATGAATGTCACTAAAGAAGTCATCATATTTGCCTCCTGAAAGTATTCATTGCTGAGATGAGAAGTTTTCCTACCATAACTAGTCACATAAATAGTCAAACAGTAGCACACAAAACATAGACTGTATACCACTTATGACATTGCTGATAGCTACTGTAAAGTTTAGTTATTAAAGTGATGTAAACACAGCATGGGCTCTATCAATACAGAGTAAAAGATATAAGGTAGCTTAGGTATATAGTTTAGTTGTATAGTACTTGCCTAACTGTACGACATCCTGACTTCAGTCCTAGCATTGCAAAATAAATAACAACCATGTATTGTTAGAATTCTATCTGCTTTTTATAACTTGATTGCATTATTAAAATGACAGCTCATTTTGACAGTTGACTGGAGGTGGCATATTATCTTATATCCTGCTTCTAAGTCTCTAAAACAAAACAAAAACAAAAACAAAAACTCCCCCCCCCCCCCAAAAAAAAGCACATGACAAAAACTCCAGCATGTTGGATGGTAACCATGATGCCAAACAAGTTCAGAGACGTATGAAATCAGAATCACAGACATAAAGCTGCATGCATCTTAAATTCCTCATAGTCTCAGCCACAAAAAGACTTCCTTGTGAGCTTCAGGGTCCCCAGATACTTCCAAAAGTCAGCCCACAGACTCACAGCGACATATCACTTTGAGGTATTTTTTTTCATAGTCCAAAACTTTGTCCTTGGCCTTGAAGGATAAGAAACCTAATCTATTTTGAAGCTAATTCCTGCTTCCAAGTTGGGTTTGCAACCCCAAAAGCTCAGAATAAAGAACACTGGTATCAAGAGATATATATTCTAGTTTAAAGTATTAACAGTTTCAGATGATCTAAAACACTCTGGAGGGAAAGCCAGACAGCAAAGACCGAATCTCAATAAGAAAGCTAATTGGTGATTTTTAACATAAGTGAGGAGGGGGTCATATGTTAAATAAACCAACACAAAACTAAAACCAGATTCTAATTTTGCTATGTCTTGATTTCTCTTAACATTTCAGTGAAGTTAGGTAGCCCACCGGACTCACAAGGCAGCTAAGGATTGCCTTTTTGAGGTGCATATTGGCCTTTGTGGCAGGTTAATTCCCACTCTAATCAACATCTTAATATATACATCTGAGGTACCTAGTTAACTTAAAGTCAATCATTCTTATATTATTTCTTTTGTTTTTGTTGTTGTTGTTTCTTTTCCAGTCATATAATCACTATCAAACTAATCAAGGTCCTCGTCATTTTTAAACCAACTTTTCACTTAGCATTCAAAGAATGTGTTTCACTGTGGCAATCTCTCTCTCCCCTCACCTTTCTCTCCCTTCCCCTCCCGTCTCCCTTTCTCTCTCTCCCACACACAAACCCACAAGTATAAATTTAAGTAGCTCCTCCTATCCTTCTGTCAAGGTACAAAATGATCTACTTATTGTAAGCATGTCCCATGGTGCAACTTCAACAACTACTACTATGTAATTCTATAGTAAATTTTGTTTTTATTTACATTATTTTTTATGTTCCCAACTTCATTTATAACAAAACTCCCATGACTTGTAGTAGCTTGAAAATATTTTAATAATTCAAGACTTATATTCAAATTATTTCTCTGTCTAACTTGTTATTTTTCTAGTTCATAAACTCTTCTCTTTTCCTAGTCCTATTTTCTCCCTTGTGCATCCTGAAATTCATGCCTCTGAGCCTTCCTGAGATCAAGAACGCAGCTGCCTCCTCTGGGAAAATAACTCTGAAAGTCCAAATGTGAGACAGGGACCTTAATTCTTTAGATTCACTTTCATTAGTTTATATGAAAACTACTTATGGTAAAAAGTCACAATCTCCATCTTCATTATCTTGATATCATGGGGACTCAAGAAACAAGTGTTTAGAACTGACTCCATTTGCTTGAAAGTAAAACTGCTGTAATTTTTACAGCCTAAGATTAAGCTTGACAAATATTGCTCTTAATACTGAAGAGAGCTCTTGAAATGTCTTTCGGATATTTATTGGTATTTCATATTTTTTGAGGACTTGGGAAGGATTTCACAAATTATCACACCCTCCAATGTTTTGTGTTCTTCACTGATTAATCTTATAGGTAAAAATATATTCCAATTCTTGTTAGTCTCACAGTCAATCTCAAAGTATAGTGACCATGTATAACTGAGATCCCTCGAAAGACAGAAGCTCAAATCAGAGTGTTTAACTGCAACAACAGTATTGAAAATGGAGAAAGGATGAGATCTTTCAGTGTGATGTAGGGTCAAGAACTCTCCAGAGACAAAAGGGCCGGGTTATGAAGCTATGGAGTTGTTTGGGGATCAAGAGGAAAATGGCTTAAGCTAGTTTATCAGGTCTAGCTCATCAGCTTTCTGGTTTGTAATCAGACCTTCATCTCAAGCTTGACTGAACAGGCTTAACAACTGATGACAAAAACAGGAGTTGCAGCCACAAAACAGCCTACGTTTGCCTAATACAAAGACTTCGAATTGCATGTAGGTAAGCAGAGGGGCTCTTTTCTTTCCTACTGAAGTGCTATTGCTCACGGGAAGACATTGGAAATTCTGTCAATAAGGCCTCTACTATTATGAAAGACATGAAGTACATGCATCAACTTTACTTTATTGATTTGGTAAGCACTGTGCAGAAATTTTGGGAAGCAACCTGGCTAAGTCCTGAAAGTGGGAGTGGGACCCCAATTTAAAGTGGGAGAATGGTGATAATCATAACAAAGGAGGAGAAAATTGCTTGGTTAAGCAACAATAATTAAACCTGAGTACTCAACATCAGACATAACCAAATCACAAACAGTATAATGATGATTTAAAAAATTTAAAAAGCTACATAAAAAGAGAAGTAGTAATTTCCTGAACAATAAATAATTTTCTCTTAATTTTTCAAGGCATTTGACTTACTTTCCTAGTGTTAAAATAAAACTGGATACAATTTTGCTTACCCTGAATAATAATTAAAATTAAATGCCCTGATGTTAAAAATACAGTGAATACTATATGATGTTGAAAAGGAGAAGTTTTGTTAAATAGATTTACTGTTCTAATTTTGACAAAACTTTCTGAAACTCCATTCACATTTTATGTTTCCAGGAAATGAGTTTCTATGGTGAATATTGACTTCCATCTTACTGTCTAGGACAAAAATCCCACAATTCTAATCTATTTTAAAGGACTATAATAAGACAATGAAACATGAGAGCCATTTCATATATGTCCAGAAATTGCCTGCACTGTGTGAGCACACCATGATCTAAAAGGAGATGAGGGCTTCTCTTACTTGCCAAGGTAAACAGAAAGATGTTTCCATGGTCTCCTCTGTCATCTTTGTGAAGGCAGAAACACCTTTCTTCTTTTTAACTACTATTTCAGTGCTTTCACTTCACTCCAAAACAGAGATAAGTTCTGACTGTAATAATGAGCTATAAATGTGACGATAAATGTTACCATCTTATAATCTCATAGTTTTCTTACCCATGTCTGTATCGCTTAGGTTTTAAAGTCTCCTTTTATGTTTGTGTTTGGACCATAAATACTCCCATTAACCAAATGACTTTTCATTTTCAATGGGTCATAAAGATGTTACTTTTTTAACTTTTAAATATTTTTTATTGCTTGAGAATTTTATATATGAATATAAGGCATTGTTTATTTACTTACTTTTCATCTATCTATCTATCTACCTATCTTTTTCCATCTTCTATCATCATCTATCATCTAACTATTTATCTATCTACCTAATTTACAGCCTGATTGTAGCCCTTTCCCACCACTTCCCAGCCGCATCCTCCCTCCCCCCAATTCTCCTTTCTCCATCTCTAAGATGGGGAGGCCCCCATAGGAATCAACCCCCCTGTCACAGATGCTACTTTTTAATGCTAGTTCAGAAACAGTGCTGAAAGATAAAAGGTCACTGACTACTTCATCTAGAGTTCCTTTCCCCTACAAGAGCTTCATGGAGCACCTAGGTTTTCCAGACTTGAGTTTGTACACAAGTTGCTCAACTTATACAAGAGCAACCTTCCATAGAGGAAAACAGTAACTTCTTCACAAACCACTGATGACTCCCCACTTTTATTTAACATTCCCCCACACCAACAGTAGCCTATATACTTAAAATGAATTACATAAAAAAGAAAACATATAGGAAAACAAGTTTCAATACATCGTTTAAAATGCTCTTTCTAAAAATGCTGCATTTTCCAATTATGTGATGCTAAGTTTTGATTATGAACACTTAAATTGTGTGGGAGGTACACAGTGTTGGTGTGGGCTTTGATTAATTCCAAGTCAGAAATAAATTGAAAGATTATGAAAAGACTGAAATATCACTTTTCCAACCAACCTGTCAATCAATTTACTATCTAGAATATTGCTCCAATAGCATAGAACGGTTTATACATTTTAATATTTATGAGTAGTAGTACTATTTTTCATTTAATCTCATATTGGAATTCACTCTAAGAAGCATACACCTGGCTGCACAAACATCAAATTTGCTTATTCATGATCCTGTCTTGTAGTAAACAATTTCCACAATTGAGAAAAGCAGTATCAAAACTTTTAGGAAAATATGTATCATAAATATTAATTTGTGTTTTATTTAACAATAAAACTATAAAATTGTAATAAAGACAATTCTGAAACCCTCTGCTTTTATTTTTTTTAATAACAATTATTTTAATTACTTTTTTGGTGCTGAGGATTGACCCTATGTCCTTTCACATGCTATGCCAGTGCTTTCCTGCTGAGCTATATTGCCAGCCCTCCATTCAGTTCTCATTGTGAGACAGGATCTCAGTAAACTACTTCAGCTGGTCCTGAACTCACTGAAGTTCAGGAAGGCCTTGAGTTTACAATCCTCCTGCCTCAGCCACCTGAGTTGCTGGGATTTTGACTTAATACTTTCAAATATGACTCAACATATTATTTACAATATTACAATACTGACACATGTTAAAGGACAACTGAGGTACAATCTGCTATCTCATCATTATTCTCTGAAACAATGATGTGGCCAATGAAATAGTTAACATTTTTAAATGATTACGAATAGGCTAAGACATCTATACTTAATGCTGGGTACTTCCATATTGCCCAAACATTTACACTTAAAAGTAACTTTCTTTTCCATGAAGCCAGTGAGGTAAGTTACAAGAACTCCCTTCCACTTTAGTTTACAGAACGTCCCATAAAGAGAACCTGCGATATTTTCTTGGATTGCAGATCAAATGATAGTTCTACTCAACCTGAAACAAGAGCCTGCTATCATAAACCTACCTTGTCCTTGGGTTACACCATAAAACTCAGCTGCTATCCTCGCGGCTTCCTTTCGGTTGCCTTTCACGATGTAGAAATGGCTAAGGATGGCAAGGCTGATTTTCACAAAAAGTTTAAAACAGAAGAGGGAGAGTATCGTAAAGTAGACATTGGATAGCTGCTGAGCAAACGGCCGGCTTTCTTCTAACACCGACATTGCTGCAGAGGAATCTGCCGCGGTGTTATGTCCCAGCCAAGTCTCAACTGTGCCTGGCTCGGTTCCGGGATGCTCTTGAACAGCTGGTCCTAACGAAAGAAAATAACAACTGGTAATGATGTCTAAGGCTCAGATTATTTATACTGTCCATAAAAGTTCTTCGCCAGCTCCTATTGGTCTGACAATATTCCATGGAAGGAGCCGAATCACGTTTCGCAAGCCTCCTGACTTTCCATCCTCAGTATAAAATGATACACCCTCTTTTCTGTTCTGGCTTTCCGGAGTCAAATATTGAAATAACTAAGGCCGATGGATTCCTTTTTTGGTATCTAATTATCAAGAGCAAGTGGGGGATGGCGAGACGGTTCAGTAAAGGCATCTGGCCCCAAGCCTGGAGACCCAAGTTCCAGCACTTGGACCCACACAGTAGGAGGAGGGTACCAATTCCCCTTTTTCTCTGACATCCATGCATATGCTGTGGTAAGTGGACAAACACACACACACACACACACACACACACACACACACACACACACACACACAC
>OU015752.1:14878773-14982865 GCA_907169655.1 Acomys percivali
CACACACACACACACACACACACACACACACACACACACACACACACTGAATGAATAAATGTAATGTAAAAAAGAAAACTGAAGTTTTGTGTATTTTATCCACATGGTTCATGTAATAATATTCATAATTCTAAAAAGAAGTTAAGTTTCTAACTCAAGGTTTTAAAGTTGTTGACTATGAACTAAATCATCAACTATTTCATGGATGGCACTGAGTGAGGAATCATTGAAGAAACTGATTACATTGATTTTATTGTGAAACAATAATTTATTTTTTTAGGACTGATTATATTATCCCACCATCTGTTAATAGCCTTACACTGTCAGTGTGACACTTTAAAGCACTCATCAGCTGTTTTCTATATGCCAAGGAGACCAAGAAGAACTAACAGTCCCTGCCACTAGTGCAGCACAGTTTTACAGGAGAAAATGCAAGAACTCAGATAAATAAAAGCCAAGGCATCATGGCAGCATACCTAATCCTGACAGGAAAGTCTGAGCGAGTTTCCTGGGAGTAAAGGGAATAACACACAAAAGAATAGCTAACCAAATTTAACTGTTTCACAAAAACTGCAAAACCAAACAAATTAAACTTAATCATAGGTCTAGTTATGATACACCCAAAATGTACTTTTTAGACCAATAATCTTGAACAACTATGATTTATTCAGAAATAAAATATGGTATTTTGGGTATCCTATGTATATATAGCTATTCTTATGTATACCCACATATAAATGATAGTTTAAAAGAGAAATAGAATCGATATAGAAAACGATATGCAGGGACTTTGTTTTCATAAACTCCTTTATTTCTATTTCCTTTGAAATAATACTTTCCCTTGCCAATATTTGGGCATTTAAATGAAAAAAATGCACTAATACAAAATATTGTGATATATGTTTATATTACTAGATTTAGGGTCTGCTCATTTTGGAACATTTCTTAATTCTGCTAGGTTTTTTGTTTGTTTTGTGAGACAGGGTTTCTCTGTGTAGCCTTGGCTGTCCTGGGTCCGCTTTGTAGACCAGGCTGGCCTCAAAATCACAGGGATCCGCTTGCCTGTGCTTCACTGATTGCTGGGATTACAGTCCTGCGCCACCTCGCCCAGCTAATTCTTCTAAGTTTTAAGGTAACAAGCACAAAGACATAGACACACAACAGTGGCCCTGGCTAAAGAAAGGATTGTATCTGTGATGTAGCACACTGATAAGTGTGACTTGTCACTTTCATGCTCTGTATCTTATCAAATTAGTCTAACTTTCACCAAATGTTCCTAAAACAAGGGAGACATGGCTGTTGAAAACGTGTGCCAAATGAAGTAAGGTGTTTCCGTCCTGGTGAATCATTTGCTGCCTGAAACATAAAACAGAGCGATGTCTTGGAAATCACCAGCTCGTTGATAGTGGTCCTTGGTGTCCTTCCCCGAGACAATACGCGCGGAGCAGTTACAAATGTGCCCCATGGCTCATGCCATCTGGGACACAGTGCAAACTTCCGTTGAACTGCTGAAGAGAAAGTGACTACAAGGCCCTACCACTGATGTGGAAACTGTGTCAAGCGAGTGAACTCATTGCAATTACGTTCTGGTGAGTCGTGGGTCTGGCATGGCGACGCCGCCTGAGCACAACACACTGGAGAGGAGCCTGTGGACAGCTGGCCCATCACAATGCTCTGAGTCACGGCATGACTTCCACTCCAGCCAGTGCTTTGGAATCAGAAATAACCCTGCCTTAGTCACATCTAAGTGCCTGTCTAAGGTTTCGCCCCTTTCTCTTACCAGTAAGTGCTATTATAAATAATTCCCTCCGCAGCAGCTACTCAGCACCCTGGATTCTTTCGGGCTAAGAAACACTTCCATTTACTACGGCTGTCGTCATCAGTTCAGTTAGCTTAAATCCCCCTGATTTACTAGTAGAAAAAGTCTTACCACACGATATTTAGACATTTATTTCCACATGTCAAGTTTAGTTTTTATAATTTCCTTCATCCTCACCCCTTTGTTTTATGAAGGCAACACCCATAATAAAATTGTCATCTGCTTGTTTCTTCATTTAAAGGGCCAATGGAATAACTCAATAATTGAATTAACTCAAATACAAATCAGCTGTTAATGTCCACAAACAGACTCTTCAATACACCATTGTAAATGACTGGCGATATATAAAAGGCCATGAAAAGTATTTTTGCATCCCATGTTCTTGCCTTTAGATTTCCCCCCTGGTTAAATACAGTTCTTTATTTTCTCCTTTTTGAATATATTTGTTAAGACTTTCACACATGAGTACTGTATTATATCAGTTCACCTCACCTTCTCCCATGCAGCTAAGTCTAAAGCAAGGAGACCGTGGGGTACATGGGCTATAGTAAGGAAACTAGAAGAAAATTGTGTGTGTGTGTGTGTGTGTGTGTGTGTGTGTGAGAGTCTGGAGAGTGAGAGTGAGAAAAATACAGAAGGAGAGGGAGAAAGAATGGATAAAGTACAATATGGATGTCTGAGAAGCCACAGGGAATCATATTACTTAATGTTTACTTAAACAATATATAATTTGTGTCTGTGTTTATATACAGTTTAAATGACCACTTGTGGTTATAATGCATGTTCCTAGTACCAGGCATGTGAAACTTCAAAGAAGTCCAAGAGATTCCTAAAACAATACAGAACATTGTCACTGCCCTTGGTTGCCTCCAAGAACGTAAAGGTAAGACCCAGTGGCTGAAGAAGCTGAAGCTCTTTGGAGACAGGACTTGGAGGAGTTGTACTGGAACTGACCAGGTGACCTCCTCCCTAAGGGCTGGCTCCCATAGTACCTAAAGGTGCTCTGCAAGCTGCCAATGGGGGAAATCAGTCAACAGTCCTACCCTGCTGTAAAGCCTATGACCTACAACAAGGACCAGCATGACAGGATACCCACAAGGGTACAGTAGTGGCGCATGTCTTAGGAGTAAGTAGACACAGTTTAATTAGAATCAAGGCCTTCTCAGGAAGAGGGAACTCATGCCTGCTATTATTTGTTATCCTAGTGCTCTCCTTGTGGCTGGTGAGGTCACAGACCCTAGAGGAGACGCTACTGCTGGCACCTTCCAAAATCAGTATACTTCCCTCGTGAATCTTTTTGCCACAGATGAGCAAGTCTTTCATTGTTCATTTAAAAAGGCTCTTTTGTGGCACAGACCATCACATAAATCTTCAACTGGTCAAAATATAGAGAATTAGTGATTTTACCGGCTTCCTCTCAACACAATTGCTCTACTTAAGTCTCACAGAACATTGAAGGAGAGGGAGAGTAGAGACTGTGAGAGCCAGGGGATCAGGATGCCTACTGTAAGATAGTGTCTTCTATATATGAGCTGCACTCATGAATCTTACCAATATGACCACCTAAACAAGACCCGCATAATAACACTGGTTGACATTCCATGGTAGATGGTGAAATATTGTAAGGCCCCGCCCCTTAGGTGAAGATCTACAGGTAATGAATTCTCTGTAGAGAGGGAGAATAAATCTTCAGGAATGATCCCCTGATATGTTTATGCAATCATAAGTGATCAGCCCCAAACACATACAAATACATAAAAGCAATAATAAATGGACTCAGAAAATATTTTTATACAGGTATATGCATATTAATGTATTTAACAACAATAATTACAGAAATCATGAATTTGAGAGTGAATGGCGGGCACAGGAGGAGTTGAGGGGAGAAAACGAGGTGGAAATAATGCACAGTACTCTTGTGTGAAATTCTCAAAAATTGGAAAATAAAATACTTTTCTAGCTTTCATAAAGACAAGGTCTTAACAGTGTGTTTTCTATTTTGACCATTTTTCTGTCTCCATAACCTTTCTTCATCCTTCTCCCTTATCATATATAAGACATAGGTCCTATAAATGAGAGAAAAATGCAGCATTTATTCTTCTGAATCAGGCTTATTTTGCCTAACATGGTAATAAGCTCATTTGTATGCATTCACTAGTTTTTAAGAGAACTATGATCCTTTATTTTCTGGTAGAAATATACAGGCACATAATAAATCTATAAATAATGACATTAAAAATAAAGTAAAGTAATAAGAACACATATCAAACAATAAGGAGTTGCAGTGTTCGGCTCCTCTAATTTCAGGTACCTTTCTAGTCCTAAATCAGGGAGGCTGAGGACAACTCATACACAGTGTAAATTCTGCCACTTGTCCATAACCATGAAGGTCCATCATGGCTGAAAAAATGACAGAGAAAGAAACCACACAAGCTCTTATTTGGGATAATGTACATCACGGGTAAGACTTAAAACACTATTGGAAATGCAAGCTTTATCTTCAGTTTTGTTAACATCACAAAAAATATGCCAAAGATTTAGATATTGAGAGTGGAGAAGGCTAGAAATGAATACAGAAATGTCTAAACTAAGCTCTTAAAGAAAATTAGTATCTGAATCTTGCCTAATCTCTATGTAGTAAATTCAGTTAATCCTTACCTGAAAGCTGAACTCACAGAAACCGGCATTATAAAAGCAAACTAAGGCACATGGTCACAGTTCTTTATGAAGTCATAGACCTTGTGATGAGGTTGATGCCTCTGTCATCAACAAGAAGCATATTCAAAGGAGATCTGCAGATGCCAAAGCGTTAAGTTTCTACTAGTTATTCTTTTCTAGTTTACTAAGTTCCTTCTTGTTGAAAATAATTCTGGTTATGATTTCTCCTCCCTCAACTCCTTGGAGATTCTCTCATTTTCCCTTTCAGTTAATTAGGGATGAAAGATATATTCTAATTAGGATTAAAATTAACACAATAATTATTACTTAAAATTTTTGAAGGGGATAGTTTGGGAGACAACGATTCTATTCTGTTTGACTATAGGACTTGGAAGTAAATGATTATGTTGGTTTCTATATCAATTACCAGGATAACAGACCATAACATTATCATTAATTTAGGTTCCAGAAGCCCTGGAGAAAGTCACAGGCTTTGGAACACATAATAGATTCTAAGCTTTGAGTTATATTAAACTCAAACATTTTGATCAGACATAACTAGAAGTTGCCTAATATTCAACATGCTGTTATCTTTTATGTGCCACCCCAGAAAACACGGCTGAAAGCCAGCGGCTATGCATATTTAAATGTTTAAAATAGATTATATTTTATTGTGAATACATACTTAGCAAATAATCTATGCCAAATACTTTCCTAGATATCTTGTATATTACAATGGAATTGGTTTTACCATCCATTTTTTTTTTGTTTGTTTGTTTTGTTTAGTTTACAAGCCCAGAATTTCTTTAAAGGGTAGCTCACCCAACTTTGTTCCATTCATTTAACTATCTGGTGCAAGTAAAAGATGTTTGATGAAACAAGGTCAATGAAAGACATTTTTGAGAATATTTTTGAGGAGTTAGAAGTTTTCTTGTACCCTATAGGAGAAGCAAAGTTTCTAAGATCTCTGGAACAATCAAGAGTGATTTGTGTGTGGGTCATGCCAAAAGAAAGGGAAGCTCAGTCAATATTTAGACAGGAAGTATCAGGCTATCTTCTTCTGAGAGTCTGAGTATAGGTTTAACTGAAGCACATTGATCCAATAAAAATATGTATTTAATAATGAAATATTAAAGTCCTTCTTGTTGTTAATTAAATCAGTTTTCAATTCAGGGTTTTCAAACTTATAAAGAAAACATCCTGCTATATTTTTTAGATTCTTTATGAAGAAATTATGAAGTGGCTAGAAAGAAGCTTTAAAAATAAAAGGCAAGTATTTTGCAATTGATATAAATATCTGACAGTGGGCCATTCTTCTGAGAGTATTGTTCAAAAGTCAGCACGGAAACATTCCCATTGTCCAGTTTACCCACTGTCCTCCGCTTACCACACCCTGTGACCGCAGCATGCATTTGTGCCTTGTGTGGAGTATAAATAGCCTCTGTCTAAATACTTGTGTACTTCAGTGGGCTGAATCCAATGGGCTCCACTCATTCCTTCTGTGGTTATGAATTTGTTCTAACCATCACACTTTAGCTAATCACATATTTATAAGATTAAAGATAGGGAAACCTTTCTCTGTCTTGAAGATTAAAGAATAGAACTACATTAGAAGTGAAATGGTTAGGTCATCCCTCAGGTATGTCTAGCCTGGAAATTTAATCAGGATTCTTAGACACTTACACAAATTAATAACAATCATTTCTCCTGGAATAAAACGTAATTAACCTACAATGTGATCAATTTGCCATTAAAATTGGCATATTTGGATGATTCTGGTTAGCATTTTGTTGTAGTTTCCTTGGCAACAGAAGTAACACCTGGAGTGCTTTTAAGTTTATTTTTAGCATCAATTATGAATTCCATGGAAAAATCATAGCTTAAACACATTCTCACTAGATTTATGGATCTAGTACTCATTACTTAGAATAGCACCAGTGTGTCACCTTTCCATGGTAATTTACAATCAGCTTTGTATTCTTCTTCATACTCCATTCCTCACTCCAGTGTTACAGGAAACGAGCAAAGCCAAGTAAGTCAGTGGAGGCTCAGTAGTCCCAGGCAGTGCTCCACCACCATCAACCTCTGGCTGGTCTCTGTTACCTGCTGGTACCTCTGGTCTGAAAATAGGAAGAAAATCAAAGGTACGTTCTAAACATTAACATAGCTGAAGAGAAAGCATGGTGGTTAAGTGACTTGCTGCTTTTGCAGTGGACCACAGTTCAGTCCCCAGCATGCACACTGGGTGACTAATGACCGCCTGTAAATCCAACTCCACAGCATCAGATACTCTCTTGTGGCCTCTGCAGGCATATTCTCTCTCTGTCTCTCTGTCTCTCTGTCTCTGTCTCTGTCTCTGTCTCTGTCTCTGTCTCTCTCTCTCTCTCTCTCTCACACACACACACACAAACACGCGTGCACACACACCCTTTTAGGAATAAATGTAAATATAACTCTATTAATAGCTAATATATGGATAGTAAGTAAAATAAACCTGGAATAAGGATAATGTCAGCCATAGGTGAGTACAAAATACTTGATTAATTGACATCTCCTTTACTCACCGCAACTAGGTAAAAAGAAAAAAACTTAATTCTTCAACATGCTTATAGCAAGGGAAATGAACTGAATTCATCTTTCCTTTGTTAAGTGTAGAAAAGACAGTTGAGTGTTTGATTATTCTCTAAAATTAGACAGCTTACCTGGGGAGGGCAAATTAAAGTTTCAACTCCTATCTCTACCTACTTGTAGCATTTCTGAACAGACCTCATAAGCAATGTCAAATATTAAATAAATGATAGCCTCGGTCTCAGTTACTATGCCGTTGCTGTGAAGAGATGCTATAAACAAGGCAACTCTTACAAAAGACTACATCTAATTGGGAGCTACCTATGGTTTCACAGAGTTAATCCACTGTTATAATGCTAGGAAGCAGACAGGTACAGCACTGGAGCAGTGGCTGAGAGCTTTATATACTAATCCACAGGCAGCAGGCCTGGTGTGGGCTTTTGAAACCTCCACGCCCACCTCCACACACCTCCTCCAACAAGTCCACTACCTCCTAATCCTTCTCAAACAGTTCAGCAATTGGGGACTAGGCATGCAAATATGTGAACCTCTGGGGCTAGCATCACTCAAACCACCACAAACTGTTTACTTGGTGATAACTGTTTACTTGGCTTCCTGTAAATTAAAAAAAAAAAAGTGATCATCATGATTATTTTCTATTTATTTTAGTTTTCCTAGGTCCTGAAATAAAGACAGGAGAAAGTTTGAGACATACCAGGAATACAGAAGATACTGTGGGCTTGAAGAAGCTTCTCTACAGCTGGCATCAAGCCTGTTGGTTGAAAAAAGTAACTTCTGGGTTAGCAAAGCCTACCCCAATGATGTGATAATGTTGGTGAAAATTAAAATGGTGGTACCACTTCCTCCCAATTGTGCATTACTCCTGTGGCCCTCCTTAACCCTCAGAGTAGAAATTGGCTGATACTATGAATAACGTGAACTACTGAATGAGACTTCAGCCCACATCATTTATAGGCTCCGTTCCCCTAGGTCCCACTGCCATTTTAGATGGTAAACAATCCCAGCCTTTGTTTTATTTTGGAGAACTTTTGTTACTGCTTCAATTTTGTTCTAGTTACAAGTCAGCTTAAATAACTTATTTTACCTTGATTTAATTTTTTTTATGTAGGATCAATCTAGAAACACATCCACAGCTTTCATGGTTTCTAATTTAGGGAATTAAAAAAAATTTTCCTGTATAAATTTCTGAATTCCATTGGTATATGTTTTAATGTCTCCTTATTTCATCTCTTATTTTTACTAATTTGATTATTTCATCTGTTCATTTGTCTAAGGGTTTATTAATCTTATTTTTTTCAAAGGATTATATTTATAATAGTTTAAAACCCCTGTTTCTTTAGGTCCAGCTCTTATTTTGAGGATCTCTTCCTATATTATGTTTTTAGATTTGTTTTTCAAGGCCTTAAGATTCATTATTAAATTATTGAGACTTAAAAAAAAAACAGTGGCAGCAACATATATTTTTTAAAACACTGCGCCCATAATCCAGGCAACAAATTAACAGAAGCCAAAGGTAAATGAATAAAATGTAATCTGTAGGGTCAACTCAAAGCCAAGGGATATACTTCGATAAGTATCTACCTGGTTACAATTAGGTATGCCCCAGGACAAGCAGGATAGATCCAGCCAGTAAATGCTTGCCATACATGCATGAGGACCTGAGTTTGAATCTTGGATCTCTACAATCTACATTTAAAAAAAATATGCATGCCTCTAGTCTCAGTACCAGAAAGATGGAGTATGAAGATGCCTGGGGCTTGCTGACAGCCTATCTACCTTTATCAATGACCTCCTGAGTCATCAAGATACCCATCTCAAAATGTTAAGTTGAATGTAATCAAGGAGGATGTTTACCTTTGGGCTTCACACAGGCATCCATACCCTCCACATGTATGTGCCTATGTATGAGCATGTGTGCCCACATGCCCACACAATAAATATACATACATAAGAAAATAAATAATAAATACATCTCATTTTTTTTAAAGTGCAAATAAAAAAAAAGACCTACTTATTCTACTTATCAGCTGAGTGGACTTGGACAAACTTTTTTAGTTTCTCTGATCTGATCTCACCTACAAAAAAAGAGGCAAACAGTTATCTCATAGATTTTTAAAGATCTTGGGACAATTGTCTAATATTTTGTTTGATATAACTTAAGAGCAGCCCAACTGATTTTATTGATTTTAAATATAATAGCAAATCTGGTGATGCTTACTTATGAATAAAACCTAACTTACTGCTACATACCTAAGTGCAACCACCCACTGCTCTATGTTAAAAGCCAGGAAGTAATTCTGTTGTACATGAGTATTTTTGAGAACTTACTGTGAGCCAAGTGTTCCTGGGTTATGTACACAAGTAAGTGACTAGACAATAAGATCTGATCTGTGATGATGCTAAACTTGACACCAGAAGCTGAATCCATACCTGGAAGATATAATATATCCAGATTTTTCTTTTTTTTTTTTTTAATTTTAATTTATGTGCATTGGTGTGAGGGTGTCAGATCTTGGAGTTACAGTTGTGAGCTGCCATGTGGGTGCTGGGAATTGAACCCAGGTTCTTTGGAAGAGCAGGCAGTGCTCTTAACTACTTCTAGTCAGTCTTGAAACTGTGAAAGACTATGGGACCTTTGAAGGTGGATTTTGCATTATGATATGGCTACAAACTTATAGGTGCCAGAAAGTGGAATGTGGTGATTTGGATGAGAGCAGCCTCCCAGGCTCATCCTGAACTGTCTGAGAAGGAGTAGAAGGATGAGGAGGTGTGGCCTTTGGAGGAAGTGTGTCACTGGGGGTGGGCTTTGAGATTTCAAAAGCCCAAGCTAGGCCCCGTGGGTGGGTGTCACTCTCTGCTGCCTAATGGATCAGGATGCAAAGCTCTCAGCTCCTGCTCCTGCTATGGCTGTCTGCTTCTTAGTGTTATGATAATGAACTAACCCTCTGAAACTATACCCCTGGTCACAAATGCTTTCTTTTATAAGAGTTGCCTTCATGATGGTGTTTCCTTACAGCAATAGAACAGTGGCACACAGGGCATAAAAACCAACCAATGAGGAATGAAATGGAAGATGAAGCCTAAAGTGTAGCTTGGTGTAAGAAAGTCTAATAACAGAAACTTGTCTTAAAAGAGGAATTTTTTTTTCCAATTCTCATAGGGATCTCAAATTCCAAGGATTAGAACGTTCATGAAGTGTTTATTTATATGAATGAAAGCCAAAAATGTCAACTGTCATCAGTAGAATATGAATTAAGAAACTGATCTACAATGTAGAACAGTGGCTTACTACAAGAAATATAGTGATATGTACAAGTATAGAAGGACTTCAAAATATGTTTAACAAAATAGATATCATACAGTATTTCATGATATTAAGGCTAGCAATATACGTATGTGCTATAGAAACTGAAAGAATGCTTGCTAGGGTTTGTAGTGAGGTGGGAGGGCTCACTGGAAAAATGATATAAATTTTCAGGAATCAAGAAACATCTCTATCTTTATGTAACTTAAGAATGTACATGCTAAGGTAAATAAGTCTCTACTTTGCAGGTTGGATCTATGCTTTGAACTATAGGCAATATTAACCGTTGCAATGTCAGCAGTCCAGATAAGGAAAGTACAGTGGTGCAGACCCATGATCCTACTACTTGAGACCCTGAGGCAGGACATTCACACGTTCAAGTCTTGCTTGAGGTACATAGTGAGACCCTGTCTCACACAGCAAACAAAAATCATTTAAAAAAACAAAACACAACAAATGAAATGTCTAAAGATACCTAATGTCTTATTTCTACCTTTGTATACCCTATAGATTCAGAAATATTCACCTTCCTGGTCCCCATTGTGATGCTCCATTATACTATCATAAAATTCTTCTGGTTTAGTACAATAACTATAGCCATAACTTCTCCGCAGTTATCCTCTACCTATACTCAAAATTTCTCTCCAAGAAACACTAGACACAATAGAAAATATAGTCTTTATGAAACAGAAGGACCTGTTATAGTTCTAAGTTTGGAACAGGTTAATTCACTGTGGTGAGGCTCGGCAAGCATTCTTTACAGCCAGCTGTTATCACCACTGCCATCATCACTATCCTCATCTTGATCTAGAACCCTATCAGGCCAAAAGTAAATTAATTAATCATTAGAAAACTTAAGCGGGCTGGGTGGAGGTGGTACATGACTTTAATCCCAGCACTTGGGGGGGCAGAGGCAGATGGATCTCCGTGAGTTTGAGGCCAGCCTCGACTACAGAGTTAGTTCCAGGATAGCCAAAGCCCAGACAGAGAATTCCTGTTTCAAAAATCAAAAAAAAAAAAAAAAAAAAAAAAGAAAGAAAGAAAGAAAGAAAATGTAAGCGATTAGAATTTGAGTTCTCAAGAACTTCTGTTAGCACCAGGCAATGGTGGCGCATGCCTTTAATCCTAGCACTTGGGAGGCAGAGGCAGGTGGGTCTCTGTGAGTTCTCTGTGTGTTCGAGGCCAGGCTGGTCTACAAAGTGAGTCCAGGGCAGCCAAGGCTAACACAGAGAGACCCTGTCTAGAAAAAAGAAGAAGAAGAAAAAAACTGTTAGTAGAGCTTCCACCAGGACTCTGTATTGACTAGGCTGGCCTTGATTGCTATTCAGGGAAAGAAAGCTAGCCAAGGTAGAATCTTCAGCTTCAAATTATTCATATGGAACACCTCTGCACAGTGATCATTACCTAGGAAATAGAGGAAAAGATGTTTTCCTGGGTACGGCCACAGTCAGTGACCAATATGCCCAACCCACATTGTACAAAGCCACAGGGAAAGGGAGGTTAAGTCCTTTTCTCTAGTTTTGAGTAGATTGTTCCAAAGCTCAAGCTCAACAATCTATGTTTTCTTTAGGAGAGTGAGCATGCAAAGTCTATCAAATACCTTGACTGT
Source organism: Acomys percivali (assembly GCA_907169655.1). Taxonomy (NCBI): domain Eukaryota; kingdom Metazoa; phylum Chordata; class Mammalia; order Rodentia; family Muridae; genus Acomys; species Acomys percivali. The sequence continues at coordinate 14,890,753 of OU015752.1, forward strand.
TTACTCACTGTCAAATAGGGCAGAAAGGTGACACATATTAGTTTCAGAAGCTACAATGAAAGGATTGGACTATGGTCTCATGTGTCTCTGCTAAAGCTAACAATGAAGTTTAATTGCCCATGAGATGGCATCGGGAGATGAGGCTTTCAGGAGGTATGTAGATTATGAGAGCTCTACCCTCAGTGGCTGACTTAGCTGAGGTTTTGGGGAGTGGACAGTTTTGTGTTTTCTGCTCTTCCTGTCTGGTGAAGAACACAGTCCACCCCCTTTTGGCTGAGCACCCAGTCAATAGCCTCTTGACCTTGGACTTTTAAAACTATAAGATGTACATTTTTGTTCATTTTATGACTTACTTTGCAAAGGATATTATTATAGCAGCAAAGATATATTGGAAACATAAGCTCATAAGAAGAAAAATGTTAATTGCAGCAAAGGACCATCAATGGCTACACCAGTGCACCAAAGGTCTGATGATGTGTGTCTGCCAATAGGGAGAAGGGTCACGTGCCTGACCTGCAGCTTTATATTCTGAATTAAGAAACAACTCGGTTTCATAGGTCTGAGGCAGTCAGAGCCTATGCATTAAAAATATAAAATTCCAATGTTGTATATCTCCCCCTTCTGGAATGCTGTAGTCATTACTCTTATGAACACACTGCAGATTTTGTTACCTGCACAGAGTTCACATGAGATCATAGATGGAGGTTGGGGCATGAGGTAGAGGGACCATAGGTAGTTAATGCTTGTTGCTGGAGGGACTGTAACTTTCTTCAGTGGTGTAGCCCTGGTGTAGCTCCACAGGTTACTTCTCCACTCATGCTTGGCCAAATAACTTAGACACCTCATGTCACATCAAACAAAAGATATGAATTTTTTTTTTCAAGACAGGGTTTCTCTGTGTCCTGGCTGTCCTGGACTCCCTTTGTAGACTAGGTTGGCCATGAACTCAAGATCCACCTGCCTCTGCCTCTCAAGTGCTGAGTGCTGGGATTAAAGGTATGTGCCATCATACCTGGCTCAATCAAAAATCAATTCTCAACTTCATATGGCAGAACAAAAAACTCAGAATAACCAAAACAATCCTCTACAATAAAAGATCCTCTGGAGGAATCTCCATCTCTGATGTCAAGCTGTGCTATAGAGCAACAGTAATTAAAATAGCATGGTACTAGCATAGAAATAGGCTGGTTGATCAATGGAATCAAATCAAAGACCCAGAAATAAATCTACACACCTATGGACACTTGATTTTTGACAAAGATGCCAAATCCATATGATGGAAAAAAGATAGCATCTTCAACAAATGGTTCTGGTCTAACTGAATGTCTACATGGAGCAAAATGCAAGAAGATCAGTATTAATCATCCTGCACAAAACTCAAGTCCAAGTGGATCAAAGACCTCAACATAAAATCAGACACACTAAATCTGTTAGAAGAGTGCCTTGAACTCATTGGCACAGGAGACAACTTCCTGAATAGAACACCAACATGCCAGGCTCTAAGGCCAACAATTAATAAATAGGACCTCATGAAAATGAATACCTTCTGTAAAGCAAAGGACACTGTCAACAGAACAAAATGCAGCCTACAGAGTGGGAAAAGATCTTCACCAATCTTACATCTGACAAAGGGTTAATACCCAAAATATATAAAGAACTCAAGAAATTAAACACCACCAAACCAAATAACCCAATTAAGAAACGGGGTTCAGAGCTAAACAGAGAATTCCCAACAGAGGAATATCAAATGGCTGAGAAACACTTAAAGAAATGCTCAATGTCCTTAGTCATCAGGGAAATGCAAATCAAAATGACCCTGAAACTCCATCTTATACCCATCAGAATGGCTAAGATAAATAACTCAAGTGACAGCACATGTTGGTTGGGATGTGGAGAAAGGGGAACACTCTTCCATTGCATGTGGGAGTGCAAACTGATACAACTACTTTGGAAATCAATGTGGCTCTTTCTTAGAAAGTTGGGAATAGTGCTACCTCAAGATCTAGCTATACCACTGCTGGGCATATACCCAAAGATGCTCCATGACACAACAAGGACTTTTGCTCAACTATGTTCATAGCAACCTTATTTGTCATGGCTAGAATCTGGAAACTACCTAGATGTTCCTCAATCAAAGAATGGATAAAGAAACTGTGTTACATTTACATAATAGAAAACTTCTCAGCTTTTAAAAACAAGGAAATCTTGACATTTGCAGGCAAATTGATGGAACTAGAAATGATCATCTTGAGTGAGGTAACCCAGACTCAGAAAGACATGCATGGTATATGTTCACTTATAAGTGAATATTAGGCCAACATGGTTATCCTCTAAAAGTCTCCTTTCAGCATGGGATCAGGACAGATCCTGGGACTTACTGCTGGACTCTAAGCGAGTGGTTGGGAAGAATGGAGAGCTAGAAGGACCCGGAGGTTCTGGGAGCCCCACAAGAAGACCATCAAGGCTGACGGATCTGGACTCAGGGGGTCCTGAACAAACTGCTGTAAAAACCAACCAAGAACAATGCATGCAGTAAACCTAGACCTTCTGTTCAGAGCTAGCCAATGGACAGTGCATTCTTCATGGTTGTGGGGAGAGCGGGGCCTGTCTCTGACATGAACTCTGGTGCCCCTAATTTGACCACTTCCCCTGGTTGGGGAGACCCAGTGGCACTCAGAGGAAGGGGAAGCAGGCTATCAGGATGAGACCTGATAGACTGTGCTCATATGGTGGGGAGGAGGGCCTCTTTTGTCAGAGGTCTAGAGGAGGGGAATAGGGTGAAAGAGTGAGAGGGAACAGAAGATACAAGTGAGGGGATAGCAATTGGGATGTAATCAGAATAAATTATTAAAAAACAGAAGATATAAAATAGGAAGGGATTTGTTTAGAAGAAGGATACCAGTAGAAGAGAGAGGAGGATGGAGGAGGAAAATGGGGTAAAAAAATGACTGAAATTTATTATGTAAAAGCATAGAACTGTAAACAATTAAAAACAAAATAAAGGGCATGTCTGTAAAGAAGAATAACTTTAATTGCCAACCTTTAAAACATAACCGTGGAAATATAGTGATAGAAAAATCTGCCCATATTTGAATGAAACACTATTTGTTTATTTTTAAAAAGCAATTGTAAAATGCTCAGAATTTTAAAAACATCTAGTCCAAATGTTCACTGGAGTACTCAGATATCTATCAACAAATTATAATATGTTGTGTTTTATTTATTTTTAAATTTATTTGCATGTACATGTATCTGAATATCTGAAGGCTCCATAAAGGCCAGAAGAGGGCATAAGACTGCATGAAACTGGAGTAAAAAGTGGTTGTGAGCTGCCTGGTTGTGGGTGCTGGGAACAGAATCTGGGAACAGAGCAGCCAATGATTTTAAACTAACGAGCCATCTCTCAAGGCCCCTCAAGCTGTGTTTTAACATTCAGATAATATGTTTTTATTTTAATTTGCTGTGATTTATTTGCCTGTTTATTTTTCCTGTCTTTAGTGTTCTATAAATTTACTCATTGTAAAATGACTTCAGACAAACTTATTTCTCAAATCTACAAATACAATACAACCTAGTTAACAAAATATTATTTCATTTCATTTCATTTTAACATTTTGCTGCTGAATACTTTCTAGTTTTAAAATTAATTATATGGTTACTTTAATGATAATAACAAAAGGAAAATATTCTTTGGATGTCCATAATCTATGAGAGTGGAGATAGAGTGGATATGCTACCACTCTAGCAAAATGTTATTTTGTTTCCATAGTTTATGACCCAAACAGGAGCATCTTTAATTTACTGAAGTACAGTTTTCCAAGTATCAAGCCAAGTAGTTTAGGAAGCTGTCCACCACCCAAGAATCAGTAAGAGTCAGAGACTCATCAAGGGGACTACTGGCCATAAATGTGAGCATAGGATTAAGTTCTAGTCACTGAATAAAGAAACTGTCATTTTTATTTCCGCATCTCTGGCACTGAGGCTGAGCCATCTCTCCTCATTCAAAACACCAGGAAATCAGGTTCTACAGGCACCAACTGCCCATGAAAACAAAGAATGGCTACACATGTATGATCTCCACAAACATCATATTTTGGAACTCATTCCCTGCACACACACAAAAAAATGATGGCATATACTTTCCATTGTTCCATATGAAGTTAAAAGTGGGCCATTGTGTTTAGGGACACATACTTGGATGTCGTGAACAAACTTTTGTTTCCTATTTGAGATGGTAGTTAGCTTTGAGAGGCAAGAGGTATGACAAGGAAGGGCAACCCTCCATTCCTTAAACCCGGGTGATTACATTATAGTAATTTGTTAAAACATTTTTCTTATGAATTTTAATTTGTCACTGTATTTCATAGCTACTTTATAAAAGGAAAATTTAATTTTAAAAAATTTTAAGGAAATTTAAAAGTTCACTAACATGCAATACGCAAAAGAGCTGGAATCCTGAATCAAGTTTCCTTGTTGCTGTGAACAATCATAATCCCCCAGCAAAAAGAAATAATTTTTCCACTTTCCTACACTGCTCAGCCTCAGTGAGACGTGGTCTTAGGAATGGCTTGCAGTTTAAATTGCTGCCCCATCTTAACCTACATTTTCATTTGGACCAGTGTAAAAACACTTTTAGAGCATCAGAAGTTGAGCTTTGGGGGCTGGACAGAGAGTTCCGAGCACTTGCTGCTCTTAGAAGAGCCAGGCTGGGTTCCAGGATGCCATGATAGCTCAGTCCACTGTAATTCCAGTTTTACTTGACCTCTGTGGAGACTAGACCCAGGGCACATACAAATGTGCATAAAATAAGTCTTCTTTAAAACATCAAATTTCAGTCCCTAGTCCTTGGCATTTTTCACTTATGGACAAGTCCAAAAAGACATTAGGACATACAATCTCCTCTGAGAAGAGGGACGTCATGATGGCCATTTTATAACAAGTGTTCTCACACAGTTGAGGCATATGTGAGCATCAGGTCTCACTGGGAGCTGTTTCCTTCCCACCCAGCAAAGCATTATCACTTCCATTTCCTCTCTGAGCTTCCTATTTCTGTTGCAGCTTTGTGTGTGACTTCCAGAAGCTGACAGAAACGAGAGCTCTCCCTATCTGCTGATGAAGGGGCAGCAAGTGAGGCTCCACAAAATCGCCACCAATAAACTCATGAATTGAAGCTGAACTAGCAACCTGCCTGTGGATTTGATGATCATTTGGACACTTTTAGGACTACTGATTCTTTGATTATGGTTGATTCTTTGGATAAGTCATACAAATTCAAAGCTTTTTTTTTTTTTTTTAAAGTACAGCTTCAACTTGCATTCTGTATTAGTATCTCGAACAGAACCAATATCATGAATGTTAATATCTAATGGGGATTTATTAGATTGGCTTACAGTCTGTGATTCAGATAGTCCAAAATGGCTGCCTCACTCTAGAAAGGCTGAGAATCATGAGCTGTTCAGTAGCAATCTGGCACCAGGATTCTGGAGGATTCCTGGAGCGTCACTTGTTTTCAGTCTCTTTGGAATCCCAAAAAAGCTAGTTCTGATACCTGTGAGGGAATGAAGTGTTAACAAATAGGCAAGTTTTCCAGGAAAATTGGAGCAAGCAGGCAAAAAGCAATTTTTTTTTCTTGCATGTCATTTCTTTTTCTTGACTGCCCCCAGAATTTAGGCTGGGCCTTCCTGATTCAAATGATCTGATTACAAAAGTCCCTCACTTGAAATGAGCAAAATCTTGAGTTTTAGTTGATTCCAGATGTAGTCAAGGTGGCAACCAAGATCAACCATTACATACTTAAATGTAGAATTTAGGTTTATAATCTTACTAGTGTTTGGCATAAACAAAGCTATTAGCTGTCATGTATTGTAAAAGTAACTGTATGTCCTGTCTCCTAATATCTAAAATATCTATAGATAGAAAGACAAGTGCTTGTAATAGATCCTGTTCCAGGTCTTGTCATAGGAACACCTGTTGATATCAGTAGCTAAGAAAATGCATATGAAGGTCAATCGGCAATAGCCTGTGTCGCAAGACAGCTCTATTGTTGAGGACCTTGTACCCTTCTCCAGAAAGATGCTGCCTAACTGCTGTTTGCTGAGAAAGCCTCACATCAACCATTCTGCCTTCATCAAGAATTGCCACTAGCTTGTGGACACAGCAGAGTGGTCATTTGTTGTGTCCAACAACTTAAATTAGGTCAGAGCAATTGAAAACCAACTGAACCATGGTGAAGATCTGGTAAGCATAATTAAATCCTTTACAGACCATCAAACAGAGTGGCAGTATGACTTTTGTGGATATATAGCCTTTTTGCCTTTAGGGGTTCCTTTCATTAAATGAATTAAAAGGTCATTAAAATGTTTAAAAATCACACTAGGATTGCATTGGTATTAAGACAAATCCAAGCAGGATTAAATATATTTCTTCCTTTTATTCTTAAGAAATTAAGACATTTCTGTGCATCCCAAACTAGTCCTCAGACTTAGGCTCTGGGCCTACAGTGACTATAGGCTAGATCAGCTCTGGAACAGGTTCTTTATGCTCTGTCTGCACATGAAAGTCTGAGGTGCAAGCTCCGGCTTGGAAAGCTCACACTAGGTTAAATACTTGCTCATTTATTGTTCAATGACCTTGGCCAATAAAACAAAATAATGAAATCTTGGGAGCCCAATTAATAGCATCTTTATTTTTCTACTAAAAGAAGGCAAATTAAAAATGAGAATCAAAATGTCACCTTTGTTATCAATGGAATTATACTGGCCCTTGTGGTGGTTTGAATGAAAATGGCCCCCATAGGCTCTGAGCAAGTGGCACTATTTGTAGGTGTGGCCTTATTGAAGTAAGCGTGTCACTAGGGGTGGGCTTTGGGGTTTCAAAAGCCCAAGCTAGGCCTAGTGCCACTCTCTTCCTAATGTCTGCCAATCTAGATGTAGAACTCTCAGCTACTTCTTTATAGTAGTAAAACCCTAAGGCAGCCCTTACATTCTGTGGACCATGTTCTCCATGTGACTTCAACCCCTCTGGCTCCTGCAATCCTTCCTCCCCATCCTCTGCAGGGTTGCCCTGACTCCACCTAGTGTTGAGCTGTGGGTCTCTGCATCTGCTCCCCTCAATTGCAGGATGCTGCCTCTCTGATGACAATTGGGTTTAGCACTGATCTGTGAGTATAGCAGAATACAAGAGTTCCAGCTCTCCTGAAACAGAGACTGCTATAGTAAATTCCTCCTTCCTGGTGAGAGCCTGTTTCCTAAGGTAAATCACAAAATAGAGGAGCTACATCCTGTCCACACTTTCCTCCCAGCACTGCTCAGATAATTTACTTTATGCAAAAAGCAACAAGAAGGGAAAGTAAACCAATGGTTGCAGAGTGCAGAAAGTGACTAATCCCAGTAATAAAAATGCTACTATAAATTTCTACAATGTCCAAGAGCAGACAGCGAGATAAGGACTTTTGCATGGGATATGAGCAGGGACAAGTCAGTGTGCTCAGACGCTGCCAGTCTGATTTTCTTTCTGAAGTTGGTCTCCCTAGTCACATGATTTTAAAAACACTTTGACAGACCACGGTCCTTTCACTTTCTTTGCCGAAAGAAGTTTTTTAAATACAGTTATCTACTGGAGTTTCCAAAAGCAAAAGGAGATGTCTGATTCAAACAAAATTGTGATGGAGCATTTTTCCACTTCCTTTGCAAGGATTATTGTCTCTAAAATCCAAACCCCTAGCAAAGTCGAATTATATCCTGGCAAAAATGCCTAGCATAATGATCCTAAATGATATGTAAATGAGAAATAGGATGAAAACATCAGGTTTCAGGATTGCGCGGCTGACAAAACAGATCCCTTGCACTTTAACAAGAGTGATTGAATTGAAAATGGTTGGTTTTGTCCCAGTTAGTAATATACAAGTCTACTTGTAGGGCAATACTTTTGCTAAACTAGATGCACATTTACATGGTATTCTTTTTGTTTGCTTGTTTTGCTTTGTTTTCCCAGACAGGGTTTCTCTGTGTAGTCCTGGCTGTCCTAGACTTGCTTTTTAGACCAGGCTGGCTTTGAACTCACAGAGATCTGCCTGTCTCCATCTCCCTGAGTGCTGGGATTGCAAGCGTGCGCTACCACACCCAGCTCCCTTTGCTATTCTTAACACACTGAAAAAAGCATCTTATGAGCTGAGTGCTGAATAAAATCAAGATGCAGTTTAGCGGTTATTACACGACACTGTTGAAAAATATGCTTTGAATTATTAAAACTATGACGTCTTTTGGGATTGTAGACAGCGGTGCCAGCCACAAACAAATATTTCTTGTTTTGTGATCTCTAGCAAGCAGGCAGCACAGTCAGCATCTGAGAATGCATTAAGAAAGGAGACAAGATGACAGCATATCTAGACACACTTCAAGAGACTGATACTAACATACAAATGAGACAGTCAGCAGCCATCCCTCCTCTCTCGTCAGATTTTCCCTGTGGTTTTCCAAACAAAGGTGCCATGCAAACATTCTGTCATTTTACATCAGTGAACACACTTTGATTGCACCTGTTTTTCACTGTGCCACAAACCTACCGGATGTTTAAATTATAGAAGATGTCAGCTGAGGACATTTGACCAGCTATAGTGATCAAATCCAGCAATTGTACTGGTTAGTCTTAGGCTGGCTGCCTCTTCTGACATTGCTCTGACGACAACGGAGTGCTTCTGCGCTCTCTCTCCTCACCTTCCCATTTTTCTATCTTTCTTCTTATTGTTGGTAGACAATATAAGTGGGTTTTCACCATTTGTTCATGTTCTATTTTAATTCTTTAATTATTGTTTGTTTCAAGGCCTGCTAATAAAATACGAATTAATCGATGTGTCCTTAATATCAGCCTTCAATAAATTCAATCACACACTCCATCAAATGCATTTCTATATCAAAGTCAGTCTTTTTTTAAATTTTATGTTTTTTACTTTTCCATATACATTTATATTATTACACACACACACACACACACACACACACACACACACACACACACTAAACTATGTACAGCAAGAAGGACCATGAAAGAAACCATTTGGAATTATATAAATGTTACATTCATAGCGTTTTGCCTATTTATTGGCAGCCTTGAAAAAAATTGAATGTAAATCAATCTGTCATAGCTCATCATTATCAACTTAAAACATTTATCTAGACCTAAAAACATCTTAACCCCTAAACAACTAAGCTTAATTGTAAAACTAAACTATCTGATCTTCAACCCCATCAGAGACTTGAGAAGGAATAAAATTAATTATCTGAGTAAACAGGAAGTACAAGTTAGCAGCTTCCAAAATGAGAAAAGACAGAGACAGTTTGCTGCCTACACAGTCACCCAAAACTCACTATAACCTCGGAGCAATGTAATGGTCTTTTTTCTTTTTAAAATTTCTTCTCTAATACATCACATCCCAACTGCAGTTTCCCCTTCCTCCACTTCTCCCAGTCCCCTGCACCTCCCAGCTCCCCCCAGATCTACTGTTCCTCCATTCCCTTACGGGGGGGGGGGGAGGGGGGGAGGGATATCTGGCCTTCTAGGGACGTCAACTGAACATGACAACTAGTTACAGTAAGACTAGGCACAAGCCTAGCATCCAGGCTTAGCAAGGCAGCTCAGGAGGAGGAAATGGGTCCCCAAAGCAAACAAGAGTCCGAAACAACCCAACTCCTACTGTTAGTAGTCCCACAAGACCACCAAGCTACACAGCCATAACGTGTATGTAGAGGACCTAGCTCAGACCCATATAGGCTCTGTGACTGTTGCTTCCCTCTCTGTGATCGCCTATGAGCCCTACTTAGCTGATTCTGTGTCCTCAACCCCTCTGGCTCCTGCAATCCTTCCTCCCCATCCTCTGCAGGGTTACCCTGGCTCCACCTAGTGTTTGGCCGTAGGAATTGCATCTGCTCCCATCAATTGCTGGATGTTGCCTCTCTGATGACAATTGGGTTAAACACTGATCTATGAGTATTGAGAATATGATTAGGAATCATTTCACTGAATTTTTTCCCAGGGGTGTTTGTTTCTATCCTGGGTCTCTGGGATGTCTTGCCTCTGGTTCCTGACCAGCCAGACAGTATCAGGCATGGACTCCCTCTCAAGTTGGATCAGTCATTGGTTCTGTTGCCACCATTACCTATGCTGTAGGAAGGACAGATTGTAGGCAGAAGATTCTGTGGCTGGGTTGGTGTCCCAGTCCTACTGCTGGAAGCCAAGCTTATATATTGAAAAAAATGAAATGAACTTTAGCACACAAGTCAGGAACAAGATAAACATCAGTTGTTTTTATTATTACACAGCAGTAGGATGGAAGGACTAGCCACCAAAATGGTTTAAGTAGTTAGAAATATAGTAATTATTTAAGCTCAAAACACAATGCCATAAAAATATGACTTTCATTTGCACATCCAAGTCTGCTTTTTATCTTTTGACATTTTGGCTGTGACTCTAGTCTCTAACAGCTGAGTCATCTCCTCTCTTTAGTGCTGTTTTTATTTATTTATTTTATTGTATAGACTTATTGAAGTGATTCCTAAGTCATACAGACCTTGCTCCTGAAATGTTCCTCTGATCCATCCTCCCTTTCTCACTGCCCCATCAGTGGAGCATCTACTGCTCACTGCTACCATCCTCACTGTTCCCTCGTTACCTATCCTCCACACAAGACTACCTGATAGCTCTCGTAATAGGCAATTTCCTAATGCTAGGCACAGACTTTGTGGACAGTTTTATTTTTTTTAAATTGTCTAAAAGTTAAGCTTATTTATTTACTCAATAGAATAGAGATGGAATCTATCCAAAGGAAATACACATAAAAGGAATTAATTTGGCTACATTTCTGTGCAGGAGAGGATGGCCACATATAATGATTGCCACACACCCACGATAATTTTTTTTTAAACCCCTCAGAGTATAATATAATTACAACATTTATCTCTCCCATTTCCTCCTTCCAAATTCTGCCACATACCCCTCCTTGCTCTCTTTCAAATTCCTGGCCTCTTTTTCATTCATTGTTATTGCATGCATATATGTATATACATATATTTCTAAATATAACCTGCTCAGTCTGTATAATGTTACTTGTATATATGCTTTCAAGGCTGGGCATTTGGTACTGAGTAACTAGTGTGTTCTTCCCCAGGGAAGACTATTTCTCCTGCTCCTAGAATCCCTCAATTGCTGGCAGCTCTTGTGTGGGGTTGATGCCTCGTAGGCTTTTCCCTTTCCACTTTGGCACGTTCATTGGTGTCGGTCATCCTTGTTCATCTTATCTTAAGTCGATCATGTGGCGAGACTTTATGGGAGCAGCTTCTGACAGTAATAGGAAACATAATCTCACAGGAAACTTCGTGATCTTACAGCTCGTACAATTTCTATTTTCCCTCTGCTGCAGTGTTCCATTGGGTTGTAGGAACTGGAGTGCTTTTGTAGATGTATTCACTGGGACAGGGCTCCAAACTTTACACTTTGTTTGGCTGTGGTTTTTGGTAGTGGCTTTCATCTGTTGCAAAGAGACGTTTCCTTGATGAGGGGTGAGGACCACACTTATCTGTGGGTTTAAGGACAAATATTTATAGATGGTTGCTAAGGGTTACTAAAGTAGTGGGTGTAGATTCTTTTCTAACATCCATAACTCATTAGCACTGAGCAGGTAGCTGGATTTCCAGAACCAGATATAGCTTCGCTCCCATTGAGAGGTTCTTAAGTCCAATCAGAAAGCTGATGGTTACGGCAAGGCAATGGTGCCACTACTGCATTCCCTTAGGATTACTGTGCCATGCTGGCCACTCATGTTGCTCATAGGTGTCATAGCTTAGGACTTCGGTTGCCGTCCACATTTGAAGCCAACACTGCATCATGATGGTCCTCAGTTAGAGACATTCAGATCAGGTCTAGCTCAAGGGGCTCTGGGATCTCTTTCAGAAGTGCACAGTATGCTCAACAATAGGGACTTAGCTCCCACCTCTGGAGGCCAACCAAGGGCAACAGCAATAGGTTGTATCCTTTGGGAGTCTCTTGGAAAGCTCTTGGCCAACAATTCAAAACAGGGCTTCTTGGGTATTTGATTTTTGTTGTTGTTGTTGTTGTCATTAGGTGTTCTTTGGTTCTTAGAGGGAACATTATCAGCCCAGATAAAAATAGTTTATTAAAATTATCTCTCTCTATATTTATACATTGAATTACATGTGTAACAGGCTTTTCTTTAAGTAAATAATTAATAGTATTTTGGCTTTTTCAGACATTCTTTTTTTTATCCTTCTTTCTTCTTCTTGCATGTACCTCCTTGCCCCTCCCTAGAGAGCCACGCCTTCACCATGTGCCCTATCAGATCACTTGCACCTGTTACCCTCCTCTAACCTTCTTCTGTATTTACTACCCCCCCCTCCCTTAGGAGTCCCTCCTGCCCTCACCTCCCTGATCAGATTATGGTACCCGGCTAGTCCTTTCTCCAGTGTTCCCTAACCCCCACTCTTTTAATGAATCTGTTTTACTTTCTTGGTTTCTGTAGTTACCACAAGCTACATATTCACTTTGGAAAATTTGGAGGAAGGAGCTTCCAATGAAAGAAAAGATGTGAGGTTTGTCTTTTGGGGTCAGAGTTACCTTATTCAATATGATGTTTTCTAGTTTCATCCATTTACTTGCAAAGTTCATGACTTCATTCTTCTTCACAGCTCAATAGTATTTCCCGACAAGTTTTCTACAGTAGGCCATTACCTTCCCAGGGTTCAACCTATTGTTTTTACAAGGGTTCTGTTTAGTTGGGACAGATTATTGGGGGTGTCCTAGATATACCTGTACTGCCTCAGTAGATTCTGTAGCATTTATCCTGGTCCTCATCACCTGTAACAACAGGCATCCATTCTCAAAGCTGCTCTATAATAATAAGGTAGTGTGTAGACTGGAGCTAAAAATTTTGCATATAAACCCATGGTGGCGCACACTTGTAATCCCAGCACTCAGGGAGGCAGAGTTCCAGGCCAGTCTGGTCTACAAAGCAAGTCCAGCACAGCCAAGGCTACATAGAAAAACCCTGTCTCAAAAAAAACTAAACCAAAGCAACGAAGAATTGCATATAGTTTTTTTCCCACCTCACCACATATGACTTCCTCCTTTAAAGTCTGTAGTATTATGTAGCATCCCTCAGAATTTACATGTTTCATAATTTAGACTGATATTTGATTTTGATAACTTTACTTAATTATAAACTTCAGTAGAGTAAAAAGTGATCAATGTACATTTGTGTCACAGCACAGTAAGGATTTATTAGAACCATGCTTTATTAAATGAAGTGTGGCTATGTGGGGGATTGAAAAAGTCAAGGTTTTAAACACAACTAAAAAGCTATCTGATTATAATTACTACAAATGTCATTTCTTGGCCCTATTCCCATTTGAGGCAGGGCTTATTTGCATTACCTTCTCCACTGAAGGCCTAGAAATGTTCTCTTCCTGTCGTGGCTGCTATTGGAGAGCAGCAGCCATGGCCTTGCGCTACCCCATGGCTGTGGGTCTCAACAAGGGCCATAAGGTGAACATCAGCAAGCCGAGGCACAGCGGGCACCGCGGGTGCCTCACCAAGCACACCAAGTTCGTGTGGGACATGATCACGGAGGTGTGCGGCTTTGCGCTCTATGAGCGGCGCGCCGTGGAGCTGCTCAAGGTGTCCAAGGACAAGCGTGCGCTCAAGTTCATCAAGAAGAGGGTGGGCACGCACATCCAGGCCAAGAGGAAGCGGGAGGAGCTTTAGCAAAGTGCTGGCAGCCGTGAGGAAGGCAGCGGCCAAGAACTAACGTCCCCTCCCTCAATAAACGTTTGTGCGCGCACGCGCGCGCACACACACACACACAGTTCTTTTTTGTTTATGTGGGTTTTTTGTTTGTTTGTTTGTTTGTTTGTTTGTTTTTGAGACAGGGCTTCTCTGTGTAACCACCCTGGCTGTCCTAGACTGGCTTTGTAGACCAGGCTGGCCTTAAACTCACAGAGATCCATCTCTGCCTCCTAAGTGCTGGGATTAAACACACCCTACTGCATTTCTTAGAGATCCTACCTGCCAATATACAGCAAGCCTTTAGCCATGATCAAATTCAACCCATGAAGGACCTCTCCTTTCTCAGAGGAGAACGTGTGTGTGTGTGTGTGTGTGTGTGTGTGTGTGTGTGTGTGTGTGTATGTGTGTAGGTGGGGAAGGGCGGGGGGACGAGGAGGGGGGCCGCAGTCAAGATATAAAGTGAACAAATACATTTTAAAAAGATCCTGTCTACACGCTGTATGAAAATTCATGAACTAAATTAGGCAATGACTGAAAGGAATTTAACCACTATCAGTTTCTCATTGACACCGTTCATGGACTACAACAGATGTTGTACAAGAACCTATTTTGGTTAGGTGCAAATATTTGGAAATGTGGTAGGAACACACAGAATTTAATTAGAATTTCTGTTCTCTGTTGGAAGCAAAAGCAAAAGGGATTAAGACTAAAGGTGGTGGCAGACAGCAAAGGCATAATAACAACCTGGGTGCTCCTGACTGCTATTTAGGGGCCTGAAATGACTTCATTTTCCCCCTTTCTAAAAATGTGCTAATTTATCCCCTTTGATAGAAAGTCACACGCGTAGTTAAGGAGCCGCAGTCCCCATAAGCATAACTAAAGGCTAACTGACAAATAAGCGCTCCCGGTCCCAAGCCACCGACCAAGGACGAACTGAGCCCTAGAGGAGGCGGGTCTCCATGGGCAAAACCCAGCCCTCGTGCTCGTTGCTGATTGGAGGACTGCCTGAGAGCACCGCCTTTTAGCGCGTGCACGGCCGCGCGGTGGGCGTGTCCCAGTGGGTGGGAGCGTGCGCGCTCCCGTCGCCTGAGGACCGGAAAGGGGGCGGGGCGGGGCGGGGGGGGGGGGGGCGGGGCGGCGGCGCGCGCCCCCGTAACGTGCGCACCGGGTGCGCGGGTGGGAGGGACCGGTGTGTCGCGGGAACCGGAGCCTGGGTACGGGCGTCAAAGAGCCAGGGCTCCGGAGGGAAGGTCGTCACGATGAACACCGTCCTGTCGCGCGCGAACTCACTGTTCGCCTTCTCGCTGAGCGTGATGGCGGCGCTCACCTTCGGCTGCTTCATCACCACCGCCTTCAAAGACAGGAGTGTCCCGGTGCGGCTGCACGTCTCGAGGATCATGCTGTAAGTGCGGCCGGGCGGGGCCGTCGGGGTGGGTGTGTGCGCGGTTCCGGGGGCTCCGTCGCGGGACCCGCACCCCGCCGACACATGTTCCGGTGGCCTTCGGACCCCAGTCCTGCGCGGTCGGCTCCCGGGCTTGCCCTCGAAATTTCGAGTGGCCTGGGTCAGCGCTCCCTTTCCTTCCTGTTCTTCACGTCCCTCACCCGCCCCGGGCCAATGAGGGAGCAACACAACAGCACACCCACACCGGCGCTTCCGCCTGGCGCCTCCCCTGCCTGCGAGCACGCGTGGGGTCAGCAGCCTGCCCGTGGGCCTCCCACCCTCGCTTTCCACAGCCTTGCTTGTCCCGAGGCTGAAGCTGCTCAGTGGGTGGCTCTGGTGTCGCATCCGGCCACAGTTGGCTCTCTCTGACAGTTCCCTCTATACGGTTTGCTGTTCCTCCTTTTGGACACACTACTTGCAAGCAGCTGCCTTGAATTTAGGACGGGAGTGCGGGGAGGATGGATGCGCTGGGGCGGTTTAAACTCTGTAGTGTTTTGGATACAGAGCTCTCTTGTTATTTTTAATGTCATTCTTTAGCCAGCAACCTGAACAAATCTTTGGACACACACACACACACACACACACACACACACACACACACACACAAGAATAGAGTTTCAGAATGACTATCCTTTCCTTTACTGTTTTATTTATGGCATTTCCCTCCATTTTCTGTAACTTTGTCTTTAATACAGTGTTTTTAATTCTTGTTTGCTCTGTGTGTGCGGGCGTCTATAGTCTGTCCCATTCTTTATCCTTAGTTTACTGTTTTCTTAGAACCACCTACAAGTGTCCCCCTTTTAATTTTTCCGATATTGATTTTTATTAGGTACTGTTGGTGCTTTAAGTAGATGTGGTGTAGATACCAGTCCTGCCATCGCTTTCAGTTCTGTGATGGCCTAGACGAACTTGAGATCAATGAAATGTTGATGGTGATCTTTAACAGGTTTCCTGCCCTTCTGGGTGTTAACATTTGGTGGAAGTGAAGAAAGTAACCGGAAGAATTGTTGTATGGCATGCCGATAACTTGTGGGAGATCCATGTTGGCTCTGACATATGGTACACACTCAAATGTGTGCTCTATTCCAGATCACTTTGAGGCTACGCTCAGCTTTCTTTCACTCATTCTACCTGCTCTACATAAAGTAATTGCCTTTTCTTTCGCATTACTATTTTTTTCCTCTTCCCTTCGGTTTTCTCAGAGGTTCTCATTAGGCATATGAAAATACCTTCTCTAGGACTGAATTATAACATTTACTTATTTTCACACAAGAGGATTCTCAAGTTTACTGTTATATAGCATTTATGTTTTCCCTCTGCATACAACTAGGCCTTGCAGTTCTAATCGTCTACATTTTATGTGATCCCGTAAGGGATAGTAAACGTTTTCTCTTTACTCCTAGAAAAAATGTAGAAGACTTCACTGGCCCTAGAGAAAGAAGTGACCTGGGATTCATCACATTTGACATAACTGCTGATATCCTTCAACAAAATGTTTCATTGCTTTTTCTGTCCTTTTGAAATGAGCTGCAAGCATAGACATTGGGGAAGGAGTGTGTGACTGGAGACGCCACCACAGCCTGTTGTTTGTGTCAGTAAACCAGTCTTGGTATTTCCTTGTTCACACTTGTAAGAAAAGTAGAGACTTAGGAGTTAATTGTGAGACTATATCCTAATTCTTCGTGTAAACATTAATTTGAATCTAGGAAAGAAAAGATAAAGTGAAATCATCTTGGTTAGAGAAGGAAAAACTCACCAGAGCTCAGCCTGCCTAGAAGTAGTCCATGTTCAATCTCAAATAATCCTCCATCTGAGAGAAAACAAACATCCTGTGTTTAAAAAGAAATTGCATCCGTAGTGGTTCAAAAGGCTTTTTATCAAAAGTGTTAAATTGTGTCAGCGTTTTATCATCTTCATAATCAGAAATCTTAATGAGGCTACTCTGATCAGGGGTGATGAATTGTTTTCTCTTTTCCTGGCATTTCTGTCTTCAGCAGCTCATAATCTTGGTGACCTTAGACTCCTTTAGGGCCACAGGTTATAATCTCTGCAGTGTATCATCATCATCATCATCATTATTATTATTAATTATTATTATTATTTATTGGTTATGGAGACTTATATAAAGCAGCTGACGAAAGCATATGTCTGACAGGTTTACCCGATGGTCACCCTGAAATTATTTTCAGTGTTTTGTTTTGTTTTTGTTAGTTTGTTTGTTGAGACAGGGTTTAGGATTTCTCTGTGAAGCCTTGGCTGTCCTGGACTCAATCTCTAGTCCAGGCTGGATTCGAACTCACAGAGATCTGCCTGCCTCTGCCTCTGCCTCCCCAGCGCTGGGATTAAAGCTATGCACTACCGGCTATTTGTAATTTGTAATGAAGCAATTTATTGCACTGTTATAAAGTAGGAATTACTTTAAAATGTGGTCTTTTTGGAAATAGAGATGCCATCAAAAAATCTTAGGATAAACTTTGTGTTTAAATTTTCATGCCTCTCTTAAAATCTTAGATACAAAGGAGTGTAGGCATAAATGAATGGTAGTAATTTGTATTCTAGAAAATCACATTAAGCCACTGAGAGTGTAACTCGTTCGGTAGTGTTCTTAGCCCAGTATGTATGAAGTTCTGGGTTCAATCCTGAGTACTGCATAAACCCGGCTTGTGGGGCATGTCTATAATCCCTGCCCTCCAGAGGAAGGGACAAGATTGGAGGATCAGAAAATTCTCAGGCACTCTTGACTAAGGTCTTAATGTGTTCCTCATGCTTGAAATTGCTCTTTTTCTTTTGTAAAGAACTGCTAAAGACATCTCAATTCTGAGCAATAGCTCATAATGGGTATACTTTAAAATCAGATTATAATAACCCTGTTCCTATCAATATGTATATACACTTAATAAATTACTAATTTTTATGTAATATTTAATAACATCCTCACGTTAGCTCACTTCTCAGTGTGGTAGTTCTTTGCTGGTAGTGAAGGCACAGTAACATGATTGTTCCACTTACCATGGAGAGGTGTACTCACCAGAATGAACTACAATACTAAACCACACTGAGACATTGCGACCTGTACTGACCTGTGAGCACATCAACTTGTGTAGGATGCTGTACTTGGCTAGTCACTTAGGCACAGTGCACATGGGCATGTGGCTACTTTGCATAGTGATGGTTGGTTCTGCTCTGGAGCCCCACTTTGAAAATCTTTTTCTCTGAAAGACTAAGTCCTTATTCTTTTGGACTTAGCGGACAGAATTAACGTTTTTGTTTCTTACTTTTTTTTTTTTTTTTTTTTTTTAATGTTGGCTAGTTGTGTTTGCAGCAACAGAGAGGATGTTAACCTATCCTGACACACACATACTCCTTTGGAATGGGCTACATTTTACAACAAATTTATCCTGTTTTTCCCTTTAGATTAGTGATTTGGTACATTTCTAGACTGTTTTACTTTGTTTTAATGTTCCTGTTGCTATGGCCGTTTTACGGATTAGATGTGTTTGAAAGTTATGTATGGCTTTGAAGTCATTAGAGTCCTTAATGTGCTGACATCTGGAAAACATATTTGATTGGAACGTTAAGCAATTATTTCTTTATTTGTCAGCAGAGTATTCAACAAAAAATAATGTAAGTATTTAAGTAAATTATGATAGTTTCTTTTTAAACATTACTTCTTTGAATGGATATAACTTTTAAAAGTTACTTGCTGGAGAGTCAGTTCTCTCCTACCTCAGGGAGTCTAGGGGTTGGACCCACTGAGTCTTCGTACTGGCCGAAGATAGACAATGTTATATAATCAAAATATCTGAACAATATAGCTTAGTTTTTAAAAAGAAACAAACAAAAGTCAGGCTAATGGAGGATGGCTGTCGTGAGGAAGCTTTCTCCCCTTATATGCTTATATGCTGTATGCCTTTTAGCTCTGGCAGACTAGGGTGGAGAAAGACAGGCGTGCTGTCATGGCAGAACATGGCTTGCTTGGCTGAGCTTCTCTTGTAGGGCTAATACGGAAGTATAGAGTGGCTTATACATCAAATTGAAACATGTACAAATAAAACATGGCTTCTGCGTTGTTTTTGCCAAAACAGTTGTGTGTTTTTCATGAGTGTAGGTAGGTATGGTGGTTTCAATAAGTTGGCCCCATAGATTCATGTGTTTGAATGCTTGGCCTTAGAGAGTAGCACTGTTAGGAGGTGTGGCCTCGTTAGAGGAAGTGTGTCACTGTGGAGACTGGGCTTTGAGGGCTCCTATGGTCAAGCTCCTCCCAGTATGGAAGCTAGTCTGATTTTGCTGTCTGGGAATTAAGATGTAGAACTCTGGGTCCCTCCAGGACCATGGCTGCCTCTGTGCTGCCATGCTTCCCGCCATGATGATAATGGACTAAATCTCTGAAACTGTAAGCCACCCCAATTAAAGGTTTTCCTTATAAGAATTGCCTTGATCATGGTTTCTCTTCACAGCAATGGAAACCCTAACAAAGACAGTAGGTAACTTGTAACTAAAGGTGGGGCTATATTTTATTTGGTGTGTATTAGTATTTAGCAGGTAGCATGTTAAACAGCATTATGTACTAATTTTTGGTACTTCCGTTATATATATTTTATGCCAAGTATTTCATTAAGTATTGGGCATACTGGGGTGAGTGAGCTTTAAACTCAACAAAATGTTTTAAACATAGCAGGAAAAGCTCTCCTTCAAAATAAGAGTTTTGGTCTCTGCTTTAAAAATCATCAAAATATATTTTAAAATTAGAAAAAGCAGTTCTTCAAAACAAGAGTAACTACTGTGCATAAACACTATTGGGTGGGTATTCAAAAATTATGAGGATCAATGTTACTTTTATGAAACGTATATCTGTAAATTGTATGTATAATTCTGCTTTACCTCAGTAAGATAACACTGATTTGGAATTAAATTTTTGCTTTGGTCAGTAATAAATACACTTACATTAGGTTGACCAACTCTTTGCTCACTTAGACTTTGAATGATGATGTTTCTGATGAGTTATCTAAATACTTTCAATTGACACAGGCCCTGAACCAAGTTGTTCTCTGGGACAAGATTGTTTTAAGAGGTGACAATCCGAAGCTGCTTTTGAAAGATATGAAGACAAAGTATTTTTTCTTTGACGATGGAAATGGCCTCAAGTGAGTGATTCCTTGTCATTTTTAACATCTTTAAGTAAGATTGGTGAGAGGCAAGTGAAATGTGTGTTTTTATTTTAAAGAAACAAATCTTGTGCCTGGGGTATTAGTAGCTCAGTGGAAGATCACTTGCCGGGCATGCACAGGATTTGGTTCAACTTTTAAGACAGGAGAGAAGGGGGGGAGGGAAGAAGAGGGTTAAGTATTGGTAAAACAATTTGGTAAATTGGTAAAACAATTAGTGTGTATGTGTGTTGAACTTTGCTGAAAGACTCAGGAAAGATCTGCCATAGTTTCATTTCTCTAGTAATGTTACATGCAGTGTCACAATGAAAGTGCCACGAGAAGAAAGGCTTTCAGGTTGCAGTCTATATTCAGGGGAAGCCCAGGTGAGAACGGAGGCAGAGGCCATGGAGGAATGCCTCTTAGTAGCTCTCTCAGTTGCTCTTTTACAACCTAGGACTGCACTACCCATGTAGGCTGAGCCCTTCCACAGCATTCACTAAGCATAAAATGCCCCCAGAATATACCTACCTGCCATTCTGAGGGGGCTCCTCAGTTGAGGGTCTCCTTTTCTAAGATGACCATATCTTGTGTCATGGTAATGTAAAACTAACCTATAAATAGCTTTTACTGTTGGGTGTATACAACACAGGATTTCTCATGAGTAGGGGGTCACCACTGTGCAGATGAAGGTCTGCTTTTTGAACTCAAGTTGGGCGGCCTGCATGAAGCAGTGTGGGGGATTGAGGGCTGCATGAAGCAGTGTGGGGGATTGAGAGCTGCATGAAGCAGTGTGGGGGATTGAGGGCTGCATGAAGCAATGTGGGGGATTGAGGGCTGGTTCCTAGGCTTCTGTGTCGCTTTTCTAAGTCCTCCCCTCCCCAAGTTCAGTTTACTCCTCACAAAAAGAAGAAATCATAATGCTCCATGGTCAAGATTTTAGGTCATTTTGACCTTTTATGGCTTATAAGAAAAAATTGGGGAGAAAAGCTAATTTGACCTAACCATATCTTTAGATTTGCAAATAAAGTATTTGGGTTATGATAGATTTTGATCTGCTGGAGTTTGTACCTCTAAATGATGGCAGAATTAGATTTCAAATTATGTCTTCTGGTTCCTAGAGTGAGGCTCATAGTCTCTTGATTGTGTTGTATTGATGTCAGCTTTCTTGTTGGTAATTGTTTGCAGCTGTGAGTCTAGGTTGGCTGATTAGGCTATCTGAATTTAATGTTGATGTCTTCTAGTGCTGCCCGTGGATTTAAAATGGTATGAAGAAATTGTTCTGATTTGTCTATTAGAAATAGCTGGCTAGAAATGAAATATGTAACCCCATCATACTTGATTGAAAGTATGTTTATTAAATGACAAGTTCTGCTAACCTTTGTTTATTACATCTTTTGCAGGGGAAACAGGAATGTCACTTTGACGTTATCCTGGAACGTTGTACCAAATGCTGGGATTCTACCTCTTGTGACCGGTTCAGGACATGTATCTGTCCCATTTCCAGATACATACGAAATAACAAAGAGTTACTAAATTATTCTGGATTTGAAACATATTTTTATACATGATGGATTGCATCTCATCTCTTCCCTCTTTCCTCATTTGTTTTGGTTACATTTTCTTTCTCTTTTTCTTTTTGTTTTGATGCAAGAAAGACACCAAAAACATAGTTGAAGTGAGCGGTGTGGTTTGGGCTGCTTAAGCTTAGCTGTGCAAACAAACAAACAGAAGGCTGCCAAGGGAGTAGTGCAAGAGCAAGGCAACTGCATAGGAAGAACTTGTCAGCAGTGTCAGGCTGAAGCATTTCTTTTATGTGCATTACTTATGGAATATAAAGTGAGCAAAGGGCTGTAGAATCAGAAGAATTCTGAATTGTACATTTTGTGTTCATGCAAGTTGACAGTGGTTGTGACTTAGAGGTGAACACTGTCTTTTATCTTTTAATGTATGTCAGATTACCACAAACATTATGCGGTTCTTTGAAGTCCAGTTTACAGAAGAGCACACTGGTAGAATTTAATTCCCCATGTTTTAGAAATCCTCATAAAGCTTACTTTCCCCAGGTGGGCAGCAACTTTGTCCAGATAAAGACTAAGGGCCTCTTTGTATGCTGTAAAAATTTGGCAGGCTGGTTTTAAAGTTTTAACCAACCAAATGTGTGTCTTTTAGTGTTTTCAGAAAGTTCCTTTGTATATCTCTGTGTACATTTTCAGCTTTGCCATTGAAAGTTGGAAATGTTTGCATGGATTGCCTCCTGAATTGAATTTGTCCCACTGAACATGCCTCTGTAATTAGTCACAGTTTTCTTAGCTCCATATTTTAACAATTGGAATGGTGAGAATATTTATGGTATGCTTTTCCATCTACAAAGTTGTCTCTTGTGTTTAAATGTTGTCTTGAGTACTCATAAGGAATAGGTGGTGCAAATGTTAGCTCTTTGCAGGGAAGAAACTGAAACCCAGAAACTTACTGACTTGCACCCAAATTAAATAGCAAGCAGTGGTGGTCTCTCATATCTCAGTTTACACACTAATCTAATTCATCTACTTTTACTGTAGTGTTTGTTAGTTTCACTTCCTTCTAAGGATTATAGAATATGAAACTAATTTTCCAGCAGCCAACAACTTACATCGGGGTATTTTTGTTTGTGGATGTTCATTTTTACCCATGTTAAAATTATATGGGTTTGTAAAATAATTTAGAGATCAAATAATTATTATGTAAGTGAATACATAATTACATCTGACATGAAACTTATTTTCTGCAGTGGTTAAGTACTCTTAAATGCAAGAGCAGACACTGTAGGTCCATCCAGCAGTAACCTAAAAGGGCTGTTTTGTAGCAATACTATAAATTAGCATTGTCCTGTTTACCTCATGTGAAGTCTTATCACTGTTGAGGGACATTCAGCCCTTGTGTGTTGAGGGACAGTTCCTACAAATGCGTGTGCATAAGGGTTTCAGACCAGCAGAGAGGTCAAAGGCACAGCCTGAGCTTGCAGCAGCGGTTTCATTAAACATTACAGGGTCTCTCTCTCTTTGTCTATGAAATGATCTTTTACTATGATAACAAATCTGTGAAATGTTTCCTCTTCTGCACATCACGAACAGGAAGTCCCTTTAGTCATCTAAAGTCAGTGAGGTGATGGAAAGGTTATCATAGAGTTCATAATGATCTGAGCTTCTGTCACACTTTACACCTACAAAATTGAGCTTTATACATTGAACAGATACTAGATGTGTAAAATCTCCTAGTGTCAAAGCTCGGAATATCTGGGTGTGTCCTGGTTGAGAAAGCCATGGCAAGCCTGTAATGGTAAAGCCAGAGCTCAGCTTGCTTACTAGTTCATTGTATTTTGTGGTGAGTGGACATGTTAGTCTAGCACAGGCTAACGAGTGCTGATCTCATCTAGAATTACTATTTATTTGAAAAGCCCAATTTCAGGAGCTCAGTAAGGAAAACTAGGAAAGCCCAGCTAGCACAATGTCACAGAGGCCTTCCTTTTACCAGACTAAGGGAGCTGCTCAGGATATGTCTGCTCCAGCGTGCCTGCCACGAGGCCTGTTTCTCTGGAACTCGATTGCATGTGTGCACAGCTTTGTTAGTTTGTAATAATTCTATACCCTGCAAAGTCTGTATGTTTGATTAGCATCTCTAGTCTCAGCACTTTAGAGAAGTCTTACCAGATCTCTACAAAGACTCGGTCCTTCAGTTTTAATAAACAGAGGCAATTCTGGGAAAAGAAGATAATTGCAAGAACCTTAGTAAAGTGGTTGTGTTAAAAAAGAACTTAATGTATCTCTCAGCATATCCCTCTTAGCTCACCTAGAAACAGCTTCATCTGTGTGCTTTATGCCCATTCATTGTGTTTAGTGTCTTTATGCTGAAAGGAAAATGACAGCTTGAGAAACTGTTAATATAATAGGAAGCCGGGCGTGGTGGTGCACACCTGTAATCCTAGCGCTCAGGGAGGCAGAGGCAGGCGGATCTCTGTGAGTTCAAGGCCAGCCTGGTCTACAGAGCAAGTCCAGGACAGCCAAGGCTACACAGAGAAACCCTGTCTCAAAAAACTAAATTTAAAAAAAGAAAAAAAAGCTGGACATGGTGGTATGCCTTTAATCCCAGCACTTGGGAGGCAGAGGCAGGTGGATTGCTGTGAGTTCGAGGTCAGCCTGGTCTACAAAGCTAGTCCAGGACAGCCAAGACTATACAGAGAGACCTTGACTCACAAAACCAAACCAACCAACCAAACAAACAAAAAGAATATAATAGGAAAGCTAGTTGGTTTGAATATCTTTTCTGGTAATAGTTTTACAGTTTTTCAGAGGTCTGTTACTTGCGGGAAGAAATGGGCTTTAAGGATCTATAGCTTTGAATGGGGACTGGTACAGGTTAATGGAGAGTCTGCTTTCTGGTACTGACCTCGTAGCTGTGACCTCTGTGAGCAAACATCTGTCTGTTGCGAAAGCTTCCTTGCTTCCAGTACCAAGCCTGTGTACCTTACCACGAGACTGCCAATGGTTCAAAGATGTATGTTTCAAAAAGTTACTTCATAGTTTTTATGCAATTTGGGAAGTTGTTTACTTAAATAAATTCAGGAAAATAATCCATAAAAATGCTGAATATATATGTGTGAAGAATTTCTTAACTCCAATAAATATTCAACATTTTTCTAATAAAGATGTTTTTTTTTTTTTCTGAGTAAAAGTGTGCATTTTAAAGACTTCCAGATTTGTGTGGTTTTGTGAAGCTCCTACACTAAAAGGAAACCAGGTTGTAGGACACTTCTGATTTGAGGAGGGAGCGTGTGGCCAGCTTTGGGGGCTCATTACACCCCAAATGTTCCCAGGATGTGCTCCCATACTAATCCTCTGAGGGCCGGCTGTAGACTTGTGCTTGTATCTTGCCCAGTACCTAGCACAGTGTCTTGCAGTTGATAGGCAGGTGCCCAATAAATGCTGATGATGACATGCTTGCATCTAATAGGACCCAGCCATAGGTCACATTCAGTCTGCACACTATCCCATTTGTAAATACTGCTTTTTCCCCCCTCTCTCTTCCTGTCTCTCAAGCTCAGTTGGACTGTCTAATGAAGGTAAATGGTGGTGTTGCTCCAGGTTCTGTCACTCCTTTGTCCTAGGTTTTCACAGGAAGAGAAATAATTGAAAGTAGCTTATGACAAGGGTAATTAAGGAAATAGTACAAATCCCAAAGAGACTAAAGTAAAACACTCCAATTGTATGTAGAGTGCAGCTTTGAAGAAAAGAATCCTGCTTTACAGTTCTTTGACTGCCCAGTGTATTTCCTGAGCTTCAAGCCCTGGCTTGGCCCAGCTGGCAGCACCGAACCTGCCGAGGTGTGGAACTTGTCAGTTTTTTAATCTCCAGAGGAGAGTTCCTCAGAAGAAACCGTTTCAGTGAATTGAGACCAGCCAAAGAACCTTGCTCCATTAAAACAAGATCAGTGAGTTTAGAGGATTGTAATCTCTTTTATTGAATGAAAAGAGCCTTCAGACTTCTGTTGTTGTTTTGGGTGTGTTTTCACCCACTCCAAGATCCCCTGTGCCACAATAGTCTTAGCTCCTTAGAAGTTTTGCTTCACGCTTCGTTATCCTCTTACTTTTTCCTGGAAAAGCATTAAACTAAAAACTGTTGCCGGATATGTGGCCACTGCTTACCCCTTCAGTATAGGCACTGTAGTAGTAATAAACGCAAAGATACCAATTTTGAAGGCGCTCTGAAGCTTCTCCCTATGCCCTTTTTGTACACTTATCTGCGAGTGCTTGGAAGTAGAATAGGCGCTTTGGAGTCGGCAACAGAGATGCCCATTAGAATTAAACATTTGCGACACAAAATACACTTCATGCGTTTGCCTCAGCCATACCCCATTGTTGGGGGATGGCCGTAACTTCCCTAGCTAATGACTTAATACAAAGAAAGGGGAGATATTTACTGACCATGGTGAGGAAGAGGATTCTGAGGCACAGTGAGGATCTGGAAGGACGGAAGTTTGGTGGGATCTTGACTTGCTCAGTGGGTGTCTCCTGGGTTAATTCTCAAGTTGGCCCCCCCCCCCACTACTGTAGTGGCTGCTGTTTCCTTAGGGGCCACCTAGCTACTGTAAGTTACAGGGCAGAGAGAGACAACCCACACCTGCCACTGTTGCCTGCTCTCTATTCAATATTGGAGAGTCCAACTAAGTGCTGAGATAATGAAAGCCCCATAACAGCTATCAATAACTTTCCCTTAGCCTTAGTGGCTTTACTTTTACTCATGTGGTAGCTGTTATGGTAAAGACATCCTCCTGCAGGCTGTGGTGAAAAGAAGTGCCTTCTGTTTTGGGGGACTGCTGCCCAAGGCTTTACATTCTTTCATTTAAAGCCCCCATGAAGTTGAGTAGTCTTCAGCTGCTCAGCAGTCACTACGCAGAAGCAACTGTACCAGGAACAGGAAACCTACCTTTGTATTTAGCTCAATGGTTCTCAGCCTTCCTCAGATTGTGACCATTTAAAACAGTTCCTCATGTCGTGGTGACGCCCCCCAACCATAAAATGATTTTCATTGCTACTTCATAACTAATTTTGCTACTGTTGTGAATCGTAATGTAAATATCTGTGTTTCCCAATGGTCTCAGATGACCCCTGTGAAAGGGTCATTCTACCCCCAGAGGGGTCGAGACCCACAGGTTGAGAGCCCATTTTCTGTTTGTGCTCACCAGCTAAAACTGACCACCAGGGAGTGACCAGTCATTATGAATGTTTTGTGTGTGTGTGTGTGTGTGTGTGTGTGTGTGTGTGTGTATGTGTGTGTGTGTACATTCCATATGTGATGTGCAGGCATTAAGATTTTTCTGGTGTCAATCTAACAACCTGACAGACTTCGGCTTTGTAGCTTATTACTACCTCCAGAGATGGGGGGGTGGGAGTGGTTTGTTTGTTTGTTTGTTTTGCTTTTTGTTCAGTTTATGTTTTGACCCTCAGTGTGGTGCTATTTGTGTAACTTAATGCAATTGAAATGTGTAAAAAGTTCTTGCTGAAGTCTGTTCAAACTGACAATTTTAGTCCAGAATTCCTGACAGTGTCTGGATGTGGATGAGATAGGAGTGTGACTTAGATATGTGTAGGTAATCTGAACACCCAAGAACACACTAGACCTTCTGTAACCCCACAACTTTGATAGAAGAAGCCTGAGATTTGTTTCATTGAGCATCTCACCAGAACACACAGACCTTCCTCACTTAATTTCCTTGCTAGCCTCATATTTGCCAAATATTTTGCTGAATTATTCCTTGGTTATTTTGTAGTTACTATCATTTATAGCTCCTGTTGTGCCTCTGTGTGTGCATGGAAATGTATATACCTATGTATATAAAAAGCCCTTATTGGCTGGTAGTTTTCTGTGTCGCGACTTGGTTTGCTTCTTTATTTTAGGACATTTAAATATATACTTGTTGTGTGATTTATTTAATAAAAGGTAAGGAAATGAAAGTGTGTTTAGCAAATTTTCTTGACACATGACTTTAGCTGTCCCTGGGAGATTGATTCTCAAGGACTCCCTGAAGACATCAGAATCAGAGATGCTTAGTCCCTTTAGGGACAATGGTGTAGTGCTTGCATGTAATACATATGAAGGTTTCCTAATACTTTTAATAATCTCTTGATATCTTTGATGCCAAATGCAATGTAAATGCTATGTAAGATTTTGTGTTATTTCAGGATGAGAAAAGAGTCTGTGCTTGGAACAAATACAGGCATTGCAGTTCTAGCTGCATAGCTGAGAGCAGCAACAGTTGAACTTCAGATATTTTAACACACTTGAGAGGGTCAGCATATGTGGAAACTGTTGATTTGGTTGGCTGAGTATACTGGTTTGCCTGCATGTTCTACAGTACATTTTCTATTGCTAAATGAATTAGTTGGCTTTTTGTTGTTGTTGTTGTTTGTTGTTGTTGTTGTTGTTTCTCTTTCTACCACCTCCCACCCCTTTCCTAAAAAGTTACAGTTCTGGCTGGGAAAATGACTCGCCAGGTACTAATATTGGCTGTGAAAGGTGAACCACCTTATTTAGAAACGTGGAAAACATGTGAGAGCACTCATGTGTGCGCGCACACACACACACACACACACACACACACACACACACACAGACAGGAACCCAGAGACAGAGACCTAAGAGAGGGGGGGAGGGAAGAGTGCCAGATACGATGGTTTGCATTTGTAATTACAGCGTTCCTCTTTATAGATGAGTGTCAGAGACAGAGGACCCTGAAGTCTGTGGTCCAGAGGCCTGTGGTTTGCAGTGTAAACAAGACAGACCCTGCTTCAAGGTGGGACAAAAACCTGTCTTGTGAGCATTCTCTTCCTACGTACACTCACAGTCTTTATATACATACTCACACATATGCACACCATATGCAAATACACACATGCAAAGTGAGTTGTTTTAACTTAGCCTTGGCAATAAGTGCCTAACGAGATGATGGTTATTACCATTTGAGGTGGTTTAATCAGAGACCAATCATAAATTCTTACAATTATTTCACCTTTTAAACAAGATGGGTAGAAGAAATACAAAATAACGAGGCATTTACATGTAGTTTAGTGAATAATTCTAAATATGCACCTATTGCTGCTGTTTAAAATCAATAATTAGAGTAATACCACTGCTCCTCGCCTTATTTTCCACCATGGAAGTGTTACGGCTCTGAAAGGAAAGGAACCCTGGCAGTTGGT
Organism: Acomys percivali; assembly: GCA_907169655.1. Taxonomy (NCBI): domain Eukaryota; kingdom Metazoa; phylum Chordata; class Mammalia; order Rodentia; family Muridae; genus Acomys; species Acomys percivali. The sequence goes on from OU015752.1 coordinate 14,919,863, forward strand.
AGCCAAGGAATACCACAAAGTTACATCATACAAGAGATTTATTGGGAAAAGCACAGGAAGGTAGCTGACTCTGTGTGGGTGAGAAGCAGGAAGCAGGTTTTACATAGGGTATGGGGAGGGCGGAGCTTTCTAGGGTGGCCTGGGATTGTTTGGATTTTATGGCCTCATACAGTATATTTTGCTCTGTACGGTGGAGCTTGGCCACCAGCATCTTGAGGGGCTGGATCCATCAGATAGAATGTTCTGTGGACTGAGGCGTGTTGGAGGTCGTCAGGTGGGGCCTGGCCACTCAAGTGCCTCAAGGGGCTGGGCCCAGGCTTAAAGTATTCTGGGGGTGTGGCCTGGCGGTTGGATGTCCTCAGCGCGGGCACTGGCCACTAGCATGCCTACAGGAACTTACACACATTTCTTTTGCATCACCTCTTCCTCCTCTCTGCTTTCACTTTTGTGGGCATTAATCTTCAGAGTTTGCCACCTATGTTGCATCTGTTTTGTCATTTTTGCTTGTCATTCTGATTAGGTGTATGGTCTCAATGGTCTATGAAAGCAGGTGTGTGTTTCTTGCACCAAAGAGGACTGATGTAGGGTAGTCACCACATGCCTTCATTTCACTGTCCAGTTTGGAAAACAAAAATACTTCTTTTGGCACACAGAATTGATGGAGCTTCCATTGTGACAGGCATGATTCCTATTCATTTATTGGCTCAAGCATATCATATAACTAAAAGTCAGTTGATCACAGTTGTAAATTCTAGGAAAATACTGCAGATTACATGGCACTAGATAGTCCTACTATAAAGAACGGGAGAAGATTCTTTGGAGTGTGGTATAATCATCATACATTTGCGATGTTGTTTAGTTTCAGCTGGTTATGAGTATAAGCTAATCTTTACCATAGAAATATTTTTGTGTCTTCCTGTTTTTGACTGAACACTAAATGTAAATAATTGATTTATGTCTTTTGTACATATCTGTAGCTTGTTACATTCATTGCCAGGCAGTAATCCACTGTTGTGTGGTCATTTCTGGCCATCCATAGGAATCTGACCTGGACCAACCAACAGACGGATCATTCTTCAGTGACAGGTTCTACGTGAAAGGGACAGGTGATGAGAAGAAGATAAAGAAGACAGAAAAGCTGAGGTCTCACACAAGCTATATCTTATGCCAACCAATTTATCAAGAAATAGCAACATCTTATATACAATTTTCAAGGGGAACATGGGGGAAAGTCAGTAAAAACCTAACATACAGTGGGATGAAGTCAGCAGGATGCAAGCAGTAGCACACAAAGGGAACGCAGGTTATCTTAGGTGGCCACAGACTGATCACACAGCAGTCTTGGGACTGATAACCATAGCCCCCTGGTGGGGGGAGGGGAAGAATTCTTAGGATGAAGTCTTAGCTCCCCCTAGGTCCTGGTCTCAGGCTATTAATACCTTCCTAAGCAATTTCCTGGCTTTAGACAAGAAACTGTTCCTCCTCCCCCTTACACCAGGGCCTGAGGGAAAGTTTTGAATCAGCATGGCCCTCATGTAAATGTGTATAGTCACCAGCTCTACTGATGGGCACTGACTGAGCGTTCTGTGTCAGTGACTGGATGTCAGTGTTTGCGTCTGTAGGGAATGGATTTCTAGATAGTTTTTATCTACATGTAAATCTTCTGAAAAAATACCTTTATCATTATTAAGCATCAGAAACTTTGGGTCTTATTAAAATAATTAAAGGCATTTTGGGACATAAATATTAGCATTTTAGAGTACATACCAGTATTATTCTTTTGGCATTCATTTTAACTTACATACTGAAATGTAGCCAAGTGGAATTTAAGCTCAATAATATTATGGAATTTAGAAATGTTTTCTAATACATTCTTCCATAATGTTTAACATTTTTATTGTTTTTTCTCTTTCAGTCATATTTATATTTCTCTTCATCCAAATTTTATCCTATGATAATTACTGTAGAGAATCCTATTTTGGCATCTTTTATTGATAACAACTTCCTGACAAAAAAGTGAGTTGAGTGTGTGTGTGTGTAAATTGAAACTATCTCTTAAAAACTTATTTCCAAAGTTTCAAGTATTTATTTTTTAAAGAGGGAACAACTAGATTATTTATAACATATATAATGTTAATATCATTAGTTATAAAAGCAACAGTGGATCATACAGTTGAGAACAAAACTAATCACAATCCTATGAATCACCTAGGGAATCAGGCAATGCAGTACCTTTTATTCTGTATCGATAAACTTTTCCTAAGTATAAATTCTCCACTTATGCATTGCTTCTGTTTGACTTTGCAAACTTTAGTTTTGGCCAAGTTAACAAGTGTCCGGTGCTATCATAGGTTGTTAACATTTACATTTTCTTTATGGCTAGAATGTTAGACTTATTTTCCTGCATTTTCTTCTTCTTTGGATTACTTGGTCACATGCTAATTTTCTGTTGTCTAACGTACTGACTTATTGGATATTAATATATTGTACCTTGTTCTGACTTATATTTTTTCCTTTTCATAGTAAATAGGATTATAGTATTGCATTTTTAGCTTTAATTAAGTAATACTTTTAAAACTATTTTCTAATCATAGCTATTCACCATGTATTATGCTATAATACATAAAATCTCCTTTGAAGTCTGGGATATCAGGATTTGGATCTTGGTAGTATCTTATCACTTGGCAGTTGTGTAAACCGGGTAAATTATATGCAGTTTCCTAAAATAAAGTTCCTTGCCCAATCATTTTTGGTACAGATTGAATTGCATATGCAATGTATACTGCATAGCATGTATTTAACTGATTCAGTACTCCAAATTATCATTCCTGTTTTAAGGAGGAGAAACATTGATTTATAGATGGGTGAGATGCTTGCCGGTGATCACCAGAATAGCCATGGTACAGCCTATATCCAAATGCTGGACGGAGCTGGTCCCTGTCTCCAAACTCCACTTCCTTGCTTTGCTGCCCTTTCCTCAGAAACATGAGGTTGGTCATCCCTTTCTTTCAGAATTGCTGTGAGGAATTTGGGTCAAAAGCATCCCACTGTTGGCACACAGCTGACTGTCTCCGTGAAATACCGTTTATGTGGATCAGTTCAAGAACCAAATTGAGCATGATACAGATTTTAAAGTCTGTTGATGAAACATATATTTCATCTGCGTATTTTAAACAAATTGTTGTTGTTTCGTGTTATACAAAGCAATGAGTCTTTTTCTAGTGTCTTAATTGAAATAGAAAACACATTCTCTGGATAGTGCATTTAATATTGAAGGTAAGTATGGTGAAAACTTCCTTAGCTCAATCATGAAATTCATTAATAGTCCTGAAAATTTGAAATATGTATTATCATTTTACTCATCTAATGTAAGAAGGGCCAGAAATAAACTACAAATAATGCAATTGACCAACAGATGGCATGAATGACAAAATGCACTACGAAATGCTGTGACAATAAAGAGGACATACATGTGCACAGCGTCCGATCTCAAAAGAAGGAAGGTTGTTATTTACAGAGGCAGGTGAGCAAGAGAGCCATAGAAAGGGGACATACAGATGTTCAGTTTTATCTGAACCACAAGGAAGGGCAAAGGGGGTAAATGATATTTTGGAGAAGGCTTATACGTTTAACAGTTCCTCGCAACATAAAAAGCGAGGGACTTTAAAGCATTGCCTTTTTCTGAGTGCACAGAAACTCGAAGGCTTTTGTCACCTGTGTCAGCAGAGCTCAGAAAGCCCCAGACTCTGTAGTTTAGTAAGGCTATAGCAAGTATCCAGAATGTGACAGCTGTGTAGGAGATAACTTTACACCTTCTCTCTTTATTAACATAGTTTTAACATTTTATATTTGAAGTAAGTAATGGCTGAAAGGGGAAGGGAGGAAGGAAGAGAGAGAGGAAGGGAACATCTTCCATGTGTAAGTCCTGATGTTTCCTGTTCTGTTCCATCTAGAAAATGAGATTCAAAAATTCTCCATGAGACATGTGAATGATACATCACATACATGATTCTACCAGTACTTTTCTACTCCCATGACATTTCCTTTTCATAAAAGAATACTTGAACTTTGGGGTTATATTAATTTTTTTGTCTTCCATACAGGTTAAGACGCTGTTAGTCATTACTTAGTAAATCAATTTCAGGAACCTTTGAGAAAGGTAGTCAGTTCAGATTTGAAATCAGAATTGAAAATTAGAAGCCTAACAAAATTCATAACATTTTCAAATTACCAGCCATCTATTATGGAATAGTTGACTCTATAAGTAGCATGATTTGTCTGTCACAAAAGCATTGGGACTCATTCAGTCAATGAATGGTTGCTGAGTGCTGTTTGCTTAGTACACTGCTTGCTGTTAAAGTGACCGTTACTATCTTGATGTAATTGTTGTCTTTGAGGTTTACAGCCCACATCTGCTAACCTAGGCATAGTCCTTGAAGCCTGTAGCCTCTGTACAATCTAATCTAGGCCTAGAATGTTTTCAGCCTCTGAAACTTACTGCTGACTAAGCTCATCCTTTTTAGCTCTTTATGAACTCTGGCTGGCTGGCTGAACTCAGCTCTTTTGGCTCAAACTCTTCTTTAAGATGACTGATTCAAATAATCTTCTCTCAGCTTCTGGATGAACTGCTCTGCTTGGCCTCATAATAACATAATAGTATATTCTAATAATCTGGCTTACTCTCTCTTCAACCTCTCTCTGTAAAGCTCTCCTGGTACAAACTGCCTCTGAATTCCATGAACTGAACTGCCATGAACTCAAATCCACTGCACTGCTTCTGACTCTACCAAACTGACTAGAACACAGAGATTTGCATTGCTCTGTCTCCTGGGTGCTGGCTTAAAGGTGTGTACCACCATGACTGGACCTAAGCTTATCTTTACCTGGAATTTGCTCTGCTGTCAGGCTGGCCTTGAACTTAGAGATCTGCTTGCCACTGTCTCTTGGGATTAAAGGTGTGTCTGCATTCCAGCTGCATCACACAGACCTAGAAGGTCCTTGTGTGTGATCTCTTTTCTGACTTAAAATTTCTCTACAGCTTGCTAAGTAGAGAAGGAACAGTGATTCCAATGGGGGGGTGGTGGTTAGGGTGCATTTTGTTTTTGAGGATCTAGCACACACACACACACACACACACACACACACACACACACACACACATCAAAGCACATTTTGTGCAAAATGTTAAAATAATCAAGGTAAAGAGATAATGAAGTGTTGGTGATGCAGGTGAGAACAGGGGTAACTTAAGCTTGCCTTAAGCTCCACACCTACTCCTTTTCCAGCAACACTTAGCAACCTAGAGCCCCACCTCCATTAACCTGCGTCCACACCCCTCTTTAAATAAAGACTTACAATTCCACTCATTTACAGCACCCTGGACTCGCAATTGTTAGCACCACTGCCTGCCTTTCTCCTTTATGGTCAAATATATGCTAGAGCATATCCAGGACCAAGGGACAATGGACCAGTGTTCCATCCTGGACTAGCTTAAGCCTCATGCATAGTAAGGCAACCTGTGTACTCTGAGTGAACATTTAAGGAAAAATCCTATATTTTCCACCTTATGCCTATGCATAATTGAGGATGCACACATCATAGATAACAGGAGGGCATGCATAGTCTTATATAGGCCAAGCCTATCAAGATAAAATGCCATCCATCCTCTGGCTCATAATGAACAACTCCTCAAGTGGAAGAGCGTGTCTCCAGATCACAGCATTCCTTACTAGTCTTCAGTTCTTTGCATAGGGTTGTGGCCTCCTGAGCTTCGCTCTGTCCACGTTAGCATTTCTATTGTTGTCATCCTTATTCAGGTCATGTGTGGGCGCCATGTTGGTCAGACCTTATGACTGTAGCTTCTGACATTTCTAGGGGAGACAGTCTCATATCCAGCTCCACTGCAATGATCCCTGAACCTTAGGTGCTGGAGCTGTGTTGTAGATGTGTCTGTTGTGTCTGGGTGCCACAACTCTGCATTTTTATTGGTTGTGTTTTTCCTAGAATGGTATCCACTTGTTACAATGATAAATTTTCTTAATGAGGTGGTGAGAATTATGTTTTTCTGTGAGTTTAGAGTCACGTATTTAGAATCTAGTTACAGATTATGCTGGCTTGGTAAAATGGAGCTTGTAGGTCAGTTGTTGTCAACCTTCTTAATGCTGTAACACTAATGCAGTTCCTCATGTTGTGATGACCTGCAACCATAAAATTATTTCATTGCTACTTCATAACTGCTACTATTAAGAATATTAATGTAAATATTTGATGTGCTGGATATCTAATATGTGACCCCGAAGGGGTAATAACAATCCACAAGTTGAGAACCACGCTTGTAGGTTCTCTTTTAAGAACCTTACTATCTTGGCTAGTTGGCTAGGTTTCCAGTATTTATGTATTTAGGAGTGTGTGTGTGTGTGTCTGTCTGTCTGTCTGTCTGTGCGCTTGTGTGTGTTTGTGTGTGTGTGTGTGTGTGTGTGTCTGTGTCTGTGTGTTTGTAGCAACAATAAAAAAGAGAAGCCATGAATTTGAAAAAGGGCAAGGGGGTTGCTGGGATGGTTTAGAGAGGAAAGTGCAGGGGGACATGATATAACTATAACCTGAGAAGAAGAAAGAAGAAAGAAGAAAGGGAAGGAAAGAAAGAAAGCTCCAATCAAAGAGGCTCGTATGGAGATGGCTTCAAATGTGGCAAACCAGCCACTGGGCAAAATATCCTCATTCCTGGCACAAACAGAATTCCGCCTAAAAATGGGCAGCTTAGATGCAGGCAGATTTGATGGCTGCACTCTGACAAGACAGGGTAAGCAAGTCCTCAATAGTTCCTGCCCTGTGAATAAGTCTGTCAGAGATATTGGGCCAGAAAGCAGATGAGGCTCCAATATTATAGAGAGTGTTGGGTGACTGTTCAGGCAGTAAACTGTCTAAGTCAATTTGTACATTTTGGAAGCTGTTAACCCGCACTGCTGGTTCATTCAGGAATATAAATTTTATTCCTTCTCAAGTCTCTGAGGGGCATTGAAGGACAGACTGTTTAGTTTTACAATCAAGTTTAGTTGGTTAGGGGATCTTTTTAGATCAAGATAAAGAACTTAGTTATTAGAGTTGAGATAGGATAGATACTGAATTTCATTCAAAAATTTAGACCCAACAAGACAGGAAAGACATTTACTTCAAGCTGGACAAATACAAATAGCCAAACCACTATGAATGCAACACTTATAGAACTCATGATTCTCATGATTGTCACATGGTTCTCCCTGCTGTATGTAGTTTCCTTTATACATGTGTAATAAAATAAATGTATTTAAAAAATAAATAAAATGCTGACAGTATTTAAAAAAAAAAAAAGGAAAAGAAAAGAAAGCTCCAGATGGCAATCCACTACTATTGAGTAAGTTTCTCTTATCACTTGCTGAGTTCTTATAGTGTTTCTGGCCTGTACTTTTGCTTTGCTCCTAACAGAAAATTGTTGCTGCTTTGTTATTAGTGTGGACTTTTTCAGTCCATCAAATAAGACATCAAGAACCTGGCCTACGTAATCCAGGCAATACCCACTAGTAACACTTTAAGTACCATTTTAAATGAACCAATGGGGCTGGAAAGATGGTTCAGCAAGTTTAAGCCACTTGCTGCCAAGCCTGGTGACCTTTGTGGCATCCCTAGGACAAACATAGTGGAAAGAAAGAATTCCTGCAAGTTGTCCTCTGATATTTTTTATGTAAATACATGCGTGTTGTTTGAATTGAAAAAAACCCAGATTGTTCCATTTTACCAATAAAGATTCAGCAGCCAGATGTTGTGGTGAAAAACCTCAGAGAGGCAGAGAAAGCACCCAGCTGACTTTCCTTCTTAGCTCAGGTCCCCATGGAAGAGGCCCAAAAGGTTCACTAGCTCAGCTGACAGCCCAGGAAGAAAACCCAAGGGCAAAGGCTTGCTAGGTCAAAGCCCAAAAAGCCAAAGGCCAAGGAGCTGAGGAGCTCAAGAGCTAGAGAGCGAAGAGCCAATGAGCTAAAGGCTAAAGAGCCCTTCTACCTCTGCATTCTGCCTTAAGTACTCTTCTAGGCAAAGTCCCTCCTACTCTCTAATTCTGGTCAGCTGGATTCTTGTTCCATCTCTTGGCCTGGGGTTAACTTTTTAGAATCTGTGTACAGACAGCTCTTGGATTAAAGGTATTTGTTAGGGCTCAACCACACCAAACAAAAGACAGGTTTGTACAGTTCACAATCTCAGGGATCACAAAGGGATCAAATATCCTGCAACACACATGTGCATAATTAATAAAATGCATACGTTCGTGTGTGTGTGTGTGTGTGTGTGTGTGTGTGTGTGTGTGTGTTATGGCTTATCCCACAGGTGATATACCTAGAGGAGCCACAATGATAGAAGGAAAAAGAAGTCTTGAATAAGGTAATACCAAGAATCAGAACTGGAGGCAATTCTTGAAACCTTTGAGGGGCAGGCAGAAGGGGTGCTGATGTTTCAAAATTAGCTCCACCCCAAATTATAAGGCATCTGAGCACAGGTGTCACCGACTCTTAAGTCAGGCCTTTGCTATAGGTAAGATTGCAGTCACAACTACTGACCCACTGTAATAGCCTTTTCCCATCCTCCAGCCTTTTGCTCTAAGTATTTGGCAGTTACATAACATCATCAGGTAAAGTGGAAATCACAGATGGGATTCATGACCACAAGGCACTCAGGAACACAAGCTCAAAAAAAAAAAAAAAAAAAAAAAGAGGAGGAGGAGGAAGAGACAAATGTATCCAATTCATGTACATAAGTAGTGTAGTATCATAAGAGAATCATTTATTCTATAAATATATATTTAATTTGGTCTAATGTGTAAAGTTAGGGTAGAGGGAAGTAATTTTTCATGTGATAGTTTTCCTAATTCTTAGTTTCAAGTTTTGTTTTTATTTTTTACTTAAAAAGTATCCAGACATTGTAACTCAGACTCTCGTGTTTCGTTTCGCTTAAAAAGAGCTGGCACCACTAAATCAGTTATATTGCACAAAGTTCAAAGTTCGGGGAGATCTATGAACCCTCAAGCTTTTCCACAAATGTTCGTCATTTGCTAATAGCCTGTCCTTTGGCGCCCTCTGGTGGTATGAGTTGGTGGAAACACCCCCAGTACTTTCCATGCAATGTAAATGCATGTTTATCGTCCTCTCATTTCTCCTTCCTTTCTTGCTCCTTCCTCTCTCCCTCATTTCTCCACACCCCTGTCTAAAATGTGCACTTTTCATCCTGACAAACAAATGCACATACGTGCTGGATAGTTCTGTGTCAACTTGACACAAATGAAAGTCAGCAGAGAAGAGAAAACCTCTATTAAAATGCCTCCATAAGGTTGGGCTGCCAGCAAGCCTGTAGGGCATTTGAAAAAATAGTGATTGATGGCGGGGGCGGGATAAGCCCTAATTCTATAAGAAAGCAGGCTGAGCAAGCCATAGGGAGTGAATCAGTAAATAGTACCACTTCGTGGCCTCTGCATTACTTCTGCCTTCAGGTCCTGCCCTGTTTTAGTTCCTGTCCTAAACTTCCTTTGTTGATGTAACAGTGATATGGAAGTATAAGCCAAATAAACATTTTCCTTCTCAAGTTACTTTGGTCATAGTGTTTCCTCACTGAAGGAGAGATAAACCTATTTTTTAGGATTCCAAGTTCGGGAGCGGAACAGTCTCCTCATGAGAGAACAGGTGAGGTTAATTCACTAGAAGAGCAACCACCTCGTGCAGGAGCTTGATTGTTGCCAGCTGAAAAGATCCCATGAACAGACTCTGGGAGGAGATATATAAATGAGCCCAGAACTGGATGTGTGGGTTTTTTATTGTTGTTGTTGTTGTTTTTTGTTTTTTGATTTTGGAGACTTGGGATAAATTTGGCTGTTCATCATTGCACTTTGAGATGCTCCTAGAAAGAACCGCTCGAGGGAAGGTTTCGGGGCTCCGGTTCCTGCTGAGGTTCTGGGTTCTGGTTACCCCAGGTCCCAGCAGAAGAAATCCTGTGGCTTACGCCCAGAGAATCGTTCCTCAGAACTGATATCCTTAAGGTTTTGTTGTTGTGTTCATTAATCCTCATTTCCTATTGGTCTGGTTAGTTGGGTAATAAGTGATGTATGCTCGGTCACTAAGTTGTTAATAAAATATATTGGTTAAGAAAATTGAGCCTGGGCCGGGCGTGGTGGCACATGCCTTTAATCCCAGCACTTGGGAGGCAGAGGCAGGTGGATTGATGTGAGTTCAAGGCCAGCCTGGTCAACAAAGTGAGTCCAGGACAGCCAGGGCTACACAGAGAGACCCTGTCTCAAAAAAAAAAAAAAAAAGAAAAGAAAAGAAAATTGAGCCTACACCTCACAACCATAGTAACCCTAATACATACATACACATACATACATACATCCATATATAAATATATGTCATACATATACTATATATAGTTTAATAATAATAATAACAGCAATGACAATAATAAAATGAAGGGGCTGGAGGGATGCCTCTGTGTTTGCACACACCTGCAATCCTGGCAGGCAGGAGAGTCAGAAGTTCTAGGTTATTCTTGGTTACATAGTAGCTTGAGGCCAGGTGAGTGCCTGGAAGCCACTGGAAATTAAAATCAATTTAGTAAGAAAGGATGGTAAGATACGTTGGCATTACAGTTTATAGTTTCTGTCTTTTTTTTTTTTTTTTAACATTCACCCTTTTTTTTGTTTATAGGTTTCAGGTATCTTTTTAAAAAATGATTTAATTATTTTTCATGTGCAGGTGTTTTGCCTGAATTTGTCTGTGTACCACATGTACCCAGAGCCCAGAGAGGCTGTATGAGGGCATGAGAATCCCTGGAACAGGAAGTACAGATGGTTGGGAGGTGCCCCGAGGGGCTAGGAATTGAACCACAGTGCTCTGGAAGAGCAGCCAGTGCTCCTAACCTCTGAGCCATTTCTACAGCCTCAGATGTCTCTTTAAAAGTAGTATTAACCTAGATTTAAAAACAGATCAGACAAGTTATTTTAATTTGTGATTATCAAAATCTGTAGACCAATTTCATCTCTCTCTCTCTCTGGGCTTTATATATATAATGTGTTTCTGTGCTTTTTCTCCCATAATTTCTTTTGAATTAAGAAACTTTGGTTTGACATCAAAGATATTATTCACCATGACCAGGTAGGCTTCATTCTAGGCATGCAGGGATGGTTTAATATATGGAAATCCATTAATGTTATCCACCACATAAACAAGCTGAAAGAAAAAAACCCACATGATCATCTCTTTAGATGCAGGAAAAGCATTTGACAAAATACAACACACATTCATGTTTACAGTTCTGGAGAGATCAAGGACACAAGGCACATACCTAAATGTAATAAAGACTATATACAGCAAGCCACTAGCCAACCTCAAATTAAATGGAGGAAATTCCTCTAAAATAGGAGACCAGGCAAGGCTGCCCACTTTCTCCATATCTCTTCAATATAGTTCTTGAAGTTCTAGCTACAGCAATCAGACAACAAAAGCAGACCAAGGGGATCCCAGATGGGAAAGGAGGAAGTCAAATTATCGTTATTTGCAGATGATATGATAGTATACATAAGTGACCCCCCAAAAAAAATTCCATCAGGGAACTCATACAGCTGATAAGCACCTTCAGCAAAGTGGCTGGATGCAAAATTAACTCAAAAGAGTCAGTAGTGCTGGGTAGTGGTGGCACACACCTTTAATCACAGCACTTGGGAGGCAGAGGCAGGTGGATTTCTGTGAGTTCGAGGCCAGCCTGATCTACAAAGTGAGTTCAGGACAGCCAAGGCTACACAGGGAAACCCCGTCTTAAAAAACTAAAAAGAAAAAAAAGTCAGTAGCTTTCCTATATACAAAGGATATCCATTCAGAGAAAGAAATTAAGGAAACTACACCCTTCACGATATCCACAAGCAATATAAAATATCTAGGAGTAACTCTAACCAAGCAAGTGAAGGACTAGTTTGAAACAAACTTTAAATCTCTGATGAAAGAGATTGAACATGACATCAGAGGATGGAGGGATCTCCCTTGTTCATGGATTGGGAGAATTAACATAGTAAAAATGGGCATCTTACCAAAAGCAATTTACAGATTCAATGCAATCCCTATCAAAATACCTACACAATTTTTAAAGACATTGAAAGATCAATTCTCAACTTCATATGGAAAAACAAAAAACCCAGAATAGCCAAAACAATCCTGTACAATAAAAGATCCTCTGGAGGAATCTCCATACCTGATATCAAGCTGTACTATAGAGCAACAGTAATTAAAACAGCGTGGTACTGGCATAGCAATGGGATGGTTGATGAATGAAATGAATCAAAGACCCAGAAATAAATCTACACACACATGGACACTTGATTTTTGACAAGGAAGCCAAATCTATTCAATGGAAAAGGATAGCATCTTCAACAAATGGTGCTGGTCTAACTGGATGTCTACATGTAGAAAAATGCAAGTAGATCCATATTTATCACCATGCACAAAACTCAAGTCCAAGTGGATTAAAGACTCCAACAGAAAACCACATACACTAAATCTGTTAGAAGAAAAAGTGGGGGAAAGCCTTGAACTCATTGGCACAGGAGACAAATTCCTGAACAGAACACCAACAAACTAGGCTCAAAGGTCAACAATTAATAAATAGGACCTCATGAAACTGAATAGTTTCTGTAAGGAAAAGGTCACTGTCAACAGAACAAAATGACAGCCTATAGACTGGGAAAAGATCTTCATGAACCCTACATCTGACAAAGGGATAATATCCAAAATATATAAAGAATTCAAGAAATTAAACACCCCCAAACCAAATAACCCAATTAAGAAATGGGGCTCAGAATTAAACAAAGAATTCTCAACAGAGGAATATCGAGAAACATTGTGATTCCATCTTACACCCATCAGAATGGCTAAGATCCAAAACTCAAATGACAGCACATGCTGGCTAGGATGTGGAGAAGGGATCACTCCTTCATTGCTGGTGGAAGTGGAAACTTGTACAACCACTTTGGAAATCAATCTGGCACTTTCTCAGAAAACTGGGAATAGGGCTTCCTCAAGACCCAGCTATTCCATTCCTTGGAATATACCCAGAAGATATTCCACCACACAACAAGGACATATGCTCAATCATGTTCATAGCAGCCTTATCCATAATAGCCAGAACCCAGAAACAGTCTAAATGTCCCTCAGTTGAAGAATGAATAAAGAAACTGTGGTACGTTTATACTATAGAATACTACTCAACTATTAAAACAGGGAAATTCTGAATTTTGTGGGAAAATGCATGGAATTAAAAAGGATCATAGTGAGTTAAGCCAGACTCAGAAAGACTTAAATGATATATACTTACTTATAATTGGACACTAGCCCAAAAGGGATGTCCAATGAAAGTCTTCACTTAACAGGAGATTGGGATAGATGTGGGGACCTCATATTGGGACTCTAGGTGAGAGAAGTATGGGAGAATGGGGAAATAGAAGGATCAGAGGGTCCTAGAAACCTACAAGAAGAACATCATGATGGGAGGATCTGGACCCAGTGTGGGTCTGCTCAAACTACTGCACCAACCAAGGACAATACATGCAGTAAGCATTGAATCCCTACTCAGATCTAGCTAATGGACAAGACATTCTCCACAGTTGTGTGGAGAGTGGGGAATAACTCTGACATGAACTCTAGTGCCCCATATTTGACCACTTCCCCTTGGTGGAGAGGCCTGGTGGCACTCAAAGAAAGAATAGGCACGCTCCCAAATTGAGACTTGATAGGCTGTGTCCATATGGTGGGGGAGGAGGTCCCCTTCTGTCACAGACCTAGGGGAGGGGAACAGGGTGAAAGAGGGAGGAAGGGAGGAACGGGAGGATAAAAGTAAGAGGATAATGATTGAGATATAATTTGAATAAATTAGTAAAAGAAACTTGTTTGCATTTTATTACATGTTCATTCATTGATTTAAAACTTACAGGGTTAACCTCGATATATGTGACAGATTCTTGATTAATGATTCTTAATGCTTATGTGTTTGAAGGACTGTGGACATAAGCTTCATAAGATGGAACTTTGGTCCTTTTTTGTCCACTGATCATAGCATAAATTCCTAAACAGTCCCAGACAGTTGAGCCTTTAAGTCATTTTAGCCACATGGTCACTATATGCATTCTGCTATTATCTGTTTTTTTTTTTTCCTTTAGGAGTTTTATCTCTAATTGATAAAAATTGGACAACACTGTCACAGAAATTGTCTTTGCTTAGAGTTCCTTATACATCGACCATTTTATCCACTTACCGTTACTTCTTGCCTTTCAAATTCCTTTTTCGTAAATGTTCCCTAGTGAGGGATTTATGGAATTAATTACTTTATTTCTTTTTAATCAATCAAGACTCTGTCTAAACTTTTGAAAAGTGTTACTGAGAACTTGATGCAAGACTGAATGGTATTTTCTCTCAACACTTTTAAGATGTGTTCTTTGTCTGTATTTATATTCACCCTACTGTTTCAGCTTCTAAGAATGGATCTGTTGGCCTAACCATTACCTTATTCTTCTGTATAACTGTTAGCCTAATCATTGTCTTATTCTGTGACTCCCAGGCCTATTTGTAAGATCTTTTCTTTCTTGTTTAAGTTGTATTTTCTGGGTTCATGAAGTAAATACTTTTACAAACTCTAAAAACACATCACTACCTCAACTATTGCTACTCTTCTTGATCTTATAAGATTGTGAGTAAATACATTTGTTTTAAGATGTGGGTTTCTTGCTACCCAACATTTGACTACTCTGATAAACTTTCTTTTGAAAGATTTACTATCAGTGACTGGCATACTGTGTGGTGGTGGGTAGATTAGACTTGGTTCCATTATGATTTTGTTATCAAGCCAGGATGAAAATCCAGGCCAACTTTTTGTCTTTAGTTCATTGGTTCTCCAATTTGTACTGAGAGCATATGGATAAATTTAAACATTGTCTGGACCATTTTTCTCTGGGACATTATCTAGCACTTTTCACAGCTCAGAGTTGTGGATGAACTGTCCATAATTTCACTCTTGCAAAAAAGCAATGCTTTCTGTGCTTGGGTGACAGCCTATTTGGGCAGCTATGACAAAGATCTACAGACTATGTGGCTTCCACAATAAGAATTTATTGTCTCAGCTCTGAAAAGTCCAGAATCAGTGTGCTTATTTTCTCTTCATTGAATGACACTTGGGGCTGAACCTTGCAGATTGAGCTGTTTAATAATAAGAACACTAAGTAAAACTAAGCAGACTCCAAGAGATGTGAAAATCACAACACAAAGACACAAGAAATGTAAAAACAACAAGGCAACAAGGACTTCCAGATTACAAGTCTTCAACTAACTCAGTTGAAAGATGTAAAAGAGGATGATGAATTAAAACTCTCTGGTAAAATGTCAAGTGACCTGAAAGAGGATGAGAAAATTAACTTAATAGAAGACTTGAGAAGGGCCACCAACTATGGAGAAGGAAATGTCAGAAAAATGGATGGACAAGTAAACAATATGGATGTCAAAGCAAATGGAAGAAAAGTCATCAAGAAAACAGATTTTTGAATAAAATCCAGATAGAGCAAAAAAAAAAAAAAACACTCAACTAAGCAGGAGAATATTGAGTGGAGGATAAGACTGACAAAACAGTACATGAATGTCAACAAGGGGGAAACGCATGAACACAATGTCCATGAACTCTGGCATACAATAATATAGCAAAGAGACCTAATCTTAGAATCCACAAGACAGAAGGAGCTGAGATAGACACTAAAGGCATAAATAAGCTATTCAATAAAATTATAGCAAGAAATTCCCACCAATTCAGAGAAAGAAATACACAGCCAAATATAAGAGGTATTTTTAATTCCAAATGACATTACTAAGGAGGAATTCCTCTGTGACATATTATAATCAAGATGACAAAAACTACAAAGCCATAGCAAATTTTAAAACCTAGGAGGGAAACACATCATCTCACCTTCAAATGAAGAAATATCAAACATCTCATCCACAACAAGCCCTTTCTAGGAAATCCTAGAGTGACATATTGCAAGCCTTGAACAGAACTGACTGCCATTCAGCAAATTTGTCTTTTAAAATTGATAGAGAAATAATAAGGACATTCAAGACAAACATGAAATAAGACAGTCTATGGTCACCAACCTAAATGTGGCTATGTAATGGGCTGCAAGAAATAAACACTAAAAGATCCAGTTAATAAGTGGGCTAATAAACTGAATAGATGATTTTCTTTCTTTCTTTGATTCTGAGATTCTAACATAATTATATCTTTCCCCCTTTCTTTTCCTCCCTCTAAACCTTTCCATATACACCTCTAAGTCCTCTTTCAAATTCATGGTGTCTTCATTAATTGTTCTTACATGCACATACATATGTACACACACACACACACATATATATATATATTTACATTTCTAAATACAATCTGCTTTGTCTATAAAATGTTAATTGTATGTGTGTCTGTCTCCAGAATTAAGGAAGACTATGTCTCCAGCTCTCAGCAGTTCTTAGTTGCTTGTAGTTCTCTGTGTAGGCTTGAGACTTTCTAATCTTTCCCATATCAAATCTAGTATGCCTCTGAATAGACAGCTTTCAAAACAAAAGTAATGTAAATGGCCAATAAACATTTGATTTAAGCATCCACAGATGCCAGGGAAATGCAAAGCAAAAGTCTGATGAGATGCCTTCTTACCCAGTCAGAATGGCTATGGTGAAGAAAATCAGCTACAGATGTAGGGAAAGAAGAACAATATAAGTCCTTACTGGTGAGGGTGTTAACTTATGTATCCATACTATGAAAACCAGTGTGGAAAAACTGAAAATGAAACTATGACCAGATCCAGCTATAACACTCCTGGATATATACCCAAATAACTTTATAGTATAGCAGGGTACTTGCACATTCACAATTACTGCTGCAGTAGTCACAACAGCTCGGAAATAGAACTAACTTAGATGTTTGCCGATAGATGAAATGATAAGCAGAATGTACTTCATGCAGGAAAGGAAACTTTAAATAGATGTGAAGAAAAATGAAATCACAGCATTTGTAGGAAAATGAGTGGAACTAGAAATCAGTGTGTAAGTCAAAATAATCCAGCCTCAGACAAATAGGACATATTTCAATCTAAGGTTTGCATCAAAAGAAGGCATATGTTATTTGTCTGAGGTTGGCTGATTGAAAAAATATGGATGCGTGTGTCTGTGTATGTGAGTAAATATGTGCTTACTGTGTGTGTGTGTGTGTGTGTGTGTGTGTGAAAGAGGGAGAGAGAGAGGGAGAGAGAGAGAGGAAGAAGAAGAGGAGGAGGAGGAAGAGGAGGAGAGGGGAGAGGACAGACAGACAGAGAGACAGAGAGAGAGACAGAGAGAGACAGAGAGAGACAGAGGGAGACAGAGGGAGGGAAGGAGGGGGGCAGGGAGAAGGAGATGGAGAGGGAGAGAGGAGAGCACACAGGTCATGAAACTGGAAAGATGACCATGGGAATGGAGGAGGAGGTCATAAGGTAGGGAAAAATAGGAGTAGAGTGGGTAACAGAACTCATGATAAAATAAAGCAGAAGGGTAGAACTGTCTTGGGAAAAGAAAGGAGCTAGTCAGAGGCATCAGAGAGCTGAAAGGGGTAGTGGGGAAAAAGAAGAACAAAGAACAATGACACACACATATATATATATGAAAATGCCATAGTGAAACTCATTACTTCTTATGTAACCTAAACATTATTTTCCAGTTTTAATTTGATACATGATGTGTGTTATGTGTCACTTTGTCTTTCATCACCTTAACTTTTTCAGACCTGTGTGTGTATGTATATATATTTACATACACATATGTGTTTTGCTTCGTTCGTTGTGAATGTTTTCTTTAAATTCCCAGCTCTGAATTTTGAGCCACCACTTACCTTCTCAGTCATGGCTAATTATTATTTGCTGCACTTTTTATTTCTTATCATTCTTTTTTTCTTTTATAATTGTGACCTCTCTCTTTCTTTTTTCAGTCTCCTGGTCTTTACTCATTTATTTGATTCTAACTTTTCTACTTGACTATTTTATGTTTTTATTTTTGTTGTTTCTGAAGCTTCCCATAGCTGAACTAATTTTTATTTCCTCTGCTCATTCTGACTCGTGGTTTATATATTGTTATATCTGGAGAGATGGCTCAGTGGTTAAGAGTGCTTGCCGCTCTTGCAGATATCTGGAGGAGTCATCGTCCTTAGATAGACTATTTGGTTCCAACTCCAGGGGATTAGGAGAGCTCACATGCCCTCAGACTCATAGGTAGACAGATACATATACACAAGGTAAAATAAATTAAACAAATTATGAAATGACATGGGAGATCACTTAGTCTAAAAATACTGACTTGCTAAAGCTAGTGACTGTCCTTTAAGGCAGACGTTCCCAATCTGTGGTTTGCCACCCCTTTGAGTACCAAAGGACTCTTTAACAGGCATCAGCTAAGATCATGGGGAAACACAGATATTTACATTAAGGTTCTTAAGAGTAGAAAAATTACAGTTATGAAGTAGCAATGAAAACAACTTTATGCTTGGGGTCACCACAACATGAGGCACTGTATTGAAGAGCCACAGCATTTGGAAGGCTTAGAACCAGCCTTCTTCCTTTGCTTCTGCCTTGGTCCTAGTTTCTTGTTCTGATTTGGAAGATGACTAAACATTTGCAAGGCCTGTGATTTTATGGGCATATTCCTGGCCTGCAGTCCCTTCATTTAAGATACTTATGAAAAGCAGGGAAAGCTTATGCCTGCGTATTAGGACACTGAAATACCTCTAACTACCTGTGGTAAGAGCTCACAAATAATGCGAGAACTCTATGTAGGGCTCAAAAGCAGTAAACCTTGAGCCAACCCATCAGATAAAGAACCCCAATCTATTGATTGTATGTGTTGTAGCATGTATTAACCATCTCCCCCACAAAATAAATAAGAAATACAATAAAATCAGTTTTTAAAATGAAGTCAAGGTCAGAAATAAAGTTTGAACAAGGCTTTAGGACTAGTAACGGAAATGCAGGCTACAGTAGCTACCTTTATTTCTTACATGACGTGGTGTATATTGACTTTCTCTGGTTTCTGTTTGTGTTGCTTCTGGTCTCTGCCCATTTAGCTCATGACTCACACAGTTTTAAAGTGAGGGCATACCTGAATTGGAAGATGAGTAATGAATTTGCGTTTCCCATTATATGGACAAAGTGAGCATATCTGTGCTTCTATCAAGAATAGTTGTATTATCTTAGGAGAAAATATGCCTTAAAATGTGAATACTGGAAGAATTTTATGTATAGATATTGTGTTGTCACACAGATGGATAGCCAAGGACATGGAATTACCCATGCAAGCACTCATTTCACAACCCCTATTTGGAAGATGACAAACTCATGTTGTATTCTGAGACTTGCCTGAGTCCACTGTTTACTGCAGGTGATGATTTATATTCTAACAAGCTGAGGTAACTCACACAATACGGATTCAAACCTCAGTCACAGAAGAGAAAGGCACAAGAAGAGATGAATTTTCAAGCTAACCATAGTGCGCTGCCACCCTGACCATGGCACAAACAGCAGTATCATTCTCTATCCAGCTTTATAGTGTCATTTGGGAAATTGTTTCTGATTGTTCCCTTAGCTCTTCCACCAGAACAGTGAGCCATCTAGGTACCCTTTTTATCATCATTTTCTGCCTAAACCTAGCATGAAAAATTGCTTGAAATTAAAGGCACTAGCTAGCCTGTGGGCTGGCAGGTACTCTAGCCAATATTCCAGGGTGAGGATGGAGCTCTGACTATAAATGCACCGTATTTCATGTCTTTGAGAATTTTTTGGAAGTGGAACCTGCAATTACTGACTTCTAGTTTATAGCCAGACCAAAAAAAAAAAAAAAAAAAAAAAAGGGGGGGCATACTAAACATCCAGAAGTCAGTGTTGACCTTGAGTAGAACTCCGTCAAATTTGTCACATGTGTATTTTCTAGTATATTGCATGCTATTATTGATACATGTAAAATGTATGTTCATATTATATATCACAATAACATGATATATTCATAAGCTACATTTTACTTATTTAAATTGAAACGTTTACTATGCTGTTAAATAATCTTTTGTATTATCAATGTTTTGGATAATGAGTACAAAGTAATTCAATAATATAAACTAATTCAATCTATTATTTGAATTTGGGATTGAAAAACGTAGCATTTCAACTCTTTAATGTATATTTGTTAATAAATATTTGTGTGATGATTTTTCTAGGATAAATCCCTAGGCGGGGAACTCTGAATTTGGGGAGTTAAACATATTTGTGTTGGGTCCCAGCTTGCAGGAAAAATTGAATCAGGGTTCACCTGAAAGAAGGAGTGGGGATTGAAAGTAGGATACAGAGACGCGAGAAATAACAAATCAAGTCAGGAAATTTCTGATCAAGATTCACTTTATTGCTGACTAGCAGGAACATATATAGGGCAAGGTCAATAGGATCTATTCTAATCTCACTCACCCTAGCCCCCGGGCAAGAATGCAATAGCCTAAATCGCTCCCTGTAGAACTTCCTAGTTCTCTGAGTAGTTCCTTGTAAGAACTTCCTAGATCCTCTGGGTGGTTCCAAGTTGGGATTTCCCTACTTCTTTCAAAGGTAAATAGTCGAAAGATGGCCTAGAACATAAGACCTCGTGGTGAGGTAAAGGTCAGCCACTTGAAGGTCACCGAATACAGCCTAAGCACAGGATTTCTGACATGGCAGAATTTGGCACGGGTCCCCACATATTTGTATTTGTTCCATATTATATAATATCAGACTGTCTTGCACAGAAGTTGTAGGAATTTTAAGTCTGTGGTAGCTATGTGGCCTCCCATTTGCGATGATTCTGACACTACCTAGAATCACTTGGGAAGGGTGTCTCAGTGAGGACTTGTCTGCACTGGACGGTCCTGTGGACCTGTCAGGAGGGGGTTGTCTTAACTGACTGACGTGGGGAGACTCATGCTTCGGTCGGTGGTACCATTCCCTAGGAAGGGATCCTGAAAAGAACAAGAGCGGAGAAAATGAGCCGAGCACAAGCAACAAAGGAGGGATCACACAGGCACGGGGTTTCACACAGGCACGGGGTTTTTTCTGTTCTTGACTATGATGGGACTCTTGGCAACTGAACCTCTGTCCTTGGCAACCTCAGGATACACATCCAGGGATTTGATCAGGAGGAGGAGGTTCAGGCTGGGGGATGAGGAGGGAGGGGAGAAAGAGTAAGGGGGGGGAGGAGAAGGAGAAAGACAGGGAGGGGAACGGGGGAGGGGTAAGAGGAAGGTATGGTGAAGGAAGCAGTGGAATATTTCAGGTCATCTTTGAATAGGTGGATTATAGTTATAGTATATAAAATATGAGCAGTACAGATATATGCATTCTATTGCTTTTGGAACCTCTTTCTTTCTCGACTTCAGTTGCTTATCACGGATAAATAACATCTGTTTCTGGAGGGGGATTTCTTCCTGGTGGCATATGTGATCAAACAGCCAGTTGTTTCCCTACAGCAACTTGGCTTTACCACCACCCAGAATTAGCTCTGATGATAGTTTCAGTATTTCAACTGCGCAGTGAGGGGCATGTGTATAAAACAATAGGGAGATTGGATTTGTATAGAAGTGATCATGGCACCAAGCACACTGCCAGGACAGTTTAGGAAATAACAGTAATAGAAACAGAAGGAAACGGATGGAGAGATGGCTCAGCAGTTAGGAGCACTAATTCCTCTTGCAGAGGACGCGGCACCCACATACTGGCTCACAACTCTGTAGTTCCAGCTTCGGGGAATCTGACACCCTCTTCTGATCTCTGGGCCCCAGGTACACATGTGGTGCACACGCATACATGCAAACCAGTCATTCTCATTGACATGAAACCAATACATCTAAAATA
This sequence comes from Acomys percivali, assembly GCA_907169655.1. NCBI lineage: Eukaryota > Metazoa > Chordata > Mammalia > Rodentia > Muridae > Acomys > Acomys percivali. The sequence continues at coordinate 14,941,833 of OU015752.1, forward strand.
AAAGTAGGAAGGAGGAAGTCGGTGTAACTAACACTGGGCCTTTTAGTTTAGTCTGTTGAGGCAGAAGATCAAGAAGTCTATGATATTTTCTTCAAGGACACCGAACATAAGGACAGCAGCTGCGTAGAAACCAAAAAGCTATAGACTGAGATTACAAGAGCAGGAATTCAAAGTTGAGTAAGTGGGCAATCCGTATGAATCAAAGCTAACCCCTTCAAAGGCCCCAGTGATGAAGTCCTGTTTCCTGTTTCAGATGAGTGAGCTGAAACCCACTCTACCCCCTGAAAGTGGGTAGCTGAAAGCAGGGGAAATGCTGCCGAGCTATTCCAGGTCTCTTTGACTCAGTTGCTCAAGGTTTTATTTTAATTTTTAAAAATGTTTTCAATGAAAAGTAACATTCCACATAGTACACTTCATCCCCACTAAAGAACATTTGTCAATATACTATGAGGATTTTGATATCAAGGGATCGGATACCAGAGTTAGATACTTTGTATTTTTATTATCAGATTGTTTGGTATCTGACACAAGTGGGTTACAGATTTAATTAACAAAACTCACTATAGTGGAAAGCTAGCACTTATTTTAGGGGTGTTTCTCTAATTCCCTTTGATCACTGTATTAGTTTTGAAAAGGCTCGGCGAAGAGCCGCAATCCCACAGAGAAGGCTAGCACTCATTGGCTATGTACGCAGTGAGAAGCTACAGCATTTCTGGTTGATTTCCACTAGGTGGTGCTATTGAGCTCAAAATCCAATCTGCGGCATATTTCAATTTAGGAATTTGAATACAGATAACATTATAAAGTGCTATTTTCTCCTCATAGATTAAAACTTAAACCTATGCCTAGGATGCGTTTTATTCATTTTACAGACATAAAAGCAAAAAATTATAGCGTTTGAAATTTAAAACTGTTAGTGTTTTAAGGATGTGGCATGATAGTGTTATTTATTGACATCCATATGAATAGCTTTTTTCCATTTTTCATGTTTTTTTTTTAACCAACACTTATAATGTGCTTTGAACATGGAATGTGGCTATTTTACCTTTTGGACAGAACATACATTTCATTTTCAGACTATGAGAGAGTAGACAAAATGGCGTAAAGATAAAGTATTTTCTGTGTTTTATGAAGATGGACACCGATTTGAATGGATGTGTGTCTAAAAAGTCTAAAGAGTTCAGACTTTCCAGCCATTGCCTTGTGGTACTGAAAAGAGAAGCAAAAACGCTAAAGAGTAAATAGCATTTCTTTACCTAATGAACAAGGAATACAATGTATAACTCATTTTACAGCGCTGTAACATGTTCGGGTAGAATAATAATGAGCCACGTGGCTAAGCCTGTTTTTGTTTTTGTTTGCTTGTTTGTTTGTTTGTTTGTTTTGCTATGCCAATGAAGAAACTGAGCAAAGGTGGAGTCTCTGCAATCTCTGTGGCTACTCTCTTAGTGTCTGTGGATCTTCAATCTAACTTTTGCTTAAAAGGGGAACCGAAGAGCAGGGACAGGCCTTGGGTAAGATTTTCAATAAGTGCTTGGCTTGTGGACTATTTAATACATCCACCTTTCCTAGAATTCCCACAAGGAGAAAGTGTTAATAAAATGCATTTAAAGTGGCAGGTGAAAAAATACCGTGTCCCTTGGAGTAGCTTGTGTGGCGGAAAGCACAGAGTATGGAGCTAGGCAAAACCAAACATTGAATTGGAGCTGTCTTGCACACATTGTCTGTGAAAGTGGGCAGGTCTCTATGCTTATCTGCACTCAAGCTTACCAAGTAGGAAATGGAGATAATCCAGAGTAAGATACAGATTTATGGTCACAGTGACTTGAGTGGGATGCAAGAAAATTACTTTAAGTTAGGAAGTTTGAGGAATACAGGAAGACCTCATGTGAAATAAGTTAATAAAAAGTAAGTGGCTGCATAAATGAATGAACAACGAAATTACCAAAGAGAAACATTATAAAATGGGATTAAAATATCTACTTTATGGAACTGTACTGTAATCCGAACGAAATGACAGTAGGATTTCAGTAAACAGTGGTCTCCTTATCTCATTAAGAAATCATTTTAAAATGTAAACTGTCTTTAAAAGCTCAGTTTGAGCCATGGAAAAGCAATGCTTGGTGACACGGACTGTTTTTTTTTTCACTGTGGCTAGGCTGTGTTTTGACCCTCCTAATGGCCAAGTATTTGGCTGTAGATTGGCAAAGCCTGTGTGATTTACTGCAGAGACCTGGCCAGACTCAAGCTGATAGACACCCAGAGACGTCAGACATCAGCAATGAGATATAGAGACGCCACAGGCAGCAGGCACACACTAATTTTAGGGGCTGTGAAACTGCTCCTGGCCACAGTTGTTTTGTTTTTTGTTTTGTTTTTAATGGAATTTACCATGACACTCCCATAAAGTTACACTTGTGACATGACTTTTCTTTTCTTTTCTTTTTCTTTTTTTTTTTTGGTTTTTCGAGACAAGGTCTCTCTGTGTAGCCTTGGCTGTCCTTTGTAGACCAGGCTGGCCTCGAATTTATAGCGATCCACCTGCCTCTGCCTCCCAAGTGCTGGGATTAAAGGCGTGTGCCACCACCGCCAGGGGATTAGGTAATGTATTTCAGGTTGTACTCATTTACCTTGCGTGAATATTTTCTTTGCATTCCTCACATAGTCCAGCAGGTGGCACTCATTCCCTTTAGAACCTAAAGTTTAGCTCATGATCGTTCATTCCTACCTGCCCATGACCAGCAGAGGAAAAATCACCTTAACTTACAATAAGTGACAACAATCTGTCACAATAATAATGTCTCCCATTAACCTGTCAGGAACTTGAGGCATTTAAAGTCCAAACAATGATGAATTTTTATTTTCTCATTTTCTGAACTATGTAACTAGGAAATAAATAAGAAAACAGAATTTAAATTTATATTTGTGGTAAAAATAATTGTGGTTTTTTTTTTTTTTTTACATAAGGAAAAGAACATAAATCTATGATGTCCATGTGAGGTTATGACTTACTGTAGGGTTTAATATGAAATATATCATGCGGGTTGTGGCATACTGTCATCATTCCAGGACTGCCATAGCAAATAAGCATCATAGCCAGTCACTTGATCTTGTCATAGGGTGTGCGCGACGAGAGTAGACTACAGAACATCACAGCAAAGCAAGCTTGGCTTCCAGGCATGGGAAAGGGCCTTTTATTCTTTTTTGATTATGAATCATTGCTTAAAGACAGGGCCACCTCTCTAACTCCAAAAGTGCCTTTAAAGATACATATAGCAAATGCAAAAGGCAGTGTAGTCTTATATATTTCTCACAGTGTGATTTAATCACACTTCTCTTTAATGACAGCTAGCTGTTTGTCCTCCTTCTTCTAGGTCTATGTTCATTAAAAGAGAGCGCTTCTGCCAGACCTCTGGCTTTATTGTGGGGAAATGAGTCCTCTGCAAGCTTTTGTCGTTCTTGCCCTTCACATTGCTTGATAGAACCTGTCCGATTAAATAAAGCATTCCCACAGAGGACTTAATGCTTATCTAGTCATCTCCCTGATGGATGCACGTTGACAGTGCTTCTCACGGGCTTCCTTCCCCCTTAGTCCGCTCCAGAGAACTTCATTGTCTACAGGCTGTTTGCAAGCACATGAAATGAAAGAATTATGTTTCTGTTCAGCTTATTCAGATTTGTGTCATTTAATTTTGCCTAGGTTTCACATATCAAAGGGGTACCAAGCAGTAGTTTCTCACCAGGAAGCTTCAGTGATGAGAAACGAAATATGTAAAGCTAAGAAAAATATGTAAAACTAAGAAAAAAAGAAGGATAAAACAGCCATATAGCAGTGAACTATTAATAACTCTCTGAAAAAATAACATGGGTTCATCACGAGGAGGAAAATATTATTTTGCCAATTTTGGAAAAATCTCACATGTAAAGTTAATGTGATGGTAAAGTTTAGAAGAGAGATTGAGAACTGTTTTATACCAGACCTTTTTCTTATAGACTTGGTCGTACCTCAGATGTTACATTATTGACGTGTGCATCGGAATATATGAATGAAGGATAAGGACAGTTCTTTTGCTCCTCACTTCTTCTCACTTTGTCCACTTTAGAGGGGAAAGTGCGCTACATAATCTAAGCGACCTAGTTCTTGGGTACCAGGCTTTTAGGTTTGATGGGAAAGTGGGCAGATAGCAACCCAAAGGGAGAGGCGTGGGAACATTCTGAACAGTGATGATGGTCCAAGGACGAGAGAGCATGCAAGATGAATTGGAGAAGGGAGCTGTGTATGTTCCCTTGATGGACTCTGTACTAATGAGCTGTTGGCATTTGGAAACACTGAGTAGTGAGCTTTGCTGACAATTGCTCTGCGGCAGCACTTCCTAAGAAGTCACAACTGTTATTATGATGTTGATGCATGATAAAAACACAATGTTTTTGCAAGAACTTGAAAACCAACATGTTAAAGATGAACAGATCTAGCCAATGGACAGGACATTCTCCACAGTTGAGTGGAGAGTAGGGTCTGACTTTCACACGAACTCTGGTGCCCTATATGTGACCATGTCCCCTGGAGGGGGAGACCTGGTGGCACTCAGAGGCAGGATAGCAGGTTACCAAGAAGAGACTTGATACCCTATGAGCATATACAGGGGGAGGAGGTCCCCCTCAAACACAGTCATAGGGGAGGGGAGTAAGGGGAAAATGGGAGGGAGGGAGGAATGGGAGGATACAAGGGATGGGATAACCATTGAGATGTAATATGAATAAATTAATAAAAAACAAAACAAAACCAAGCTTCACAGGAAAAAAAATGAACATGATGAAAGTTAAAAACATCCCCCTTTTCTTATGTTTCTCCCTACTGATTTTGAAGGCATTGTCAGGCATTCGATCATTGTCCTGGTTGAATGAGATTTGAGGTCCTCGTAATTTGCTATTTTTCAAAAACATTTTTGAAATAAAATAATTTTAGAGATCTCTTGACTGTGGGATTGATGTTACAAATGCTCATATTATGAAAGTTCTTGCAAAGTTAGCCTACAACACAAAATATGGGATTTTTACATGTTGTGTATGAATTTGAAGTGCAAACACTGGTAAAATCTTTGCTTAAAGAATTTAAAGCTTTGCTGGGTGTGGTGGTGCACAACTTTAATCCTAGCACTTGGGATGCAGAGGCAGGTGGATCACCATGAGTTTGAGGCCAGCTTGGTCTACAAAACAAGTTTAGGACAGCCAAAACTACAAGAGAAACCCTGTCTCAACAACAACCACAACCACAACAAAACAACAACAACAAAACACCACCACCAACAACAACAAAAATAAAACCCAAACAAAAAGAATTTAAAGCTTCTTTTTAAAATATTAATAAGTTTCCTTCTGCAAACATTTTGTAAAGATAGCTTATATCTGTGAGGATGGAGAGGACAGGCTGGCTGAAAACAAGACGATGATTGGAAGCCAGTTAGCGTTTGTGCTCAAAGTTTTTAGGTTTCCTCTGCTTCTTTTGTAGAGCTAAGATGAGGAGAAAAGAGTTAAGCGGCACGTTGTTGGAGCAGTCAGTTTGGGCAGCTCATCAACTGGATGTAGAGTTCGGGCTTTTAATGACCTTCTAAGTTAGCCTGCACACACAGCGAAAATATCTAGCTACATAACACTTCATTTTCTTGCCAAAGGGCACCGAGTGAAGTTGGATGCATGCGTGTGCATGTACACATACACACACACCACACACACACACACACACACACACACACACACACACACACTCAAAAGCTCTGTCATTGTTTAAAAACAAAAAACAAAAACACCCCAAAACAAGGCGCTGTCAGTTTATAGAATCAGGGCTCGAGGAGTAGAAAGCTTTATGTTCTCAGTGAGTGGGAAGCAGGTGTTCAAGTTCTCTCTCGAGTAGGAAGGACTCAGGAGCAGGAACTGGATGAAAGCTCTCTGGAGGGAGATGCCCAGGCTAGGCACACACATATGCAAAGGCCATGACTGCTGGTACTGGGTGAGGGACATGGGTCCTTGGCTACGAGTCCCTTCAGAAAGGGTAGTACCTTGGCTCTATACTTGGCCTACATGTGAGGAGACCTGCTTTGGCCTAGGAGGCCTGTCAGGGACAGCCTTGGTAATTGCTCACACACAGATGCATGTTAGACATCTTAGAATCCTCTCATTCCAGGCTTATGTTTTCTCATTATTGGACCATTGTAATTGCCTTTGCTTATACTCACTACACGCTTGCATATTTTTTCCCATAACATAACCCATCATAGCCTTTATTGCTAGATAATTGGCATATAAATCTTTACTTCTACCCTATTTCCATGCTTTGAAATCTAGTGCATATCATTACTATAGCAAACCCAAGTTACTCTAGCTAGCACTTATGGCTTCCAAAATTCTATATTTTAGTACCTTAAGGAAGTTTCCTTTGATTCTCCTAGGCCTCAGATGTTTCACTCATAGGTTCCTTCTTAGCCATTGTTATTCAATTACTCTCAGACCATCTTTGCCTGAAAACGCCACCAACCTCCTAGCAAATTCTATTTCTTTTAAAACCCAGCCCCCCAGTTTTTCCTACAAATTCAATGTCTCGTGGTTCATCCTTAGTTCATCTTTGCTGCCTTATGAACTCCTCATGTCCCATTTGTCTCACTTTCCTCCGCATTATTACAATACAAACACTTGCTTAGCAACAATTTAGCTGTTTATTTTTTTAATGTTTTTTCTCATCTAACTAACATTGTTAGGTGTTAGAACATTGTTAGAATGAATTGATCATCATGAGTTCATCTTATTCCAGGGTCTTCAACAAGACCCAGCCATGTACTACAACCACAGCAGTTACAAAATAATGGAGGTGTAATATAAATTTACATTTACAGCCAAGTATGGTGACACACACCTTTACTTGCAGCATCTGGAAGGCAAAGTCAGGCAGATATCTGAAAGTTCAAGGCCACCCTGATCTACAAAGAGAGTTCCAGGATAGCCAAGGCTGTTACACAAAGAAATCATGTATCAAACAAACAAAAACAAAATAATTACATTTGTATATTAACTTTCTTAATAAAAAGTGCATTTACTCGCCTTTTAAAAGGTACTAATTCTAAGGCTTTGTTATGTGATAAATTATGCTTAACGGAGGTTGTTGTAACAGTAAAGGCAATGTCACCAAGTTTTAGTTCATCAGACCATGTCACTTTGGCATGGCACTAGATATACTGCCGTAACTCTTGGATTCGGCTTTCTCTCTTGACAGATAAGATTACATTACTGATTTCTTTCCAGATGTAAGAGTTTCCACTTGTTTTTATTGTACTTGGTGAGTTTTATATATTAGAAAGGTCTTCAATCTTCTTTCCACAATATCACCGCTATATCTCTACATCCTACAGTATGATCCTTCTGCTGGAGGTTTTGGTCTGAGAACTAGAATGTGGAATTTCTGTTCTATTTTCTATCATATCCAGCTTCATATTTTACTTCTGAATTTCTTGAAAGGTACTATGATTATGATTCTTTTTAATTAAAACTTTACTTTAAGCATACTTGTTTACTTAACAACCATTCTTTTTTTAAATTTTATTTTTAAAAATAATTTATTCAGATTACATTCCAATTGTTATTCCTTCACTTCTATCTTCCCATTCTCTCTTCCTTTCCTCCCTCTTTTGCCCTATTTCCCTCCCCTACACTTCTGACAGAAGGAGACCTCCTCTCCCACCATATGACCATAGTCTGCTTCCCCTTCCTCTCTGTGCCTGCTGGGCCTCCCCACCAAGAGGAAGTGGTCAAACTGGGGCCACCAGGGTTCATGTCAGAGGCAGTCCCTGCTCTCCCCACAGCCATGGAGAATGATCTGTCCGTTGGCTAATCTGAACAGGGAGTCTAGGTTTACTGCATGCATTGTCCTTGGTTGGTGCATCAGTTTGTCCAGGACCCCCTGGGTCCAGATCTTCTAGTCTTTATGGTCTTCTTGTGGGACTCCTGGACCCTCTAGGTCCTTCTGTCTCCCCATTCTTCCATTCTTAAATCCATAGCTGTCATAATTTCTGGTGTCAAGTTATAAAGATATTTCTATTTCCTCAGGTTTTGGGCATTAAAAAAAGTATTATTATTTTCACTGCTATTAAAAATGTGTTTACTCATTATGTTCAGCAGAAGCAGAAATGAGAAAAAACATCGTTTTTCCCTAGTCCCAAAAAGAGAAGAAGAGGAAACTCACCAGTTATGCTGCTACCTGAGAAATTTGCATTTGAGCATGATTTCTGTACAGACTCTTAAAGATACTCTTGGGGAAAGTTAAAGCAAATTTAGCAGACTCAGACTATCTCTTGCTACATGTTTAGCGTGCTTTAAAACATTGATTTTTTTTTTTCATTGCTCTTTTTAGTTCTTGAGAAAAGGGAAATGATGCAGTATGAGGTATGAGAAAAGTTAAAGGAAACAATACTAATGAGTCATAGTCAAGCCTGTGTTTCATAGATTCCCATGTTTAGCAGGAATGCTGCAGGGGGTGATGAGAAAAAAAAACCCAAGCTGCTTTCAAAAATAATAGTAGCCAAGAAGAAAGTTGAAATTTTAAGGAGTAAAATGAATTTCCACGTCATTACATACAGCCCTATTTCCTTGAATTATGGCCGTGTGAAATTGATTTCTCTGTAGATTGGATTCACTGGCAGTTTCCTTTCTTACAAAGCCACACAGTTCCTTTTCCTCCCTTTAAAGAGCAGAAGTGCCCCCCTCGGATTTATTAGCAGTCGCAACGTCCATCCTCAACACAGGAACCGATCTGATAGAATGGTTGCTTGCTGAACAGAGGTGGGCTACTGAGATCTCCCACGTTCTTCTCTGACCTGCACGTTTCTGATAAGAGAGGCAGCCACTGCCTTAAAACAATGCTGCCCAAGTTTACACTGGCAAGTGGCTTTTCCTTATTGGTGTGGAAACATAGCCGGGGCCTCTGCTTACTGGGTTTGCCATCACATTTCTGAAATTGTGATCTGGCAAACAAACATTACTTCTGATTATAAAACGAAAAGTTCCCTGTGCTATAAAATCAAAACAGCCTTTCTTCTTGGGCCTGGACCTTCACAAACATTTCTTTTCTTTCTTTCTTCCTTTTTTTTTTTTCCTGTTGCTAACCTTCTCTCATTTCTCCATGTGGATCTTGTTAGCACAAGGCACAGCACTGGAGAGCTTTCTTTTCTAATCAGTATAAAAACTGTGCTGGCAAGACAGCTTTGTAGGTAAAGGTATTTGCTGGCAAGCCTGATGACCTGAGTTCAATCCCCCAGGACCCACATGATTTAAGAGGAAAACTAACTCTCAAAATGTGTCTTTTGACTTTCACAGCCATACCATGGCATGTTATGGTACATGCGTAACACACACAAACTAACTAAATAAATGTTATAAAAAAAGTTAAATATAGCCTTAAAAATATGAATTGTGATGCTACAGCCAGAGTCTGAAGCAATCTCATGTTAGTCACTAGTAATTATGAACATCTAAAGCAAAGCCACCCATCTGTACTGGGTAAATTCAGTGTAATGAAGCGAGGAGACAGATGTACCCAACCATATTCTTACTAACAACACTGCCCTCTCATTAAGCTTCTCAATTCTTTTTAGTATAAAGGGACAACAACTTAAATTTTTAGTTCTGAGTGAAAATTTCCAAGCAAGCATACTTTTGATACTATCAGACTCAGACAAAAATGTACACGTAGAAGCCAGAATTACTTGGCTAAATATCCAAATATTTAATGACAACACAAACAAGCAAGTTAGGTGAAATGCTCCATTTTTCTCTCATCAAATTATGTTCATTGTGACTTAGAACTGGAGATTGGAGTTTAAAAGTCACTCATCAATGGTAACTTAGTAAGACTCCATTGCTGAAGACACCACCCAGTTTAATCGCAAGACATGAAGAAATCAAGTTGGTATTGACCAGGATGCTTTCTCCCTACTGTCAGGCTTTCATATACTGAAAGCGGTGTGTGTTGTTGGGGGAAAATAAATCATCCACAGTCTTTCTCAACTGTGAATCCTATAAACTACAAGAAAGATCAAATGGCAAGATATGTCCATGGGGATAGGGGCATGGGTGTTATTGGTGACAACAAATCTTTCTGAATGACTTAAGGCAACTCCATAGAAGAAAATACATGCTTGATATTGTAAATATGGCAAAGGATACTTGGTTAGGGAGATCGTACATCTCAAGAGTAAACTACTAGTTTTTTTCTAAATAGATATACTGCCAAACTATCTCTATTCATATCACTAGATCCATAGATTAGTGCATCTCTCAGTCTTTGTCAGAAGAATTACTTTGTGCAGTAGACAATAGTCAGTGTTCAAAAAGTAGATAATATATGGCAGTGGAGGGCCCACAAATGAGACCACCGTAACACACATCTTTTCCAAGATTCAAAGTCCATCTCAGAAGAGAGGTAGAAAGATTTTAAGAGCCGGGGGTCAGGGAGGACCAGAGTGAAACAATGCCCTCTGGACATGATATGACTGCCGTATTCATGAAGCCAAAACAGCCATGGAAGCCTGCGTAAGACTTAAACAAGTTCAAGTCAACCAGCATTTTGGCATGGAGTCAAGAGGAATTCTGAAGCCTCCAGCCCTGGCTAGGGAGCAATTGGCAGCTGGTGACTTATGGGAGAGGAGGAGTCAGTTTAAATCTGTCACTCCCAGTAGATTGACAACATTTCACTGGGTGACACGACACCTATAAGTATATAGACAGCACAAGTTGGACTTGATAGGCCATCAAAAGAAAACAACAGGTTGAGAAGGGTTGGAGTAATAGGGGTGAAAGAACACGTAAGTTCTGCCTTCTAGCTCTGTTCTTTCCCCTTCCAAGCCTCGCTTGCTTTCTCACCATAATAACATTACTAGGACAAGAATGGATAATCCAGAGTAAATGCATTCTAACCTCCTCCATCCACACCTGCTTCACCTGAGAAATACCCCCTAAGACTCTAAGTGTAGATGCTAGTAACATTTTAGTCATCAAAGGGGAAAGGTCCAGAAACACCCAGGAAAGAAACAGACTTGGGCCTTTCAAGCAAGAGCAAGAGCTTGGTGTATCTTGAGAGTAGTCCTGAGGAGTGAGTATAGGAACAGAGAGAAGGGAATAACATCCTTAATTATTGAGAATATGTAGCTATAAAAGCACAGGGTCCAGAATAGGATGCTCATTACCCATAGCAGTAATTTATAAGCTAGAGTTACATTGATTTTATAGAATTATGTATTTGGAAAGGTAAAAAATGTTTAATTACAAACAAAACAAAATATGGGTACTGCTAAAATTTGCTTGGTTATATAGGAGTACAATGACTAGATTATTTAGGAGAACAACACTCTGTCCCAAATATCAAGCCTATCTGTATGATTCATTTAACTTTTTACATATTCCTGTATACTGTATAAAAAGAGAAAAATTTAAGATATTGAATCTTCACCCTTAATTGCAATGTAGTCATTTCTTTAACATAGTAATTGAGCAGCCATACTGTGCTAGCCATTGTGCTAAAGGATAGTGAGCTATATAACTCCCATCACAGACATAGATAAGACTCAGATTCAATTTCCAAAGTGCTTATAGTGAAGACATAATTGTGAAAGAACTGCATTAAGTGATACCTAAGGAATTAACAGAATTTCTGGAGACAGGACAATGTAATGGTAAATTTCTGAGTTTGATTTTACTTTTGTTTTTATCATCAGCTTTAATTTCTTTCATCTGTGATGAGAAAGCACATACCTAAATGTAGTCCTTATTATTTACCAAGCTATTGTATTATTATTAGGTCCATTGTCCAAAGGAAGAAATTGAAAAAGTATAGAAAGTTACTTTAGGTACAAAAAGTTACACAGCTAGAGAAAATAAAGGTCAAATGATGACCTAAGTAGTTTGACTATAGCAATTTTTATTTTAATTTCTTTCCTATACTTGCTTGTGAAGATAAATATATTTCCCAGCATTCAATAATAGTAGCTTGTCATTGTAATTATGTCAATGACTATTCGTAGAGCCTTGTCTGGCTTCAATGGGAGAGGATGCACCTAGTCCTACAGTGACTTAATGTGCCAGGGTGGGTCGGTACCCATGGAAGACCTCCGCCTTCTCAGAGAAGAAGGAAAGGGGAGTGAGGTGGACAGGAAGGAGAGGAGGGGTCTGCTATCAGGGTGTAAAGTGAATAAATAAATACATTTAAAAAGAAGAGAGAGGGGAAGCAGGCAAAAGTCTGTCTTCATTTCTATCCGTAGAAATGAAAAGGTCAGCCCTGAAAGAGGCAGGGATAGATAAAGCAATCCAAAGTGGAAGAAACTGCAGGTAATCCTAAAAGGATAAATACTACTGGGAGGAAAGTCAGAAGAGAGTAAATGTTACCCTGGGCAATAGGAGCTAGGATGTGGAGAGTAATACATAAGAAATCAAAGGATACAGTCTTTACTGAGGAAGAGATGGAGCAGGGGCCAACTTTAGAAAGGGAACTTACATTAAGTGGCTTCATACCAGTTGGTTAATTTTTCATTAATAATGAAAGATAGCTTCAAAGATCAACCAACCAACTCTTACAAGTAGGAATTACTTTTTAAGATACTTTTTTGAAATTAAAACATAATTACATCTGCTCTGCCTTCCCTCCCTCCAACCCTTCTCATGCACCCTTTGCCTGCTCTCAAGTTCACTTCATCTATTTGTAATTGTTGCATACTACACATAGTATGTAGGTACAGACACGTGTCCTACTCAGTTTGTATTTGAAGAGCTGCAGGATTACTCACTTCAGCCGATATCCAGTGTGCATTTCCTCTGACCTGGTAGCAACAAACAGTGCTGTGTTTCTCCTGCCCTTGTATTATTTCCTTAGTGCACAGCTTCTTTTTTTTATTGGATGCTTCAAATTCTGATTCATCTTAAGCGTAAACTCCATGTTTATGAGTGGTTGGACTTTTTGTTTTGCTTTGTTTTGCAATACTGAAAGCACATAAAAAACCAGATTCTATGCTGTTAAGTTGGTGTAGCAGTTCATCATACTGGCCCCTAAGCCTAAAAGTCTGAGTGGCATCTCTGGGACCCACGGATTCGCTGATCTCCACATGCACGTGCCATGGTGAGCACACACAGCCAAATGCATATATACATAAAACATAATAAAATAAACTTCCCATAATTCTTTGTGGACACTTGCATTAAATGTATAAGAATACATGCAATTATTCAGGCGCCACATCCTCTAGTATTTTGGAGCTTATAATTATAATCACAAGTTAGTATACTAAGCATGGTGGCAAGAAAAAGACATAAAGATGAAAGGCCACACAATTAGGAAAGTTTTAAAATTCAGATGGGCCTTATGCACACTAACCTACATTTCCTACATAGCTCAGGTTCCTCTTGTTGTATAATAATCATGAGCAATAACTTCACAGTCTTTCTAAGTATCTGTTACCTCCCTGTCTCCCATGTCTAATGTAAAGTTAAATTGTTTATTCAACAACTGTGACTGGATCAACGGATTAGTTTAACTCTGTATAGCTGATCCAACTATTTCCCTGAGGGTGTGTTTTACAGCATGAACTTTCTTGGCAGAGTTACTGTAGTGCTACTGTTTCGAAACACTGTGCTCTGAGTCGTAGAACACCATGGTTGAAAAATCTTGATGTACCATAGAATAGGTTTTTTTTTTTTTAATTTTTGACCTCTGCGATTTACTGTTGAAACAGATCAAATAAAAAAATCTATGGGGCTAAGGATATAGCTCACATGATAAGGTGCCTGGTGTTCAAACATAAGGGCCTGGGAACCGACCTTAGAACTCATGTATAAAGCTGGCTGTGCCTGTGCACATCAGCAGCACCAGCTCTGAAGTGAAAGGGAGCAAGGTGTGAGGATTCCTGGAATTAATTGCCTAGGTAGCCCAGCTGAAACTGTGAGACTCTGTCTCACAAAGTAAAGTGGAAGACTGTCAAAGAAGGTACTGCCAACCTTTAGCCTTCAAGTGCAAGTGCCCATACATGTATGTATGCCCATATACACACATGCAATTAAACATAGGTAACACAGACAAACACACCATACATAACAGCATTATGTAGTAATTCAACTCAGCGACATCAACACAATGACTTATTAGAGGTTTGGCTTGATTACTGTATGAGACAAGTTCTTAGTGATCCTCTTAGTGGATCGTGTCCTTTTATTTTCCTGCAAAATGCTAGTGTTTGTGTTTTGTTTTCAGCTACCATTAACTAACTTTTGTGGGCAAGTGCGGAGGTAAGGCAGTATGGCCATTCCCATTTTACAAATGGGAAAACTAGACTCAGAAGGATTCACTGTCACGTTCACACAGTTGGTAGCTGAATCAACATTTTAGCCTGGAGTTTTTCCTGTACCTGAGGCTAGAATCCATGCCTATGATCTTGGATGCTGTGTCTACATCACGCTTTTATGTCCCCCTTCCCCCCCTCCCTCCCTCTTCTGCCCCGTTCCCCTCCCTTAGACCTCTGACAGGGGAGGAGGAGGGTCTTCTCCCCCACTGTCTAGCCACAGCCTATTAGGTCTCATCAGCATAGCCTGCATCCCTTTGCTCTGTGTACCAGCAAGGCCGTCCTGCCAAGGGCCGTCCTCTGAGAGACCCCACCCAGCGGGGGATCAGGACAGATACTGGGACTCAAAGCCAGACTCTGGGCAGAGCGCTCAGTGTTGTATTGAGGAATTGGAGGAATGGAAGGACCTGGAGAGGCCAGAAGCTCCACAGGGAGAGAGACCATCCAGGCTGTGTATCTGGACAAGGGGCGCAGAGGCGGGGCGGGGCAGGGGGGGGAGAGGCTGCACAAACTGATGCACCAACCAAGGACAATGCATGCAGAGAACCTAGATCCCCTGTTCAGATGTAGCCAATGGACAGCTCATTCTCCATGTTGGGGGTGGGGGTGTGGACTACTGTGGAACCTCTGACACGCACACTGGTGACCATTTTTTTAAGACAGGGTCTCACTGTTTAGCTGGTTTTGAATTTGACGTCCTCGTGCCTCGCCTCCTGCCTTAGGTTACAAGCACACTTGGCCCCAGCGATGATATCAAAACCACCACGTACAAGCTCATTAAATCTGTACAAATCGTGTCTTTTAGATGTGAAGAAACAGGTACAGAGCTATTTATTAGCTAAGCAATGTCCACTGAGTTATCTTGAAAGACACCCACATTCTGTCGCTGTCACTTCCTTATTACCCCTATAAAAGCAAATTCATCAATAGTAACTCTAGATATGTAAGTTCACATTATTTATGTAGAGCAAAAATGCAGCCAATCTGCACTCCCTGGTGCTGTAACCTTATATAAAACTCAGAGAACAAACACAGGTTACATTAAGTGTATATGAAAAGCAGCAGAAATTACAGGAAGTCACTTCTTAAGTTGATAATGTAATTTAAGGAAAAATGAAATATCTGATAAAACTGGGCTGAAAACTCTCATGGTTTAGGCTTTAAAGGTTAATTCTATTGTGTCTTAAGTTGTTTGTGAAATTTAGCCCACTTGGGGGACTTTTAATCCTAAAATCTGTTTTAATTAATTTATCAAATCCCTTTATATGAATTTGCTTCAGTGTTTCTGTGAACCTAACAGAACCAGAGCCTGCTTAGTCTTTGTTAATCTTTAAATTAGCCTTAGTCATATGACCTAATACTCTGTGCATATGATCTAATTTGCAGAAACTCTGATCCAAAAGGGAACTCCAGCCCTCTATTTAACTTTCCCCTGGTGTGAACCCTCCTTGGAATATGTTTTGTTCATGTAAATTTTTCTTTACTGACCCACACATACAAAGCACTTCATGCCATAAGTTTACACAAATAATATAAGATGTAACCTAAAAAAATATGCTAGGATTAATACTTGTTTGTTGTATTCAGACTAAGAACATGCCCAATAAACATTGATAAAAGTTGATGTTTTTGCTTCTGTATGGAGTCCATCTGTGCTTAGTGTAGTTTCCTTTCCTTCCTTCTTTCTTTCCTTCCTTCCTTCCTTCCTTCCTTCCTTCCTTCCTTCCTTCCTTCCTGCCTTTCTTTCTTTCCTTCTTTCTCTTTTAAAGGAACAGTGGGACTTTTACACTTTAAATATTGAACTATACACCAGATTTTTTAGTTTTAATATCCCTTGTAAAGCATCCAACCATCAAGATACATTTTTATAACATCTTAGAAACAACTTTGGTTTTAATTTTATAATTACTCCTACCAGTTCTCTTGTGGGTTTTTTTGTTGCTGTTGTTCTGTTGTGAATTTGTTTGTTTATTGATAGTATTTTGCTATGGAGCTAGGGCAGGCCTTGACCTTGGAATTCTTCTAACCAGGCCTCTTAAAATTGAGAACTTCAAGTGTACATAATCGTTCCTAGCTTGATAAACTCTTTATCCATGTATAAGAACAGAAAGTACAAGATGTATGTATAGTCAAACATACTGCATTCAAAGAAAATTAAACAGAAGCATAGATAATATTTTTTCAAATATTCTTCTGATGTTTTCTATTCACTAGTCAACTTAGTTATAGCTAAGCTTTTTATAAAACCTTGCTTTTATAGTCAAATAACTCTGTTTGTGAAAAGTTAAATTTAACTTAAGTGTTATTTGCCAAGTGAAGGAGCATATTTTATTTGGAAGAAAAATATGAGTTAAGTGCTTACTTGACCACATCAAAAGATTTTGGCTCATTTAAAGGCTCATATGTATGTGTACACTTGAAATAAAGGATCATGTGTTATTGAGTACAGAATAGAGTAGAAACCAGCAATTGCTCTCTTGAACAAAAGTATTAGAAAATTCAGATCATTGGAGACTTAAGAGTATTTTTTATCTTTGGTGTGGGAGGGAGAATAAAGTGTGCATAAGAATTTAAATGAGAAGAGGTTATTTTAAGATGATAATTTGAGAATATAGAATTATAAATGGAAGCCCCACAGAAGATGGCGTGGTACAGGATTGGAGATGAAGAACACTGGGGCACAGGAACAGATACAGAGGAAGTCAAGACGTGTGGCCAGGAGGCAGGCATGGATCATCATCTGTGCCCATGTAAATAGTACCACCAGGAAGCATCACAAAAGAGGAGAATATTGAACCAGGAGTCACAGCTCACAGAGAATCTAATGGCCCATCAGTTAAGGGGCTCTGAGATCCTGAAATGAAGATATGAAAGTTACACAGACTATAAGGAAGAATACTGATATTTTGGAGGATGTTGGTAATTTTGAAATTTCTCTCTGAGAATATTTAAAAAGGAAAATGGGACCAATTAGAAATTTCAATTTTCTGATAACTGAATTGATGTTGGGTATATCCTTTATCAAAGAAAAATTTTAAATTTGAACCATTTTTCTTGATAGTACAGTAAGTTAGAGTAGACATAACTAAAAGATATAGTGAGTAAAGTGGCTGAAGAAAGCATCCAACTAGTTTTTGTTGAAAGCTGTCGTTATTTTTCTTTGGATTGGTAAATGCTTCAAGAACAAGTATTAAGAAAGTAAGTAACAACAATAATAACAACAACAACAAAAGAAAGAAAGAAAGAAAGAAAGAAAGAAAGAAAGAAAGAAAGAAAGAAAGAAAGAAACAGGAGAAATATTGGTATCATAGGAAAGGTCTTCATAGGGAACCAACCTTGCTGAAACATCTTAGAATACACTAGCTTTCCCTGACACAAGATCTCACATTAGTAAAACAGATAACACTGAAGAGAAACTACAGATTTGAACCTCCTTAAGTAACATTATTACTTTTTTAAAAAATTTTTTTTATTAATTTATTCTTGTTACATCTCAATGGTTATCCCATCCCTTGTATCCTCCCATTCTTCCCTCCCTCCCATTTTCCCCTTATTCCCCTCCCCTATGACTGTTGTAACATTATTACTTATAGTAAGATAAAGAATCATTCTTAAAGGGGGACTTGGCTGAGATCGCATGGAAAGATGGGGCTTAAAAGTGGCACAGGAGTTTGTTACACTTCAGTCACAGTCAGTGTCACAACATTACACGCACTGCCAACTTAAAGCAAGCATTAAGAGAGACATGTAATCATGCCACTTTGTGGATTGGTAACTGCACACAAACCTATAGATGAGCTGAGTCTCTCCGCAGATGCCAGTGCCAGAGATCTGACAAAGACATCCTGAAAGGACTGGCTCTAAAATGGGAGCAACAGAGTTTTGTGTCTTTAAATCTTTCAGTGTGCACTGTTGTTAGTGGAGCCAAAATGAGGGCGAGCAAGGATGAGGGTTGGCATTATACAGCACATTCAGAGGACAAGATTCTTGTTGCCTATTCTGCTTGAGAAGCAACATGGCGCCTCTGTCTCCCCAGTTGCAGGGTAGTAGCTAAGGGATGGGATTCTTTGTTTGCATATGCAGCTCGCTTGGGAAAAGTCAGTATCTTCTCTCTACATTAAGTCCTCCCCTGGTTATTGTGTGTCCAATTAGGGTGCAGATTATCAGAGTAATAGATTCCAATAGCTTTTTCCAGCCGAATGCTTGCTTCTGTAGAAAGAATGACCCCTTTACCTTCCTCCAGTACCACCTGGCAGCTGGGATTGCTTTGGGAACAAGTGTGCAATTTAAAGTTACATGTGTTGCTTTTGATTGTTATGCTATTTTCTATCTAGAGCATTTTCTCTGCCCTCTAGAATTAAATTATTACAATGATTGGGGAGCGATATAAGAAGTTTTATTTTTTAATTTAAAATAGTTCAAATTTGGTGTGAAATTGCTTCATGCAACTCTAGCACTTTTTGCTAATTTGTACTTAAGTTTAAAGTCATCTTTTTTACATTTATTTTTAATTTCTATATTCACTTTACACCTCAATCTTAGCCCTCTCTCTCTCTTCTCCTCTGGGTCCTTCTGTCCCACTCTCTTCCCCTATCCTCCCTCCCCTTGTCTTCAGAAAAGGGGAATATCCCCTCCCGCCCCCTACTCACTCCAGCACATCAAGTCACATCAGCACTGATCTCCTCCTTGTCCACTGAGGCCAGGCAAGGCAGCTCAGTCAGGTCCAAGCAATCAAAAGCAGACAATAGACTCCATGTCATAGACAGCACCTGCTCAACTTAGTAGGGGACCCACATGAAGATCAAAGTTCCTATTGGTTATATATGTGTAGGGCCCTAGGTCCAGCCCAGGCATGCTCTTTGGTTGGTGCTTCCATCTCAGTAAGCCCCGGTGGGTGTAGGATATTTGACTGTTTGTCTTATAGCAATTTTAAAGTCTTATTTAGATTTAAAGTAAAAAGTTTTGGTAAGAAAGTTTTATATTATGATATATATATATATATATTATACATACACATATATGCATACATATTACCAGTATCCATCCATAATATAGAATGTATCCTCTTTTTGTTAAGGTGTGACCACTACTCCACAGAAACCATACTCCCCTTTTCCAGATAGCAAGTAATCTGTGAACATAAATTTAAAAACATAATTTTCTTCAACATCTTTCCCACTTACATTTTCTCATTCATTATTGAACAACTTATTTATATTACTTTTTGGAGTCTGAATGTCATTTTCCCAGAGAGACACCATGTGAGCAAAAATAAAAGTCTAATAGGTATTTCTTTTATTTCCATGGGCTGCCAACATTCAAATAATCTGCCTTAAGCAGTGCCCATCTTCTCTGTTTTCATGACTTGAGGATTCTGCTCTCCTGATTTATGTATGCCAGCATCTTCACATCTGTCCTTGGCTGTGCGCTCATCCTTCCTGCTGTTGTCCTCATCCATTACCATCTTAATTCACTCAGAGCACTTCACAGAACTCATTTATCTCCCCACTTACCCTCATTTTTCTGCCTCATTGGAACAATTAGTTATTGCCTAGATAATCACATTTTTAGGGCTCTCAAACCCTCTTACTTCGTCTTTCTTATGAGAAACCGACAATATAAACTCAAACTCTTTATTTGTTTGTGCAGTCTTCCTCAAAGAATTATACGAAGGAAGTACTTAAGTGTCTTTTCCATTGCAAGTGGTGTTTCTTCCTTCGGTTGGAAGTAATTCTCATGTGACATCTCCATGTATCTAACGTCAACTCAACGTAAATATCAGCAAGGTCAAACCTTGACAGATGTTCCATTTTGGGTTAATGACTCTGTCAGGTTTGGGGCAAGAATGCAGTTTCCGATCGCTGCCACTTATTGATTCTGTGTCAGCTTACTGTCTGCTTCTTCTTTCTCTTGGATTTAGCCAAATGGACAGACATTTTTCTTTCTCCCATGATGTCAACTATATTTTAATGTTTCTATAGCAATTACTTAGTTTTATCATTGCTGTATCAAAATACACGATAGGAAAAAGCTGAGAGGAAGAGCGTTTTTTGTTTGCCTCAGTTTCAGAACAGAAGGCATGGTGGTGGGCACTCATTGTATTTTTTAAATTTTTATTAATTTATTCACATTACATCTCAATGGTTATCCCATCCCTTGTAACCTCCCATTCCTCCCTCCCTCCCATTTTTCCCCTACTCCCCTCCCCTATGACTGTGACTGAGGGGGACTTCCTCCCCCTATATATGATCATTCTATTTCTTGCCTACCTTGAAGTTTCATGAATGAAAGCTTTCAGAGCAAGAGCAACATTTAGTTTTACTCCATTGTTCTGCAGGAATAAAGATAAGTAACTGTTCAGGAAGTGGAAGGGAGGTTGACTCTCTTCCACCATTCTTGATGACCAGAGTGCACACATGGATTTCCTTGAAGAACATCAAGTGAGACCAAGGCTACAGCCACCTGTCCATGTTAAGAATTTAAAATGTTCTTTGAGAAGCAGTACATTTTTCTAATTTTATTGTAGATCATTTCCACTGACTTAGATTCCAAAGGCGTTCACAGGTTCCCGTGTGGCTGAATCGGCCAGTGGATGACAGAAGAAGAGCTTCACAAGGTTGTGTTCTCAGCTGGTTTTCATAGAATTTTCCAGGACAATAAAGAGATTCCATAGATTGCTCGTTTTCCTGGTGGCATCTCATTTCTGCCATGCCTGGACCACTGAAAGGAAATGGACTTTGAGTTGTTTAATCTCCAACACTGTTTCCCCGCCCTTACTCAGTCATCCACACCCAGTCACATTCTGGCTGAGGGTTTATTACTAATGTCTGCATCACCCTAGTCACCTCACTTGAACTAGCTCCTTCTCTGATCACCACATCTTCTTTTCCTCATCCTCTCCTTTCTCTAGATATCAAAGACACCAGCTACATTTGTCCCTACAGCAATTTGACCCTATGATGCCCATAGTGATGTCATAAAAAACATTCGGTGCTTTCTAAATTCTAGTCTCTGAATACCCTGCCCCCAGTTTTGAGATGCGTTCTTGCTGAGTAGCTCAAGCTAGCCTTGAACTTGTCAACCTTCTGCCCCAACATTCTGTTGCTGGGATTATAGGTTTGTGCTATAACAGTCAGCTCTCTCCACACTACTATACACAAGGAAATGAGCATGCTGGGAGAAAGTACATGATCACGACTAAATTGTAAAATAGTAGTGATAAGTCATCCCAAGTGCACTCGGGGTTTCCAGGAAGTATATTCCTTTTTCATTACCTTTTCCCGTTATTTTAAGATATGATTACACTGTTTCCCAATCTCTCCAACTTTTCTCTAAGGGTTTCAGTTAATAATCTTGCTCCCCCATTTCCTTGAAGCAATCAAAAGAGACTGTCCACATGTCCTTGTCTTTACGTATGCCTGCCCATCATACTTCACCTCCCTTACTGTTTCCATGGTGAAGGCAGCTCTATTATTCTGTTCCCCATCTGCTACTGTCTGCTCTGGGCTCCACTACTGTGAAATTGCTTCGTTGTGTCCCTCTGTGAACCACTTTATTTCCTTAAAAACATTTTATTACTCCTCGATGCCACAAACCCTTCCACCTACTACCCCAGTTCTCTACCCTCTTAGCACGAAAGCTCTTTACAGGTGTTCACTGTGCTCAAATCATCTTTTTTTTTTTTTTTTTTTTTTTGCCCTTGAACTAACTACAACTGCAACTGCAGCAAAGATCTCGCCTTGCCTCTTCCGCCACTCACGTTAAAGTAGTCAGAGACTTATGCATTGCCACTTATGTGGTCAGCGGTCTTGTTTGCTTATTTGCTTACTTCAATTTATTACTTCAGGTCACTTTCCAGAGCATTTCTTTCTCTCAGTATTCCGCCTCCATCACTAACTGTTTTCTGTCAGTCTTTTCCAGTTCTTTTAACCTTCTCAACATTTGCGGAATCCCTGGGAGTCCATTGTCATATTGCATTCTCCAGCTATTTTTACTTCTTAGGTCAACTCACCCTTCAAAGGCCAAATTTACATCTCCAGCCAATGCTGAACTTAGCTGTCACACATCCAGCCCTTCCACATGACAGTCACCTAGAGAGTCACTATGCTCCCCCGGCTTCAACATATCCAGAAGGAAACTCTTTTTTTATTTTTTATTTTTTTATTTTTTTATTTTTTTAGTTTAAAAAAATATTTTTTATTAATTTATTCATATTACATCTCAATTGTTATCCCATCCTCCCATTCCTCCTGATTTACTCATTCATTCACTTTGCCAATCGGATACGCTTCCCCTCCCCTCATCTCACTGAAGGCACATTCATCTTCTAGTTCATCAGGCCAGAGTTCTCAGAGTTATTTTTGACTCCCTTCACTTCCCACCGCCAAACTAACAGGAAATTCTGGCAGTTCTTCCTTTGACATATGTCTCCAAGAGTCTGACTACCATTTATTATTTCCACTGCTGCAGCTCTTTCCCAGCTCGCCATAAATTCTCCCCGGGACATTTGCAATTGTTTTTCTTATCACTGCATCTGACCTTGCTTTTCCATGCTGTGTTCTTCACACATAATCAGAATGATCCTGTTAAGAGTTAAGTCAGATCGTGAGGCTACTTTACAATAAAAAAAAAAAGACTTCAGTTTCGAGGCTCTGGATCTCTGGCAGGGTGAATACAATGTGACTTCAGGCCCGGTTACTCACCTTTTTGCTCTATGTCTTAACCCATTTGGGGCCTGGTGCTGTCTGTGCCTTGGGTTTATGAAACAGTGTGCCTCATGGCCTGATTTCACTGTTCAGAACTCCGTCAATTGACTTTCTTTCCCTCTTATTTCATTTTGCTTACTTGCCCACCCCCACATTGTTCTTGCTAGTTTTATGTCAACTTGATTCAAGATAGAGTCATCTGAAAAGAGGGAACCTCAAAGGGCAAAGGGCCTCCACAAGATCCTGCTCTACGGTGTTTTCTTTCCTTTCTTTTAAAAAAATATTATAATTTATTCACATTACATCCTAATTGTAATCCCCTCACTCTTATCTTCCTGTCCCCTCCCTCCCTCTCTTCCTCCCTTTTCTGATCTATTCCCTTCCCCCAGGCCTCTGAAAGGTGGGGTCCTCCTCCCGCACCGTCTGACCACAGCCTATCAGGTCTCATCTGGATAGCCTGTTTCCCCTTCCTTTATGTTCCCACAAGGCCTCTCGGTCAAGGAGCAGTGATCAAATCGCCAGGTACCAGACTTCCTGTTAGAAGCAGTCCCCTGCCCTGCCTCCACCCAATTCCCTATGTGGAGAATGAGCTGTCCATTGGCTACATCTGAACATGCAGTCTAGGTTCTCTGCTTGTAATGTCATTGTATGGTGCACCAGTTTATGCAGGACACGCTGGGTCCACATCTGTCAGCCTTGATAGTTAGTTTCCTTGTGGCTCCTGACAACCCCCACCCCATCCCTGTCCTTCCATCCTTCAACTCTTCCATACAACTCAACTCACAGCTCTTTGCCCAGAGTCCTGCTGTGAGTCCCAATATCTGTCCAGATCCCCTGCTGGGTGGAGTCTATGAGTGCATTATTTTAATTAGTGGTTGATGGGAGCAAGACCAGCCCATTGTGGGGGGTGCTATTCTTGGGCTGGTGGTTCTGTGTTCTATAAGAAAGCAGGCTGAGCAAGTCATGGGGAACAGGCTAGTAATCAGTACCCCTCTTTGGCTTTGGCATTAGCTTCTGCTCTCCAGGTTCCTGTCCTGTTTGAGTTTCTGCTTTAGCTTCCTTTGATGATACATTGTGATGTGGAAGTGTAAACTAAAATTCAACTTGCTTTTTAGTCATGTTGTTTCATCGCCGCAATAGAAACCATAGCTAAGATGTCACATCACTTGTTGGCACTTGAGAAATCAATCACATATTGATTTATTTATATATCTGTCTCCCCCTGCAAAAACGCAAACTCCATGGGGTAAGTTGTGTTTTACTCACTGTCATATGCACAGAGTCTATAAAACTACAGGGCAATAGTTAATCTTTTTTTTCTTCCAAGACAGGGTTTCTCTGTGTAGCCTTGGCTGTCCTGGACTCACTTTGTAGACCAGGCTAGCCTCGAACTCACAGTGATCCGTGTGCCTCTGCCTCCTGAGTGTAATAGTTAATCTTAACAATTTTAGAATGAATGTCTACAATCCCGGAGAAGTGACATGAACTACTTTTCATAACACGAGGGCATTAGGATAGTTTGGCTTCCCATGATAGGTATCAATTCTAAAGTTTAAGCCCTAATCACATATGCATAAGAATAAATCTAAATTGACTCAGCAGATTTTAATTACATATACATATTTGTACCTAGAGATGCACTGTACACATGCATGTATGTCTATATACATATTTTTTTTTGTGTGTGTGATTTAGCAATAATAATTAAAGAAGAAGAGATCATAAGTTTGAGGCAGAGTAGGGGGCCACTGAAGAGTTAGAGAGGGGAGGAGGTTGGAAATGATGTAAATACAGTACTTATGTATGAAACTGTCAAAAAAAATCTAACAAGTATAATTGGTTTGTTGTCCTTTTATTTATTCTAGGTTCTCACTCCAATTAACTAAAATACTTTACTTGTACATTTAGTTTTAGAATTTAGTGGTTAAGCCAAGTGTGACAAAGGTTTAGTAATGTTTTGAAGGTCAATGAATTGATCAGAGATGAAGAAGAACAGGCCCAAAGTCAGGATATTCTTTAGTTGACTCACTAAAAAAGACTCTTTGAGATGTGGTATTTCTGTTTAGCGGTGATACCATCTTTACATAAAGAATCTAGCCTATTATGTCGGTAGGCAAGTTGGAAACAGGCAATGCATTTATGAGGATGTAAAATTAAATGTGATGCTCATTACCTTGAAATGTACGTGTCAGCTACTAGTTTCTCAATTTTACAAGATATGTAGAAAAGACACAGATGTTCTATTACCTATTCCACTTAATTTCCCCCTTCTTGCCTTAGACATCATTAGCTTCTTCTCAGAATTATAGCCTGCATCTTGGGAAGGACGAGACAAGTGTAATTTCCTTTGAAAGCGTTTCTACTCATTTCCCAGGGAGATCAAAATATTGAGAATATGAGTACTGAATATTTTAAACAGTTTTTTTTCTTCCATGGTAATTTTTTTTCCAACGTATCACAAATTTTCAGTGAACTTGATTTGGTCTCATGATCTGCACTCTAGACCAGAGTTTGCTTTTGTTAGTTGAGTGACCTTTGGAACATCTCATAAAACCACAGGTCTTTCCTGTTCTCCTCTGAAAAGTTGGCAGAATTATATGAGCTCATGGAAAAGGGGGAAGATTAAATAGTTCAATGTACAAAAGAGTTTTGCAAATAATAAAGCACCATTTCCTATTTTAACAATACAGGTTATTAACATATCATCTATTTGTATGGTGATTGCAGAAAAGAAAATCACTAGCTACTTATCCTGATAGAGGTGTTGCTACTTTTTCATTTTACAGTGGAGAGATGTGAAGCTGAAGGAGCAGTCTCCCTCCAGCAGGCTGGCAAGCTTGGGTTATACAATGTTTTATGATGATAGCAGACTTTTGCCTAATTTAGGTGTTTTCTACTGGCATTAATAGTTTTTATATTTTAAGACATTGAAAAATTAATAAAAGACTATTTCATGATATATGAAAATAGTGCCAAATGCAGTGTCCAATAATGTAAGTGTTATTTGAACCATGCTGTGCGTACTCTGTGTGTATCAGTGGCACAGCTGGGTAGTTGCGAAAGATATACTAAAATTGTTCTTTAACCTCCAAGATAAGGGGGTGGGGGGAGACAAGAGATTGAGCTGGCATTGCTAGAAAACACTCATTTCTGTGATACTGTTCAGAAAATATTCATTTAAATGTTTCATGAATGAAGGATAATAGTCTACATTTACTTGTAAACAATAGTTCACTCGGTATAGTTTCTGTGACAATGATATTCTCTCTGGGGACTGTATTAAACAATAATGTAAGTAGTTTAGCTAACTGAAATGACTAATGCTACTAGGACGAGAACTCTACCTTCACTACGTACTTAAAGGTTGTGTCTGCCTTAAATCTACTTCTGCTACTTTCCTATCACTATATACATCATACCATTAGTGTGATTCTGATAAGTTTTGCCTGTGAATATATGCATTCTTAAGTTTCTATGTATTGGGTTGAAATAAGAAAACACAACAAAACTCCATGGTGCTGTCTGAGGGCCTCTATTACTAGAATTGAATGTAACTTGTATTTTTAGAGAACTGGTAAACAAACTTTGAAGTGTTTGACAGTTTTAAGAATTAGGGGAAAAAATTCTAGTAATTGCTGCCAAACAGCCAGCTCTAATGCCTGAACAGGTCTGATGAAACCATGTCAAGTAGTATTCATCGTATAACACCAAAGGGCTTAATTCCTTGAAAGCCAAATCTATTTTTTTATGTTATTTGCACAAGTGTTAAGCCCAATTAGAGCAGCAGTTTATGTGATTATGTTTCCTATTTATTGCACAACAGATTCCCTATTCTCAGTTAGTAAAGGCTACCGTGCCTTCCACAAACTCACATTCCATGTTCCTAAGAATTTTTCAGCTGGACACTCTGGATGACCTTGTTGGTTTGCTTTTCCTGAGATTACACAATGTTCACTTTTATGAACATTGTGAAATCAGTTTTGATCAATTAAATTCTTTAAAAACTGAGATATCTTTCCTTAAGTGTTATCATAGCAATATATCATAGTATCTAAGATCAAAGAAATGCATACTTTATTGATTTTTTTGTGAATTTTATATCATACACCCCAATCCTGTCCATCTCCCTGTCCTTCCATATCTACCCTCGGCTCTTGCAACCTTCCCTCCAAAGAAAACCAACCTACCAACCAACCAACCAACCACCACCACCACCAAAACCCCAAACCAACCAATGAACAAAAACCATCTTGCCATGGAAGCTGTGGTGTGTCATGGTGTGTCACACCCAAACAGCTTTACTTGCAAGTGTTCGTTGCAGTGAGTCATTGGACTGGTTCAAGGCCTCTGGCTTCTCCTATACCATAAATCCTGGATCCTCACTAGGAGTTCCTCTCTGTTGTTGCCCTGCGACATGGAGCTCCTGCAGCTCTGGCTCTGTAGGACCAGCTTTCCTATGTTGCCCAAGCAAGGGGCAGGGCCAGTTCTTCTGAGAAATGAAGACTTAAGGAGGATTCCTCATTTTGCAATTATTTCTACTGGTTTTGCAATTAACATTTTATTTATTTTTTATTTTTTAATTTTTTAATTAATTTATTCTTGTTACATCTCTATGGTTATCCCATCCCTTGTATCTTCCCATTCTCCCCTCCCTCCCATTTTCCCCTTATTCCCCTCCCCTATGACTGTTCCTCAGAGGGATTACCTCCCTCTGTATATGCTCATAGGGTATCAAGTCTCTTCTCGGTGACCTGCTGTTCTTCCTCTGAGTGCCACTAGGTCTCCCCTGCCAGGGGACATAGTCAAATGTGAGGCACCAGAGTACATGAGAAAGTCAAATCCCTCTCTTCACTCAAGTGTGGAGACTGTCCTGTCCATGGGCTAGACAGGGTAGGGGTTTAAATTTTACCACCTGTATTGTCCTTGGCTAGTGCCTTAGTTAGAGCGGGACCCCTTGACCCAAATCTGCCTATCATAATGTTCTACTTGTAGGTTTCTAGGACCCACTGGATCCTTCTACATTGCTATTCTCCCATTGTTCTCTCATCTAGAGTCCCAATAGGATGTCCTCCCCTCGGTCCCAGTTTCCTGGTAAGGGAAGGCTTTCGTGGGACATGCCCATTGGGCTCATATTATTTTAACACTTCGCTCCCAGTTGTTGGAACCATTTAGGAAGGATAAGGAGGCAAGACTTTTGGGAGGAGGTGTCACTGAGGGCAAGATTTGACTTTAAGCCTTCTGCTATTCCTAATGTGCCTTACACCCACCTCTTCTTGTAAAGGTAAATGTGAGCTTTCTAGTTTCTCTGCCACCATACCTTAGCTTCATGATGACTGACATTAGCTCTCTGGAACCAGAAGCCCCAGTGAACATTTTCTTTATACGTTGCCTTAGTTATAGTGTTTTATCAGAGCAATAGAAAAGTAACTAAGGTAATAGTTCATTTGGAAAAATACAGGCCACAAGGATCTAAACCCTATTACCCACACATCCAAACTCTAACCACAGCTGTTTTGGATGTGAGGGCAGCGGGACTGATGGACTCGTTAGATGTATCGCCAGTCAGCCTTGCCAGCAGAATGAGCTACAGGTTTAGTGAAGGATCCTGTCAAAGATATAAAAACCCAAACCAACAAAGTATAAAGCCTTGCCACACAAAAATCCTTATTATTATTTTTAAATCTGAGGAATGGCCCATTGAGGGGAAAGCACATTTTTCAAGACATTTAAAGTGATTGATTCATTGTAAAATTTAAGTTAAAACATCCAAATGCAAAACTGAGCTGTTTACACATTTCTAGAATGAATTCTACACTTCAAAAATTGAGTGATGAATCTGGGAAATGGACTGGAAGGGAGAAAGTGTGAAGAATGGGGACCACTCCTCCATTGCTGGCTGGGAGTGGGGGGTGAAGTGCAAACTTGTACAACCACCTTGGAAATCAATCTGGGGCTTTCTCAGAAAATTGGGAATAGCTCTACCTCAAGACCCAGCTATACCACTTCTAGGCATACACCCAAAAGAAGCTCCATCATACAAGAAGGACATTTCCTCGATTATGTTCATAGTCACTTTATTCAGAATAGCCAGAAACTGGAAACAATCCAGACGTCCCTCATCTGAAAGATGGATTAAAAAAAAAGTTGGTACATTTACACAAAGGAAAAAAATGCAGGCAAATGGATGGAACTTGAGAAGATCACCCTGAGTGATGTAACCCAAACTGAGAAACACACACATGGTATGTACTCACTTATAAATGGACATTAGCCATATAGTACAGGATAACCATATTACAATTTGCAGACCCAAAGAAGCCAAGTAGGAAGGAGGGCTCAAGGGAAGATGCTTGAATTTCACTCAGAAGGGGAACTAGAATAGAGAGTGGAAGTGGTTGAACAGACAGAACAAGATAGGAGAGGGAGTGAGGAGAGAAATAAGAGTGAGGGTCAGATGTAGGGAGAGCATGGGCTGGGAGGACAGAGGACCCGCAGAGAGAAGAGAAACTTGGCCTGAGGCTTCTCTGTGACAAGCTGGAGACTTATGACAGGGTAGGCTCCTGGGAGGACATGAGGGTGACTCTATCTGAGACTCTGAGTAGCGGGAGTCATTGAGACTGAAGAGGCAACCCTCTCACTAGACAGAACTTCTAGTAGAAGAAGGGGAACATCAACACACCCACAGAAACTTTGACCCAAAATTTACAAGGATAAAGATAGAGCAGAGAGTGAGGGAATGCCCAACCAATGCCTGGCCCAACCTGCGACCCACCACATGGGAGAGAGCTAACTCCTGACATGATTAACAACACTCTGCTATGCTTACAGATGGGAGCCTAATATGAGTGTCCTCTGAGAGGCTCTACCCAGCAATGGATCGAAACAGAGGCTAAGATTCATAGTCAAACATGGCTGGGAGCACAGGGAGCCTTCTGGAATAGTAGGGGAATGGATAGAAGGACCCAGAAGTGACAGGAGTTCCACAAGAAGGCTAAAAGAACCAACTAACCTGGCCCTGGACCTAGGTCCCCTCCAAGGACCATGTATGGACTGGTCCTATATCCCCTACACATATGTACCTGATGGGCAGCTTGGTCTTCATGTGGGTTCCCTAGTAAGGGGAGCCAGGGCTGTTTCTGACATGGACTCTGTTGCATGCTTTTTGATCACTTTCCCCTGGAGGAGTTGCTTTACCAGGACACCATGGAAGAGGATACACTCAGTCCTGATGTGAGTTGATGTGCTGGGTTGGGTTAGTAGGGGTGGAGCTTCTCTTTTCTGAGAGGAAAGAGAGGGGGTGTAGGGGGAAGAGGGAGGAAGAATTGGAACTGGAGAAGAGGGAAGGGGCTATGATTAGGATGTAAAGTGAATAACTAAATTAAAAAAAAAAGAATAGGAGAGCAATGAGAGAGTGAGAATAAACATAGTATATAATATACATGTATAAAATTATAAATATATATAAAACATAAAATTAATCAATAATAATAACAACAACAACAACAATAACAATAATAAAAAACCAAAAAAGAGTTGAGGTCCATATGGTATAGCACACTGCCTAAGAATGATGATACTGGTCACTTGGGACTTTATAACTTCCTTTCATTTTCTCTTAAAGAGAACTCTGGGGACCACATAAGCCATTTTCCTGTTTGTTGGCTTGCAAAGTAAGTCAAGCAAAATAACCATTGTGGGTAATCAATGGGTAAACAGAGAAGCAGGTTGGATGGATGCTTGTAGTAGCCAATTCTAGAGGGAAGTCTGGAAAGTCTTTGTTAGAGCTATCAGTTTTCAGCTTTGGGAAATTCAGGCCAAGAGTGCATGTTTCTTTGTGGACCGCCTCCTGCGAGTAGCCTGAATACTATCTGATTTTGAAATACTACAGGTAGTATTTGCTGCTATAAGTGTCTTTACGTTTGTCTTCAATGGACACATATTTAAAGAATGCTCTGGTTTGCATGTTTTAGTCTTAATTTCTTCTTGGAACAATTTCCTTCAATGATGCCTTATCTTCTAATGGTCTCATCTCTCCAAAATTCATGTCAAGCTGGGGACTAAAGATGAAAACACGAACCAAAAGTGAGTATTTCACATCCAAACCATCATAATTCCATTCTCAATTCCACAGCTGAGAATCACACTTAAAACTAAAACACAGATCCTAATAACGATTTGCTTAAAGCCATCTATTCATTTCCTCTCTCATTAAACCTTATCTCTTATTATAAAGCTTTATAAATTTTGATTACCTACCTGACATGGCCTTTCCCCCTCATACTTTTCTCTTGGTACTTTCAGCACACACGTCTGTCTGGAGATCCTTGTCATGTCAAGCCGACTTCTGCGTTAGAGCACTTACTCTTGGCTGGTTTTGTTGCTTGTAATGCTGTTGCTTTATGATGACCTTCTGTTTCCCTCAAGCCTATTCAAAGTTCATACCAGACAAATTACCGGAGACTTGTGTAATGCTGAGTTTCAAGTGCTGACAAGCACGAGTTGTGCTCCAACAACGGAGATGCCTGTAGTGTATGAGCAGCATCATGAAATCTGAGCAGACTTGCTGGCTGTTCATACTTGGGATTCTCCATATCTCCACTCATCAACTACATGCCAGCTAGGCTTTTGCTTATCTTGGGTGGTTAGCCCCTAAAGTCCAAGAACCATGTGGCTTTTAGCGAGTCCATGGCTTTGCCTAGGATCATTAGGGTTAGTAGCTCTTAAGCTTCTGTGAGCCCTGCTGTATCACTGTTTGTGAACAAAGAACAAGAGGCATGTGACGTTACAAACAGGCCTTTCTCAAGCTTCCTGCTTGTTTTAAAATTTCTCATTGGCAAAAACGACAGCAATCAGAAAAGAAAAGCTCACAATAAAGCCAGTCATGTGGGAACGGTTGGGAAAAAACAGGTCTTGCTCTTCCCAGTCAATGGCTGGGAAAATTGATCTTGCTGTGTGGTAAAAGGTATTGCAAAGTCTCATGGTGAAAGGCTTGGATAATGGAGGGATGAAGCATTACACCAGTGAGACTATCAGTCAACCACAGCATCTTATCAGTGAGCTTTTCCTGGCCACCCAATATAAAATAGCAACATCTTTCCCTGACTCACTTTTTATCACTCCAGTCCAGCTTTGTTTTTATATCTGTCTGGCATTCTATGGATCTTGGTCATGGTTTAATCTGGGAAACAAAGCCACTAGGAGATATAAATCACAAATAATTACATGTCTGTGGGGGCTGACTAAGCAAGTCAGAACTCTACTGGAAAGGCTTGTAGCATGGACTCTCAGTCAGGAGCTAAGGGTGGGTTGTCACTGCTTCTTCAAGGGAGAATCAGCTTCACTCTTAAGCCTTTCAGCAGATGGAATGAGGTCCATAGCAATATGTAGGTCATGTCTTATATTCAGTTAACGTGTGTGTGTGTGTGTGTGTGTGTGTGTGTGTGTGTGTGTGTGTGTATTTGATGGAAAAAAATCTACATAATACCTGGAATTAATGTTTAAGTCAGTATCTGGGGACTATAACGTAGTCAAGTTAACACTTAACGTTGACCATAGGAAGATACTTACAGTTTCTGTTTGTCCTACATAAAAGGGGCTGACAGGACATGAGCTGGAGCTTTCTCACACATCTTTACTATTCTAGAACTTGGAGTACTGCTGTTGTAAATTGATTCTAAAGAAAGGCTTATAAAAGTATACTTAATTGAGTTAGTAATATGCCTTGCCTTTCGCTGATTTTTTGTTTTGTTTTTGTTTTTTGGGACAAGGTTTCTCTGTGTAGTCTTGGTTATCCTGGACTCACTTTGTAGAGCAGACTGGCCTCGAACTCATAGCGATCCACCTGCCTCTGCCTCCCAAGTGTTGGGATTAAGGGCATATACCATCATGCCTGGCACCTTTTGCTGATTTTTTTTTAAAAAAAATTAATTTAATTATTTTAAAATAAACAAGCAAGGTGATAGATGCCATTATGGCATTTTCTAACAGGGTGCTTTAATAGATTTCCCCTCCTCCATAATCCTTTTTGTCCTCCTGGGCCTGACTTGTAGTGTTCCTGTCAATCGCTTTTCTTTTTCATGTCCTATGGATTCCTTAGTGACCCTCTATCCTCCTGACTTCAACCTTTTCGGCCTCTTTTCTAGTTTTTGTTATCTTTACTCACCAAACTCAGGACTTACATTGATTCTCCACCATTGGGCATGGTATGATTTAGTCCCCCAAGCCTCTTAAGGCGCAGCATACATGTCACGTCCTCACCAACGCTCTCATCTTAGCTACAGCACAGTTTACTTAGTGCACATCCCATTCTAGCATTCTAACTCTCTGAAAGGTATTCACAACTGAGATAGTGAGTGTTCTGTGGTTAATGCTTAAGTTTCAGACATAAAACCTTTTTATCAGGCAGTTAGTAACTTTTTTGCTTTGTTAACATTTCAAGGTTTCAAGTATGTATCTCAAATCTTCCCCCTAATACTCTGAGTTATAAATTTCTTCTAAATATATATCCACTCTGTTAGCTACCAAATGACTATCCCCTCATCTTAGGTAGGTGGCATCCCTATCACTATAAAAATCTATCCATCCACCATGCAAGTAGGGCACTTTGACTTTGTTCTTTGCCCTTTTCCCCAATTCTCTTGATGACAAATTTTCTTGTCTTCAGTTCTCACAGTTTGATTATCTCATTGTTATAAATCATAGATTTTGATGTAAAATATTTTCATCCTCACTTGCTTTTAATACACTCATCTCCTGCTATCTTATTCGTGTCCTATATCTAACTTGTAGTCTTCCTAACAATGAAGTGAAACCTCATGGCGGTTTGTACTTCTGATCTTTTATGCCACTTCTCTGAAGACATGTTTACCCAGGACATTTTTGCATTTTATCAGGTAATTTATATTTTGTTATTGAGTTTTGTGAGTACTTTATATTTAGAAGATAAATCACTTTTTATTATATTTGCAAGTATTTTCTTTTTATTTTGTTGAATACTTGCATAGAAACTTTTTAATTTAATCTAGTATTGGTGGTTGTTTTTCCATTTGTTACCTGAGATTTTGGGGTGAAATCTATAATTTGTTGCTAAACTCAGTGTCAAACAGCATCTTATTTACTTTCACTAGTCTGAATTAATGTTGAAAGGGTATAAGAAAATCAAGCTTGGAAGCAAATGAAAAAAGAAGAGTGGCTTTTTCTTCTTGTTGTTGTTTTTGTTTTTCTTCTTTCCTTCCTTCCCCTCTCCTTCCCTTTCTTCTTTTTTTACTTCATTCTTTCCTCTCCTTCCCTGCTCTTTCTTTCTCTGAAGAAGTTTCACTCTAGCCCAAACAAACCTGGAGATCACTCTGTAGCTCAGGCCGTCCTTTTGCTCATGGTTGCCATTCCAGGTTGAGCAGACTGTCTTGAAGAGTTCTTTAGGGAGAACTCTTCAATAGTAATCAAATTGACATATTTAACTTTAGCTGAAATCAACTGTAAGAGTGTTTAGGAGAGTTACTTCTTGGTCTATAGCATTTTAAGGAATATATTTAAAAATGACAACAGCGACAACAACAACAAATATAATGGCAACAATATAGTGTTTAGAAAGTAGAGTTAAAAAAAGACTCAGAGAAAGTGTTTCTAACAAAACTAGACAACAAAGTAACTCCCCTAAACACAGAACATGCGTGGGTGGGACCAGATCCTATGGCTGCATGGGACAAACTGCTGTTCAGGATGGGAAGAAGAGAGTTCAAATGATCTTCTGAATCTACTTCCCTTTGGTGGGAGGCACTCTCAATCATGTGAGAGTGTTTGCTTTTGCTGCATGCAGAATCTCCTAGAGATAAATGCTACTTTTTGGAAGAAGGAAAAAAAAATCATTATGGATTAATGAACAACAGTGAACAAGCTACAGTTTACAACCACTTACAGTGAAAGTGATTCTTAATTTCTCATTTCTAGAATCTTTAATGTAATTGGTTACTAATTACTTGACTGAAAAACTAAGCAGCTCCTAATGTTTGCTGAGACACCAAGGGACACAGGAGTAATTACTAAGTATGTCTTCCCCTAAATTAAAATGTTAAGTGCACTAGCTCTCCTTGGTGTGCCTCTGAATTTTGGATACTGTTGAGGTTCACTGGAAAAAAACAATATGTGGAGTTACCATTTTTTTGCTGATTAGAATACAGACTTGACCGGACAATGGAACAAAACTTAATACTCGTTTTCATAAAATTTATGAGGGCAAGTTAATCTGCAATATTTTGATATGAATACAACTTATTTTTCTTACAAGTATTTAATGTTTCTGTATATAATCATTAGATGGATATTAGAATTATCTATTACTTGAGGAGAGAAACATGGTTCATTAAGTCCAATTTAATTTACCTTCAAATAGTGGTTCTTAACCTGTGAATCACTATCCATTTGAGGATAGAACAACCCTTTCACAGGGGTCATCTTAGAGCATCAGAAGACACAGATATTTACATTAAGGTTCATAATATATCAAATTATGATTATGAAGTATCACCAAAAACAATTTTATGCTTGGGAGTCACCACAAATGAGATGTATTAAAGGGTAGCAGCGTTAGGGAGAACCAGTGTTTTAGAATTTTATAGTTTAGCTTCTAAAAGCAGACACACCTGCACATTCAGACTGGAGTAAAACTTGGCAGTCGGTTTTCAGAATATATCTAAGGAATGATGTGCTTTAACAAACGCTGCTTGCATTTCAAATTTCAAGAAGTCTGAGATGCAACCGGTTGGAAAATATAAATTAAATATTTTCAATACTACTTGAAAATATCTCTAAGTGAAATGTGAATCATCACAGATCTTATAATAGAAAAACTTTTTTGGCAGATAACAAACATATGCAATACATATTTGGGTAATGAGCTAGGGCTGTAGAAATGGACTTTGAAACTTAAGATAGTCAAATTTAAGTCACAAGTGTAGTTTTGGTTTCTTTTTTTTTTTCCCTGAAAGATTTGCTGCTTATTTCTCATCAGACAAACTCTTTGATGGAAAAGGTAACTGTTCTTTTGTTTTCATTCTCATGTAGTTTGCTTTGTACTTTAAAACAAAGGCCCATCGCTCTTTGGGGACCACTTTGAAGTCAATTGAATTCCCCTTTTTCAAAAGGTTTGCTCTACTGAGGCCATTGTGAGGCTTGGTTTTAACTAGGCAGTGAAAAGAAGCTGAAGAATTGAAGGGAATTTGTGTAAGGGAAAAGGGAACCTTGTTCTCAGACTAGCAGAGACATCAAAATTTCCCCAAGAGCAGAATCCCAGGACTCACCCCACACTAGCTGGATAAAAATCTGTACTGCTGCCCCTGGTATCTACACAGTCAAGAAAAGCTCTCAGGAGTTGGCCCAGAAGAAGACAGAAGGTCACATCTATGCAATCTAATCTAATCTAACAGCTCCTCAAACTTCTCCCTCACCCGCCAGGAGACTTAAACACAGACAAAGGTTCTGGTAGTTTATCTTACTAGGTTTGGCTTTTGGAAAACAGTTTAATTCTCAAAATTTTGCTTGCTATTTGTAAAACAGCAATCCAGCATTTGTAGTGTGGCACTTAGATTTATTGAGTGTTTTAATTTATTCTTATATTAGATTTTTGGGTGTGAGCCTAACCTTTAAGGGCTGAGTCATCTCTCCAGCCATAATTTATTCCTATCTTTACATGTTATTTGCTGAGCCTTTTATACTTTGATTGGTTGTTACTCTGTGCTACACATTTATGCCTCTCCAATCTGTTTTTGAATGTGTATTTTAACACTTGTTGTGAAGAACTCACTTTATCTTCCCTGTGTGAGTGTTATCAGTTGCACTGTACTGACCTGCTCCAACAACTCCATCAGACAATGATAGAGTTTCATTTTTGTGTATTTATTTGTTTATTTGTTTGTTTAATATACTTACTTATTTATTTTCATTTTTTACATATACATTTATATCATCCCACATACTTACAGTTAACTACCTATAGCAAGAAGAATCATGACAATTATAAGGAATTATATAAATGTTACATTCTTAGTGTTTTGTCTATTTGTAGTTGACAGCCTTGAAGAAGACATCTTTCCTATCTTGGTGTGTCTAAAATTCTGAATGCAAATCAATCTTCATCACATCTTGTCATTATCAACTTAAAACATCTATCTAGACCTAAAAACATCTGAATCCCTAAACAACTAAACTTCACTGTAAAACTAAGCTACCTGGTCTTCAACTCCATCAGAGACTTGAGAAGGAATACACTTGGTTACCTGAGTATGCTGGAAGTGCAGGTTAGTAGCTTTCCAAATGAGAAGATGACAGAGACAGTTTTCTACCTGAAGAGTCACCCAAAAACTCTATTATTTTGGAGAATCTCCTTCAGCCTTCTGGCCCAATATATCTGACAGACATATTTGTGGGGCAATATACATATACATATATATATATAAATTATATATATATGTATATATATGATGAATTTGACCGTCCCAATTCCCCATTTCTTCTTCCTGCAAAAGTCTCGGACCTCATTGACTATCTCCTCCCACTTTTTAAAATTTAAATCATCATATATAGTCTAAGGAATTAAAAGAAAAGAAAAGTATTGTACGTATTGTATGTATGCAGATACCATTCCCATTTTTTAATTTCAGTTTTGCTAAATTATACATATTAGAATTTAATTGATAATGTGATGGTATCAATACGTGGAGGCTTTGAGCTCATGAGCAAGACTAATACTCTTAGAAAAGGGACCCCACAGGACTGTCCCATCCCTTCTATAGGTGAGGGTGCGTTAAGAAAACACTTTCATCAGTCAGAAATGCAGCCATAAGCTGACACTGAAAATATTGCCATCTTGATCATGGATATCCTAGGCTAATTGTGAGAAATGAATTTCTCTTGAGAGTGCTTTGTACCCTTGAAGGTCAAAAGAAGTCACCACATCCCCTGGAGCTGGAGTTACCGATGGTTGTGTACCACCCTGTGAGGCTGGGAACCAAACCTGGGTCCTGTACAAAAATACAACTAGTGGCCTTAACTGCAGAGCCGTCTGTCCAGTGGGAAATTCCATTTGTTTGTAAGTCACAAAATCTATGTTATTTTCTTAGGGCAGCTGAATACACTAGGACAAACATGAAGGTGCAGATTTTTCTACACTATCCTTCTACTAGCTTTCTTTAAGCGGTTCTTCTATAAATTACTCATTCTTTTAGTTCTTAGGTTTAAAATGTTAATCCATTTAAGTTGGATTTTGTAACTGGTGAGAGACAAGGATCTAGTTTGAGCCCTATGCATGTGAATATCAATTTACCCCAGTATTGTTAAGTTAAAAAGACTTTCCTCCAGTTCATATTCTTAGCACATTTTTTTGTAAGCCATTTGGCTGTAGAAGCTTTGCAGTATCCTTTGAAGTTGGCTAATGAAATGCTCTCTGCTTTATTCTTTCTCTAAGTATTACTTTGGGTATCTTTTTTTTTGTTTCATATATATTTTACAACTATGCTGTTTGTCATTGGTATTTTGATAGAAACTGTACTGAATATGTAGACCAATTTGAGTAATATGGACTGTTGAACCATGTTAATTTTATGAGGCATGACCATAGTATGTTTTTTCCAAGTCCGGGTGTTTTATTCTATTTCTGGCATCATTAGTTTCAGTTTTCACTGTAGATAAATCTTTCCTGTTTGGTTAAATGTATTTCCTTCTGAGATAATTTGCTACCAGTTTATAGAGAATCTAGTGATGACCACATGATGACTCTGTATGCTTAAAACGTGCTAATATTTAGCATTTCTAGAGGATGGTTTAGGTTTTTCTGTAATTACATGATCATAGCCTCTGCGATTGTGGCAGGTGGATTTCTACTCTCCACCTCAGATACATTTTCTCTCTTTTGCTTGCTTGATTATTTTGGCTGAGATTTCAATATTAACTTGAATAAAATAATAACCAAAGAAGAAGTCACACATTTCACTGGCTGTGGGAGCAATTAGAGGAAGCTGAGGGAGAGGATCTTGGATATGATATATTTATGCATGAAGTTCTGAAATATATATAGTGTTGAAGGTAAGCGTCTTGTTTCAGACTTTAAAAAGTTTTGAGGGTGGTTCCATTTGGTCTACTGTTAGATGTTGACTTGTTATGTACAATTTGCATTATTTTGAGATGAGTCCCTTTGTATCTTTTTGTTTTTTGTGTTTCTCATCAAGAGATAAATTTCCCAAATAAGCCTATTAAACACAAATACAAACAGAATTATAGCTACAGCTATATAAGCTGTTGTTGATTCTGCTCTTTTTTCTTCACCATAATTCTTCTCTGACATCATTATTTTTCTATGCAACATTTCACTTCCAGAGAGAGAATTCTGTTAGGCTCCAACACTTGTATGTAGTTTTTACTACTTCACACTAGGGGAAGTAAACATTGGCTTACTTTGACCTCACATATTACATTGGAAAATTGGATCCAGAGGCAAAGTTGTGTTTCCTTTCCTCACAAGTTGTTTAGCCAAGCTATACCACCCCGAACAAGAATACATTAGTGAAAACACTGCTTAAGTACATATTTGGACATCAATGTGTTCCCATACCCTAAAATACCAGAATCTACTCCTTCCAGGTTCATATGTACATTTTAAATTATTTTTATTTCATCTTATTTAGGCTCTTGAATTAGCATGCTGCCATTTCACGATTTAAGGGATTAATTACTTTAGCACTTTCATGATCTCTTAGCCACTATATTATTTACTAGTCACTACATAGGTATTATTATAGCTATGAGATAATATTATGAGGTGTAATCAAGGAAAAGAAGTTCATCGTGGTCTATTCATTATACAACCAGTACCCTAGTATAATTGTGTAATAATATACGAGCACAGTGGCAATTGCCTTAAGATGATTTAATAAGAATTCCTAATCAAGATGAGAGTGGCTTTAAAGTAAAAGGGGATAGAAGAATGAAAACAGAGGCCTCCCAGCAGATGATGTTCAAACCGAAGTCTGAATGCTAATAAAAATCGCTTGAACATAATTTCACTGGATAAAAAGAAATAATTTACTATTATTTTCATTCTGAGTATTGTCCAATACATTTATATGCCTGTAATTTGTAATCTGAGTTAGGAATCTCTCCAGCATCCACTGCATCCTGGTCTTCTGATATTTCCTGTTTGATTCAGATGGAAATGTCCCTACCAGGCTGTTTGCAAAGGTTTAGTCTATTACACCTACAGTTTCCTGGTATAAGAGGTAAAAGAAGCTGAAGCTGCCAAACCATAATTTTAGTGTTTTAGAACTTGTTGCATTTAAACTAAAGGCTCATGGGGTATGTGACTCAACTGGTCATATATTAAAAAATCTATATTTAACTGCTTTCATTACCTGCTAATTTAACACACCACTGACCAAGTTCCATTACAAAGTGCTTGAGTCAGAGATTGGAAGATAAAGGCAAGGGTGTTAAAAAGTGTTAAGTTTCAAACCTGGGACAAATTGCCTAGGTGCCCATTTAACATAGCAAGGTGGCCTCTAGGGTCTCTTATCATCCTCCCATCTCAATCTGTTACAGGCTATGGCTGGCATATCCTGCCCTCAGCCCTGAACTCTCAAGCCCAGGACCCGGGTTGCCCTTCCCCCAGAAGCTCTTCTCTATATAATTCAGGCATTTTGGTTACTTGTCCTTTTTGTATCCTTGGCCTCCTGGCTGCTGCACCTGGTTCCTTCTGTCTCCTCTTCCTCTCCATCTCCCTCTTCCCGAGCTCAGTCTGGCTGTGTCCACTCTGGACTCTCTGATGTCCTTCTCTCTGCCTATGCTCTCCCTGTTATCTACAATAAACTTTCTTCTCCTCCATTCCTAAGAGCAGTGAAGCCTCTTCCTTTTCCTTTCTTTCTTTCTTTCTTTCTTTCTTTCTTTCTTTCTTTCTTTCTTTCTTTCTTTCTTTCTTTCT
>OU015752.1:14995446-15009415 GCA_907169655.1 Acomys percivali
TGTGTGTGTGTGTGTGTGTGTGTGTGTGTGTGTGTGTGTGTGTGTGTGTGAAGACAATGTATGATTACTCTACTTTCTACAAACACTTGCATAACTTCTTTATATTACATGACAAAAAGTTACTCACTCTTTCTAAATTGTTCTCAAGCTCTCTATGCAAGATTACTACACTTGTTCACATCTTATTTATCCCTTCATCAAAATCAGTTCATTGAATTCTTCTTGTAGGACCATTCCCCATTCCCCTATATTTAACTCTTTTCAGGCTTATAAAATCTCATTCTCTCTCTCCTCCTTTATCACCCCTTCTTTCTCTTTCTCCTCCCTCCTTCCTTCCCTCTCTCCCTCTCTCCCTCTCTCCTTCCCTCCTTCCTTCCCTCCCTCTCTCCCTCTGGACCTCTCTCTTTCCATTGTCTTTCACAGGTATATATTTTATGATTTATATTAAAATAGTAATAATTTTATTCCTTCTCAAGTCTCTTATGGGGACGAAGACTAGATTGTTATAGTTTCACAGTTAGACTTAAATTATTTCAGATTTAAGAAAATGTTTTAAGGCCAAGAAAGATGTTTTATAAGTTGAGAAATACAAGATATGACAGAGAATGATTTAGATACAAAATTTTAGACATACTTAGATAGGATAGATAGTATTTTCTTCAAGGTTGCCAAATAATAATGAGCTAAGCATTTTGAATATAACTTTTACATTTGGCTTTCCTGATTGTTTCATAACTGCTCTTACTGTATATAGTTTATTATTAATAAATGAATAATGTTCATATGCAAAAAAGAGAAATTGTGATTCCTCTAAGAAAAGAGATTCTTTACATCTGATATTTCATAAATCAACTGACTTACCTTTCCTGAAAAACAACATTGGAATTTGTATGCAGTTTTTGCTTTTTCTCACTTATCTTAATGTTTGTCATAACTAAAATGAGTAATACTGCTTGGCTCTTTTCTCCTATTTTCACTCTCATTTTAAATATAATAGTTTTAGGGAGAAATGAAATGAATGTAATTGCAGTGGACCCATGTTTATTGAAGAAATATATATGAGAGGCTGTCTTCTTTGTACCCTGTGGTTGAAGGATTGGTATTGAGAGTTTTCCTTTTCAGGGCATAGTACAAGCTATAGTTAGGCTAGCTGGTTTGTGTACCTGAAAACATGTTTACATCTACGGTGTATACCATAGATTTAAAGTAAGCTTGATAACATATCCCAACTAACTTCTATGTCTGTGACATTATTTTACTGTCTTCTGCTACAGTTTGTCACACAATCTTTAAAGACACATTTTATGTGACTTCTAAGGGAAAAAAGAACCAAGTTTGACAAATTGAGTTTGGTCTCTGGAAACTACCTACTGGAAGGAGAGAACTGAAAGTGTCCTTCAGTCTAATGAGAATGGCATAGCATGCAAGAACTACCCATCCCCTAACACGCAAAACACAATAAATAAAAGGCATACTTTGTTTCAGACCCTAAGCATAATTCTTGGAAGTAACATTCCCATTAAATAATTCTCTTGTCCTGAAATAATTGTTACTTGTTCAGCCTTTTTAATGAGCAGGTGAGTTAAAGATACTTAAACTTGGGTGTAAATAGCACATATTCTTCCCTCTTTATTTTCACACAAGACCACAAAACTAAACTCCTGCCAGTCTTACCAGTGGGTCGTGTTCAGCAGTAGCACACATCCTACCTTACTGTTCCTTTTGTTCCTCAGCATCTAAAGTTTCTTTTCTTTTCTTTCTTTCTTTTTCTTTTTCTTTTTTTTTAACCTAATTTTAGGGAGCTGGTTTGGATTAAAATCACACAGAAACTGAACCATCTCCAACATCTACATCAGAATGTAACCGTAGCTTGAAATAAAGGTCATTGGTGGGGCAACAGGTTTGTATTGCTTATTCTGGCTTCCTTCTTCCTCCTTTTTTTCCCCTCTCCTGGAGATCACTTGAAGAATCACTACTGATTTATCCTTCCTAAGCTGTGAAGGTTGAAGTCCAAGTGATTTCTTGTTGATTAGAACTTCCCTTAGTGAAGTATCCAAGTGTCATGTAGAACAAAATGGACTTTGCGCATGATGGATTGGACTGGACATTCCACTGGGGCATCATCGAGCCAAGACCACAGTACTTTGGCTCCAAGTTGCTCATGGAAACTTCTAATTGACTGTTTTATAGCATTTGCCAATTGCTCTCAAGATGAGCCCCTGAAATAGAACTTAGATAGGTTTACGAATGCCTAATGCTGAAATTTGTTTAAATCTCATGATATCATAGATTTTTGCACATTGAATTACCTTGGAATCATCATGAACTGTTTGATAGGACATTATATTTAAAAGTTCATTATTATAACATAATCATATAATTAGTTTGTTATCTTTACCAATGATCATTTGTCTGCATCTTTACCAGGCATCAGAAGGAAGTGACTAGATAAAAATATAGTTTTCCGAGTTAAGACATTTTGCTGTATTAAGTGAATTGTTTAAAAAGTATTGATAGTTATATGTATTTTAGCATTAATTAATGACAAGCACTAAAACAGTTATTAATCATTTTTCATACCTCACATGCTGACATGTTAAATTTTTCATATTTTAAAGAAGAAAAAGGAGGTGCACAGGTTTGCGATGGCAAAAGATATTAGAAGTAAATACTAAATTTTAACAGTGGACTTGACAAAAAACCTTGTTCCTTTTAATTTATTTTCTTGAATCTTAGTGAAATTCAGGTAAGTTAATTAAACAACTTTTCTATGTGCTGTTTTTGTTTACTCATCTGGCTGTTAATAAACATTTGCAAAAAATTAAGCATAGGAGGCTGGAGAGATGGCATAACTGGTAAAATGCTTTCCTTACAAAAAATGAGGACCT
Organism: Acomys percivali; assembly: GCA_907169655.1. NCBI lineage: Eukaryota > Metazoa > Chordata > Mammalia > Rodentia > Muridae > Acomys > Acomys percivali. The sequence goes on from OU015752.1 coordinate 14,998,335, forward strand.
GACTTCAATCCTTAGAGCCCATAATAAAAAACATGTCCAGTCCTTGGTGTATTGTAATCTCAATGCAATGGAGATGCAGATAGGCAGATCCTAAGGGCTAGCTGGTCAGACAACCTAGCCTATTAGAAGAGTCCCTGTCCAGGGACAGAACCTTTCCTCCCAAAAATAAGAAAGGTGGATGTCATCTGAGGAATGGCACATGGTTGTCCCAGAGATGCCCTCCCCTTAATCGGTTTCCCTTATCTCATCCCCTCCTCTCACTCTCTTCCTGCCCTCACTTTCCCCAACCTAGTCACCATCTTCGTTCCTCTCCCCAGTCCCTCTCCCACCCTGTTCTCCTTCTTCATCCACCTCCCATGTCTATTTGATTTCTCCTTTTGAGGGAGATTCAAACATCTTCTCTTGGGCCATCCTTGTTACTTAGCATCTTTGCTTCTGTGGATTTTAGAATGGTTGTTCTGTATTATCTGGAGTACTCACTTATAAATGAGTATATACCATGTGTGTCTTTATGACTCTGGGTTACCTCACTCAGGATAATATTTTGTAGTTCCATCCATTTACCTGCAAATTTCAACATTTCCTTGTTTTGTTTTGGTTTTTTTTTTGTTTTTTTTATAGATGAGTAGTATTCCATTGTGTAAATGTGCCACAGTTTCTTTATCCATTCTTAAGTTGAAGGACATCTAGGTTATTTCCAGATTCTAGCCATTATGAATAAAGCTGCTATGAACACAGTTGAACTAAAGTTGTTTAAAAGAGAGAACCCCAGTTGACAAAATACTCTACCAGACTTGCCTGTAGGCAAGCCTGTGGTGCATTCTCCTGATTGATGATTCATAGGAGTGAGTCCATTCCACAGGGAGTCATACCAACCTTGGGTACATAGTCTTGGGTGCTTTAAGAAAGTGGACTGAGCAAGCCACAAGGAACAAGGAAGCTCCTTGACTGCTGTACTGACCCCCTCCTCCAGGTTTCTGCTCTGTCTTCTTTAGGTAATGGCTTATGAGCTGTAAAATGATATAAACATTTCCTCCCCAAGTTGTTTTCAGTCATGGTGTTTTATCACAGCAGTTGAAACAGTTAGACACCTTGTATTCTACATTTTATGAACGCAGCCTGAATGGAGGAAGACAATGTTTTATGGGATTTTGTCATATTTTAAAAACAAGTTTCTGTAAATTTGCATTAAACTATTCACTTTAACAAAAATGTTTGTTACTTACTGAGCTCTGGTTTATTGTGTAACCTTACCAATCAATTCTTTTGAATATATATATATATATATATAATTTTTTTTCCCTGAGACAGGGTTTCTCTGTGTCGACCTTGGCTATCCTGACTTGCTTTGTAGATCACACCAGCCTTGAACTCACAATGCTTGGATTAAAGGTATGTACCACCTCTCCTGGCTGATTTTTTTTTATGGCAGAAAATAATGTAACATGCAAATAATGATATTATTTATGTTTTAATTTACATATTGGTATGACATTTCAGCAGCTCAGTCTTCCTGTTTTACATTGGCTAGCATATGTGGGGGACTTAAAGAGTGGTCACAATTATGATCTTTATAATTTTCAGACTTTATTGGCGTTATGCCTAGGGTTTCATTGTTGGGAAAGAGAGTTCTATTGTTGTAAGGTAGATATTCATCATGTTCAGGGGTTCTTTTTTTGTATTCAACATGGAAAACTCATTGAGGCACTCACTATCCTGGTAAATATTTATGAATTGGAAATATTTATTATAAATGTGATTTTTAGGATGAAAACATGCTACTTCTGTATTATTCTCAGACCATTAGTCCAATTCTACTGCATTTACACATGAATATTCATACTATTTGCAGAAGTAAAAAGAAAAAAAAATCTGTCTTCCATTTTTGACTCAATGCTTTGGAAAACATAATTTGGAATGCAAGCTATGTGCAATCCAGACATCATCGGAAATGGGAAATTGTAATAAGAGTTGACTTCCAGTTCATAAAATTATCCTACTAACCTTATATCTTGATATGAACAATATTTATCCTAATGGGAACTCTGGACTATGGCACTCCTACAGCAGATGCTTCTTTTGTGTTGCCCACTCTCAGTCCAGCCATTGCACACACTGATTTCTGCTCCTAGATAGTTGATCCCATTAAATAAATTTCTCCTTGCTGCCCTTTGATGTTGATTAATTGAAAAACAGCTTTCATATTTAATTTTGCCTAAGTAAACTCTTTGGAAACTTCTTTATCAAAAATAATAACACATGATATTAATAAAATAAAAAGAGGACCTAATAACAGAAGTATTGTCTGAAAGGGATTAAGTATAACCAAAGCTGGACACATGTCTTCACAGTGACATTTGTTAGTGTTTAAATACAGGGAAAATTACTTATGCTCTTTATGCTTCAATGTACTTATCTGTAAAACTATACTGGTAGTGCCAACTTACACACATGCTACAAAGTTTAAATGAGATTAAGTATATAAAGAATGTAGTACAGTGTTTACTATATAGCCATCAATCAAAGACTTAATGTGTGTGACTTGGGGATGTAGTTCGCTTGGAAGATTGTTTGCCTTCAACTCTGCTGCATGATGACCTTGAAACCCATGATTTTATGTCTCCTGGGTGCTAAGGTGACAGGCCTGCCTCATCATGCAGCAGAGTTGAAGGCAAACTTGTATTACGTGATACCCTGTTTCAAAAGAAAATGGACTAACACATGTGATTATATCCACTATTACTATGGATTCTGGCTCTTTTGTTTTGTTTTGTGTCTTTTGTATACCACTGAGAAATAAGCAAGAAAGTGTGGCTGGAATAGACACAAAGCTTTGAGACCCAGAGTCCTAAGGATTTGATGAAGAATACGTAGAGACGTAGTAGAACCATATAGAGAACCAGTGTCAATCCTCACACTTGCTCTTGCCTAGGAAGGTAGTGTCAGAACTTTCCCATTATATACTTTTCCTTTCTTCACGGTTGCTACTTTGGGCCACAGGGTTCTTTTTCCTATACCTTTGATATTTGCAAAGCATTTGAAATTCTCTACTGTTAATTTTCTTAAGTTCATATCAAAAAGTTTCACACATATAAAATATAAACTAACATTTTTCAAAGATACCTAATGCCTGGGGGGCATTACGGGCTGTGGCTTTACAGAGACGCAAGATTCTTCCCAGGTTAAGAACAACTTACTTATTTGTGTCTTTTCCTAAATTGCACATTAAAAAAGCAGGCTCAACCAACAGCTTGCACCCACTACTTCACGAACAGCATTGATTCTTATATGTCAAGTTTTATAGTTTTCATTTCCCCAAAGTTACTAATTTTTTTTTTATTATTCTTTAAAATGTTCAAAGCTTGGAAATTTTAACATGTTCCTGGTTATTTTATTTTCAGGATTTGCAATAGAAGCTTCATAGAACCAGTAAATTTATAGTTTTTTTTTCATTGCTTCTCATCAAAATATTTTTCAAAATTAACTATCATTGAGTATTTAACACAAATGTACATAAACTGAAACAGATCATATACTGTCATTCTATCTAAAAGAAGATGGGAAAGAAGACCTAAGGAGGCCACTGCAGTAAAATACCAATCAGGCTTAACTAAACTCTCGGTTCTATAGTTTCTCTTCTACCTTGTATCAAATCTCCGTGCTACTGTTGTACAGCATGCTTTGCCACATGAGGCTCTATCTTAAGAAGAATTAGATTTCCCTAATTCATTGTCTTTCCTTCTCATCACACGGTCTAGACTCTTCATCAGCTTCCTTCTCTTTTTCCCAGTATCTTCCTGTGTCAGAAAATAATGAATTTGGAAAAAATTATAAATTCTGACACATAAAAAGATAAAATGCAAATCTTTTATGTAATGATTTATTTTACAACACTACTTCATCCAGCTTCACACTTTATCCATATGGCTTATTTCCACTTGTGACTCATATTATTTTGATACAATTCCACGGAGATAGAAAACATGAATCAGTTTCTGACTGAGAATATTTTCCTTTAGGATGGACCTGTACAAATATGCATAAATATCTCTGCATTCATGGTTCATCATAGTTCTGATTCATTTAGGTGCTAAATTCTTAATCCACATAAAATATTTCCAAGTTATCAGTTCCAAGTTTTAGTTTTGACCTGTCTCTTCTGCTTAATTTACTGAAGAAAGAGAGGAATGCTTGTAACTGTAAATTCTACCAAACTTGTCAGGAGAGGAGAGGACAGTGGAGTCGCTGTATAGTCCCCTTCGTCAGATTGGTGGATTACCTCATATTATAACTGGGTTATGTGCTAAATGACTTTCATTCTGATTCAAAGAAAACAGCAGGCATCTAGAGGTGAAAGTCCTGAAAGAGTTCTTATTTCTGGCCCTTTAATAGAAGTAAGTGGAGATATGTAGCTCCAGGTAATCAAAGTGAACTGCTCAGGTAACTCAGTTGTGTTGAGACACAGTTAAAACTTCACACAAGGTGTAGTGCAGTTGGATGACATTTCTATGTGTTGGGATAGCTATGTGGTCAGGTCCTCAGTGAGTTTCATGGCGCTGCAGCTTCCTTCACACTTCATGGAAAAAGCTGAAAAAGAGCCCTGAAAATATCATAAAGAATGCATGGAAGATGCTGGCATGGATTCCAAGAAGTAGATAGAACTGGTACTGAAAACTGGATGTGGAACATCAATAATCAACAGATAATGTAACAAGACAGGTACCAGTGTTCCCACTAGAGAGACTGGTCTACACCTGTTGGTGGAGCCAGTGGTATCACAAGCCAGTCTCCTCTCCTTTGATAACAGGGAGGTACAAGCCAAGACTCAGACATCACCCGAGGAGGAAAACAGGGGAAGCATCAAATGGGAAGTATTGTAAAGTGACTAAAGATACCCTGGCATATTGAATTGGAGTTGATAGAATTACTATGAAAACAGAAGAGGAAGTGGGTTACCAAGAATCAATAGAGACACATCACCCCAGTTTAAATGTGGTGAAATAAATTTACATCTTTGTGCACTTGGCCATGTGACCACATAAATTGCCAGTCTGATGCTTCTGAAACAAAATTGAGTATGAACCTTGCTTTATCTAGTTCATGTAATAGATGGGAGACATTCCCTCTTTAAATCTAAGTATATCACAGTCTACAAGTTCATCACAAGAAATAATTTATGCTCTGATATTTTTAAGGAAAAACCACAGGATTTCTAAGTGATACAGTCTTCTGTTTGTTTATTCATCTTACTGCCTTTTATTTAGCTTTTCATAAAAGCAAACTATGACTAAATAGCAAACAAATATGAGTGCATTGAAACTTGCTTTCAAGCTATAATTCTGAAATTTCATTAGTAATCCTAATATAAAGGTCAGATTTACAGAAAGGTAACATTCATTCTTTATGGCATCACCCAGATGTGTGTGTAAATCCTTTGTCCACTAATGAGAATCCTTTCATGTTACTGCTTTTGCAAAGGCTTGCACTGTGAATGGACCGTCAATCAACTCACAGCGGCACTGACACCTCCAGACTGCTGTATCCATGGAAACATGCCAAAAATGGTGACACAAATTAATCCATTTGTGTGGAATTCTCAGTGAGAGCCCACTTTCATCTTTCAGAAGCTACTGTCAGGAAGTCTGGTGATAATGTAAAATACTGAGCAACAACAAAACAGATATAGACTATTGATAGGACCTTCTGGGTGGAAACAGTGGGGCTTCTTTTTCTTTGTACCTATAAGAGATGGCAGAGAACTGCTGGGGATTTAATATTGTCCTCATAATGTTTCCTTAAGAAAAAGGGCTACCTTAATGCTTATATGTAGTTTTCTTTTTTTTTTTCACTTTCTCTAAGTAATATCATCTAATCAAACCTGAAAATGAGTACAAGGATTTACAAAGAGATAGAGTATTGAACATTGATGTTTATTTGCTAATACTACTTTTGTAGCATATAATTAATAAATAGCACTTCAAGCTTTAAACTTATAATTAATTATTACTTTAGTCTATTATATGAACAGATGAAGCCAAAACCATAGGTTTTAGGAAATTTCTAATTTTATTTTATTGTATTTTCATCACTGTCCTAGTTTGCATTCTATAGCTCTGAAAAAATACTGACAAAACCAACTTGGGGAGGAGAAGATTTATTTTACCTGATAGCTTATCGTTGATCATGAAGAGAAATCAGGGTAGAGACTGAGGCAGGAGTGAAATAGACACCATGAAGGAGTGCTGCTTGCTGACTTGAGTCCCATGTCTTACTGAGCCTGATTTCTTATACAACCCAGGACCACCTGCCTAGGGTGGCCAGGGCCTAGTGAGCTTGGAATCTCAATATCAATCATCAAGCACAAAAAATGTCCTACATACTTGCCCATGTGCCAGTCTGATGGAGGAAGTTCTTCGTGTGTGATTTCTTCTTCCCACACAGGTCTCAGTTTGTGACAAGTTTATAGAAATAAACCAGTGCAATCACTGAATGTGTTCTTTGTCTTGTCTTTTATTTACTGGATTCAATTATTATATCAGAGACTTACTGTTGAATAAGCTTGCCCTTTCTAGCTTTCTGAACTCTGGATGGCTGGTTCAACTCAGTGGTTCTGGCTTAAACTCCTCTCTAAGCTGACTGATTCAAACTGGCTTTTCTGTTTGACTGAACTGTTCTTGGCCTCAAACTAACTCTAGAAAATAAGCTTCTGTCTCCTTTTCATTCTCTGGATCATTCCATCTTCACCTCTGTCTAGCTTGTTCTCTCTTCAATCTGTCTATGTAAAACTACCCCAGCAAAACTTCCCCCTTTCTCTCTCCCTCTGAATTGCTCTTTCTTAAGTTGCCTTTCTTCCTCTCTATTCCCTTGAGAGTTGGGAATGTCCTATTATGTCAAATCTTTCTCTGATTCTTCACTTTGTCTGTCTCTCAATTACATAACACTTTCAAACATGGATGCTTCTTTTTAGCAACTAAATTTATGTATACTGTTTGGGATTAAAGGTGAGAAAGGGTATGGCTGTGTTCCAGCCAGAGGGATTGAAGGTGTATTTGGCATTTCCACATTCCAGTCAGTTCACACAGATCTAGAAAGTCTTTGGATGTGATCAGAGCAGCCATGTTGCTGGATTAAAATTCCTCTATAGTCTTTGGCACTAGTTCTGCATCTAGACTGTTGTGCTCTTTAATTACAATATGTATATTTTAGAATTCCACATTTTTCTGTTCATTTGTGATGAATTTCTGTAGAGTTCAAATGTCAGTTGGGAGAGCCCTGCTCACCCACACCATCATACCTCCAGGCCTAGCTGGGGTCCTACAGCTTGCGTATCACCCAAATCTGTTGAGTGATCTGACTCCTGCCCACCTATGCTGTCCCTATACTTTGTTGTTGCTTGGATACTGTTGCCGGCCCATCCTGACGCATGCCCCAGATCCCCACCAATCTGCAGCATCTTCACACTACCAGGCCTACTTCAGGTATCCAAACATGCTCACCAGCCCACACAGCCCCAGTCTCAGTTCATAGTCACATTCTTTCTTGGCTGCTACTAAATTGGAATCAACACTGCCCTTCCAATACAAAAATCAACACCAACTGTCTAAGGGATTGACTGACCAACTCTTCATATCTGATATGAAACCAATCAAACTTAGAGGATAAACAAAACAAACAAACAAAAAACCCACCAAACTTGGAGGAAAACAAAAGACCAAATTTACCCTCAATTGTCCCAGATTAGGACCTCACACCAGACACACAACCAACAAAAGGAACCCGTATGCCTAGGTCACACCACAGAAAAACAATGTGACAGATCAAGACAATGCTAACTCCCCCACCCCAAGTCCCCACTAATCCTACAGGAATGATATGTTCTCTAATAAGAACTACCTAAGTAAACACCAGGACAAAGAACAAAACACAACAATCACGAACATGATCAAATAATTCACGGACTTTAAAGAAGACATGATCAAACTTCCAAGTAAGCTTAGAATGGAAGTAAACTCCTGAGTGAAGTTCAAGAAAGCTGAAACCATAGTGAAAGAAATGAAGACAATCCAGGATATGAAAAAATGAATTTAATAACGAGATGGAAATACTGAAATAACTCAACCTGAAAATTAAGGGAATTTAAAACTCAACAACCCAACCAGAAAAGACTCAGGTAAAGTCTTACCAGTTGTACAGATCAAGGAGAATCTCTAATATCAGGACTGATGATGTAGATGAATTGGATCACTTGAGGAAAAAATGTTAAAGATTAACTGCCTGAATGAAATATGTAGTAACTATGAGACATCATGAAAACACAAAATCTTCAAATCAGAGGAGAGGCATGCCAGGTCATTAGCATAGACCAAATCTTCAATGGGATCATAGAAAAAAAACCACTCTTCCAGATTAAGAAAACTCATACCCTTACAGATTTAAGAAGCACACATAGTATCAGATAGGCATGGTAGAAAAGAAACTCTCTGTGATATATGATAGTTTAGACACTAAATATTCAGAACAAAAGGAGACATGGAAAGCTGTAAGAAACAAAACACAGGCCACATATAAAGGAAAACAACTCAGAGTAACAGATGACTTTTCAAAAGAAATGTTAAAAAGAGGCAGGAGCAATGCACTCTAACTTCTAAAACAGCACAGGTGCCACAGTAGACTACCTTATTCAGAGAAACAATGGACAATACCTGACAGAGAAAGAAAAACAAAAAACATCCACATACAATGTCTAGGCTAAAAAAATCCATGTGTAGCATACCCAGCCCAAAAGAGATATGGAAAGCAAGAAGCCATGGAAAGAAAATAAAGCAAATGAAAAACAAAATAGAACAAAGAACAGACACAGCAAAGCTACAACAAAAATCAACCAACATCTTTCAATAGTGTCTTTGAATACTAATGCTCCCAATTTCTCAAACAAAGACATAGGTTAGAGTGTACTAAGAAAAAATAATCCACCTTTCTGTTGTCTACAGGAATGTCATCTTCAAGGATAGGTGTCATCTTGGAGTGAAAGTATTCCAAGCAAATAGAACCAGGACAGAAGCAAGCATTGCTATACTAATATCTATCAGAATAAACTTGAAAATTAATCAAAAGAGATATAGTGCTATGTTTCATTGTAATAAAGGAAAAATTAACCAGGAACACACCACATTTCTAAATATTTACACAGTAAACTGGCAAACTAATTAAAAGAAAGCCTAGTATTGAAATTCAAGACAGAATCACATAACTCAGTAATAGTTTTCTCCATGCTCTGCTTTGTCCAATAGATCACTTGATCAAAAATAAACAGATAAACACAGGCAGGAAATGACATCATACATGATCTGGACACAACAGAAGTCTAGAGAATATTCCACCCAAACACCACAAAATATCCGCATGCATGTGGGTGTGAGGCCACTTAGCAGCAGCTGCATCCCCAGGGTTTAATTCCTCTCCTATCAGTGTCATCAGCTGTCAATAGCTCAAGTATATCCCTTAATGTTATATGTTCCACTGTTCCCTCTAACTGAATTTTTTCCCATGAGTTAGCAGACTGTAGATTTCCAGAGATAGTTTTCTCAGTTATCTTTCATTTTGGTTAAGCTAAGAAACCTACTGAATTCATAGGTGGCATGGTTATCGTCACAGAAAATCCAAAAGAACTGACAAGTAAATTTTTCTTCCAACTACTAGGTATGATAATGACATAGGATACAAATAAACACATTTTTCTATATGCTAGCAATAAATGAATGGAATTTAAAATTTAAAAATCACAATAGACTTTAATATAACACTCTTCAAAGTGAAGTGCTTGGAAAGAAATCTGCCAGAAGCACATTTCTCCATGTAGATAGTTACAAACATCCACTGACGGAAAGTAAAGATTAGTAAGTAAATGAAAGCTATTCTTTGTATATAGTGTGAGAAAATTCAGCTGTTTAGCTGTGAATTCTTATAAAATGAATGAAAAAATCAGTGTAGTCTATGCACAATCACGAATGAGTTTACAGATGTTGAGGAACTGACAGAATGATTTTAAAGAACATATGAAAATTGAGGAAATCTAGAGTTCCCACCACAAGTTCAAAGAAAAGAAAGACAAAATACTCAATTACTCAATGCCATACCATAATATGAAGTACTGGAAAGCAAGACAGTGTGGCACTAATGAAATAAATGCAAGTTATAAGTGGAAATGGAATCATGTGATCTTTGACAATATAATAAATAATAAACATTTGACAGATGATTCTGGGGAAAATGAACACATAAAAACAAACAAACAAACAAACAAAAAACAGTAACACAAACTATACACATTATACAAAGAAGCAAAAACACATTGTAGACCCTACATTAAAAGGAAAGACTATACAATTTCTATAGTTATAAATAAGAAATGTTCTACATGACCTTGGATTTGTTCTTGTTAGATTGACACCAAAATAATGATCCATGAAAGAAAAAGTGTCTTCTGTTGGAATTCATTAAAATAAAAAAATAGAAAGAAAGTTATTTCTCCATGAGGGAAAGTATTACAACCCAGAAAAGACAAGCCAGCAATTGGGAGAAAATATTTATGAAATATCTGATTAAAGACTCTCCTCCAAAGTACACAAAGAAACTCTTAAAATCTGAACAAAATGAAAACAAACAACTCAATTAAAACTGGGCAAATCATCTGAAAAGACACCTCATGAAAATACAGATGGAAAGTGAGCACAGGAAAAGATGCTAAGTATCATGTCTCATTAGAGAGGTGAAGATGTAGACAAACAAGGGGAGGACACCACACACCTGTCACTAGGAAACAGCAGCCACTACTGCTCATTGCTGGCAACAGCACAAAGTGGTACAAACTCTATGAAGACTGTTTGCTATTTTCTACGAAATTATATATAGTTCTATCTTGTATCCAGAAATCCCATTTCTTGGTACTTTGCCAACAGATATGAGAATGCATGTTTTCACAAAAATCTATAGGTACACGGTTATACATAGCTTAATTCATATCTCTCTCTCTCTCTCTCTCTCTCTCTCTCTCTCTCTCTCTCTCTCTCTCTCTCTCTCTC